>CM033323.1:46484137-47684137 GCA_019359835.1 Pharus latifolius
TGCAGCAGGGCGTGCTGGCACCGTGAGGCCTCAATCTGGACTCGCCGGAGAAGAAGACGACGGCGAGGAGATTTGGAAATTTGGCTAAGTCCTGGTGAAGGGGAGATGACACAGGGTATGGCTGCTTATATAGACCACAGGGCGATGCTTGCAAGGAGATAGCAGCAAGGGAATTTGTGTCGGTTGACATGAGTTGCTGGGCGCAGAAGTAACAACGGCGAGCGGTGACGCGACGGTGCTCAGGCGAGGTGACTACTGCTCAGCTTGTCGGCTCTTTAGAACTCCACATTGTCGAGCGGTGCAAGCAGTGGCAACTGGAGCTGGCAATGCAAAGCAACGTGGCAAGCAAATGCTGACAACGGTCGCGCATGGGGGCAAGCTGTTCAACGGCGTTGCCACGGCGATGGCTAGGGCGTGGACGCGTGTGCACATGCAAATTCAAGTGAGTACGAGCTCAGGCGCAGGCGAGGCGTGGCCGGCGGCGAGCAAGCACGGCGCAAATGCACGGTGAAGCTTCTGGTCGTGCACTGGCTACTGCCCTGGTCGAATTAGGGGCCTGATTGCAATTTCCGATTTCTTAATTTGGACTGATCTGTAATTCTGGAGATTTGGAAGGTTTGATCTGATTTTGATTCTGCTGATTTGGCAAATTTGATTCAACAAATTATTTGGCACAGATTGAAGATAAAATTTGAAATGTTCGGATGATTTTTGATATGAACTGAAAATAGGGTATTTTAGGGTAATTGAAATCTGAATTTCAATTGATTTCGAATTCTGGGATTTAGGATGAGATTTTGGAATCTGAACAGAAGAGAAACTTGTGACAAATAGCATTTAGAAAAGATTTGCTGAAGAGATTTTGAGTTTGAAGTTAATCTGGAGATTTTAGCCTTTTTGGGTTTCCAGATATCAGGTAAAGGACTAATTTGCAATAACTCTTGGATTGATTTGCGAAAAAGGTTTAGATGATAAAATCTGGCTGCCAACTTTCTGGTTTAAGGTATTGGCATACCCATGATCATGTTCCAGGAATAATCTGGTACGAACTTGGCTAAGATTTTGATTAAATCTGAATTTCTGAAACTTAGGGTATTTAGGTAATAACAGATATTCTGTTTTCGAAAACAGAAAAGAGTTGATAATTCTGGAAGTTAGAGATAGAATTGAATCTGGGTTCTGAAGGCTTTTAGGTTTAGGATAACTGATAGATCAAATCTGGCAAGTCAGATCTTGACTTGGGGTCACAGGATAAATTTTGGAGATTCAGGGCTAGAACAGAATAAAGCTGAGGCTGATTTGGTTGATCTGGAAGAGACATATGCATGCATGATTTTTAAGAAAGAAACTTTTCACCCCAAAACTCAGGATGTTACAGAAATCATTCAGAACAAGAAGCTACTTGGAAGAAGGAAGAGAATTTTCAGTGAACCTATCTCTATTCTTATCTTTCCTTGCCTTAGGTAAATCTCGGGGCGAGATTTCTTTAAGGAGGGTAGATCTGTAACACCCTGAGTTTAGGGGTGAAAACTTTCTTTTTCATGATCAGCATGCATGCATGTATCTATAGTAGTAGCCAGATCAGTATCTATCTCAAACCCTAAATCCCCAAATCTTTCCTGTGAACCCTAAATCAAGATCAGATTGTTCAGATGTGATCTATCAGTTACCCTGAATTTAAAAGTCTTCAGAAGCTAGATCCAATTCCATCTCTAAATCCCAGATTTATCAAAACTTCTGTTTTCGAAAACAGAAATTAAGTTGATTACTCTAAATACTCTAAATTCAGATTTAGCCAAATCTTGACCTAATTCAGGTCAGATTATTCTTAAATTATGATCATGGGTATGCCAATACCTTAAACCAAAAAGTTGGCTGCCATATTGTATCATCTAAGCCTTTTTCGTAAATGAGTCCAAAAGTATCGCAGATTAGTTCTTTTCCAGATTTTCCAGAAGCCTAAAATGGCAAAATGTTACAAATCATCTCCAAATCTAAATCTGATTGAGGGAACACCTCCCAAATGCTTTTCAACAGAAAATCTTCTTTTCTGAGTATCTCAAAATCAAATCCTAAATCCCAGAATTCGAGATCAGTAAAATTCAGATCTATTTTACACTAATCTACTCTATTTTCGGTTTATATTAGAAATCATTCAAATATCTCAAATTTTATCTTCTATCTGTGCCAAATCATCTGTTGAATTAAGTTTGCCAAATCAGCAAAATCAATTTCAGATTAAATAATCTAAATCTCCAGAATTACATATCAGTCCAAAACCAATCAAAAATCATCACAAACCAGTCCAAATTCGACGTATTGGATAAGATTCTACCTTCCTCCGTTGCTAACCTAGCCGATCCTGGTCGCAGTACTGAAACAACAACGTAAGGGCGTTCCCACTGAGGGGAGAACTTATTGCGGTTAGACTGATTTTGTATTATTCGTAAAACCAGATCACCCACATGAAGACTACGCGGCCGCACCCTTCTGCTGTGATATTTTCGCAAAGCCTGCAAATATACTGCTGACCGTATTAATGCTCGATCATGCTTTTCTTTGAGGATGGTTAAATCCTGGGTAAGTTGTTCGATCTAATCAATCTGATCGAATTGATCTGTTTGGACATAACCAATTCATATTTCTGTAGGTAACACCGCCTCAGTGCCGTATACCAACTGGAAAGGTGTCTCACCAGTGGTCCGACTACAAATAGTGCGTAGTGCTCATAGAACGGAGCAGAGTTCATCTACCCAAGCCCCCGAGCGCATCTTAAGGTGATTGAAAACACGTTTCTTGATGCCTTGTAATATTTGCCCATTGGCGCATTCGATAACACCATTGCTCTGTGGATGAGCTACAGAAGCAAAGCACACCTTGGTTCCAATATTATCGTAATAGTCCAGAAAGAGGCCACTAACAAATTGGGAACCGTTGTCAGTCATGAGACGACTTGGAACACCAAATCGAGTAACGATGTTCTTATGAAAGAACCTCTGTACCACAGCAGCGGTGACATTGCGGACTGGCTCAGCCTCAATCCACTATGTGAATGTGTCAATGGCTATGAACAGGAATTTGTAACCATTAACGGCCTGTGGCATAGGTCCTACAATATCCATCCCCCAGACCGTGAAGGGCCATGCTAATGGGATAGTTTGCAAGGCATACGCGGGCTGATGAACCTGTCTGGCATGAAATTGATACTGGGGGCATGTCTTGACCAAATTCTTGGCATCATCGAGTGCCGAAGGCCATAAAAACCTCTATCGGAAATATTTTCTAACCAGTGTACGAAATGACACGTGAGCACCATACACACCATCATGGATTTCTTTCAGGAGAGATTTACCTTCTTCTTGCATAATACAATGCATGAATACTCCTTGAGTACCCTTCCTATACAGAACTCCTTCTATAAGTTTGTATAAGCGCGCTTTTCGAATCAACCGATCGCTTTTGGTTTCGTCCTTGGGCAAGGTCCCATGTTCGAGATAGACCCTCAATGGATGAGTCCAATCCCCTTCTTGTCCGAGGTTGGTAATGAAGACTGTTACCTAGTCATCTTCGACGGTAGTCATGATCGAATGATGCTCTAAATGTTCAACGAGCATGTAGTTTGAACAACTTAGAGGGAATTGAGTTTGAAGGAGTCCCAATAATACATGAATATCCGGAAGTTTTTCCTGAAGAGCTTCCTGGAATGCCACCAGATCAGGACATTGAATTCTCAATCGAGTTAAAATCCGGATCTGCTCCTTATGAAAGAAAGCTTGCACGTATGACAAGTGAAGAACAAGAAGAATTAAGAAAGCAAGTAGAAGAATTGGAAAGAAAGGGATTTGTTAGAACAAGTTCCTCACCATGGGGAGCCCCTGTGCTTTTCGCTAAAAAGAAAGACGGCAGTCTATGACTTTCTGTCGACTACCGAAAACTGAATGATATGATGATCAAGAACAAGTACCCTTTACCGAGGATCGATGATCTCTTTGATCAACTAAGAGGAGCGAAGATATTTTCAAGGATCGACCTGAGGTCCGAATATCACCAACTGAAGATTCGAGAACAAGATATTCCAAAGACTGCATTCATAACAAGATATGGATTGCATGAGTTTACCGTGGTGTCGATTGGTTTAACGAATGCACCAGCAGTGTTCATGAATCTGATGAACAAAGTTCTCATGGAATTTCTGGACAAGTTTGTCATTGTGTTTGCTATGACATTCTCATCTTCTCAGAGTCAGAAGAAAAGCACACACAACATCATAGGATGGTGCTGGAAAAGTTAGTAGAACATCGGTTGTATGCCAAGTTTGATAAGTGTGCCTATTGGTTAAAAGAAATCTCATTCTTAGGCCACATTATCTCTGGCAAAGGAATCTCCATGGATCCATCAAAAATTCAGGCTGTCATGGAATGGAAACAACTGGAAACAGTAACTGAAGTAAGAAGTTTCCTTAGATTAGTTGGATATTACCGGAGATTTGTCAAAGGATTCTCCAAGATCACAAAGTCACTCACCAGATTACTAAAGAAAGATGCCCCATCCAACTGGACAGAAGGATGTGAAAAGAGCTTTGAGGAATTGAAAAAGATATTGACGACCGCACCCGTTCTTACGTTACCAGATAACAAAAAGGATTTTGAGGTTTACTGTGATGCGTCAAAGCAAGGACTAGGTTGTGTCCTTATGCAAGAAGGAAGAGTCGTAGCTTATGCATCAAGACAGTTGCGACCACATGAGGAGAACTATCCAACTCATGATTTGGAATTGGCCGCCGTTGTTCATGCGCTAAAGATTTGGTGACACTACCTGCTTGGAAATAAATGTGAAATCTACACGGACCACAAGAGTTTGAAATACATCTTCACCCAACAAGACTTGAACATGAGATAGCGAAGATGGTTAGAACTGATTAAGGATTATGACCTTGGAATACATTACCACCCTGGAAAAACAAATGTAGTAGCAGATGCCTTGAGCAAAAAATCCTACTGCAATCAAGACAAGACATTGGAAATACCACCCCAATTGCTTAGAGATTTCAAAAAGTTGAATTTAGAGTTTGTTGAACAAGGAACCGTCTCCGCATTAACAGTAAATTGCGAGCTGAAGGATCAAATTCGAAAAGCTCAAGAAACGGATCAGAGCATTCAGAAGTTGAAAGAGGATATGAAATGCGAAGATGAAATTGACCTTCGTGAGGACGAAGAAGGAATTTTGTGGTATCATAATCGAATCTGTGTTCCAGAAGACAAGGAAATCAAGGACATGATACTGCAAGAAGCCCATTGTACCCCATACTCTATCCACCCAGGCAGTACCAAGATGTACCAAGATCTAAAGGATCGATTTTGGTGGAAAGGAATGAAGAAGGAAATTTCCGAGTTTATAGCTTCTTGTGACACCTGCCAAAGAGTGAAAGCGGAACACCAGAAACCTGCAGGACCGTTGCAACCCCTACCAATCCCGGAGTGGAAATGGGACAAAATTAGAATGGATTTTGTAGTTGGTTTACCAAGAACCCAACAAGGATATGATTCTATATGGGTTATAGTTGATAGATTAACGAAAGTAGCTCATTTTCTACTGGTGAAGACTCAGTACAAGACAAATAAGCTGGCAGAACTATATCTTACCAGGATTGTCACGCTGCATGGAGTACCAAAAACAATTGTCTCGGATAGAGGAGTACAATTTGTATCAAAGTTTTGGGGGGAGTTACAGAAATCCCTGGGAACGTAATTAAAGTTCAGTACCGCTTACCACCCACAGACTGGAGGCCAAACAGAAAGGGTGAACCAGATTTTAGAAGACATGTTGAGAGCGTGTGCTTTAGACTACGGGAATTCTTGGGAACAATTTCTGCCGTACGCAGAATTTACTTACAACAATAGTTATCAAGTGAGTCTACAAATGGCTCCTTATGAAGCACTTTATGGAAGGAAGTGCCGCACGCCACTATATTGGACCGAAGTGGGACAGAAACAATTTCTGGGACCTCAATTAGTAGAGGATGCCACTGCTCATGTGAGGATCATACAAGAGAGATTGAAAATAGCCCAATCCCGACAGAAGAGTTACGCCGACAGCAGAAGGAGAGAACAACGTTTCGAGATAGGTGATTATGTGTATCTCAAAGTGACACCCTACAAGGGAGTTTGACGATTTCAGATGAAGGGAAAGTTAAGCCCGAGATACGTGGGACCATATAATATTTTGGAAAAGCGAGGAGAAGTAGCATACAAACTGGAGCTACCGCCTGAATTAGCAGGAGTCCATAATGTTTTCCACGTATCCCAACTAAGGAAATGCCTGAGAAAGCCAACGAAGCAAGTGTCTCCCACAGAAACAGAGATTCAACCAGATCTGACCTATCAGGAATACCCAGTCAAGGTGTTAGAGGTCAGCGAAAGGAGATTAAAGTCAAGGACCATAAAATTTTGCAGAGTCCAATGGAATAACCACGCTAAAGGAGAATCAGCTTGGGAAAGAGAAGAAGAGCTGCATCAGAATTTCCCCTACCTATTCTCGGACTGATCAGAATCTCGAGGACGAGATTATTCCTAAGGAGGGTAGGTTGTAACATCCCTATTTTTGCTATCTTTTCTGCTTGCCAGTCAGCATATCTTCTTTGGAATCGCAGATGTCTCAACCCTATTTTGATCTCCTATCTCAGAATCATAATCTTAGGTGTACCACTACCTTAACCTAAAACGTTGGTAGCTAAACTTCATCTCCCAGATCATTTTCACCTTTCAGTCCAAAAGCATTTCAGATTAGTCCTTTTAAGAATTTTCAAAAAGCCCAAAAAGGCTAAAAGTCTTAGATCATCTCCAAATTCTAATCTGATCAAAGGATTATCTTTCTTTTACTTTTCTGAACGTTTTTCCCTTCTGGAAGAACTCAAAAATCTCAACCAAAACCCTAGTTTCAGCTCCGACAAAAGTGTTAAACCCTAATTACCCTATTTTACCCTGTTTTCAATTTTTGTCGAAACCTTCAGATCTTATCAGATTTTTGCCATTTTCCTGCTGGATGAGTCCAAGTGTTTTGGTATCACTCATCTGCAAAGCCAGATTTCAAATCAGCCCTCCAGATCTCCAGGTTTGCAAATAGGCCCAAATTCCCGAACTTAATTCCTTGTAGATTAGTCCAAACCTTCGCAAATCAGTCCAAAGCCTCACAAACAAGTCCCTGGCCCTTTTTCGAATTCGACCACGACCAAAAGCCCGCGTGCACGACCACGACCTGAGGACGTCCGACCGCAGCTGTTGCCGTTGCCGTGAACCACGTAGCCTTCACCGCCGGCCAGATTCCCTCCGCCAACGGCCAAATCCCACGTGACCGCACGTGCTCACGTTGCGCCAGGGAACGCCACCGTGGCGATGACCGGAGACCGCCAGCTTCACCGTTTGCGCGTGCGTGCCTGCCATTGTCAGAGCTTTACTGCCACATTGCTGCCATGCCGAAACTCGCCATCCCGTCGTTCTGCCGAATCCAGATTTTGCGCGATACCTTCGTCTCTGGCAGGGCTCCCGCCGTGTTCCAATACGCCTCGTTGACTACTCCGGCGCCAGAGAGTATCACCGCTCGATTCACTGCCGCTCCCGAGGACTCAACCCCATGGCTATATAAAGCCCCGTTCGCCTTGTGCTTCACTTCACACCAAAGCTCACCAGAAACCCTGTAGCATTAGCACCAGAGCTTGCCTTCGTCTTCTTCCGCAACGAGCCGCTTCTGGAGCTCACACTGCCGGCGTCAACCGCAGCATCCCTCTCCAATCCAAAGCTACCAGTGAGTTCCCCTCACCCTCTAGTCCGTTTCATAGCTTTTAACTGAACTCCGACGAGACCGAGCGCCGGCGATCGCCGACATTGTCTTTTTGCTCTATTCCCCTAATGCCGAGTGATTCAAGCCAAATTGATCCTCGTGCCAGTAGAGAAAGATGATCAGTAAGCTAGGAGAAGTAAGCCCGCAAGATTAGAATCCCCAATTTTGGCCCGAGCGAAGAATCCCCAATTTCGGATTCTGTTAGTTCGCCGGAGAACGCCGCCGAGCTTCTCCAGCCATTCCCTGGCAAAATTGAGCACCCCAGTAGCTTCGTGTTGTTCCCTAGACGCTTCACAAGCAAGGAATTGAGATCAAACGCCCTAGATCGAAAATGCCCAAATTCGTGCCTTCATCTTCGGCTCCGATCACCAGAGTTCGCTTCCCGACCGAACCAGCTGATGCAACCTTGTCATTTAGCTAGGCCTCAACCCCCTGAATATTTTACTCCACTAGCTCGAACCCTGAATCGGCCTGTATCAAAAGTTATGATCATTCCAAGTTTTTTCCAGAACCCTATCTGTGCCGTGTCGCCACCGTGGTTCATCGACGTCGTACATCGCCGTCCAGCCACTTTTTGCCCTTGAGCCTGTTGAGTGATTTGTTCCTATTATTAAGGCCTAAACCCCAGACAAAGTTGTGCATCAATTGGAACCCTGGATCAAAAGTTATGCCATGCCCTAGTTTCTGGCCATGTCCAGCACTATGTCAGTGCATGTCCACCAGTGGCATTGAGTGATTTAGACCTGTTACATTTGAACAATTGAAATGCCACTTTGTCCACTAAGCCTTTGGAGCCATGTTCTACAATATTCCCTACTGTCACATCTCTAGAAAACGTACCTAGGACCAGCTTAGGGCTATGTCAAGCCATGAACCGAATGTCAGCCCTTCGACATTCAAGTCCTTTTGAGCCTGTCTCTTCAATCAACACCAATTGACCTTGTCCAAACCTTTTCCCCTGCATGCATGATATATTTACTTATTATTTTCTGGTACTTGTGTGCTTATATAGTGTGTATGTGTTGTTTGTGTCCGCAATGAAACCAGAAGTTGAAGGAGCAGAAGAGATCTTCGAGGAATCATCTGAGTAGCTAGACCCATCACTGCAAGGCAAGTCAATCCCTTGATCATGTCTCGCCTATTATTTTGAAATGAAGTATATTAACTGTTTTCAAGTATATGCGTGCCTTAGATTCAAATAAGAGTTATATTCAAATAAAGAGATTAGATATGACCTAAATAACTGTAAGGCCCCTTTTGAAATTGAATATCCATGCACCCTTGTCGCCCTATGATATCATGCTTAGGCTATGCTATGCTCAAGATTATATGTTAAATGTTGAATGGTCACATATGAGAAAAGCATATTCAAAACCCATTTTTGTGAAAGAAAATGTGATTGGAATCGATAGTGAGGATGGTTTGATTGGATGGTGCTGTGTGCGCACTGGGAATGTGAAAGACTCATCACTAAAGATTCATAAGGATTAGAACCTTGTGTTGTGCTTCTATGCGGCAAGAAAAACGTACCAACCACTTGCCCGGTTATGGGACGGGCGCAACTTAGTAGCTTTCTCAGTATTAGCTTTTCCCTGCAATGGTTGTCGGTCTGGTTTCTTGCAAGAAACTGGTGGGCCAGTAAGGGCCGTGAGTGATGTGAGTTCAGAAAAATTATGGGAGGAAAAGGTGGAAAGAAGGAAGACGCCCTATGCCAGATTAAGTCGTGCGCGGCTGTAATCAAGAGAGGCTATGTGTCTTGTGAGAACATAGACCCAGGCTAGGAAGTAAGGCAGTGGGGAGGACCCACAACGGTACTTGAGACTTAACTATCTATTTACCGGGCAGGGAATTGTTAATGCTAGGACTATAAACTGTTGTGTCATCTCGGCCTTGTCACATGCGTAAAAGTCGCATGGAGAGGTACCGACTTGAGAGCCAAATGATCGGTGGATTAAGGTGGTACACCTTTGCAAAATTATAAAAAGTATCAGATACTCTGAGCTCCCAAGTTATGGAGTCTGCGCGCGGTGGATTCTATCCACGTCGATGCAGCACAAGTAGCTTTTGGAAAGTTTATCACAAAATCTGAGTAAAGTGGTGACTCATGAAAGACCGCCACACATAACATTTTCTGAAAATCTAGCCTAGGATTTTAAAAGCCTCGCTTTTGAAAACAAAGACCTTTTCTTCAAAACTAAGTGTGAAAATCTATTCTATTTATAAATATAAAGCCAAAGAGCCATTCTTTGAGAATTTCCCCCTCATCTATATATACCTGCATTCTTATTTGGGAGTTGTTGAGCACCATGTGGACAATGTGCTCACCCTTGCTTTTACAAACAAATTTAGAAGAAGGATTCATTGACCCTGAGTCCTATGGACTTGAACCCCATATGGAACAAGAAGAAACTGAAGACCCAGCTTGTTAGAGGGTTACGTACCAAGTGGAGTCCGATGTGGAGAAGGCCCGTGCAACACCGCTGCAGTTGAAGATCAAGACTGATGAAGTCCTTTTGTTTATTATTGTTGTTTCATTTTGTGCCGACCTTTGTGTCGAAAACTCCTTAATTTTGTATCAACATTTAAGTGTGTCATTTTGGCACTAAGTTATTGTAATGTTGGTCCCTGTGATCAGCACTTGTTTTTAATTACTCGCATTTTTATATAATGCATCTTGTTGTTTTGAGCTGCAATGTACCATTTCTGAGTGCAACCCACCTGGGCGGTTGCCACCGGATTCCTCAAATGAGGGTCCCACAACCAGTACGCAACATTACCGCTGTTGCAGCACAAAAGTTCTTTCATAAGAACATTGTGGCTCGATTCGGTGTTCCAAATCGTCTCATCACTGATAACGGTTCCCAGTTCGCTAGTGGTCTCTTTCTAGATTACTATGATCAGGTTGGAACCAAGGTGTGCTTTGCCTCTGTAGCTCATCCGCAGAGCAATGGTGCCGTTGAACGCGCCAATGGGCAAATATTGCAAGGCATCAAAAAATGTGTTTTCGACCGCCTTAAGACACGCTCGGGGGCTTGGGTAGACGAGCTCTACACTGTTCTGTGGGTGCTACGTACTACTTCTAGTCGAGCCACCAGTGAGACGCCTTTCCATCTGGTATATGGGGCTGAGGCTGTGTTACCTAGGGAAATCAGTATTGGTTCTGTCCGGATAGATCAATTTGAACAAGTTGAATAGGACGGGCAACGATTACAAGATCTCACCCTTCTAGAAGAAAAACGTGATCGAGCTCTGATCAAGCCCGCGGTATACTTGCAAGCTTTGCACAAGTATCATAATAAAAGGGTGCGACCATGTAGTCTTCACGTGGGCCATCTGGTTTTGCGTAAAATACAAAACCAATCTAGTTGCAGCAAGTTCTAACCACAGTGGGAAGGTCCCTACACTGTTGTTTCGGTGCCGCGACCAGGATCAGCTCGGTTAGCGATGGAGGATGGTCGGATCTTATCTAATACTTGGAACATCGACCAACTACGCAAGTTTTACGTGTAAGTGCCCGATTCTTTTTTCCTTTTCAATTAGCATGATTTAACAAAATAGGAGCTTTTAGTTGTTTTATATGTGGATTATTCTTCTTTTGCCCGTTTGTAACGAGTCTGGCTCGGGGGCTAGTCACTCGTGATCACTTCCAGACAAGAAACCCCTTAGTAAGCCATTTCTCAACGCACACGAGGCTTGCTGCCATGTCCTTGATCATCAGGGTGGCTGCCGGTTTGCAATAAGGTTGGGTATTGTGTGTAATATGATTGTTAGCCTGATCGGGCATCCCTTGTCGTCGCTATACATATTTTTCTCCTGTGCTCATAATACTAAGTCTTCAGTATACATAATCACACGCGGGGGCTAGGGGAATATGGTCGCAACATGAAACAAAGAGAAGTGCTTCCTTTTTAAAATGAAAAATGCATGCATTTGCATTGTATAAATTGTATTTGTACAGGTGCAAGAATTTACATTATGCCGAGATCGTTCAAGAGTTTTTCTACAAGGGGCTTCACTTCCTCCATAATAGCCCCAAGTTGGTCTTCACTCTCGACCTTTGCCTCTTCCGCCACTGCGTTCAGATCAAGTTCTGGGCCATGGCGAAGACGAAGTCGGCAGAGGAAGTTGATTGAACTCTTGATTTGATCGCCTCTTTTTGCCGCCTGGTATCTTCAGGAAGATACTCGAGATGTGACTCTGCTTGGGTCGTGACCAGTGTGGTCCAGTCGCTAAGGCTGAGGTCGTCCACCGCGGTTTCAACCACATCAGCCCCCAGTAGACCGGCCACCATCTTCAGTTTCTCGAAGATGTTTCCTTGAGCACTGCTGCAGGCTGAGAGTGATGTGCTCAAGTCTCTGTTCTCCTTGCGAACAGAGTCAATGGTCGCTTGGAGATTTGCCTTCTCTTGATCGTGCTGGCTTATTTGGTTGTCTCGCGCTGCGACAAGAGGCCATTACAAGCAGTTCATACGACGAAGTTAATTTACTCTGGTCAAAAGTATGCTTACAGGAGAGTTGTGACCGCAGTTTCTGGAGTTCGACCTCCAGGAATGAAATCTTGGTAGCCGCCCAGAACTCCTAGTTTTCTCGATCAGCGAGGCTCTTCATCAAATAAGCATTTTCTCTGTGACAGAAGAGATGGTTATCAAGATAAGGACTTGCATTTGAATGAGTAAAGAAATGTCTTCCTTACCGCTGCAAGCAACCTGTTTCCTCTTCTGCAGCTTCGATGATATCCATCATAGCCATCGACATGGTCGCCATGGGGGTCATTTCCTATGACAAGGAAGGAGATCAGTTTCAAAACACAGATGCTCTTATGCAAGCACAAAATCCATAAGGGGTGTTCGACGTACCTCGACATACTCCCGGAATGAGAGTTTTCTTGGTGCAACCGAAGGTTGAACCACTGGGTTCACTTTACCCCCAGCAGGTGCAGCGGATGATTCTCCCCGCTGGTCTTTATTCTTCACTAAGGCTGCAGATTCCAGCACATCCGATCGGACTTCTGTAGATAGCCTATTTACCACGGCCCGGAAGACCTCCGTGGCCGAAGGGATGGAGCTTTGCTCCCCAGAGACTTCGGTCACAGGGGAAGGTCCAACACTGGCCGAGGCCACTGAGGGGCTGGGCACTGAGTCTTTGTGCCTAAGCAAATGGAAATGTCATCAGTTAAGATTTCTATAAACAACCATTGTCATCTGACCCTGTCCCGACAGGGAAGATTCCATACCTTACTCGAAATCCCTCCAGATTTTGGGATTTCGAAGAGGGTTCCCCAAGGAAAAGGGGACAGTCGTCGTCTGTCCTGGTCTTCCTCTTCGTGAAGAGGACCGTGTCTTTTTCTTCACTCTCTTCGGAGTCAGCTTTCCCAGGAGGCTGACGTCTTCGGCTGGATGTGTCGCCTCGCCAAACTTCCCCAGGAGTTGTAACAGTCAAAGTTGTTCACGAGATAAGTGAATGGTCTACAGATAGAGCTTATTAAGAGAGTCCGTACCTTTTGACGCTCCTGTTTGAGGTCATCACCGGCATTGATCAGGCTCTGCGGGTGAGGTGACCCTCTAGCTCCCTCCACATCGGCACTGTACTTCTTGAGGAGGTAGTTCGTCCTTTTTCGATTTCAGACGAACCCAGAGCTGCGTCACAAGCAAACAAGTTAACAAATACAATATTTCAGAAGAAATTTGTGTTTTTGTTGACTGGAAGGCATACCGTTGTTGTAGTCCAAGGTGCTATCCTCCATGGACTGTATCTCTCAAGCCGGATGAGCCCTTTCCCGCAGGGGGCTCACCCGATTCTTCACAAAGTCGCAGATGATATCGCGAGCAGTTAGTCCCTCCTGGACTAAGTGAAGAATCACTTAGGCTTGTTTCTTCTGCCCCGTGCTGAGAGAAGGAAGAGAATCCAACTCACTGGATTTCTCCGGCCGGGAGTTTTTGAACCACAACCCGCTCTCGGACGGAGGGGTGCAGTAGAACCACTTCTGGTACCACCCGTGCATGGAATCTTGTAGGGGTGGGAAGGGATACTCTTTCTTCTCCCTTATCCGGAAGTAAATACATCCGGCGGCTGTCGTGGTATTGCGAATACCCCGGCAGGTTTTGAGAATGATCCTAGCGAAGATTACGCGGCGCAGGTTGACCGGATGACCGGTCCCCCCCCCCCGCCGGACAAGCACAAGAAATGACACACGGATTTATACAGGTTCGGGTCCCGGTGGGGCCCTAGTCCTGTCGACGCGCTCCCGACCGGAGTTGGCTGGGGAGGCTCTCTCCGGGGGAGAGGCTTCCGGAGCACGCCTGTGAGTTTAGCTATTCCAATAAAAGTGATCCGATCCTTTACAACAGAGGGGTACAAGGGCTTTTTATAGCCCCAAAAAGAAGCAAAAAGCCTAAACTACCCCGGAGGCCACCGTCGGATTGAAGGGTAGGACCGTCCTTCTTCCGGTCAAACGCCTTGGATGCTTGACAGGTGGTCGCTAGTTCCCGAGGCACTCCTTGCGTGACCTGCACGTGACAAACAATTCGAGACTTTACCTTTAGGAGGGCGATGAGGCCCGGGACGGCGCCGGAGGCCATGTCCTGGGGGCCAAATGGCAGCGCCCGGGGAAAAACCGGAGGCTACGTCCCCGGGCCAATGGCGGCGCCCGGGACGGCACCGGAGGCCATGCCCCGGGGACCAAAAGGCGGCACCCGGGGAGCGGCCGGAGACCACGTCCCCGGGCCAATGGCGGCGCCCGGGAGGGCACCGGAGGCCACGTCCCGGGGGCCAAATGGCGGCGCCCGGGGAGGGGCCGAAGGCCAGGCCCTGGGGCCTAAAAGGCGGTGCCCGGGGAGTGGCCGGAGACCACGTCCCCGGGCCAATGGCGGCGCCCGGGAGGGCACCGGAGGCCACGTCCCGGGGGCCAAATGGCGGCGCCCGGGACGGCACCGGAGGCCAGGTCCCCGGGGCCAAAATGCGGCGCCCGGGGAGGGGCCGGAGGCCACGTCCCTGGGCCAATGGCGGCGCCCGGGACGGCGCCGGAGGCCAGGTCCCGGGGGCCAAAAGGCGGCGCCCGGAGAGGCCCCGGAGGCCAGGTCCCCGGGCAATCGGCGGCGCCCGGGAAGGCGCCGGAGGCCAGGTCCCGGGGGCTAAAAGGAGGCGCCCGGGGAGGGGCCGGAGGCCACGTCCCCGGGCCAATGGCGGCGCCCGGGATGGCGCCGGAGGCCAGGTCCCGGGGAGGCCCCGGAGGCCACGTCCCCGGGCCAATGGCGGCGCCCGGGACGGCACCGGAGGCCATGTCCCGGGGGCCAAAAGGCGGCGCCAGGGGAGGCCCCGGAGGCCAGGTCCCCGGGCAATCGTGACGCAACTTATCTGGACTTAGTCCCGCGGAGATTTCCCCTGATAGCGGCATTGGCACTCTTCGACCATGCCAAATAATAGAAGAGCCGGAAGAGCTCCACGCTTGGGAGCACTCCGATGAAGGCTTCGCACAAATGCTGGAAAATCGCCAAGATCAGGACAGCATTAGGGTGGAGATTCACCAACTCCAACCCATAATGCTTTAAGATCCCCTTCAGGAACCGGCTCTCGGGAAATCAAAACCCGCATCGCAGGTACTCCTCAAAAACCACCAATCCACCCTCTTGGACGATTGGAGTTTCTTGGTGCTTCTCCGCTGGCCGCCAGTTAATTAGCAGCCGTGGAGGAAGGATCTCTTCCTTCTCTAGGGCCACCAGACTCTCCGCCGTGTGGTGAACTGATCAGCTCGAAGACGCCATTTTTTGCAAGAGATTGTGGGAAAAAGCTAGTGGCTTTAGGGGCGACGGAAGACGAAGGATGAGGGTTTTGTGCGGCGGAAGTTCTAAGGCAGGTTGTTGGTTGTGTGGCTTCCTCAGGAGGTTATGCATTCCCCGCACCGAATCTGGAACGAAAAGTATTCTTTGTTTCGAATTTGGGGATTGGGGTGAATATAAGAACGTGAAAATGTTACAAAGATTTTCGAAGGCCGTTATTCTTCATGTTTTTTGTAAGATAAATTTTCATGTATTGGTCACAATGTATTCTTGTGATCACTTTAAAATTTGCATTTTGGTCATAATGATATTCTGTGATCATTGCAAATGGATAACCACTGTGCAAATGGTTGCATCTAGTCAAGACATTATCAAGACTTCAATTTTGATTGGATTTCAGTTCTGATCGCGATAACAGTTCTAATCAGATTTCAGTTCTGATCGCAATAACAGTTCTGATCAGATCTTGGTTCTGACCGCGGCTTTGGATCTGATCGCGGTATTAGTACTGGTCACAGTATGACATATTAATGCGTTTCTAATCGCGGTACTCAGATTTACCTGTGTATGTGTGGTCGTAAAGACATTTCTTACGGCCATATTTTCGCACAGAGGTTATGAAAAATCTTCAAGATATGTAAGGAAAAAGAAATCTTTATTTCTGACAATCCTTGCATACAAAAGGGATACAGGCGACCAGAGCATCGACTTGATCTGAGAGGAGTTTACAAAGTTCTCCTAGGGACATATTGGCGTCAGTAGGATCTACACTGACGGCCCCAAGAGAACTGGCAACTACTCTAAGCCTATCTACATCGTCCCTAATCAGAGACGCACTACTATCCCTGATCGAATCGGAGAGTTCTCGCTGTTGTCGAGCGTAGTCCCTCTCCAGGCGGAATTGGTGCGCCTCTTCACGGGATCTGTCAAAACATTCTGCCAGGTGCAGAATAGCCGAAGACATCTCTTTGGTCTTCTTCTCCAAGGCCTCTTTTTTCCCCTTGAAGAGTTTGTTCGAGGGGAGGAGGTTGAATCTCAGCAGGTTGGTCGCTGGGGGCTCCAACAATTTTCATCTCCTGCAAATACATGTGTTAGTTTTACAAGTTAAAACGACCAGCGAGAGATGAAAATAGTTACCAATACTCGCAAGTGAGAGGTTGAAGTATTTCCCCCAGAAAGTAGATCACCCAACAAAGGCCGAGGACCAACAGATGGTAGAAGTGCAACCTTCCCACCAGAAGATTGTTTCCCCAACACAAGTTGAGGATTATCTGGTCGTAGAAGTGCAGCTTGCCAACCAGAATATTGATAACCCATCAAAAGACGGGAATCATTGGGATGTGTCGTGGTATTACGAATACCCCGGCAGGTTTTGAGAATGATCCTAGCGAAGATTACGCGGCGCGGGTTGACCGGATGACCGGTCCTCCCCCGCCGGACAAGCACAAAAAATGACACACGGGTTTATACAGGTTCGGGTCCCGGTGGGGGCCCTAGTCCTGTCGACGCGCTCCCGACCGGAGTCGGCTGGGGAGGCTCTCTCCAGGGGAGAGGCTTCCGGAGCACGTCTGTGAATTTAGCTATCCAATAAAAGTGATCCGATCCTTTACAACAAAGGGGTACAAGGGCTATTTATAGCCCCAAAAAGTGGCAAAAAACCTAAACTACCCCGGAAGCCACCGTCGGATTGAAGGGTAGGACCGTCCTTCTCCCGGTCAAATGCCTTGGATGCTTGATAGGTGGTCGCTAGTTCCCGAGGTGCTCCTCGCGTGACCTGCACGTGATAAACAGCTTGAGACTTTACCTTTAGGGGGGCGATGAGGCCCGGGACGACGCCGGAGGCCGGGTCCCGGGAGCCAAAAGGGGTGGTGCCCGGGAGGGCACCGGAGGCCGCGTCCCGGGAGCCAAATGGCTGCGCCCGGGACGGCACCGGAGGCCCCGTCCTGGGGGCCCATCGCAGCGCCCGGGAGGGCACCGGAGGCCGCGTCCCGGGAGCCAAAAGGCGGCGCCCGGGGAGGCCCCGGAGGCCACGTCCCCGGGCAAATGGCGGCGCCCGGGGAGCCAAAAGGCGGCGCCCGGGAGGGCACCAGAGGCCGCGCCTGGGCAGCCAAAAGGCGGCGCCCGGGAGGGCACCGGAGGCCGCGCCCGGGCAGCCAAAAGGCGGCGCCCTGGGAGGCCCTGGAGGCCACGTCCCCGGGCAAATGGCGGCGCCCGGGAGGGCACCGGAGGCCGCGCCCCGGTAGCCAAAAGGCGGCGCCCAGGGAGGCCCCGGAGGCCACGTCCCCAGGCAAATGGCGGCGCCCAGGAGGGCACCGGAGGCCCCGTCCCGGGGACCAGATGGCGGCGCCCGGGGAGGCCGGAGGCCACATCCCGGGAGCCAAATGGCGGCGCCCGGGAGGGCACCGGAGGCCACGTCCCGGGGGCAAAAAGGCGGCGCCCGGGAGGGCACCGGAGGCCCCGTCCCGGGGGCCAAATGGCGGCGCCCGGGGAGGCCGGAGGCCACGTCCCGGGAGCCAAATGGCGGCGCCCGGGGAGGGGCTGGAGGCCAGGTTCCCGGGCAATCATGACACATCTTACCTAGACTTAGTCCCGCGGAGATTTCCCCCGACAGGATGAAATGGAGAAAGCTGAAAAGGCCTTGAAGGATTTTCATGGACCTCCAAAGGTGGAGGTGAAGGTTCGACCTGCCGAGGTGCATGAACGGGGAGAACCACAGGAATCAAAGGAAGAGAGAACGGTGGTGCATTTCTCGCCCTTGTACCACTAGAAGATCCCTCGTCAACTTTGGATTTCTTTCTTGGAGGAACCTGGTCTTCGGTCGTCTGTAAATTTCCAAAAAAGTGTTTGAGGAAATGATGTGAGCATAAGGTGGAAATTTGAACCAAGAAATCTAGAAAAGGCTTACCTTCTATGAATCTTGGTCGAATTCAAGTACCACTTCCTCTTCATCACTCTTAATCTCAATGATGCTTTTATCATGCATTGGGATGAAGACAAAAAAGAAGAAAAGATGGCTATGGAAAAGGCTTACCCTGGAAAAAGCTTGTGAAAGTTTTAGGCTAAAGGGCTCTGGTATTTATAGCCCCGGAGTGATGGTTCGTTTTTCGAACGCCTCGAGCTTTTAAAACATTTACAGTTTTACCTCGGGTTAAAAGACAATTCTACGACGCCATCATTACCTGTCAAAAACCGCTCAGAGATCGTCTCGGGAAACAAACTGCCACAGTTAGTGCGCCACTAGGTGGAAGATTTGAAGCATCGGGTCACTTATCCAATGTAAGTCTTAAAATTTGAAGTAAATATGGCTCTTCGTTTTCTTCAAATTTGGGGGCTAGCTGACGAGGATTGTTACCAAAGCTAGTTCAGAATAAATGCACGTCTGGCTCAAGACAGATTCGAACCAGATAAGTGTCCATTGATGTGATCTCAAGCTGTCCTGGGAAGAGCGGACACATGGTCGCAGGCTCTACGCGATCAGGCCGCAGATAGTGCGCGGCCAGAAGCCCATATGCGATGTGCGGATAGAAGGTCGCAGATAATATGTGGTCAGATGATTGCGAGCAACGCGCGGTTAGAATACTTTTGACCAGGAGACGCAGGGTTGCTTAGGCCCTAGAACAAGCATATCCCGAGTATCCCGAAGATTCCTCCACGTGCGGAGATAATCATCAGGAGGTTAATATGTGCAGTTATTCTTTAATTGCACGTGTTAAGCCTGCGTGGAGGTTAAGTGCAGTTGCTAAAACTGCACCCGAGCAACTGTTTGAAGCCGTTATGCTTTGGCACCCTTTCGACCAGTATAAAAGGGTAAGTCAATGCATCAGAAAAAAGGAGAGATCGGGAGATCAACAGAAGACATTGGATTAAATCTACTAGCTTTCATAGGCCACTTTAGTAGTATTTTATATATCCACACGGGAAGGATCTTCGCCTGTGAAGACCCTTTCGACAATCTTGTAATCATTTTACACATAGTGAAATCCTAACAGGACGTAGGGCTGTTACTCCCACCATCGAGAGCCCGAAACTGTCTAAATCTCTCTGTGCTTCATCTGACTTTGGTTTATCATCCCTTCCCGGAGGGACACCCGAAAAGGTCTCACAACTCACAAAATTCTGCATAAGTTCGACTAAGGACCCCGAGTCCAAATCGTCGACAATCATCCAATGGTCGATGTACAACAAGTCTTCGGATTCTTGCCTTGGAGGGTCAGGGTTAGTCCATTCGACCACAAAATCTGCAAGGTTCTGAGACTTGACCGCAGTGTGAGGGGTGAAATGGATGTCAAATGCTCCATGTTCCATAGTCCACTTCGCAATTCGACCAAATTTCTCCGGGTTTTGGATTATATCTCCCAAGGGGAAGGACGAGGGCACTGTAATTTTATGTGCTTGAAAGTAATGTCGTAACTTGCGGGAAGCCATCAGTAGCGCGTAAAGCATCTTCTAGACCTAAGGTAATGCTCCCTAGGACCATGAAGTACCTCACTTATGTAATAGACGGGTCGTTGCACACCTTCTCTTACTGCGATCAGGACGGAGCTGACCGCATGAGGTGTGGCCGCCAAATAAAGAAGTAGCTGTTCCCATGCGACCAGGCAAACCGATACCGGCAGACTAGATAACTATGCTTTAACCTCTTGGAATACTTTCTCGGCTTCATCCAACCAGGCAAAACCATGGTGCTTGCGGAGAGCTTTGAAGAAAGGTAATTCCCTTTCACCTAGTTGCGATATAAATCGACTTAAAGCCGCCATGCGACCTACTAGGCATTGGACTTCCTTCATGGTCGAAGGAGACCTCATTTGCTCGATAGCCCTGATTTTCTCGGGATTAACCTCTATCCCTCTACAACAAATGAGAAAACCTAATAGTTTACCAGATGAAACCCCGAAAGAACACTTTTCTGGGTTTAATTTTATTCCGAATCAGTTCAAATTACAAAAGCTCTCAGCAAGATCATCTAAATGAGTCGAGCTTTTCAAGCTTTTTACAACCAAATCGTCTACGTAAGCTTCAAGATTACGCACCATCTGGGAAGAAAAGGTCTTTTGCATCAAGCACTGGTACGTGGAACCGACGTTCGTGAGACCAAATGGCAATCTGATGTAGCAGTAGGTGCCAAATGGTGTGATGAAGGCAGTCTTCTCTTCATCTTCTTCTGCCATGCTAATTTGATGATATCCTGAGTAAGCATCAAGAAAACTCATCAGTTCGCCACCCGTAGTAGAATCGACCAACTGATCGATGCGGAGAAGGGGAAAATCATCCTTCGGGCAGGCACTGTTTAGGCTGGTGTAATCGACGCATATGCGCCACTTACCATTTCACTTACGGACCATGACCGGATTTACAAGCCATTCCGGATGTTCGACTTCTCGAATGAACCCAGCTGCTTGGAGCTTGTCTAACTCCACACGGATAGCTTCTTGCCGATCAACAGCAAAGCGCCTAAGCTTCTGTTTTATTGGTCGCTGTCTAGGTCGAATTGCTAACCTGTGGTCAATTATGTTCCTTGGGACACCGGGCATGTCGGATGGTTTCCACACAAACACATCTGCTGTAGCCCGGAGGAAAGTAACGAGCTCGAGTTCCTATTTGTCGTCCAGGCCTAACCCAATTTGAATTGTTCTAGATGGATCATCTGGGCATAATGGAACCAGTTTTAGCTTTTCCTCTGGTCGAGGGGAGACCTTGATCGTATCAGCACCCGTGGTGGTAACTTTAACATTCCGAAGGGGAAGTTGATCGACGAGCTCCAGTGATAATCGATCGCAAGTCAATGCCACATTACGGCTACCTCGGACCGAGATCACACCTTTGGGGCCAGGTAACTTGCTGCACTAATAGGCGTAGTGCGTCTCCATCATAAATTTAGCGAGAGTTGGCCTGCCAAAAATCGTGTTATAACCGAATCATAATCAATTACATCGAAAGTAACCAACTCTGTTTGGAAATTATCTGGTTCACCCAGTGTGACCGGGAGCACCACCTGTCCCATTGGCATCATCGAGGGACCAGGAATTATCCCATAAAATGGATGGATTATGGGTTTGATTTTTTAACGAGGGATTTGCATCTCGTCCAATGCCTTGACCAGTAAAAGGTCCAAGGAACTGCCTCCATCGATCAGGACCCTTTCGACTCTTGCATTACTGATTATTGGGGTAATGACCATAGGTAATCTCAGTGGTCGAGTAAGCCCAACGGGACAATCAGAACGATCAAATGCCAAAGGGGTGTCCGACCAATGGGGGTATTGAGGTTCACCAAGGGGAGCTTCCGCTTGGTTAACTTCTCGATGAAATGCTTTAAACTGTCATTTAGAAACAAAAGAGGAGGAACCTCCGACAATGACATTAACATAATTATGAGGTACCTGGTAGGATATTTCTTCGTCCCCGTCGGCGGCTCTAAGCCCAGAAGTCTGCTATTTTGATGGCAAAGTTGGCATCGGCCCAATTCCCTGGTAGAAGTCATCTAGTTGCTTCAACCAGCTCCGACAATTTTTGAGATCGTGTCCCGGAGAGTTGTGCATCAGACACCATTTCTTGCCTTCCTGCGAGTTAGTCGGTTTTTCTAGCTGGTCAGAATTGCAACCACCAAAGGCAATTTTATTCTTAAATGAAAACTTATTACCTTTCGCCGGCGGCGGCTTTTCCGTGACTGCGACCTCCCAGTACTGTCCGGTTCGATTCTTTTTGGTTTTCTTTTACTTTCCGCCCGATGAAGACTCCGGCTTCTTGCCCGCATCCTCTTTTTTCATGTCCTTGAGACCTGGTTGGGGCGGTAGGTTTCCTTTATCGACCATCCAATTCCATTCAATGTCATCATCAACTGCGTCTGAAAAGCGATCAGCCATATCAAAGAGATCGGTGACTGATCGTCGAGGGCTGATAAGTAAATCTTCCATAAATCTCTGATATCAAACAGCGTGATTAAATGCTCGGATAACAGAGCTATCAGATATGTTTGGGATGGTATTTCTCACCCCGACAAACCTTTTTACAAACATTTGTCGTAGACGATGAAGATCATCTTCTTTCCCAGGTTTTGGTAACAATTTTGGAAATTGTTGAGGATGGCATCGCACAACATTTCCCAGTTATGTATTGAACCCTCGGACTGATTGAAGAGCCATGTCCTTGCTGGCCCCTCAAGAACCGTCGACAAATAGTTGGCCATGACACGATCATCCCCGCCTACCGCTTGGATAGTGGTAATGTAAATTTGAAGGAACTCCGACGGATTCTGGGTCCCATCAAATCTCTCAATAGCCCCTGGCTTGAACTTATCTGCCCAAAAGACCGCACGGAGGCCTGGCGAAAAAACCTTGCAGCCTACATATGGACTGTGGAGAGTTCCGTGATTTCCAACATACCCACGAGCGATTTCGCGCGATGGGGATGCGCCGCATGGTCCCAGATGAGAATGCACAGGAATTCGATCTCGATCATGAGAGTTTCCTATGCGCCTGTATTTGTCATGCCGAAGTGATCCGGATGGTAATCGATTACGCCTACCATGACTTGGGTAAGAATACTCCTTTTCATGGGAACGTATCGTAGACCGGGAGGAAGTTGTAGGGGTTGTATCAGATGCAACCTCATCCAATTCCTCCGCCAGGATCCTAGCAAAAGCCGGTTTGTCCGCGTCAGTGAGGGTAGGAGGGAAATTACGCAAGACCTCCATGATAGATCAAAGTCGGCCTTGCGTACTCCTCTTTGGTGCGCCAGGTGTAACCATCTCTTCATCCATCGGTAAATGCTTTGATTGTAAAGAAGGCATCTGGTCGTGCCTGCGACCATGTGGGCGACGGGAAGAACTAGGGGCGGCGTCACAGCGAGCCTGTGCATTTTTGAGAGCCTTTAGGGCTGTCCTGCGGAGTTTGTTATCTCGTCGCTTGCGGTCTTAATCCTCCTTCTGCTTGCGTTCTTGTTCCTCCTTTTGTCTGCGCTCCTGTTCTTCCCAAGCGATCCACTGATCGGGATTTTCTTCGGACAAGGCGGCCAATTCTCTGGGAGTGAAGCAACAGAAGGAGTGAACATCTCTATTTGCTCTGAGTCGGATTCGAAGTCAAAGAGAGAGTGGAGGTTGTCGGGATCAAACCTCCCTGGACTGAGTTCCTGGTCGCTGCCATCCTGGTTCCTGATGGGAACACATGGTGACCAAGACTCAGTTTTGCAAACAGTGGGACTGACATCAAGTTCCGGACCTGTCTCTCCCATTCCCTGGTCGATAGACATGGCCCGGGTAGGGGAAAACGTGTCCTCTTGATGTTCCTTCGGAATGTCTTCACAACTGACCTCTTCCATTGGAACGGGGTCACTGGGTGAAGGAATTTGTATATGGGCATAATCATCGAGATCAAAGTCGCTCTCGGAATTGTATGCCCCAGACATTGCTCACCAAAACTCTGGATGAAGGGAAAGCACCTTGAGAAAGGCCCCACGGTGGGCACCAACTGTCGACGATTTGGACTCGGGGTCTTTAGTCGATCTTATGCAAATTTGTGAGTTGCAGGACCTTTCAGGGCGCTCCTCCGGAAAGGTAAGATGAAACAAGTCTATAGAGGCACAAGAGATTTTTATGCAGGTTCGGGCCGTCGATGGTGGGAGTAATAGCCCTACGTCCTGTTTTGATTTCACTATATGTAATAAAATGTTTATACAAGAGGGTAGAAGAGAAGATCACAGGCAATGATCTCTTCTATGTTAGTATCTACCTAACCATACCTAAGCCTTTAGGAAAAAGCCTGGTAGTGCTTGTATGTTTGACTAAAATTATCCACTTGTCACTTGTCTTTTGAATGTGCATTGACTACCTTTTTATACTGGACAAAAGGGCGCCAATACGAAATGGCCTTGGACAGTTGTTAAGATATAGTTTTGTTAACCACTCTTAACTTCCAGGCAGGCTTAACACTTGCAAACGAGGGATAGCCGCACATGTTAACCTCCCGGCAGTTGTCTTCATACGTGGAAATATCTTCATGATTCTCGGGATATGCCCATTCAAAGTGTTAGGCCTTCCCTAATTATCCTGGTCGTAGACAATCAACGACCCTCTGACCGCACACTATCTGGAGTTTCCTGACCGCGCACTGTCTGCGACCTCATGATCGCGTAGGGGCTATGACCATGAAATACCTCTGTATCCGCGCCCTTTAGGTTGTCTGAGACCATAGCGACGGACTTATTGACACATGTCTAGTATGATTCTGTATTAAACGAGACGTGTAATACTTTGATCTAGCTCGGGTGATAATCCTCATCAAAGTCAGGTGCCACCCCTACCACTAAATGCTTCTATTGCAAGGAATCTAACCATTGGAAGAGGAATTGCAAGAAGTACCTAGAAGATCTAAATAAATAGAAGGAAAGTGAAACTTCTTCAAGTATATATGTTATAGAAGTTCATTTAGCTATTGCTCCTTCTGACTCTTGGGTATTTGATACTAGATCGATTGATCATATCTGCACTTTGATGCAGGGGCTCAAAAGGAGTAGAAATTTGGCTAAGGGCGAGGTTCAACTTCGCATTGGCAATGGAACAAGAGTTGCGGCCTTAGCTATTGGAACTTTCATATTAGCTTTACCTTCAGGATTAGTTTTAGAACTTAATAAGTGTTATTATGTTATTGCCATAAGCAAAGAATTCTATCCATGTTGTGTTTGGATACGCTGCGTTATGAATTTAGAATAAAGAATAATCGTTGTTTCTTAATTTTATTTAAATGATATGTTTTATGGCAATGCCTCATTGGAGAATGGGCTTTGTCAACTAAATCTTGAATTACCTATCTATAACATATGTACTAAGAGACTTAGTGTGGGACCCTCATTTGAGGAATCCGGTGGCAACCGCCCAGGTGGATTGCACTCAGAAAAGTACATCACAAGCTCACAACAACAGGATTTACGTTAAACAATAAAGCAAATAGATAAAACAAGTACAAGGTCACGAGGACCACTATTACATTAACATAATGCCAAGAATAGCATTAATGAAAGTTGATACGAAAGTAGGGAGTTTTTCAAGACCAAGAATCAAAAAGAATCGGTATGGAGGTACCGATTACAGAAATATAACACAAAAGCAACAACAAAGGTCTTCATTTCCTTCTGCAGCGGTTCGGCTCGGGCCTTCACTACATCGGACTCAACTTGGCACATGACCCTCCTAGAAGCTCAAATCGTCTGGAAAGGTTCCTTCCTCTTCTTGCTACTCAAGGCTAAAGGAATCAGGATCCTCAAATCCTTTCTTCTGAATTTGTGTGAAAAGGCAAGGGTGAGCATGTTTTTACACAATGCTCAGCAAGTCTCGTTATGAGAATGCAGGTATATAGATGAGGGGTTTTCAAGAAAAGAGGTCTTGGCTTTATACATATAGGAATAGATTAGATTTTCACTCTTAATTTGAAGAAAAGGTTTTTGTTTTCAAAAGCGAGACTTTTAAAATCCTAAGCTAAATTTTCAGAAGAAGTTATGCGTGGCGGTCTTCCATGAGTCACAACTTTATTCAATTTTTATGAAAAACTTTCCCAAAAGCTACTTGTGCTGCATCGACGTGGATAGAATCCACCGCGCGCAGACTCCATGACCTGGGAGCTCAGAGTATCCGATACTTTTTATAACTTTGCAAAGGTGTACCACCTTAATCCACCGATCACTCAGCTTTCAAGTCGGATCAGCTCCATGCGACTTTTACGCATGTGACAAAGCTGATATCACACAACGGTTTACAATCCTAGCATTAACAATTTCGTGCCCGGCAAATAGACTTTTTAGTCCTCATTATCGTTGTGGGTCCTCCCCACTGCCTTACTTCCTAGCCTTGGTCTATGTTCTCGCAAGACACATAGCCTCTTTTGATTACAGCCGCGCACGACTTAATCAGGCATAGGGCGACTTCCTTCTTTCCACCTTTTCCTGTCATAATTTTTCTGAACTCACATCACTCATGGCCCTCACTAGCCCACCAGTTTCTCAGAAGAAACCGGATCGACAACCATTGCAGGGAAAAGCTAATACTAAGAAAGCTACTATGTTGCGCCTGTCCCATTCCGGGCAAGTGGTCGGTACGTTTTTCATGTCGCATGGAAGTACAACACAAGGTTCTAGTCCTTATGAATCTTTGGTGAGGAGTCTTTCACATTCGCAGTGCGCACACAGCACCATCCAATCAAACCATCCTCACTATCGATTCCAAACACATTTTCTTTCACAAAAAGGGGTTTTGAATATGCTTTTCTCACATGTGACCATTTAACATTTAACATATAATCTTGAGCATAGCATAGCCTAAGCATGATATTCTAGGGTGACAAGGGTGCAGCGATATTCAATCACAAAAGGGGCTTTACAATGATTTAGGTCATATCTTATTACTTTATTTGAATATAATTCTTATTTGAATATAAGGCTTGCATATTCTTGAAAACAGCTAACATACTTTATTTCAAAATAGTAGGCGAGACATGATCAAGGGCTTGAGACTTGCCTTGCAATGCTGGGTCTAGTTACTTAGACGAAACTTCGAAGATTTCTTCCGCTCCTTCAATTTCTGGTTCCACGGCGGATACAAATAATACACACATACACTATATAAGCATACAAAAGATAGTCTTTATGGGAAATGATACGTAAAATATATCATGCATGTAGGGGAAAGGTTTGGAAAAGGTCACTTGGGTGCTGATTGAAGAGATGGGCTAAAAAGGAGTTGAATGTCGAAAGGCTGACGTTCGGTCCACGGCAAGACATAGCCTTCAGTTGGTTTTAGGTAGGTTTTCTGGAGAAGTGGCAGTAGAGAAAGATGTAGAACACAACTCCAGGAATCTAATGGACAAAGTGGAATTTCAATTACTCAAGTGTAACATGTCTAAATCATTGAATGACATTGGTGGACATGCACTGACATAGTGCTGGACATGGCCAGAAACTAGGGCATGGCATAACTTTAGATTCAGGGCTCCAATTGATGTACCACTTTGTCTGGGGGTTAGTCCTTGATAACAGGAACAAAGTACTCAACAGGCTCTAAGGCAGGAAGTGGCCCGCGGGCGGCCAAATCTGGCGAGTAATCACGGTGGCCTGGATACAAACTGTGCTACTGGACAGTGATCTTGGCATTGGAATATCTCCTGATTCAGGTCGATTCAGAAGTCGAGCTAGTGGGCAACATTGCTCAGGGTACTGGAATCTATCTAAGGGACAAATTGTCCGGAGCTAGATCGGCCGGAGAAGAATTCCAGCGACCGGCGCTGGAGAAGACGATACTGGTCATTGGGGGTTTCGATACAGAGGGTTTGAACTCGATTGCTTGCTCAGGGAGTGAGATGGTGAAGTGTGGAGACTACTCGTGATGTTAATTCGGCTGGAGAATGACCGGAGAAGCTCGGCGACGAGAGCCGATTCACTGGTGGCGCGCAAACTGTGGAAAGCCATGGTCTTAGCTCGATTTTGAAATCCAGATTGGTAGGCTTGCTAAATGGAGTGTGCTGAACAATATTTATCACTGGCACGAGGGCTGATTTGGATTGAATCGGGCAGCATTAAGGAAACAGGGGTTTTGGGCTTTTCCGGTGATCGCCGGCGTTAGAGTTCGCCGGGGTGCAATTGAATGCTATGACACATACAGGGGGATGAGGGAAGCTTACTGGTGGCGTTGGTTTGGAGAGAGAGGCAGCGGTTGAAGCTGGCGCCGTGAGCTCTAGAAGTTGGGCAGGGGGGAAGCTTATACAGGCGATGGCTGGGCTCTTGAGAGTTGAAGCAGATCAAACCAGATGCGCGTGACTGACACCAGAGGCAGGATCGAGACGACGTTGGGACGCGGCAACGACTGTGCCAGAGAAGGGGGATCACGCCAAATCCGGCGGGAGCAGGGCGATGGGATCACTGGTCTCGGCATGGCCGCAACGTGGCGCTGGTTTTCTGCTGCTGGAGCACACGCGCGCGGGGAAGTCACGGCACAGGCGCGGCTGAGGTGCTCCACGGTGGCGGCACGGTGCGCACAGGTGGTGGCTATGTGGCGGTAGTGGTGGCAGTGTGGGAACTTCACCGACGGCGAGTTCAACGGCGAGGCGAAGTGGCGGGGCACTGGTCAAACGAACCTGGTCGTAGTCGAAAATGGCGCAGGGGCTTGGTTGCAAAGTTTTGGACTGATTTGCGAAGGTTTGGACTAATCTGCACGGAATTAGGTTCGGGAACTTGGGCCTATTTGCAAATCTGGAGATCTGGAGGGCTGATCTGAGATCTGGTTTTGCAGATGAGTGTTACTAAATCACTTGGACTCATCTAGCAAGAAAAATGGTGAAATCCAATAAGATTTGGTGGTTTTGACAAAAATCGAAAATAGGGTAATTAGGGTAAATAGGGTAATTAGGGCTTGAAACTTTGGCGAGGCTGAAACTAGGGTTTTGGTTGAGCTTTTCGAATTCTTCCAGAAGGGAAAAATGCTCAGAATAGTGAAGGGGACATATTCACTAAATCAGATCAGGATTTGGAGGTGGTCTGAGACTTTTAGTCTTTTTGAGCTTCTGACAAATCTGAAAAGAACTGATCTGCGATACTTTTGGACTAAAAAGCGAAAATGATCTGAAAGGTGGAGTTTGGCTGCCAACTTTTTAAATTAAGGTAGTGGCACACCTAAGATCATAATTCTGAGATAAGAGATCAAAAATGGGGTTGAGACATCCGAGAATCCAATGAAGATATGCTGACTGGGAAGCTAAAGGGATAGCAAAATTTGGGATGTTACAACCTACCCTCCTTAAAAACAATCTCGTCCTCGAGATTCCGGTAGATCTGAAAGCAGGTAAGGGAAATCTTGATGCAGTCCCTCTTCCTTTTCCCATGTTGACTCTTCTTCTGGGTGGTTGTCCCATTGAATTTCTGCAGAGTCGAATGGTCCTTGATTTCAATTTCCTTTCACTGACCTCTAACACTTTCACTGGGTATTCCTGATATGTCAAGTCTGATTTCTTCCTTAGGAGATATCTGTTATGTTGGCTTCTTTAGGTACTTATGAATACGTCATAAACTCCTGCTAATTCGAGTAGTAGCTTCAATTTGTATGCTACTTCTCCTTGTTTCTCTAGAATCTTGTAGGGTCCAACGCATTTTGGGCTTAGTTTTTCCCTTCATCTTAAATCGACGTACTCATTCGTAAGGTGTTGCTTTGAGATATACGTATTCAGCTTTCTCGAAAGATAATTCCCTTCTTCTGTTGTCGGTTATCAGCATAACTCTTCTCGTCTTGGCTGTGCAGTCTTCGGCTTCTTCTTAATGATTCGTACATGAGTTCCTACATCTTGAGCTATTTCTAAGCCGATTTGTTGCCTTTCTCCAACTTCTAACCAATGTAAAGGCATTATGCACTTGCAACCGTATAGAGCTTCAAGTGGGAACATCTGCAAACTAGTATGGTAACTATTTCTGTGGTGAATTCTGTGCATGGCAAGCATAACTCTCATGAAATTCCATATTTGAGCATACATGCTTGCAACTCATCCTTCGGTATTCAATTCACTAGTTCTATCCATCCTCCAGTCTGGGGTGGTAAGCTGTGCTGAAGTTCAACCTTGTTTCTGGGGCTTCATGTAGACTTTTTAAAAAATCTTGAAATGGGTCGTGCTCCACGATCTGATACAATACTCTTGGGTATACCATGTAGCGTCACAGTCCTAGTCATGTAAATTTCTGCCGACTTGGCACCATCGTAAGTCATCTATACTAGTATGAGGTACGCTACTTCTGCTAATCTATCCACGATCATCCACACGGAGTCATTTTTATTCTTAGTCTTCGGAAGTCCTGTGATAAAGTTTTATTCCAACTTCTTCTCATTTCCACTCTAGTATGGTTAGTGGCTATAACAATCCTGCTAGTCTTTGATGCTTGGTCTTCATCCTCTAACATGTGTCACACTTTACCACATTCTCGGCAATCTCTATCCATGCAACTTCACCAAAATTGATTCTTCACGTCTGAATACTTCCGGGGTAATTAGAGTATGTGGCGTTATGAGCTTCTTTCAAAATTAGTGTCTTGATCTCCTTAACCTCTGGAACATACGTCCTTTTATCATGCCAAATTGCACCTTGCTCATCTTCTCGAAATTCTACTGCTTTTCTGATCCTCATATCCTCTTTGATCTTCTGAATTCCTTCATCACTTCCTCATGATTTTTGAATTTCTTCTTCCAAGGTAGGTGTAACTGACAATGTACATGGCCATAGAACCTTGATCTACTGATTCAATCATTTGCTGATGCAATCCTCCATTAACTCTGGTGCAACAATGGTGCTGCAGTAAACATTTCTGCTCAAGGTGTTCGTAATGACATTAACTTTACCAGGATGGTAACGCATGTCTAGGCCACAGTTCCTTATTAACTCTAGCCATCGACGTTGCCTCATGTTCAAATTCTACTGGGCAAAACATACTTCAAGTCCTTGTGGTCTGAGTAGATTTCCCATCGATTCCCTAGTAGGTATTGTCCCTAATACTTGAGTGTATGAATCGCTGTTGCTAACTTCATGTCATGGGTCGGATAATTCTCCTCATGTGACTGCAGTTGCTTGAATGCAAATGCGACTGTTCTTCCTCCTTGCATTAAGATACAACTCAGTCCATGCTTAGATGCTTCTCAATATATCTCAAAGTTCTTATTATCAGGGAGTACTAGAATTGGTGTAGTTGTTTAGCCTTCGTTTCAATTCTTTGAAGCTCTTCTCACAATCTTCCGTCCACTCAAATTGGACATCCTTTTTCAACAAACTAGTAGGCGGCTTGGCTAGTTTGGAAAAATCCTTTAATGAATCGGTGATAGTGCTCAGGTAATCTAAGAAAACTTCTGACTTATGTCACTGATTCTGGTTGTTTTCACTCTTTCACGGCCTTGACTCTTAACTCGATCTACTTATATCCCTTTGGCTGTCGTCAGGTGGCCTAAAAATGAAATTTCCTGTGTCCGAATTCACGCTTATCAATCTTAGCATGAAATTGTTGCTACCTTAGTTTATCCAAAACTTTTCATAGGTGGTCAGCATGTTCCTCTTGGTTCTTGACTGACGTCTGATATGGCATTTTTGATACGGGTGTCATCCTAGGTTTCAATTCAACATTGAGTTCAAAACCTTGATCAGGGGTACTTCTGGTAACTCTTTTGGAAACACGCTCGGGTATCCTCCAACTTCAGGGATCTGGTTCACTCCTTTCTTCAAACTGTGCAGATCTTGGGTTGGGTGTTCTACTAACATTCTCTCAGGATTGGAACAAAACTTTTTTTCCATTAGGACTAGTAAGGGCAACGGCCTTATGCTCACAATCCATTTGTCCTTTATGTTCTGACAACCAGTCCATTCCAGGTATAACATCTTAACTTTGTAGTTCTAGTGCCAGTAGTTAGCAGAGAACTCCTTTCTGCTTATATTAAATTTTACTCCTCCTCACACTGACTTTACTGGCATCCTAGAGTCGGGAAACTGAATAGCGATAGGATACTCTAGACACGTCATATTCAGTCCACTTTAAATAGCAAAAATTTATGTCTGATGGGCCTCCTTCTTGTGATGTGACATAGTTGAGTCTGTCTTGAGTTGGTACTGGGTTTCTGCTATCTCTTCTATGGTTAGTTGGAAATCTTTCTCTTGCAACTGGAGTTTCTCATCCATACTGTTGTATTGGGGTAGGCATTGGGATTTGCGTCTGAACTGCAGGCTGTTGTTAACCTTCACTTCTCTTGGCTATTGGATCTGGCAAATTCCTCTAGGGGATTTCTTTCGGCGGTAACCGAATCGTCCACAATGATAGCAGTGTGGGGACAATCACGCTGATAGTGGCTTCTGTGACAAGCCGGGTACTTGGCTGTCATGGGTCTTGGGTACTGTAGATTTGGCTGATATTCAGATGTAGCTTGGGTCTTTGACGGATGCATGAATATTCCTTCACCTGAAATGATGTAGCCTAAGCAAGGAATATCCTTCAACCAGAAGGCACACTTATCACACTTGGCGTACAACTGATGATCTGCTAACTTCCTTTAACACTAGTCTGAGATGCTGAACATGCTCTTTTTTCGTCTCGGAGAAATTGAGAATATCATCCACAACCACAATAATGAACTTGCCTAGGTATTCCATGAGAACTTTATTCATCAGGTTCATGAATTCTACTGGTGCATTTGTTAGTCCGAATGGCATCACTGTGAAATCATGCAATCCATATCTTGTCATGAATGCAGTCTTTGGGATATCCTCTTCTCAAATTTTCAGTTGATGATAACTGGATCTCAAGTTGATCTTTGAAATTATTTTTGCTCCTCTAAGTTGATCAAAGAGATCATCGATCCTTGGTAGAGGGTACTTGTTTTTTATCATCATATCATTCAACTTCCAGTAGTTGATACAAAGTTGTAGACTGCCATCTTTCTTCTTGGCGAACAGCATTGGGGTTCATTATCCAAAAAAAACAGCATTGCATTGGGGTTCCCCAAGATAAAGAACTTGTTCTGATGAATCCTTTTTCCTCCAATTCTTCTACTTGGTTCGTCATACATGCAAGTTTCCTTGCGTATAGGGCTGATTGAGGTTCCAGCTTGATGGCAAACTCTATACTTCAGTCTGGTGGCATTCCAGGGGATTCTTTCAGGAAAAACTTACGGGTACTCATTGACTACTAGGACATCCTCTACTTTGACCTCTTCAACACTGTTCAAGCTGTTCATACGGCAATTTCTACACAGAAAGTGACTTGTTCTCCATCGATCTTCTTCTCACAATCTATCTGGCCTCTATGTTTTGCTAGCCAACCTATTCCAAGAATGATGTCTAACTCTTGAAGATTCAGAACTAGCAAATCTGCCAGGAATTCTAGGTTGCTGATACAAAAGGCAATATTTCTACAGATGGATTTGATTGGCATTCTAGCTCCAGGGGATTGGATTGGGATAGAATAGAGTGCCCTAAGATCTGGTTCTGCACTGACATTGTTTGCTGTCTATTTTGCTCCATTCAAATCGGTACATCATTGACATTTCCTCCTTGCGGTATGACAAATGATGATCCGGGTTGATCTTTAGTTGGTACAGTCTCTGTTTCCAGATGTAGTTCTCATATTACTGATATCTTCCTCGGGTTTTCTTCCATGAGATCTTCCTATAGTGTTAACCAAACTGCTCTAACAGGCGGTCAAAGAAATGATTGCTGACTCGGAGGGAAACACAGATAGGGTACAAATGGAAAACTAAGATCAATCCATGAGACAGGGATTGGAAAGTGCAAGATGTTTTTGATAAATTAAATTTTCATAAAATACATAGTTTTGCCTCTACGGCTTATAGGGATATTTAGCAACCAACACACATCAAGACAAGCAACTACTACACAAAAGATCACGTCTGCTGTGGTTAGGCACAAAAGGTTAAACCAGGGAACGTCTGGGATCACACGTCGGCATTGGAAGAATCATAGGGCTCTACCTCTTCTGAGTTCTCCTGATCTTCATCTGCGTCCATCAGGTCCAACTCTACGTTCTGGGATCTCGTAGACTACTACTGAGGCACGAAAACTATCTAAGGAGACATAACGCAAAAACACCTAAAAGTTGGAAATAATATTTAAAGCTTTTTCAAATAATCAAAAAGGATAACTACATAATATATTTTTCTTAGACAAATTAGATTTTCTCAAATAGATTTTAGTCAAATACTCTAACGATTTTCTGTTCTAGGGATGCCAATGTCTATAGAAGGGTCACGTCCTACAGTCGAACCTTTGCTCTGATACCAGCTTCTGTGGGACCCTCATTTGAGGAATCCGGTGGCAACCGCCCAGGTGGATTGCACTCAGAAAGGTACATCACAAGCTCACAACAACAGGATTTACTTTAAACAATAAAGCAAATAGATAAAACAAGTACAAGGTCACGATGACAATTATTACATTATCATAATGCCAAGAATGGCATTAATTAAAGTTGATACAAAAGTAGGGAGTTTTTCAAGACCAAGAATCAAAAAGAATCGGTATCGAGGTACCGATTACAGAAATATAACACAAAAGCAACAACAAAGGTCTTCATTTCCTTCTACAGCGGTTCGGCTCGGGCCTTCACCACATTAGACTAAACTTGGCGCATGACCCTCCTAGAAGCTCAAATCGTCTGGAAAGGTTCCTTCCTATTATTGGTACTCAAGGCTAAAGGAATGAGGATCCTCAAATCCTTTCTTCTGAATTTGTGTGAAAGGGCAAGGGTGAGCATGTTTTTACACAATGCAGAGCAAGTCTCGTTATGAGAATGCAGGCATATAGATGAGGGGTTTTCAAGGAAAGAGGTCTTGGCTTTATACATATAAGAATAGATTAGATTTTCACTCTTAATTTGAAGAAAAGGTTTTTATTTTCAAAAGCGAGACTTTTAAAATCCTAAGCTAAATTTTCAGAAGAAGTTATGCGTGGCGGTCTTCCATGAGTCACAACTTTATTCAATCTTTATGAAAAACTTTCCCAAAAGCTACTTGTGCTGCATCGATGTGGATAGAATCCACCGTGCGTAGACTCCATGACCTGGGAGCTCAAAGTATCTGATACTTTCTATAACTTTGCAAAGGTGTACCACCTTAATCCACCGATCACTCACCTTAATCCACCGATCACTCAGCTTTCAACTCGGATCAGCTCCATGCGACTTTTACGCATGTGACAAGGCTGAGATCACACAACGGTTTACAATCCTAGCATTAACAATTCCTTACCCGCCAAATGGACTTTTTAGTCCTCATTACCGTTGTGGGTCCTCCCCACTGCCTTACTTCCTAGCCTTGGTCTATGTTCTCGCAAGACACAAAGCCTCTTTTGATTACAGCCGCGCACGACTTAATCAGGCATAGGGCGACTTCCTTCTTTCCACCTTTTTCTCTCATAATTTTTCTGAACTCATATCACTCATGGCCCTCACTGGCCCACCAGTTTCTCGCAAGAAACCGGATCGACAACCATTGCAAAGAAAAGCTAATACTGGGAAAGCTACTATGTTGCGCCTGTCCCATTCCGGGCAAGTGGTTGATATGTTTTTCATGCCGCATGGAAGTACAACACAAGGTTCTAGTCCTTATGAATCTTTAGTGAGGAGTCTTTCACATTCCCAGTGCGCACACAGCACCATCCAATCAAACCATCCTCACTATCAATTCTAAACACATTTTCTTTCACAAAAAGGGGTTTTGAATATGCTTTTCTCACATGTGACCATTTAACATTTAACATATAATCTTGAGCATAGCATAGCCTAAGCATGATATTCTAGGGCGACAAGTGTGCAGGGATATTCAATCACAATAGGGGCTTTACAATCATTTAGGTCATATCTAATTACTTTATTTGAATATAATTCTTATTTGAATATAAGGCATGCATGTAGTTGAAAATAGCTAACATACTTTATTTCAAAATAGTAGGCGAGACATGATCAAGGGTTTGAGACTTGCCTTGCAATGCTGGGTCTAGTTACTTAGACGAAACTTCAAAGATTTCTTCCACTCCTTCAATTTCTGGTTCCACGACGAATACAAATAATACACACATACACTATATAAGCATACAAAAGATAGTCTTTATGGGAAATGATACGTAAAATATATCATGCATGCAGGGGAAATGTTTGGACAAGGTCACTTGGGCGCTGATTGAAGAGATGGGCTAAAAAGGAGTTAAATGTCAAAAGGCTGACATTCGGTCCACGGAAAGACATAGCCTTAAGTTGGTTTTAGGTAGGTTTTCTGGAGAAGTGGCAGAAGAGAAAGATGTAGAACAGAACTCCAGGAATCTAATGGACAAGGTGGAATTTCGATTGCTCAAGTGTAACAGGTCTAAATCATTCAATGCCACTGGTGGACATGCATTGACATAGTGCTGGACATGGCCAGAAACTAGGGCATGGCATAACTTTTTATTCAGGGCTCCAATTGATGAACCACTTTGTCTGGGGGTTAGGCCTTGATAACAAGAACAAAGTACTCTACAGGATCAAGGGCAGGAAGTAGCCAGAGGGCAGCCAAATCCGGCGAGTAAACACGGTGGCCTGGACACAAACTGAGCTAGTGGACAGTGATCTTGGCATTGGAATATCTCCTGATTCAGGTCGATTTAGAAGTCGAGCTAGTGGGCAACATTGCTCAGGGTACTGGAATCTATCTAAGGGACAAAGTGTCCGGAGCTAGATCGGGCGGAGAAGAATTCCGGCGACCGGCGCTGGAGAAGACGATACTGGTCATTGGGGGTTTTCGATACAGAGGGTTTGAACTCCATTGCTTGCTCAGGGAGTGAGACGGTGAAGTGTGGAGACTACTGGCGATGTTAATTCGGCCGGAGAATGACCGGAGAAGCTCGGCGACGAGAGCCGATTCACTGGTGGCGCGCAAACTGGGGAAAGCCATGATCTTAGCTCGATTTCGAAATCCAAATTGGTAGGCTTGCTAAATGGAGTGTGCTGAATAATTTTTATCACTGGCACGAGGGCTGATTTGGATTGAATCGGGCAGCATTGAGGAAACAGGTGTTTTGGGTTTTCCAGTGATCGCCGGCGTTAGAGTTCGCCGGCGTTAGAGTTCGCCGGGGTGCAATTGAATGCTATGACACATACAGGGGGTTGAGGGAAGCTTACTGGTGGCGTTGGTTTTGAGAGAGAGGCAGCGGTTGAAGCTGGCGCCGTGAGCTCCAGAAGTGGCTCGCCGGAGAAGAAGGTGTTCACGGCGGCGCTGGGGAATTGGCTGCTTTCTGGTGCTAGAAGCTGAAGGTTGCGGCTGCGGGGGTGGTGTGAAGAGATATTGGGCCAGGGGGGAATCTTGTATGGGCGATGGCTGGGCTCTTGAGAGTTGAAGCAGATCAAACCAGATGCGCGTGACTGACACCGGAGGCAGGATCGAGACGACGTTGGGACGTGGCAACGACTGTGCCAGAGAAGGGGGATCACGCCATATCCGGTTGCAGTAGGGCGACGGGATCGCTGGTCTCGGCATGGCCACAACGTGGCGCTGGTTTTCTATTGCTGGAGCACGCGCGCGTGGGGAAGTCACGGCACAGGTGCAGCTGAGGTGCTCCACGGGGGCGGCACGGGGAGCACAGGTGGTGGCTACGTGGCGGTAGTGGTGGTAGTGTGGGAACTTCACCGGCGGCAAGTTCAGCGGCGAGGCAAAGTGGCGAGGCGCTGGTCGAATGAACCTGGTCGTGATCAAAAATGGCGCAGGGGCTTGGTTTCAAAGTTTTGGACTGATTTGAGAAGGTTTGGACTAATCTGCAAGGAATTAGGTTCGGGAACTTGGGCCTATTTTCAAATCTGGAGATCTGGAGGGCTGATCTGAGATCTGGTTTTGCAGATGAGTGTTACTAAATCACTTGGACTCATCTAGCAAGAAAAATGGTGAAATCCGATAAGATCTGGTGGTTTTGACAAAAATCGAAAACAGGGTAATTAGGGTAAATGGGGTAATTAGGGCTTGAAACTTTGGCGAGGCTGAAACTAGGGTTTCGGTTGAGCTTTTGGAATTCTTCCAGAAGGGAAAAATGCTTAGAATAGTGAAGGGGCGATATTCACTAAATCAGATCAGGATTTGGAGGTGGTCTAAGACTTTTAGTCTTTTTGAGCTTCTGACAAATCTGAAAAGAACTGATCTGCAATACTTTTGGACTAAAAAGCGAATATGATCTAAAAGGTGGAGTTTGGCTACCAACTTTTTAAATTAAGGTAGTGGCACACCTAAGATCATAATTTTGAGATAAGAGACCAAAAATGGGGTTGAGACATCCGAGAATCCAATGAAGATATGCTGACTGGCAAGCTAAAGAGATAGCAAATTTTGGGATGTTACACTTAGGCCCAATGATTTGAATCCCATGTTTATCTGGTATTGTCGTTTAGGCCATATAAATGACAAACACATCGTGGAACTCCTAAAAGATGGTCTTATAGACTCATTTGATTTTCAATCATTTGATATGTGTGAATCTTGTTTACTTGGAAAAATGACAAAGGCGCCTTTAATAGGTGAGAGTGAAAGGGCAAGTGACTTATTGGCCCTTGTTCATACTGATGTATGTGGACCATTAAGTTCAACAGCTAGCTAGAGGTGGTTTTCGGTACTTCATAACTTTTACCGATGACTTTAGTAGATGTGGATATGTCTACTTAATGAGGCATAAATCTGAAACTTTTGATAAATTCAAGTAATTTCAGAATAAAGTACAAAACCAACTTGGCACGATAATCAAAACCCTACTATCTGATTGTGGAGTGGAGTATTTGAGCAAATAATTTGGTGATCATCTAAAACAACACGGAATTGTTCCACAATTGACCCCGCCGGGAACACCTAAATGGAATGGTGTGTCAAAACGACAGAACATGACCTTGTTGGACATGGTTCGGTTAATGATTAACCAAACTGATCTTCCATTGTCCTTCTTGGGATACGCTCTAGAAACAACTGCGTTCACATTAAATAGGGCTCCATCAAAAGTCGTACAAAAGACATCATATGAGATATGGAGTGGAAGGCGTCCCAGGTTGTCTTTTATTAAGATTTTGGGTCGTGAGGCATATGTAAAATGTTTAATGTCTGATATGATCAAATTCAAATCAGATAGCTGCTTCTTTGTGGGATATCCTAAGGAAATAAAAGGATATTACTTCTATAAACAACCAGAAAATAAAGTCTTTGTTGCCCGAAACGGTGTCTTTTTGGAGAAAGAGTTTTTTCTCAAAAGGAGCAAGTGGGAGCACAATGCAACTTGTAGAAATTCGGGAACCACTGGAAATTGTTTCAGCACCCACTAAAGCTCAGCAAGACATACAGAATAATGTAGAAAATTCAAGACAGGCACCGATTACACGTAGGTCTAAAAGGGTACGCTAGTGCAAAAATGCTTTTTTCTAACGATTCAAAACACACTTTTACTAACGGTTTTCATACCGCTAGTGATCGACACGATAGAACAAGACTAGCACTACTCTAACGGTTCCGAACCGTTAGAATAGCTTTTGATATTCTAATGGGTTTTTTTGAGTGAACCGTTAGAAGAGACTACTATAGCCTAACGGTTAACTAGTACTATCCATTAGAACATTACACTATATTTAACGGTTGTTCGTAGTATACCGTTAGAAAATCCTACCATCTTCTAATGGTCAATATTATGTAACCATTAGAAGAGTCTATAATATTCTTACCGTTCTTTAAGGTTAACCATTAGAATAGGTTACTATAGTCTAACGGTTGACTAGTACTATCCGTTAGAACATTACACTATATTCTAATGGTTGTTCGTAGTAATTTTCTAACGGTACACTATGGACAATCATAAGAATATAGTGTAATGTTCTAACGGAATGCACGAGTTAACCGTTAGAAGATGGTTTAGTACTCTATCAGATAGTTGTAGTGAACCATTACAATATGTTGTTCTCTTCTAACATTCTTTTTTAGTTAGCCGTTAGAATAAGCTTAGAAAAACAATACAGTATAGATACAAAAAAGGTACATTCACAAATACACATGCAACATACAACAGGCTGACACATTCAACAGTTATTCACATTTATTCACACATTCAATTTATTCACATACAAACTAATACAAATACAAAAAACACCAATTCACAGAGAGTAGATGAAAATAAAAAAAGGAAAATTATAACAAGTGAGCTAAGCCAGTCATGGCAGCTGGTTGACAGCCACTTCGTCCATCACATATTGGTCCCAAATTTGTCACAGCCCTCTCATCTTTGCATTCTCATATTTGTCTTTGGACATGGCGCTTTTCATGCATGTGTGAATAGTGAGTAATCAACTTCCTAGTTTTGAACGTCACATCGAATTTTCAAATTTGAGTTAGCTAAAATGCTTACCTGAGGGAATTGGGCAAAGTTTGTCCTAACTAGGTCATACATATACCGCAACACATAAAAATCACATTCCCACGATCCTAGCTGCTGATGGCACTAAGATAATTGCATATGCGAAGACATGTTAGCTATTCTTTCCATAAACTAATTAAGCATAAACTAAAGGACTCGTGAGTAGTTCAATCCTTACTAATTACCTCATATTCTTTACAAGAAATTTGGTCACCCTCCGATGCGTCATGCCTCCCTCAAGTGGACACATAATTTTTGAAAGCCTTGCATTTAATTAAGCATTGCCGGTTAATATGTTATCATTAGCTCGTGAGGTCAAAATTTAAATCAAACATGTTACTTATGCGTCCATATTCCCCTTGATCACGTATTCCTTCGGTAACTTGCTGTACATCAAATTGAGGTAGTACACCTCATTCCTCCACAGATAGATCACGAGGAGGATCTAGTGGTCCTTACTTTGTACTTGAAACAGAACCACTTAAAATATATGTTAGGTGTAGCATACAAGAATGAGTTAAATTAGTCGGAAATGCACTAACATTTCGTGGTACGGCACAAGAATGAACTCCCTGTCCTGCTGCACCAGCAGTGCCATTGATATGTCTACTCCGCGTGTGCTGCGTCTTGCTCTAGAATCGTGAGGCTTATTTTCTTAGGGTCGAGGAAACACACCTTGTCAAACACCCTTGTCGATGCCAGCCTGTACATACACCTGCATGCAAAGGACAACATGAGTATTGCACAGAAATTTACTACATTTTAAATGAACTACAACAATATATAGGATCCAATCCGTATGATGGACATCTCAAGTTCCTGAGTTAAAGAGGTTGAACAGATCCTCATGCACCATGGATATGATCCCAAGCTCACGGTGGAACTGTCCAGGCCTGAAGGGAACTAGGAAGTTCTAGTTGTGCGATCCAATTTACACAAAATTGCCTCCACCATGAGTGAGAACCCGTTCTTGAACCTACTAGGATGTCCCTTTGCCCGTTTGCTTTTGCCCTTGCCTTTGCCCTTGCCTTTTGCCAGGGAGTGAGCATGTACCTTTGAAGGCAAGGGCGGGGTGTTGACGGCTTTCTTTGCACGTGAAGAGGCTTTACTGGGAGGCGTGGATCCTCTAGCTGGGGTCGAGGTCATCTTTGGAGTGTTGAGGGCTGGAGGAGATCCCTCATGCCCTGTGCTGGGGGTGGGGTCCACAGGTAGTCACTACTACAGAAATGCATTCCACTAACCCATATCTTCTAACGGTTATAAGCAATCTGGGAAAAATCAGATAGAATAGGACGACTGCGGCGAAGAAGAGGATTTTTACTATCAGTTACACACTGGTCCACCGTTAGTGAAATGCAAACATTTTTTACTATCGGACATTACTGTACAAACCGATATAATATATGTGTTGGGGGAAATATCTGCGAGACTAAGTCCAGGTAAGTTACGTCACATTCGCCCGGGGATGTGGCCTCCAGTGCCTGCCTCGGGCGCCGCCTTTTGGCTCCCGGGACCTGGCCTCCGGCGCCGGTCCCGGGAGCCGCCATTTGCCCAGGGACGTGGCCTCTGGTGCCTGCCTCGGGCACTGCCTTTTGGCTCCCGGGACCTGGCCTCCGGTGCCAGTCCTGGGCGCTGCCATTTGCCCGGGGAAGTGGCCTCCGGTGCCTGCCCCGGGCGCCGCTATTTGCCCGGGGACGTGGCCTCCGGTGCTTACCCTGGGCGCCGCCTTTTGGCTCCTGGGACCTGGCCTCCGGTGCCGGTCCCGGGCGCCGCCTTTTGACTCCCGGGACCTGGCCTCCGGCGCCAGTCCCGGGCGCCGCCTTTTGGCTCCCGGGACCTGGCCTCCGGTGCCTGCCCCGGGTGCCGCCTTTTCGCTCCCGGGACCTGGCCTCCAGTGCCGGTCCCGGGCACCGCCATTTGCCCGGGGACGCGGCCTCTGGTGCCGGTGCCGGACCCGGGCGCCGCCTTTTGGCTCCCGGGACCTGGCCTCCGGTGCCAGTCCCGGGAGTCGCCTTTGGCTCGGGGACCTGGCCTCCGGTGCATGTCCTGGGCCTCATCACCCTTCTAAAGGTAAAGTCTCTGGTTGTTGATCACGTGCAAGTCACGCGAGGAGCGCCTCGGGAATGAACGACCACCTGTCAGGCATCCAAGGCGCTTGACCGGGAGAAGGACGTTGCCACCCCTCAATTCGACGGTAGCGTCCGGGGTAGTTTAGTCTTTTTGCTTCTTTTTGGGGCTATAAATAGCCCTTCTACCCCCTGTTGTAAAGGACAAGTGATTCATATTTGTTAAGTAGCCAAAACTCACAGGTGTGCTCCGGAAGCCTCCCTCCCGAGAGAGCCTCCCCAGTCGACTCCGGTCGAGAGCACGCCGACAGGACTAGGGCCCCCACCGGGACCCTAACCTGTATAAATCCTCGTGTCAATTCTTGTGTTTGTCCGGCGGGGGAGGACCGGTCACCCGGTCAGCCCGCGTCGCGTTTTCTTCGCTAGGATCGTTCCCAAAACCTGCCGGGGTATTTGCAATACCACGACAGTTGGCGCCATCCGTGGGGACTCGTGACAAGATGCCATGGCTCCCCCAAGAACAAGGGCTCGCACCCTTCCCGGTGGCGCCTGTTTCGGAGACCTAGCGCCGCCCGTCCGGGACACGACTGTCCCGGCGCTTCCGCCCGGAGGCGGCTAGACCCAGGTACCGCCTCCCACCTTTCCTCTTAACTTAGGTGCTTCCACCTCCAGGTCGCTGCCGGTGGCCGCGGGGACCTCGGCCGGGACCAGTCTCCCCCCGACAGCTCCCCCGGCTCCCCGAGACGCCCTGCATGAGGCTTTAGTGGAGGGCCAGCTCCTCGCCCAGCGCTCCATGGATAAGTTGCTCAGCGTGTTGGCACGGCCTCCTGCCCCCACATTTGCGCCGCACCCATACCCGGGGCCTATGCCCCCGTTTATGGGTCACCCGGTGGCCCCACCGGTCTCCGGAGGTTTGGCCGCCCCGTGTGACCCCGCCGGGGGGTTCCCTCCCCTTGCGGCCTATACGTCCGGGCCCTTCCTGGCACCCGGGCCCGTCCCGGTGCTGGGGGGCTACTTCCTGCCTGGGCCCTTCGTGGCGCCTGGGGGATACCCCGTTCCGGGCCCATTACGTGCCGGGGGTTTTCCCTGCGCCGGGATCCAGTCCCACCTCGCGCGTCGCGTTTATCGCACCGGGGGCGGTCGACAGAGCAGCTCCCGTGCCTCAGCGGACTTCCCCCCGCATCGGCTCCCTGGCTCCGGACGCCGCCCCGGGGGCTCCCCCGACGCCGGTTTCGGATATTACAGGGGCTTCCCCCTTTCCGGTTCCGGTCGTTGCCAAGGGGGCTCCCTCCAGTATGGCTCCAGACGTCGCCGTGGGCGCCCCCTCCCCGGTTCCGGATAATACAGGGGCTTCCCCCTTTCCGGTCCGGGGGGTCTTCGCAGGGGGCTCCCCCCAGCAGGCCCCGGAAGCCTCCGGGCCGGTAGCTACAGTGCATAAGCTCCCTCCCTCGGTGGAACAGGTCCGTTTCTCCCGGGGGGAGGTCGAGCGAATGCATTCACCCGAGTGCGGGGAAGAACTTGCCCCTGGCCGCGGGCGCGGAGAGCCTCGCTCTTACACCGGTCAGGGGAAGAGACCCGCTGAAGAGCCAGCCTCTCCGGAGGAGAGCCCAGACGTCCGGGAACTCAGCCCCGGTCCAGAAGAAAAGCGTCGCCACCGCCACTCCGGCGGACCTCTCGGACCGCTTCCTGACACCGACAACGAGCGCGTGTCCCCCGTCAAAGAAGACAGCGACCGGGACTCTCCCTGGGAAGTGCAGGGGGCTAAGCAGCCCCTATGCCGCAGGCTTCAAAGCATCCGGTGGCCGCGGCCCTACCGCCCTCCGCATATCGAGAACTATAAAGTTGAGGCCGATCCTTACGAATTCGTGCAGGTATACTCCACAGCCATCTCCGCGGCCAGGGGAGACGAGACGGTTCAATGCAACGTCTTCCCCCTCTACCTCACCGGCATCGCCCGCTCCTGGTTCTACAACCTGAAGGCCGGCTCCATCAAGTCTTTCACGCAGCTCAAGTGGGAGTTCTGCGCGAACTTCCAGGGGAACTACGTGCGTCCCCTGGACTCCTCGCAGCTGTACACCGTCCGGCAGAGGACTGGGGAAACCATCCGAAGCTTCTTCAAGCGCTTTGCTCAAGGGAAGAGCAAAGTAGCCCACGTCCTCGACTCTACGGTCATCGAAGCATGCAAAAGCGGGATCCTCCCAGGGGAGCTCCACCGAAGGCTCTCCTGGAGCTGCCCCTCCTCTACCGACGAGCTCTTCAACGTACACGAAAAGTACGCTAGGGCAGAGGAGAACGACATCTGGAAGAAGACCTAGGGGGCTCCCGCCCCCGCCGACCGGGGGGCTAGGGATCCCCTCAAACGCCCCAGGCAGGGGGGGCGTAGCGAGCCACGGCCTCGGGACACCTTTGTCCCCGAGGGCGGAGGCGGCTCGCACGACCCCCCGAGGGGCAACCGTCCCTTCCCCAAGCCGAAGGGCCATGGGAGAGGACAGTCTTCGCGCGGCCGAGAAGGCCCCACGAGGAGAAGCCGGGAAGGACCGTGGTGCAGCTTCCACGGGTCCAGTACCCACGCTACCCGAGATTGCCACCAACTGCTGCAACACTTCGCGGCGTTCCTCGACCAGCTCGGGCAGGGGGGGGACTCCGGCCTCCTTGCCCCCTCGGCCGACTGTTCCGGCCCTTCCCGCTCCCGCGGGGGGTCCGCAGGGGCAGACGCAGGAGGAGGAGCCTTCAGAAGCTCTCCCCTTCCAGACTTGTCAGCGCCGTGTCAATGTCATCGTAGGAGGGTCCGCCTCCGGGCGGGACTCTAAGCGCAGCGTAAGGAGTACGCGCGCGAAGTTAAGGTTGTGGGGGTGCTGCACACGTCCCCGCCACCCAAGTGGTCGGACGTCCCCCTCACCTTCACGGCGGAAGACGCGCGGGGGGTTCGCTTCCCCCACGACGACACGCTCATCATCTCCGCCACGATCTACAACTGCCACCTGGCCCGCATCCTCGTGGATGGCGGGAGCTCCGCCGACATCCTCTTCCTGAAGGCCTTCAAGGAGATGCAGGTGGATGAGAAGCTCCTGCACCTCGCGGCAGGGCCCATGCAAGGGTTTGTCCCGAGGAAGGCGATCCACCCGGTAGGCAAGGTGGATCTCCCCATGACTTTCGGCACCCCGGAGAACTACCGAACCGAGCTGGTCCGCTTCGACGTAGTGGACCTCCCCTCCTCCTACAACGCGATAATGGGGAGGACCACAATCAACAGGCTGGGGGCTGCCACCCATCAAGACTACCTTTGCATGAAGATCCCCGAGCCGCACGGCGTGATAACCGTCCGGGGAGACCATGACGTGGCCCGTGCTCTATACGAGTGCGCCGCCGCCACAATTGGAAGCGTCAACCTCATAAAGGCGCCCGGGGGGAGGCCTCTCCCCCGGAACCAGACATCGCTGCGCCACCACCCAGGAGGCCCCTCCTCAAGCCGCGTCTAGAAGGGGCCCTCCGGAAGGTCCTACTGTCCCCAGGCGGCGGAGACAAAACCATCCGGATCGGGGCGGAGCTCCCTGAGGAGCGTGTAGCGCAGATTTCAGCCTTTCTGCGTGAAAGCTCCGGTGTTTTTGCGTGGAAGCCTTCGGGCATGCGGGGCGTCGCCCGGGAGGTCATTGAGCACAAGCTCGCAGTGGCCCCCGGTCACCCCCCCATCAAACAGAAGCCGGGGAAGCTCTCCCTTGAGCGCCAAGAGGCAATCAAGCTGGAGATCACCCGACTCTGAGAGGCGGGGTTCATTCGGGAGGACCTGCACCCCGAGTGGCTCGCGAACCCCATCCTCGTGAAGAAGTCAACCGGCAAGTGGCGGATGTGCGTGGACTTCACCGACCTTAACCGCGCCTGCCCCAAAGACAACTTCCCACTCCCGCGGATTGACCAGCTCGTCGACTCCACCGTGGGGTGCGAGCTGATGAGCTACCTAGATGCCTACTCGGGATACGATCAAGTCCGGATGGCGGAAGGGGACAAGGAAAAGACGAGTTTCATAACTCCCCTCAAAACCTTCTGCTACGTCCATAAGCCCTTCGGGCTCAAGAACGCGGGAGCGACCTTCCAGCGCCTCATGACGCTGGTCTTCAAAGATCAAGTCGGCCGCAATGTCGAAGCCTACGTAGACGACACAGTAGTCAAAAGTCCCCGCGCAGCCTCCCACATCAACGACCTGGCGGAGACCTTCCGCAACCTCCACGCGTTTGGGCTCAAACTCAACCCGGAGAAGTGCGCCTTCGGGGTGCGCTGGGGGAAGCTCCTGGGTTTCCTCGTGTCCCAGCGGGGTATAGAGGCAAACCCCGAAAAGATCCGGGCGTTCCTGGACATGCCCCCGCCGCGCTCCATCAAGGATGTCCAGTGGCTCTCCGGCCGCTTAGCCGCGCTCAGCCGCTTCGTCTCGCGGTCGGGGGAGCGAGGCCACCAGTTCTTCAAGATCCTCCGGGGGCTCGATGGGTTCCAATGGACCCCCGAGGCCCAGGAGGCCTTCGACGACCTCAAGAAGTACCTCACGAGCCCTCCAATGCTCGTGAGTCCATCTCCAGAAGAGCCCTTGCTCCTCTACCTTGCCGCGACCCCCGTCGTCGTCAGCGCGGTTTTGGTGAAGGAGCAAGGGGGGCAGCAGCGTCCCGTGTACTACGTGAGTGAGGCCCTCCAAGGGGCCAAAACTCGGTACACGGAGATGGAGAAGATCTGCTACGCCCTCCTGATGGCGTCCCGGAAGCTTCGCCACTACTTCCTGGGACACCCCATCACCGTCCCGTCGTCCCTCCCTCTGGGGGAGGTGCTGCGGAACAAAGAAGCCACCGGCCGGATTGGGAAGTGGGGGGCCGAACTCGCCCCCTTCTCCCTGTCCCTCACAGGCCGCTCCGCCATCAAGTCACAGGTCCTCGCTGACTTCGTCGCGGAGTGGACTCCTGCCTCCGGGTCCGGGGACGAAGATCTCCCCGCGCCGCCCCGACGCAGTGACCATTGGACACTCATGTTCGACGGGTCGTTGTGTCTCGCCGGGGCCGGTGCGGGAGTAGTCCTCCGGAGCCCTGAGGGGAAGGAGCTCGAGTACGCCGCGCGGCTCGAGTTCCCTTCAACCAACAACGTCGCCGAATACGAGGCTTTGCTCCTCGGGATGCGCCTTGCGCGCTCCCTAGGGATCCGGCGCCTCCTAGTGAAGGGAGATTCTCAGCTCGTAGTTTGCCAAATGGACAAGTCTTACCTGTGCCATGACGCAAATTTGAGTCTTTATTTTCAGGAGGGGCGAAAGATGGAGAGGCACTTCGACGGCCTTGAGGCCCGGCATATCCCACGAAGGGACAATGACCGGGCTGACGCCTTGGCCCAGGCTGCAAGCGCCTGGGAATCTCTCCCCAAGGGGGCCTTCTTGGAAATCATCACGAAGCCCTTGGTGGCCTCCCCGGACACGGGCGACAAGCCTCGCGTCCCAGAGGTCGCCGAGATCACCCGGACTCCGTCATGGATAGACCCCCACATCTCCTTTATCAAGGGGGAGGGGGACCCTCCCAACGAGACCGAGGTTAAGCGCCTCCGGGCCAAAGCCCAGGCATATCTCCTGGTGGAGGGGAGGCTCTACAAGCGGGGGGCTTCCGCCTTCCTGCGCTGCATACGTAAAAGAGGACCGCTAGCTCAAAGTATATCTCAGGTGTAACATACAAGATCGAGTTAAATTAGTACGAAATGCACTAACCTTTGGTGGTACGGCACCAGAATGAACTCCCTGTCCTGCTGCGCCATCAGCACCTTGGATATGTACTGCTCAGCGTGCACGGCGTCGTGCTCTAGCATCGTGAGGCTTATTTTCTCTGGATCGAGGAAACCCACCTTGTCACACGCAGCCTCCGATGCTAGCCTGTACATGCACCTGCATGCAAAGGACGACATTAGTATTGCACAGAAAGTTACTACATTTCAAATGAACTACAAAATGCAGAGTTAGCAAACAGAGTTAGAAAACAGCAATACATAGCATCAGCAAACTCACAGGACTCCAGTCCGTATGATGGACATATCGAGCTCCCGCCAGTTGTAGAGGTCGAACAGATCCTCGTGTGCCATGGATATACTCCTGGGCTCACGGTGGAACTGCCCAGGTCTGTAGGGAACTAAGAAGTTCAGATTGCGCCGAGCTCGGTGTAGGTACCACTCGTGGAGGTCTCTGGTTGATCGATCCAATTTGTGCAAAGCTGCCTCCGACATGAGTGGGAACCCATTCCTGAACCTCTCCGGCTGTCCCTGCCGCCCTTTTCCCTTGCCTTTGCCCTTGCCTTTTGCCGGGGACTGAGCTCGTACCTTCGAAGGCAAGGGCGAGGTGATGGCGGCTTCCTTCTGAGGTGAAGGCGTGGATGCGCTGGGTGGGGTCGAGGCCGTCTTTGATGTGTCCAGGGTCGCACGAGATCGGGCCTCATGCCCCGAGCTGGGGGCGCAGTCCCCTGGTAGCCCAGCGGCAGGCCACTTCAATTAATGAGCACGTATGTTAGATTATGCAAGTTGAGTGTACTGAGTAGGATGTAATCTAAAATGTGTAGGATTTACCGGTTGTATTAGAAGACACTTCTTGGGCCACTGTACGTAGGAGCCCACTGCCTCAGCAAGTGTCTGCAGTTCCTCTGTTGGGACTGGCAACAGAGAATCATTGTAGCCCGGCATGGCCATGTCCACCTGTACCTTTGCAAACCCCAACCGCAAAGGTACACAGTGGACCCCGACATCCGGCCCAGACGGATATACGAAGCCGTGTCCAACCACTTCCTGCCCGGCGCCTACGTGATTCTGTAGAATGCAGCCCTCCGGCTTCTGCAAATTTGTAACAATTAAAACAGGTTAGCGAAACAACTCTAACAGAATGGGAGTGGCATCAACTTAAGTGCACAGATGAAGGCTTGCAGTACCTCAAGTAGATCCACTGGATCCGCGAGTACCTTCGAAGCGCAACTGCTTATCCGACCCCGCGGGGTACCGTCGTCCTACAGGTCGGCCTGGAGGGCCCTCAGGTCGGCCTTCACTTTGGCAGTGTCTTCCACGGCTCCCATTCCCTGTGCAAATCAACAGGTCAAGAATGAACTGAACATGGATTAACAATACAGGGGTAAACCGAGGAGATTTAGAGTTCTTACCGGGGAGGGCGTGGCTGACGATCCCATGGAGGTTGCCATTGTGAAAGAGAAGATGAGGAGTCGAACCGTTCGAGAATTAGAAAAACAACAAAATACCGCGACGCATGGCGAGGTACTTATAGAGTTTCCAAGGCGACGCATGGCGACACAGTTGAGAATTCAAAGCGCCAGAGTATTCTTCTATCGGTAAAAACAGGAAAAAACTGTCAGACAACAAATACCGTGAGACTAACGAATTTATTCTAACGGTAAAATAGAATAATACCGATAGAAAAAGTAAACTTTTCGAAAACTTTTGAAGTGACTGAGAGAAGTGCCTGAGACACATGAAAGTAGCGGATGTCCTTTTCTATCAGTAGAAATAACAAAATACCGTCAGAAAAAAAGTGATTTTTGGAGAGCTTAATTTGAAGAAGCAAGAGGCTGCGATGAGATTTTTGCAAGTGCTATTTGAAGGGAAGAATTAAGTATTTACAGGATAAAGGTACTGTACATGTTAGAACTCATGCTGTGGAGTAAAATTGAGATATATTAATGCTGTGAACTAGCTTATCATTAAGTTCTAAAGAAAAATGTACTGCCTGATGTATTAATGATAAGTTCCTCACCTTGCTGCAGAACTTGTGGGCTGTTTGCTTGGCATTTATCCCTGAAATAGAAATTAATCATCAATGGTTCTCAACCCATAATCCTTCTTCGTGGTCATCTCGCAGATACGTTGTTTCGTCGATATCTTCAGTACGGATAGATTGAATGCCCCCTAAAAATGGAGGTATTTCATCGAATTGGTTATACTCCTCTTCGTCGACAACATCTTCGACCCCAACAATACGTCTCTTGCTGTGGAGGACAACATGCAAGTCTGGATTGGCCGGGTCAACGATGTAGAATACCTGTGTGGCTTGCTTTGCAAGTATGAATGGATCGTCTTGGTGTCTGACTCTACCAAGATCGACGAGAGTAAACCCATAACTATCAACTTGAACACCTCGAGGGATTTCGACCCATTGGCATCGAAACAGGGGAATCTTAAGTAATCCGTAATCGAGCTCCCATATTTCGTCAATAGCACCGTAATATGAGTTCAGCGCCCTTACTGACCTGGCATCCTCGGAAATAGCAAACAATGTCACTCCGCTACATTGCGTGCTACTCTTGGCGTCTTGAGCTCTTGTGTAAAATGAATACCCATTGATGTCGTACCCCTGCCAAGTCCCTACAGTGAATGTTGGGCCCCTAGCCAACCATGTCACAGTTTCACTTACGGAGCCCTCGGCAGCTCGCGTGAGTCTTTCTTGGATCCACTCAGCAAATTTCCTGTTATGTTCTCTGCTGACCCAAACGTCTGACTTCGAAGGATTCTGTGACCGTAACATTACCTTGTGCTCGTGTATGTATGGCTCGACCTCCGTCATGTGTTGTAAGACCCAAAAATGTGATTTTGTGTACACATCACGAGCAGGGACGATAGCTTTGAATCCAATCGTTCTGATGCCCTGAAGCCTACCCTCGTGTCGGGACCTAGGAACGCCAATTGGGTCAACCCCGGCCATATAATCTGTGCAAAATTCAATCACCTCCTCGGCGGCATAACCTTCCATGATACTCCCCTCGGGTCGATGACGAGTCCTTACGTATCCCTTCAATACACCCATAAATCTCTCAAATGGATACATGTAGCGCAGGCACACGGGTCCACAAAACTTAATTTCTCTGATAAGGTGAACAATCAGATGGACCATAACATCAAAAAAGGATGGAGGGAAATACATCTCGAGCTGACAAAGAGTTGTAACCACGTCATGTTGCAAAGCGTCCAGTCCATCCGGATCAATTACCTACGAGGCCACAGATGGAGGTAATGAACTTATAGTACGAGTGCACGTACTTACCATGCAAGATATTGCGTTGAAGAAATAACATAGGTTTGTGATTGTCTCTCTGACTTTAACTAGGAGAATGCCTCTGATAGCAATGGAAAGCATTTGTGACATCAGGACATGACAGTCGTGGGACTTCGTGCCAACCAGTCTTAGGTCCTTCATGGACACAAGTTTTTTCAAGTTCGCGGAGTACCCACATGGAACTTTAACACCGTGCAGGCACCGACAGTGATCTATTTTTTCGCTCTTGGACAACGTATAGCAGGCCGGAGGGAGGTATGTACGCTTTCCATTCTCTAAAGGTGCAAGCTCAGTCCTTATCCCCATTTCCACCATGTCACGAAGAGCTTTCACACCATCCTTTGTCTTTCCCGGAATGTTCAACAACAAACCAATCAAACTGTCACAGACATTTTTCTCTACATGCATGACGTCAATGCAATGTCGAACTTGTAAGTGCTCCCAGTACGGTAGATCCCAGAGAATTGATCTCTTCTTCCAAACATTTTTTTCTTGAGGTTTAGAATGCTTACCGAACTCAACTTTGATGTCGTTCACGCGCGAGTAAATCTCCTTACTGGTCAGAAACACTGGAGCTGATCCCTTCTCAGGCTTCCCGTTAAATGATTTCCTCTTCTTACGGTACGTGTGATGCACCGGAAGAAACTTGTGGTGACCCATGTACACTGTTTTCCGGCAGTTTCGCAGCCACATGCTCTCAGTTTCATCTAGGCAAATAGGGCAAGCCTTGGCTCCTTTCGTACTATACCCCGACAAATTGCCGTAGGCCGAAAAATCATTTATGGTGCAAAATATCAGGGCCCGCAAGATGAAATTCTCTTTCTTGTATGCATCCCACACCTGCACACCCTCGCTCCACAATTTCTGTAAGTCCTCGATTAAAGGCGCTAGAAACACGTCAATATCATTTCCGGGTTGTCTGGGTCCTGAGATTAGTAACGCCATCATGATGTACTTGGGCTTCATGCATAACCAAAGAGGAAGATTGTAGATGCATAAAAGAACCGGCCAAGTGCTGTGCCGGCTGCTCATATTACCATGTGGGTTCATACCATCTGTACTCAGCCCGAACCTTACATTCCTAAGTTCACCGCCGAACTCAACAAATGTTCTGTTGATGTTTCTCCATTGAATAGAATCAGCTGGGTGTCTCAGTTTTCCGTCTTGTTTCCGGGCTTCAGCATGCCAACGCAAGTGCTTCGCGACTTTCGGATTTGCAAACAGCCGCTTCAATCTAGGTATCACAGGCAAGTACCACACAGTTTTTGCCGGGGGTCCTTTCTTTACTTCGTGACGTTCACTGTCAATCCGGTCCCTACGCGTATACCTCGATGCGCCGCATCTTGGACAAACATGCAAACTGGAGTACTCGTTACGGAACAACACACAATCATTTGGGCATGCGTGTATTCTTTCGATTTCCATTCCCAACGGACACAACAGTTTTTTGGCTTGGTAAGAAGATCTTGGCAACTCATTTCCCTCTAGAAGCATGTCTGCTAGAAGATCTAATAGTGCCGTGAAACTCTTATCACTCCAACCGTTTCCTGCCTTCAAGTTATATAATCTCAGCACAGAAGACAGTTTTGTAAATGTTGCACATCCAGGGAACAGAGGCTTCTCAGAGTCAGCAATCAGTTTCTCAAATTCACAGAAGTCATTTTCGTTGTAATCTTCCTCTACATCACGTAACATCTCATCTAGATTGTCATCATCATCATCTACGTGCACATCGGAATGAACATTACCAAAATTCGGATGATCATCGATATTATTGCAATCCACATCCGAGTCGTGCTGATTGGTAGTAGTGGTGCTTGTTTCCTCAAGATCTTCGCCATGCCATACGGGTGTATCGCGCGTTAAAACCACGACGAATCAAATGACTCTTAATTTGATCAGAGTTGCTAAACCTCTTCAAGTTCATACAATCTGTACAAGGACAGAGCATATTTTTCTCTCCCTTCCTCTCCTTTTGTTGCTCAGCAAATTTAATAAACTCATTCACACCATCCAAATATTCAAGAGTAGTACGTTTTATTCCATACATCCAATATTTCCTGTCCATCTACAATTAACAAAATTTAACGAGTAAGCCATGCATGAAACCTGCCCGATTAAGTTATGTATATGTACATGTACAGTCTCTTACAACAGATACATGTGTTGAACCCTAGCCTGACAAAATTAACACTAATTAACCTAGCTAACTACACAATACAAGCTAGTTAGCTCCTGAAACATGACGCATTTCTAGCTACCAAGCTCCCAAGCTTAGAGCTACAAACTTGGAACTACACAATACAGCTAGCTTGCAAGTAGAGAGGAAGGGATATCTAGAGGGAGAGAGAGATAAGTGTCGACAATTAAGCATACCTTAAAGAGAGGGGCGCAATCAACTTCCCTCCAGCCTGCGCTGATCACCCTAGCAGTGTAGCTGCGGGCGTGGAACTTTCGTCACAAACAGAGGGACACAGAGTGCAACAGAACAAATTAAAGAGCAGCTCAGCAATGGTCAAGTGGGGTTTTCCTTATAATGGACATTTTTCTAACGGTAAATACATGAAATAACCGTTAGACTAACTTAGGTAATTTTTCGCTCACATATTCTATCGGTAAAAACACACACATACCGTTAGAGAATGTACATTACCGAGAAAGTACAGGAGTTCTTCTTTCGGTAAATATGTGTATTAACCGTTAGATCATGCATGACACAGCACGTACATGAGTTTTTCTATCGGTAGATATGTGTACGAACCGTTAGATGATGCATGACACACGAGCAAGAGTTTTTCTATCGGTAAATATGTGTATTTACCGTTAGAATATGCATGACTGAGCAAATATATGTGTTTTCCTATCGGTAAATATGTGTATTTACCGTTAGAGGAGGTACTGGTACCAAACTAGGACAAACATGCACATGCCATTTCTCACATTCAAGGAATCATATCAATGTAACATCAAACAGATCTTACATCAAACAGATCTTACATCAAACGGATCTTAACTAGAAGATAAAGCAATATATTTCAAGAAATGCTAATTTGTGGATTAACTAGGAGACACAAAAATACTTTTCTTAGGTACTTGGGACTTCATCTTGCCAAAGAAATTACACATGCCAGTTCACAAATTCAGGTACAAACATACACATGCCAGTTCACCAATACAAATTCAGGTACAAACATACACATGCCAGTTCACAAATTCAAGTGCATGTCTGAAACAACAGTACAAATACACACCTACCTACCAATACAATTAAATACACAAATACTCCCTGCACATTCAAGTTCATGTCCCAATTAGCAATACATGATACACAAATATACAACAATATACAAATACAACAATTCACACATTTGATGTATATTAGAAAAGCCACGTCTGAAATTAACAACAGATCACGACGAGGACCCAGTGGCCCATACATTTTACATAAAAGAGAACCTTTGCAGGTTGCCACAATGCAACTACCGACTACAAGTTACACCTGATACATCACAAATCCATTCATCCAAAACAGCAAATGTCTGAACCACATTGGACTTAACCATAGGAGTTCAGTTCAAAGATGCCCGAGGAGTTGGAACTGCCGTCGACATACATTTGTACGTATTGGTGATTTCCTCGGACTCAAACTCGATCAACTCAACTCAACTCAACTCAACTCAACTCCATTAACAAAAAGAACCTACCTTCCAAGATGTTGTTCTGTGTAGTGATGGTGTAGAATGGCTGTGCAAATAACAACAATTCTTCTTCTCCAAGCAGGTAAGCATCTGGCCACAAGCTGGTGCATGCAAAAAAATGTAAGATGCTTTCTATAGGTCCTGATTTGAGAAACACGCCGGGCTTAAGGATCTTCTCGACCGAGCCAACCAAGATCTCGCCCTTCACATCCTTCCAGCTCTCGACGGTGATCTTCACCGTTTCTTTCGCCAACAAGCCAACGTAGGCAGCGTACTGCGATGAAGAACAGTGAAATACGTTGCCCCTCATGAGCATCATCCAAGGACCTGAACAGATCATAATCATATTGAAAAGAAGACACATCAAAATGAAGGATACAAAAAAAGCAGAATTATTGCCATAATCGGATTAGAATAATCTAACAATATTGCAGAAATTTTACGTACCTTCCTTGTGATGCCGAAGTCTAGAGGGCGTCGATTGAGGTGCGGAGGTGCAGCGGTCCCCTGTAGAGGTGCGCCGGCCTTCCATGGAGCTTACGGGTTAGGACTACGAGCCCCAGATGAATTGTGAGAATGAAAGAGACATACCCTTGTATTTATACAACTATATATTTTCTATCGGTACAAAAACAGCATACCGTTAGTAATAAAAACATCTATAGAAGGCGAATGGTTCTATCGGGACAATACATATTACCGATAGGAATTTTTGTACATACTCTATCGGTGTGTACGTACATTCCCGATAGAATATTACAAGTTGTAGAAGGCCAACAATTGTAAGATATTTTTTCTATATTCTAACGGTATAAACATTCATTACCGATAGAATATTACAAGTTGTAGAAGGCCAATAGTTCTAAGATATTTTTGCTATATTCTAACGGTATAAACATTCATTACCGATAGAATAAAACTATTTGAGACGAACAGTTCTAAGCAATTTTTTATATATTCTAACGGTACAAGAATCTATTACCGATAGAATAAAAATATTGTAGAAGGCCAACGATTCTATCGGCGCACTACATATTGCCGAAAGGAATTTTGAATATACTCTGTTGGTATATTCATACAGTACCGATAGAATAAGTCTAGTTGTAGAAATCGACCAGTCCTATCGGCGCACAACATTCTCCCGTCAGTACTTATGCATCTCTTCTAACGGCAAATTTGTTCATCACCGCTAGAGTAAATCATACTACTTCTTCTATCGGGAAGTTTCTTACAAACCGATAGGAAAAATACACCCGATGGCCTTTTATGACCTCGAGGCACATTTTCTATCGGTTTTCAACTAAATCGCTAATAACCGATAGAAGATAGGGGTTAGTAGACTGTATTTCTGTACTAGTGTAGTCCAAATACCTTTCCTTTGCTATTATCAGCAAATGTAATTCTGTCCACATCACTATTTCCATGGTTGAAGGAGGTGAATCTATTTCCAACACCGCTCATGTGTTGAGTGCATCCACTATCAAGCACCCAATATCTTCCACCAGTTTTGTAATTCACCCACAACAAATATATTAGGCACATTTAGGTACCCAAACTTGTTTGGGTCCTTGGGAGTTAGTGATGAATATCTTAGGCACCCAAATTTTTTTTTGTTCATTCAAGAATGGTGCACAACAAATTTAGCTACAACTTTCCCATTTGTAGTTTTCTTAAGCATATAATGAGTACAATAAGCATTGTTCTTAATTTTAGTGGCTAAAGGACATCAGTCGGGTAAATGTCCTATATCATGACATTTGTGATAGAATTTGTTGCAAGCCTTAACAAGAATGGTTTTAGTTGTTACTCTCTTTCTTTTATGAGGTTCATAGCCTAAACTTTCTTTTCTAAAAGAACATTTTTGCTCACCTAGAAGTCAATCAAGAGTTTCTTTACCTTTAAAGCATTTCCCTAGTCCTTTGTTTAATTTTTCGACTTGTACTTTTAGTTCTAAATTTTCTAGCATAACATCAGAGATATTACAAGCACTTGATACTTCAACATTTTTGTCAACTAATTAAATCATCACAAGTGGTCGATATGGAATGAGAGATGACACAAGATGGATCTTCTAAAATATCACATGTAATGCCTATATCGACCTTTGGATTAGAACTAACAAAGTCCTTGAGTAGCAAAGCTTCATGCGAGTCTTTTAATTTATCATATGAGTTACTAAGGAAGAGATTTTCCTTAGCATCTTGTTTTCTTTTGTTACTCTGTTAAGTGCTTCATCTAGTTCCATAACCATTTCAATAAGCTCATCATAAGAGGGTTGACATTTTGATACCTTTGCGTCATCACTTGCCATAAGACAGAGAGATGACTGGTCGTTCGTCAACATGCATTTTCCAATTGCAACTCCTGCCATTTTCTCAGAATTGGATGGTGCTTCATGGTCGGAATCTTCATATTCTGAGTACCACTCTCCAATGCATTCTTCACCCTTTCCTTTCTTATCGTAGAGCTTCTTAAAGAGCATTTTCTTCCCCCTTGATCCTTTTATGTCATATTTCTTTTTAAACGATCTTTGATTATCACTTCTACTATTTGGGCACCTTGAAGCGAAATGCCCCTTCTCATGACACTCATAACAAGTGATATTCTTGAAAGACATCTTCTTGGGTGATCCTTTTCTCTTCTCAATATTGTATCCTTCCTTGTTGATCTTGTTGAGAAGCCTTCGAGTCTTCCTTACGAGACGAGCTAGATCACAGTCAGATGCTTCATCTGAGCTATTATCTCCATTTCGCATCTCTTCAACTCTGGCCTTAAATGCCAAGTTCATCTTCTTAGAGCAAGAAGCTTCCTTGACTTCTTTTCTTTCCACCTTTTGCATTTCATGGGTTATAAGAATACCCAACCGGACTCTACGGAGGCACAGAGAGATATACGCTAGGAACATACCGGTGTGATCAATTTGAAGTTTGATGTAGCGGATTGATCTGGTGAAGATTGCCGGAGAAGAAGAAGAAAATGGGAAAAAGCTAAGACTTAATCGGTTTCTGATGGTGTGGAGATAGCTCTGGGTGAGGGAGTTTAAATAGGTGCGGACCGGAGCTTGCGAGGGGAAACCAGCAACGAAAAATGAGCCAGGGACGTGACTGGCCGGGCACAGGAGAAAAAGCGGCGATGACACCGCGATGGAGTGCAGGCGGCTAACCAGTTTTGCCAGCAACGGTCGGCATTGTTTGAACTTGGTCCATGCCGATGCAGAGGAGGAGGCGACAAAGCTGTCCCGACAACGACACTACATGCATGCAAATTCAAGTCTCCTGCGGGCGCGCACACTGATGTAGTTGTTGGTCGAAGGGCTGCCACGGCGGCTAGATCTAGCGCAAAACGGGTGCACGTGCACGATCAAACAGACAAACGCACGGGTGGAGGCCAACGCTGGCCGGCGGCGAAGGAACACGATGAAGAAGCACGGCAAACCTCTTGTCGAAATGGCTGTTGGAGCTCTGGTCGAAAACAACATGGCAGCTCTGGTCGAAAAAGGGCTGAAAAAGAGATTAGGGCTGAATTTCAATTTCAAAAACTTGCTTTTAGGACTGATTTGCAAATCTGGAAAAAGGCTTGGATTTAGATGAATCTGACTTCACCAGACTGGCTCACTAAACTCCACAAATAGTTTAGCAGCGATAGATGATAAAATCTTAGACTTTCATCGGGTTTTGAGCTGAAACGAAAACAAGGTAATTAGGGTTTAGATATCTAGCAAGGCTAAAAACTAGAACTTAGGATGATATTTTGGAATTCTCGCAGAAGAAGATTTTGCTCAGAATAGTGAATGGGAGATATTCCCTTAATCGAATAGAGATTTCGAATTAATCTGTGGCTTTTAGCCTTTTTGGGCTTCTGGAAAATCTAAAAAGGACTAATCTGCGATACTTTTGGGCTGATTAGTGACAAAGGTCTAAACGATAGAGTTTTGCTGCTAACTTTTTTGATTAAGGTATTGGCATACCCTAGATCACAATCCTGAAGTAAAGATTTAGATCAGGCTAAGATTTGGGGAAAATCTAGTGTGTTACAACCTACCCTCCTTAAGAATAATCTCGTCCTCAAGATTCTGACTAGTCTGAGAATAGGTAGGGAAAGTCTTGATGTAGCACTTCTCTTTCCCATGTCGATTCTTCCTCTGTGTGATTATTCCATTGAACTCTGCAGAATCAGATGGTTCTTGATTTCAATCTCCTCTCGCTGACCTCTAATATCTTGACACGGAATTCTAGATACGATAGGTCTAGTTGAACCTCAGCTTCTATAGAGATATCTATTCCGTTGGTATCTTTAGGCATTTCTTCAATTGAGATACATGAAAAACATCATGAATTCCTGCTAGTTCAGGTGGTAGTTCTAGTTTATATGCTACCCCTCCTTGTTTTTCCAAAATCTTGTATGGTCCAACATATCTCGGACTCAATTTTCCTTTCATTTGGAATCTACAACTCCTTTGTAGGGTGTCACTTTGAGGTATACATAATCAACTTCCTCAAAAGATAGTTCTCTTCTCCTGTTGTCAGCGTAGCTCTTTTGTCGAGACTGAGCCGTCTTCAATCTTTCCTGTACAATCTTTACATGAGAAGTGGCCTCTTCCACTAGTTGTGGTCCTAAAAATTGTTTTTGACCCACTTCGGTACAGTATAAAGGTGTGCGGCACTCCTTCCATAGAGTGCTTCATAGGGTGCCATCTACAAACTTGCTTGATAACTATTGTTGTAAGTGAACTCTGCGTATGGTAGGAATAGTTCCCAAGAATTTCCATAATCCAAAGTACACGCTCTCAACATGTCTTCAAGAATTTGATTTACTCTCTCGGTTTGGCCTCCAGTCTGAGGGTGGTAAGCGGTACTGAAATTTGATTCTATACCTAAGGCTTCTTGCAATCTTCCTCTTCCCAGAATTTTGATACAAACTGCGCTCCTCTATCTGAAACAATTGTTTTTGGTACTCCATGTAGAACGACAATTCTGGTAAGATATAGCTCTGCTAGCTGTTTGGTCGTGTATTGGGTCTTCACCGGTAGAAAGTGAGCTACTTTCGTTAATCTATCCACTATAACCCATATGAAATCATAACCTTTTTGGGTTCTTGGCAATCCAGTTATGAAATCCATTCCAATCTCATCTCATTTCCATTCAGGGGTTGGCAGAGCTTGTAATGGTCCTGCAGGCTTCTGATGTTCTGCTTTCACTCTCTGACAAGTGTCAAAAGATGCCACAAACTTAGCAACTTCTTTCTTCATTCCACTCCACCAAAATTGGTTCTTCAAATCTTTGTACATCTTTGTACTACCTGGGTGGATTGAGTAAGGCGTTTGATGAGCTTCATGTAATATTGCATCTTTGATTTCTCTGCTATCTGGAACACAGATTCGATCATGATACCATAAAATTCCTTGCTCATCCTCACTGAAATTGATTGCACTTCCATACTTCATGTCTTGCCTCAACTTTTGGATATTTGGATCCATTACTTGAGCCTTTTGAATTTGATTCTTCAACTCGCATTCTACTTTCAAAGCGGCAACGATCCCTTGCTTAACGAATTCCAAGTGTAGTTTCTCAAAATCTCTAAGTAATTGAGGTGGTACTCCTAGATTCTTTGCCTGATTGCAGTAGGACTTTCTGCTCAAGGCATCTGCTACTACATTTACTTTGCCAGGGTGATAATGTATCCCAAGGTCATAATCTTTGATGAGCTCTAACCACTTTTGTTGTCTCATATTCAAGTCCAACTGTGTGAAGATATACTTCAAGCTCTTATGGTTGGTATAGGTCTCACATATATTTCCCAATAGGTAGTGTCGCCAAATTTTCAATGCATGAATGATAGCGGCTAGTTCCAAATCATGGGTTGGGTAGTTCTCTTCATGCGGTCGCAACTGTCTTGATGCATATGCCACAACTTTTCCCTCTTGCATGAGAACACAGCCTAATCCTTGCTTGGATGCATCACAGTCAACTTCGAAGTACTTCTTATTATCTGGCAATATGAGAACAGGAGCGGTTGTTAATATCTTCTTCAGTTCCTCAAAACTCTTTTCACAATCCTTAGTCCAATCAAAAGGGACGTTCTTCTTCAATAGTTGGGTGAGTGGTTTAGTAATCTTGGAAAATCCTTCAACAAACCTTCCGTAATAACCAGCTAACCCTAAGAAACTTCTTACTTCAGTCATGGTTTCTGGTTTCTTCCATTCCATGATAGCTTAAATCTTTGACGGATCCATAAATATTTCTTCACCAGCGATAATGTGGCCTGGAAAAGAGATTTCCTTCAACCAAAAGGCACACTTATCAAACTTGGCATACAACTGATGGTCTGCCAGTTTCTTTAGTACCAATCGAAGATGCTGAACGTGTTCTCCTTCCGTCTTGGAGAAGATAAGGATATCATCCATGAATACAATGATAAACTTGTCTAGAAATTCCATAAGGACCTTGTTCATTAAGTTCATAAACACTGCGGGTACGTTTGTTAATCCGAATGGCACCACGGTAAACTCATGCAATACATATCTTGTTATGAATGCGGTCTTCGAGATATCTTCCTCTCGAATCTTCAACTGATGGTAACTAGATCTCAAGTCAATCCTCAAAAATATCTTAGCTCCTCTGAACTAGTCAAAGAGATCGTCAATTCTTGGTAGAGGGTACTTATTTTTGATCGTCATGTCATTCAATCTTTGATAGTCGATACAGAGTCGTAGACTGCCATCTTTCTTCTTGGCGAAGAGCACTGGGGCTCCCCAAGGTGAGGAACTTGTTCTGATAAATCCCTTCTCTTCCAATTCTTCAACTTGTTTTCTCAATTCCTCTTGCTCTTGACTTGTCATACGTGCAAGCTTTCTTGCGTATGGGGCTGATCCAAGTTTCAACTCGATGGTGAACTCTATGTCCCGGTCTAGCGGCATTCCGGGAAGTTCTTCAGGAAAAACTTCCAAGTATTCATTGACTACTGGCACCTTCTCAATACTGTTCAAACTGCTCATATGGTCACTCACTGAAGATCTTTCCGCGTAGAATGTGACTTGCTTTCTTTCAGTGTTTGTTAGGGTGATTGCCTTCCTTTCACAATCCATCTGGCCTTTGTGCTTCGCTAGCCAGTCCATTCCATGGATGACATCTAGCCCTTGAAGATTCAAAACTAGTAGATTTGCTAGGAATTCTATGTTGCCGATACAAAAGGCAATATTTCTACAAATGGATTCAGCCAGCATTCTAGCTCTGGGTGATTGGATTAGAACAGGATATTCTAGTGCAGATTCAGGCAATTTATTTCTCAGCATAAAAGATCTTGACACAAAGAGTGAGTAGCACCAGGGTCAAACAAGGTAACTGAAAGCTTAGAGTGGATCAGGATCCTACCAATCACAACATTTGATGCTTCTCCAGCTTCGACGGCAGATGCGTAGTTGAGTCGACCACGACCTGCAGTAGACGCTCCTCTTCCTATGTTGATCTGAATTCTTCCTCCTTTGGGTGGCGGAATACTTCTGACAAAGTTCTGGGTTGGAGAGAGATCTTGCTGCTTGAGCTCAGGCGACACTGAATGGCAAATGTTGAAGAGGGAAAGTGTCTTTGTGATGTCCTTTCCTTCCACAATGGAAACATTCCACATTCTTCAGGGTACAATCCTTAAAGATATGGTTTCCCTTGCATCCGATACATTGCAGTATTGTGGTTGGTGCAGGCCTCTGGGGTCTCTGTGGTGGTCTGAAAACTGGTTTGAAAGTCTGCATTGGTCTTCCTCGATTTGCATTTCCCTCATACGAATTGGGTAAGGCCTTTATCTTCCGGTCTTCTTCGATTATTCATCTCTTTTCTTCCATTTTGAGCAATCGATTGATCATAACATGAAAATCCATAAATTCATGGGATGACAGCTAATATTGCAATGAGTTTTGTAGACCTTCGCAGAATTTATCTATCTTTCTCTCTTCAGTCGCAATATCTTCTGGGGCGTATCTTGCTAATTGAATGAACTCATGTAGATACTGCTTAACAGATTTGCTTCCTTGCTTCAGGTTCATGAATTCTCGGTGCTTTTCTTGAACAACGCCTTTCGGAACATGGGACTTGCAAAATTGTTCTTTAAATTCATTCCATGTGATTGAATTTCTGTTGGGGTGTACAGTCTGACAATTTTCCCACGAAGCAGCGGCAAGTCCAGCTAGTTGATGCGGTCCATACAGGAGTTTCTCTTCATCACTGCACCTAACTGTATTCAGCTTCCTTTCCACGTCTCTTAACCAATCGTCGGCTACAATGGGGTCTTCGGTACTTGAGAAAGTTGGAGGGCATGTCTTCTGGAAATCAGTCAATCTCGCACCGATCGCTGATCCTTCGGTTTGTCCAGATGATAAATGTTGCATTAACTGCCCTAAGATCTAATTTTGTATAGCCATTGCTTCCTGTCTGTTTTGTTCCATCCACATCAGCACATCACTGATGTTGCCCCCTTCCGGCATAGAAGTCGATGATCCTGGTTGATCCGGATTTGTACGGGCTCTGCTTCCAAGTGTGGCTCTCATATTATCAATGTTCTCTTCAGGTTCTCCTTCCTGAGATCTTCCTCGGGTGTTAACCATTCTTCTTGAACAGAAAATCAAAGAAACAAATGCTGCTTCAGAAATAGATACAGATAGGGTACAAGCAGGATACTGATATTAATCCACGAGACAAGGATGGAAAAGTGCAAGATGCTTTTCATAAATTAACTTTTATAAGATGCATAGTTTTGCCTCAACATATTACACGGATATCCAACAACCAACACACAACCACAACAATCTAAAGCACTACTACACAACAAATCTAACGATAGCTGGGTGTTAGGCACAAAGGTTAGGCCAAGGGAAGTCTAGGATCACACATCGGCATTGGAAGAATCACAAGGCTCTACCTCTTCTGGGTCCTCCTCTTGATCTTCATCCGCGTCCATTGGATCTAACTCCATGTCATCATCATCATCTTCAAATGAGGTGTCGCTGTTGCACTCGACGACTTCCTTTCCTTTACCAGCAGGGGTCTCTTTCCTTCCTTCAACATTGGGACGTTCAGGCGCACAAGAGTTGATGACGATACCACGCGACGCAAGTGTGAAACCGCCAAGGTAATCTTTCGGCCTTCCCACACTTTTGCGGGCTGTAACCCTCATTCTTGGATGGCTTCCCTTGTTGGCATATTCTAAAGCTTCGGGATCTCATCCTCTACTTGACCAATTAGTTCTTGAATCCATTTTTCCTTCTCTTGGAGATATGCACGGGTCTTTGCAAGCATGCCCTCGAGATAATGGCGATCATCACAAGCACACTCATGCTCACGAAGCAAGCGTGCGTATCCAGTCTCCAAGGCTAGAAGAACATCTCGGGACTTCGTCAGAATGGCATCTCCTCGGTCACTGGATGGATGAACGACTCGATGCGTTGACTTAGGAATCTGATAAGGCATGAAGCGAAAAGGGGAATCCAAGAGGAAATTACTGTACAACTGCCGAATAGTGCTTACGGCACGACGAGCAGCATCCAAGATGGCATCTTCTTCCTCTGCTCTGTGGGCTTCATGTCTCACTGACCCCTTTCCATGCTCTGGAATCTCGTCGACTGTCACTGAGGCACGAAAGCTATATGGTCAACCGTCCACTTCTTCATGTTGAACACAATAAACCGGTCTTTGGCTATCTAGCGCTCCAAGGAATTGCAGCATCATCCACAAGAATAGTGCCCATGAACAAAGCTCGTCACCATGGATGAACTTCCTACTGAAAACCATCTAAGGAGACAGAACGCAAGAGCACCTAGAAGTTAAAATAATATTTAAAAAAATTTCAAATAATCAAAAAGAAAGATTTACATAATATACTTTGCTTAAACAAATTAGGTTTTTGTAATTAGATTTAGTCAAATAGACTAGTGATTTCTGCTCTAGGGACACCAATGTCTATCTAAGGGTCATGACCTACAGTCGAGCCTTTTGCTCTGATACCATCTTCTCTGGGACCCTCATTTGAGGAATCCGGTGGCAACTGCCCAGGTGAGTTGCACTCAGAATGGTACATCACAAGCTCACAACAACAGGAATTACATTAAACTGTAGTACAGATAATTAAACAGGTACAAGGTTACAAGGACCAATATTACAATATCATAACGCCACGGATGATGCTAATTAGAGTTCATACAAAAATAACAAGTTTCTCAAATGAAGAGTCGGTATCAAGGTACCGAACACACAGGACAACACAGAAAGCAACAACAAAGATCTTCACTTATGTCAGCAGCAGTTCCGGAATGGCTTCCACCACATCTAACTCCACTCGACGCATGACCCTTCTAGAAGGTTGAATCATCTGGGACGCTTCCCTCCTCTTCTCGGTACTTGAAACCAAAGGAATTGGGATCAACGAATCCTTCTTCTGGGTTTGTGTGTAAAGGCAAGGGTGAGCACATTTTCCACACAGTGCTCAACAAGTCTCATTTAATGAATGCAAATACATAGAATGGGGGGGTTTTCAAGGAATGGGCCTTTGTTTTATAGATAAGAGTAGAACAGGTTTTACTCTAAAGTTTTGAAGAAGGTTTTACTTTCAAAAGAGAGACTTTGAAAATCTTAAACTATACTTTAGAAAACGTTATGTGTGGCGGTCTTTCATGAGTCACCACATTTATTATCAATATTACAAAAATCTTCCAAATACTATTTGTGCTGAAACAACGTGGATAGAATCCGCTGCGAGCAAACTCCATAACTTGGGAGCTCAAAGTATCCGATACTTTTTAAAACTTTGCAAAGGTGTACCACTTTTAATCCACTTCTTCACTTAGCTTTCAAGTCGGTACCTCTCCATGCGATTTTTATGCATGTGACAAGGCTGACATCACACAACAGTTTTGCAGTCTAGTATTAGCAACATCCCTGCCCGATAAATAGATAGTTAAGTCCAATATACCATTGTGGGTCCTCCCCACTGCCATTCTTCCTAGCCTCGGTCTATGATCCCGCGAGACACATAGCCCGTGGATTTAGCCGCGCATGACTCCAAGCGTATGGCGACTTCCTTCTAACACCTGATCCTCTCATTACCTCACACCACTCGTGGCCCTCTGTGGCCCACCAGTTTCCTGCAAGAAACCAGACCGACAAACCATGCAAGGAACGGCTAATACCAAGAAAGCTACTAAGTTGTGCATGTCCCATACCAGGCAAGTGGTTAGTACGTTTTTCATGCCACATAGAAGAACAACACAAGGTTCTTGTCCTTATGAACCGCTAGTGAGGAGACATTCACATTCCCGATGCACACACAGCACCAACCAGTCAAACCATCCTCACTATTGATTCTAATCACATTTTCTTTCACAAAATAGGTTTTAAGCACATTTTTCATATACATGACCATTTAGCACTTAATGCATACATTTAAGCATAAGCATAACCTAAGCATGATATCCTAGGGTGACAAGGGTGCATGAGATATACAAACATGAGGGGCTTTACAAGGAATTAGGTCAAATCTATTCACATTCTTCCAATATAGCATTTAATTTGAAGATAAAGTATGCATATAGTCAAACAGCAATTAACCTAATTTATTTTGACATACTGGGAGAGACATGGTCAAGGGGATAGAGACTTGCCTTGCAATATGCGGGATCTGACTGCTTTGCTGGGTCTTCAAAGATTCCTTCCAATCCTTCTACTTCTGGCTCTACTCTCGCACGCAAACAACGAAACAACACAGCACATAAGCATACAGAAAATACTTGCTATAGGAAAATTATAAACATCTATCCAAGCGAGGCGATCTGGACGAAGATGAAATAGCGGGGTAAGATACTAGGGTTTGGCTCACAAGATTTGGTTCAGACGCGACGAATGTCTTCAGGCTGACATTCGGTTCACGGCCTGATAATGTTTGAGAATGGCATAGACATGGTTTAAAAGGTTTTCTGTTGACAAAACAGGTTTGGATTAAGGTATTGGGTGCACAATGGGGGAAAGTAACTGATTGACAAACTGGTTTCTACAGAAAAGTCTAAGAAAACAAAGAATTTACAGCTAAGTCCCTGGTACAGAGAAAAATGAGTGCCAGTGTACTGTAGCGCACTAAGGCTTGCGCGTCTGGACAATCCACGCGTGCGCTGCTTCGCTAATTTTGCCAAACATGTAGACAAAATCAAGATGAGACTGCTGGTGAGGTGAATTGGACAGAGGTGGCTTGACGGCGGTGAACGGCGAAGTTAAAGTTGTTGGCCGCTAGAATCAGAGATGGGCTACAGTGACAGAGAACTAGGGTTGATAAATCCCAAAATTGATAGAGGGGTTTTGCTCCTAGGACTACACTGATGGTGCTGGAGCGAGGAATCTGGCTACTGGGATGTTTGGATGCTCACCGGCATTGACGCCGGGCTCAGGGACGACGGTAAAAGGGGTGCCGTTGATACACGGCAATGCAGGACAATTGGGCTCGGCTACACCATCTACGAGACAAAAGAAAGGTGTAGGTAGATTCAAACGGGGTGGAGACATGGTGAGGCATGCCAGCGACGTGAGACATCCATGGCAGCAAGCGAAGGAACGGGAAAACTCCGGTCACTGGTTAAATTCAAAATGTGGCTGAACAGGCTTCCTTAGAATCTCTAGAGGATTGATTTGTTCCACTAAAAGGGGTGTTAATTTGGTCTGGAGAGAGCTCAATTGCTGGAACAGGGCATTGGGGCTTTTTCGGCAATCACCGGCGATGAGGTTCACCAGGGATCAATTGACTGATAAGGCACAGAGAGATGAACACTAAGAACATACCAGTGTGATCAATTTGAAGTTTGATGCAGTGGATTGATCTAGCAACGATTGCCTCTTCGGCGGCTCACCAGAGAAGAAGAACAAAATGGGAAAAAGCTCTAGGTAAGGCGGGTTTAAATAGGTGCGAAACGGAGCTTGCGAGGGGAAACTAGCAATGAAAAATGAGCCGGGGACGTGACTGGCCGGGAACAGGAGAAACAGTCGCGATGACGACACGATGGCACGCAGGCGGCTAACCAGTTTTGCTAGCAACAGTCAGCACCGTTGGAACTTGGTCCAGGCCGGTGCAGAGGCGGAGGCAACGAAGCTGTCCCGGCAATGACACGTACACGCATGCAAATTCAAGTCTCCTGCGGGCGTGCACGCTGATGCAGCTACTGGTCGAAGGGCTACGACGGCGGCTGGATCTGGCGCGAACACGGGCGCACGTGCACGATCAAACAGACACACCCACGGGAGGAGGCGAATGCTGGCCCGCGGCGAAGGAACATGGTGAAGAAGCACGGTAAAACTCTGGTCGAAATGGCTGCTGGAGCTCTGGTTGAAAACAGCAGGGTAGCTCTAGTCAAAAAAGGGCTGAAAAAGAGATTAGGGCTGAATTTCAATTTCAGAAACTTGCTTTTAGGACTGATTTGCAAATCTGGAAAAAGGCTTGGATTTAGATGAATCTGACTTCGCCAAACTAGCTCACTAAACTCCACAAATAGTTTAGCAGCGATAGATGATAAAATCTGAGACTTTAATCGGGTTTTGAGCTGAAACGAAAATAGGGTAATTAAGGTAATTAGGGTTTAGATATGTGGCGAGGTTGAAAACTGGGACTTAGGATGATATTTTGAAATTCTCACAGAAGAAGATTTTTCTCAGAATAGTGAATGGGAGATATTCCCTTAATCAAATCAAGATTTGGAGTTAATTTGTGGCTTTTAGCCTTTTCGGGCTTCTGGAAAATCTGAAAAGGACTAATCTGCGATACTTTTGGGCTGATTTTTGAAAAAAGTCTAAATGATAGAGTTTTGCTGCCAACTTTTTGGATAAGGTATTTGCATACTTTGGATCAAAATCCTGAAGTAAAGATTTTGATCAGGCTAAGATTTTGGGAAAATCTGGGGTGTTACACCCAGGGACGTCCACCGAAACATCCAATCGAGCACAAAATTCAGCTCGTGTCCGATGCGAGACTTCCCAATCTGAGTATGTATCGCAACTCGGTATTGGAGAATGAAGAGATCAGAAGACAACTTGGTGAATTATTAAGAGATGGTGTAATCCAACCAAGTAGCTCACATTGTGGATCTCCTGTGGTGTTAGTACCAAAGAAAGATGGGATTTGGTGTATGTGCATCGACTACCGAGCACTGAACAAGATCACCATCAAGAACTGGTACCCCCTTCCTCGTATTGATGACCTGCTAGACCAAATGAAGCATGCTATTTTCTTCTCAAAATTGGATCTAAATTGAGGGTATCATCAAGTCAGCATTCGATATGAGGATACTTGGAAACCGCGTTCAAAATGCGACAAGGTTTGTTCGAATGGCTGGTCATGCTGTTTGGCCTCTGCAACGCCCTGGCAACTTTCATGCGTCTTATGAATGACGTACTGTGATAGTTCATCAACAGCTTTGTGATCATTTACCTCGACGACATACTGGTCTATAGTCTTTCGTGGGACGAGTACCTCATTCATGTCGAAAAGGTGTTTGAACAGCTTCGGCAACATCAACTTCGCCTCAACCGTAAAAAGTGCAAGTTCAACCAGCAAACTCTACTGTACTTGGGATTCGTGGTCGGCAATGGTATGTTGCAAATCGACCCGAATAAATTAAAAGTGATTTGAGAGTGGCCTCGACTGCGAACAGTTACGGAAGTGCATAGTTTTGTTGGAGCATGCCAATACCTTCAAAAGTTCATCTGACACTTCTCGATTGTGGCTTCTCAATTGCATGCATTAACCAGGATCGACCAGAAGTTCGAGTGGACAGGGAAACATGAGGTCATGTTTCTCTTGCTGAAGAGGAAGATCAGTGAAGCTCTTGTTCTAGCTTTGCCAAATCTACAGAAACCATTCGAGCTAGAAATTGATGCCTTAGGTTATGCAATGGGCGCGATGCTCATGCAAGAAGGTTGACCAGTAGCATATCACTCTGAGTTATTTTAGGGAACTGAAAAGAATTACCTGACCTACGACAAGGAGTTATGTGCACTGCATCAGGCTGTAAAACATTGGTGGTGCTACCTTTTGGGTAAAGAGACTGTTGTCACACCGCCACTAGCCTTTTCAATTTTTGCAAATGCAATCGAAGCTACAGCAAGCTCGACATATGAAGTGGATGTCATATCTGCAGCAATTTAATCTAGTGATTAAGTACAAGAAGGGCGTACACAATAAACTGGCCGATATATTGTCGCGACCACCAGTTACGACCCTCTCCTTATCAGCATTCATGCAGATCAAGCCCTCATGTCATGATGACTATGCCACAATGTACGTGAGTATCCTGATTATCGACCAGCACTGGCTGAGCTCGAAATAGGGAAACCTACGAAGTTCATTCGTCGAGAAGGACTCTTGTACAAAGGCAATTTTCTTTGTATGCCTCATGGAGTACCTCGAATTCAATGGCTATGAGAAGCACATACATTGAAGCTTGCTGGACACTTTGGGGTTACGAAAACTTTGCAAAATCTTTATCAACATGTGTTCTGGCCGCGAATGCAATAAGATGTGGCTAGTTTTATTCGAGGTTGTGGTCTCTGCAGCATCTCGAAACCAACAAACCGAAAATTAGGTTTTTACACTCCTTTGCCAGTTCCATCGCGACCATGGGAAAGCATATCCTTGGATTTCATGGGAGGATTGCCTAAAACCCGACATGGCAACGACTATCTCTTTGTGGTCGTTGATCGGTTCTCCAAAATGATTATTCTCATACCTTGTCGAAAGACTATCAACGAAGAAGAGGCAGCTCGGGTATTCTTTCAACACGTTTGGACACATTTCAGACTGCCAATTTCTATTGTGTCTGATTGTGATACCCAGTTCCTTAGTCACTTTTGCCAATCACTTTGGATGATGATGGACACAAAGCTAAAGAGGAGTACTACTTTTCACCCTCAAACTGATGGTCAAACTGAGGTGGTAAATCAAACAGTCGTTCATCTCTTGAGAGGATATAACTCTAAGCATCTGAAGACCTAGGATGAAAGCATACCATACCTGCAGTTTGCTTTTAATCGAGCAGTGCATAGTTCGACTGGAAAGTTGCCATTTGAGGTCTGTTTGGGATTTCTACCACAGAGTCCATTCGACATGGAGTTTGTGATCCATACCTTAGCACAGAATAGCAAGGAAGCGTCTGATCAGGATCAAGCACAAAAGTTCATGGAAGGAATTCAATAGCTCCTTAGTGAGGTTGAACAGAATTTGCTGAAAGCTCAACTCAAGTACAAGGTGCGACATGATCGACACCGTTGATGCTCAATTTCAAGAAGTTGATATGTTATGGCTACATTTAAGTAAGGAGAGACTTAAAGGTGAAGGTAAGAAGCTTAAACCCATCTGATATGGTCATTTCTGGATTTGGCGGAAAGTTGGTAATAATGCTTGTCAGCTCCAGTTACCTCCATACATGGATATTTACTTGATTGTCAATATTGAGCACCTCAAACTCTTCAAGCCTTCAATGCTGGATGATGAGACAAATACCATAATATCATCTGTTGAAGACTTGGTCTATCAACGAGAAGAACCTCTACCTAACTGTCGACGATTCGGACTCGGGGTCCTTAGCCGAACTTATGCAGAATTTGTAGGATGTGAGACCTTTCAGGGTGTCCCTCTAGGAAGGTATGTTGAATGAAAGAAGACTAGAGCACGGAGAGATTTATACAGGTTCGGGCCCTCGATGGTGGGAGTAATAGCCGTACGTCCTGTTGGGATTTCACTATATGTAGTAAAGAGGTTAAAAAACTAGGGAAAGTGTCTTCACAGGTGAAGATCTTTCCTGTGTGTTTATACAAGACAATGCCTGAAAGGCTTGTGAGAACTATCTAACTTAGACTACTGTTTTTTGATTCGATCTGATCTCCCCTTGTTTGATGCGTTGGATTGCCCTTTTATACTGGTCGAAATGGCGCCAAGGCATAACGGCATCTAACAGTTGCTAGAATGTAGTTTTGGCAACTATCTTTAACCTCCACAGAAGTTTAACACGTGTTATTCATGGATAACCGCACGTATTAATCTCCTGACGGTTGTCTTCATACGTAGAAGAATCTTCGAGATACTCGGGATATCCCTATTGTAGGGACAGAGCAATCCCGCGTTCTCTGGTCGAAGGTGTTCTGACCGCACGTTGCTTGTTATTATCTAACCGCACACCATCTTCAGTCTTCTGTTCGCATATGGCATACGAACTCCTGATCGCGCACTAGCTACGATTTGATCACGTAAAGCCTGCGACCACATGCCTGTGTTTCTCAGAGTAACTTGAGTTTGCATTAACAGGCACTTGTCTGGTTCAAATCTATCCTGAACCAACTGTGCATTTATTTGATCTAGCTCGGGTATCAATCCTCGTCAGCTAGCCCCCAAATTTGAAGAGAACAAAAAGACGTGTTTGCTTCAAATTTTAAGACTTACATCGGGCACTCAACCCGATGCTTCAAATCCTCCACTTAGTGGCGCACTAAGTGTTGTGGTTGGTTCCCCGAGACGAGCTCTGAGTAATACGTGACGGGTAATGATGGCGCCGTAGAAATGTTTTTTAACCTGAGGTAAAATTGTAAATGCTTTAAAAACCTAAGGCGTTTGGAAACTGAACCGTCACCCCGGCGGCTATAAATACCGAAGCCTCTGGACTTTCAAAGCTTCACAATTCTTCTTCTCGGCTAAGTCCCTTCCAAAGCCATCTTCTCTTTTCTTCTATACACATCTCGATGGCAGATGACAACATCATCGAGATTGAGAGTGATGAAGAAGAAGTTTCTCTTGAGTTTGAGTAGGATTCACAGACGTCCAAAGATCTGTCTCCTTCAAGGAAAAAACCCAAGGTTGACGAGGGATCCTCCAGCAGAACAAAGGTGAAAGACGCATCATTGTTCTTTCTTCCTTAAGTTCCCGTAGTTCTTCCTGTTCATGCACCTCGGCAGGTCGAACCTTCATCTCCACCTTTGGAGGGACGATCTTCTCACCTTTCTCCATTTCATCCCAATGATCCCCATTTTTGTTCGGGTGATCAATTTTCTGGTCGGCAAGCCGTACCTCTTCGACCAGATGATCCTCAACTTGTGTTGGGGAAGCAATCTTATGGTGGGAAGGTTGTACTTCCACCATTATGACCATCTGCTTTTGTCGGGTGGTTTACTTTCTGGGATGCCTATATCAACCTGTCACATGCAAGGACGGGTAATGATTTCTATCTCCTTTCGCTTGTTGTTATAGTTAGTGCAACTAACTTTTGCAAATGCAGGAGATTGGAGGCCCCAGCGATCAGCCTACTGAGATCCTGCCTCCCTCCCTCGGACATACTCTCCAAGGGGAAAAAGAGGCTCTGGAGAAGAAGACCGAAGAGATGTCTTCGGTGATTCTGCACCTGGCAGAATGTTTTGAAAGATCCCGTGAAGAGGCGCGCCAATTCCGTTGGGAGAGGGACCACGCTCAGCAACAGCAAGAACTCCCCGATTTGATTAGGAATAATAGTGTGTCTCTTGTTAGGGATGATGTAGATAGGCTTAGAGTAGTTTCAAGTTCCTTGGGGGCCGTTAGTGTAGATCCTACTGACGACAACATGTCCCTAGGAGAACTTTGTAAACTCCTCTCGGATCAGGTCGACACTCTGGTCGCCGGTATCCCTTTTATATGTAAAGAATGTCAGAAATAAAGATCTCTTTCTCTTCATATCACATGGATATTCTTTACAACTTCTGTGTGAAAATATGGCCACAAGCAATGTCTTTGCGACCACTCATACACAGGTAAACTCCAGTTCTGTGACCAAAATCGCATTTTAAATGTTATACGGTGACTAGTACTGATACTACGATCAGACTTAAGACCGCGGTTAAAACTGAAATTCGATCTGGAAGATTGCCGCGGTCAGAACTGAAATTCGATCAGACTATCACTTCGACTAGAATCAGAGTCCAATCGGAAACATAGTTCTGATAACACAGCAATCTGATCAAAAAACATCCGTACGTCCAATAATTGGACCATAGAATATCTTTGCGATCAATCCGTGAAAATTTACAAGAAACATGAAGGAAAAAGTCCTCCGAAAACCTTTGTAGAACTTTTCACGTTTTTGTGCCCATTTTTAATCCTCAAATTCGAAACAAAGAAAGCCTTTCGTTTTAGATTCGATGCAGGAAGCGCATAACGGGTTTGCCAGAGAAAACATCCATTATGGGAAATGAATAGAATATTCAATGCAACGTTACGCTGAGTGAAGCGACTCCTCGGGCCTATAAAAGGAGCAGGTAGCTTCTTGGGGAAGCCACACATCCAGCCTCCAGCCTTAGAACTTCCGCCGCACAAAACCCTCGTTCCTCACCTTCCATTGTCCCCAAAGCCGCCAGCTTTTTCCTCCAATCTCTTCCAAAAATGACATCTTGGAGCCGATTAGTTCATCATTCAGAGGAGAGCTTGATAGCGCTGGAGAAAGAAGAGATTCTTCCCCCAAGATTGCTGATCAATTGGCGACCCGCGGCGAAGGATCAAGAAACCCCAATCATCAAAGAGGGCGAGTTGGTGGTTTTTGAAGAGTATCTGCGGTGCGGGTTCTGATTCCCTGAGAGTCGGTTCCTGAAGGGGATCTTGGAGCATTACGGGTTGGAGTTAGTGAATCTCCACCCATATGCGGCCTTGATCTTGGCGGTCTTCCAGCACCTGTGCGAAGCCTTCGTCGGAGTGTATCCCAGCGTGGATCTCTTCCGACGTTTCTACTACTCGGCGTGGTCAAAGAGCGCCAACGCCGCCGGATGTATTACTTCCGGATAAGGGAGAAGAAAGAGTATCCCTTCCCACCCCTGCGTGACTCCGTGCACGGGTGGTACCAGAAATGGTTTTACTGCACCCCTCCATCTGAGAGAGGTTTGTTGTTCTTGAACTCGCGACCAGAGAAGCCCAGCGAGTTGGGTTCTCTCCTTGCTCTGAATGCAGAGCTGATGAAAGAAGCCGAGGTGATTCTTCACTTAGTCCAGCAGGGACTAACAGCTTGCAACATTGTACACGACTTCGTGAAGAATCGGGTGAGCCCCATGCGTGAAAGGGCTCATCCGGCTTGGGAGATACAGTCCATGGCGAACAGCACCTTGGACTATAACAATGCTACGTGGCTCAACCAACAAAGTCTTATACCTTTCCTTCATATTTGCTAACTAGTCTGCTGGTGACACAGTTTTGCCTTCGTCCGAAATCGAGAAGCGGACGAACTACCTCCTCAAGACATATAGTGCCGAAGTGGAGGGGACAAAGGGATCGCCTCGCCCCCAAAGCTTGATCCATGCCGGCGACGACCTTAGACAGGAACATCAAAAGGTATATCATCTCTCGTTATGTTCTGTCCATAAGTCATATGCATGTCTTGTACTAACAAGGGCACCGGAACGGCATAGCTTTTGGGGGGATTTGCCAAGGCGATGTTTCCGAGTGAAAACATCGGTTTCCTGGGAAAGCCGACGATGAAGAGAGTGAAGAAAGTCTCTTCAAAGCCCAGAGTGAGAGAACCTGCACCCAAGAAATCCAAGAAAATTCTCGGGGAAGGCTCTTCGCATCGAACTCCCCTTACTGCGAAGAAGACTGCGGTAAGATACCGTGTGCCTCCTGTTACCCCAGGTACAAACGGGAATTACTTCTTCGTCGTACAGGGCGAAGGAAGCGAGGAGGAGGAAGACAACGTCCCTTTAGTTCACCGGAAGAGGAAGGCGGCGACTCCTCAATCCGGTGAAACACTGCCTCGCCCCGCCGAGATAGAGGCAGCTACAGCAGGCCCCGCGTCCACTGGGAATCCTGTGGTCGCAGGTGAGACCTCTGCTCTTGAAGCTCTGGAGGCTTCAGGGTCTGTAACTTCTCCCTCCTTGGTCGAAGGGACGACCGCGGTAAGATTCCTTGCGATCTTAAATTTATAATTTCGTCTGTATGCGTGTTCACCGAGCCACACTTATACAGGGAGAATAAGTTCCTCCTACGACTCTTGTGAGTCCTAGGAGAGCGAGTACTTCACTCCTGGTGACAGGGGCGGGTACAACAGAGCAAGACCCCGCGACCACTTCCAACCTCATGGTCGCGGATGAAGTGCCAGCACCGATGGTTCAGGAGACACCCAGACCATCAGGTGAATCCCTGCCAATCGAGCAAGTTACCCCGGTAAGGGTCCTTTCCACTCTGATCTTCATCATTCCTCATGTATATGCTTACAGGTTGACATACATACGGAGAAAAGGAGAAGGCCTTGTTCATCAAGAGAAAAACCCGAACAGACAATGATTGTCCTCTTTCTCTTGGGGAACCATCTTTGAAGTCCCAGAAGCTGATGGGATTTCAGTTAAGGTAAGAATTCCCTTATGTTTATACCGGATCAGGTCGTGGCAACTATCCGTGGAATTGAGGGTTTCTTTTCCTGCTTAGGCGTAGAGATTCAGCGCTAAACCCTCCAACAGCCTCGGCGAGGGTTGAAGTTCCTTCTGGTGCTGAAGCCTCCGGCGAAGAAAGCTTTGTCCCTCTGGTCCAGGAAGTCGTCCGGGACGTTAGGGACGAATTGGATGTGGAGGCCCAATCACAAGTATTGAAACCTGCGACCGAGGCTCAGCAGGGACATTCATCTGCTGCCCCCATCGGGGATAAGGCGAGTCCATCGACTCGGCCTCCAGCCATCCCCAAGGACAAGTCATTCCGGGAATATACTGAGGTATGTTGAACATCCCTCATGGTATCTGAGTTTTGCATAGTGCACTCAGATTTTGCAACTGACTTCCCTCTATGTCATAGGAACTGACCCGTATGACGGCCAGATCGATAGCTATGGTAGAAAGCATCGAGGCCATGCAAGAGGAAAAGGACTGCTTGCAACAGTAAGGAAACTGAGCTCTTGTTTGCCTGAGTACAAACTTGCCATGACAATCATCTTTTCTGTTGCAGAGAAAATGCCTTCCTAAAGAAGAGCCTTGCTGATCGGAAAAATGATGAGCTCAGGGCGGCCACCACAATTTCACATCTAGAGGACGAGCTCAAAAAACTGCGATCGCAGCTCTCATGTGAGTCAACTTCCGACCAGAACGAATTAACTTTGTCGCTTGGACTGTTCATAACGATCTTTTTTCTGCAGCGCAAGCAGATCAAATAAGCCAGCTTGGTCAAGAGAAGGTAGACCCCCATATGACCATCAACTCAGTCCGCAAGGAGAACAATGTCTTGACCACATCCATCTTCGAAAAACTGAAGATGGTAGCCGGTCTTCTAAGGGCTGATGTGGTCGAAACCACAACAGACGACCTTAGCCCTAGCAACTGGTCTAAGTTGGTCATAGCCCAAGCGGAATCACTCCTCGAGTATCTTTCTAAAGATACTAGGCGACAACATGAGGCGATCAGAACTAGAGTCCAATCAGCAGCCTCCGCCATTCTCTGCCAGTTTCGTCTCCACCATGGCCCAGATCTGGATCGAAATCCACTGGTGGGAGAGGTAGAGATCGAGAGTGAAGACCAACTTGAGGCTATCATGGAGGAAATCAAACCACTTGTAGATAAATTCTTGATCAAGCTTGGCATCATGTAAACTCTTATACCTATACAGATACAGTTTATATAGAATGCAATGCATGTATTTTTTGGTTTTGTTTCGAAAGAAAGCACTTTTCGCTGTTTCATATTATAACCATATTCCTCTAGGCCCCGCCTGTGATTATAGATACTGAAGACTTAGTATTATAAGTACAGGAGAAATATGAGTGTAACGACCAGGGACATTCGACCAGGCCAGCGATTATATTCGATGCAATGCCTAACCTTGTTGCAAACTGGCAGCCACTCAGATGACCAAGGACATGCCAGCAAGCCCCGTGTGCGTTGAGAAACGGCTTATTGAGGAGTGTCTTGTCTGGAAGTGGTCATGAGATCGGCCAGCGAATCCGATTAGGGCATTGTGGAGATATAATCACCGGCAACCAGCCCCCGAGCCAAATTCGTAACACATGGGCATAAAAGGAAATATTCGACATACAACACGACAAAAACGCACTCGTTTTATTAAATCATGCTAATTGAAAAGGAAAAGGGACTGGGTACTTACACGTAAAACTTGCGTAGTTGATCGATGTTCCAAGTATTGGATAAGATTCGACCATCCTCCATCGCCAACAGAGCTGATCCTGGTCGCGGCACCGAAACAACAGTATAAGGGCATTCCCACTTTGGGGAGAACTTGTTGCGATTAGATTGATCTTGTATTTTACGTAAAACCAGATCGTCCACGTGGTCGCACCCTTTTGTTATGGTACTTGCGCAAAGCTTGCAAGTATACCGCAGACTTCATCAAAGCGCGATCACACTTTTCTTCCAGGAGGATGAGGTCTTGTGATCGCTGTTCGGCCTGATCAATTCGCTCGAATTGATCTATCTGAACAGATCCAATACTAACTTCCATAGGCAATACGGCCTCAGCCCCATAGACCAGATGGAAGGGCGTCTAACCAGTGACTCGACTAGAGGTAGTTCGTAGTGCCCATAGAATGGTATAGAGCTTGTCTGCCCAAGCCCCCGAGCGAGTCTTAAGGCGATCGAAGACACATTTCTTGATGCCTTGCAATATCTGCCCGTTGGCACGTTCCACGGCACCATTGCTCTGTGGATGAGCCAGAAGCAAAGCACACCATGGTTCCAATCTGATCGCAGTAATCCAAAAAGAGATCACTGGCGAACTGAGAACCGTTATCCGTAATGAGACGGTTCGGAACACCAAATCGAGCAACAATGTTCTTATGGAAGAACTTCTATCCTGCGGCAGTGGTAATATTTCGTACCGGTTCGGCCTCAATCCACTTCGTAAACGTGTCAATAGTACGAACAGGAACTTGTATCCATTGACCGCTGGTGGCATACGACCGACAATATCCATTCCCCAGACCGCAAAAGGCCATGCGAGGGGAATCGTTTGCAATGCATAGGTAGGTTGAAGAACCTGTCTCGCATGAAACTGACACTGAGGACACATCTTGACCATATTCTTGGCATCATCGAGTGCCGAAGGCCAGTAGAATCCTTGTCGAAAAGCCTTTCCGACCAATGTACGATATGACGCGTGCGCACCGCATACACCGTCATGTATTTCTTTCAAGAGGGATTTACCTTCCTCCTAAGATATGCAGCGCATGAATACTCCTTGAGTACCTTTTCTATACAAAACTCCTTCTATAAGTTTGTATAGACGCTCTTTCCAAATTAATCGATCACTTTCGGTTTCATCCTCGGGCAAGGTCCCATGTTCAAGATAGACTCTCAATGGATGAGTCCAATCCTGTTCCTGACCGAGGTTGGTAACGCAGACTGTTACCGGATCATCCTCGACCGAAGTCATAATCGAAGGATGTTCCAAGTGTTCAACGAATACTCCTGCCGGAGCGGATGTGCGTGAGGACCCAATCTTGGATAATTGGTCTGCGAGAATGTTGTCCTTTCGCGGGATGTATTGGACTTCGAAATGACTGAAGTGTTTTTCCAATCTCCTCACTTCCCCCAGGTAATGAGCCATTGTCTCATCGGAGGTGTTGTACTCCTTGTTTACCTGGTTTACGACCAGCTATGAGTCTCCCCTCACCACTAATCGACGGACTCCGAGGAATTTTGCTGCCCGGAGCCCTGCAAGAAGACGTTCATACTCTGCTGCATTATTGGTCGCAACAAAGTGTAGTTGAAAGACAAACTTAAGCTGTTCGCCCTAAGGCGTAACTAAGACCACTCCAGCCCCCGAGTGTTGAAAACTACGAGAGCCGTCGAAGTACATTGTCCAGTGATCGGGGCATTCCAATTCCTCGGGTACCCGCACAGGTGGCTCAAGATTGGTCCATTCGACCACAAAGTCGGCCAAGACCTGAGACTTAACCGCAGTGCGGGGCGTGAAATGGATGTCGAAGGCACTGAGCTCGACAGCCCATTTTGCGATCCAACCAGATTTCTCTGGATTGCGGACAATATCCCCCAATGGAAAAGAGGAGGGTACTGTGATCTTATGTGCTTGGAAGTAATGTCGTAGCTTACGGGAAGCCATGAGTAGTGCATAAAGTATCTTCTGGACCTCAGGGTATCGCTCCTTAGGACCATGAAGTACCTCGCTTACATAGTAGACGGGTTTGTGTATTCCCTCTCTATCCGCGATCAGGACAGCACTGATCGCGTGCGGTGTGGCCGCCAAATAGAGAAGTAATGGTTCTCCTTGGTCGGGAGACACCAAGACTGGTGGACTGGATAAATATGCCTTCACCTCTTGAAACGCTTTTTCGGCCTCATCGGACCATGCGATATTGTGGTGTTTTCGCAGGGCTTTGAAGAAAGGTAGTCCCCACTCGCCTAGTCGCGATATAAACCGACTTAAGGCCGCCATGCGACCTGCCAGGCGTTGAACATCTTTCATGGTAGAGGGAGACCTCATCTGTTTGATAGCCCTGATTTTTTCAGGATTAACTTCAATGCCTCTGGAACAAACAAGAAAACCGAGAAGTTTACCTGATGAAACCCCGAAAGAACATTTCTCTGGGTTTAACTTTATTCCAAAGCGATTCAAATTACAGAAGGTTTCAGCAAGATCGTCTAAGTGAGACAACCTTTTGGTGCTTTTTACAACCAAGTCGTCTACATATGCTTCGAGATTACGCCCTATCTGGGAAAGAAAGGTCTTTTGCATCAAGCGCTGGTACGTGGAACTTGCGTTCTTGAGACTGAACGGCATTCTGACGTAGCAGTAGGTGCCGAACGGGGTGATGAAGGCAGTCTTCTCTTCATCTTCTTCTGCCATGCTAATTTGATGATATCCTGAGTAAGTGTCCAAGAAGCTCATCAGTTCGCAACTCGCAGTTGAATCGACCAGCTGGTCGATGCAAGGAAGGGGAAAGTCATCCTTCGGACAGGCACTATTGAGACTGGTGTAGTCGACGCACATGTGCCACTTACCATTTGACTTGTGGACCATGACCGGATTTGCAAGCCATTCCGGGTGATCGACCTCGCGAATAAATCCAGCTTTTAGGAGCTTGTCCAACTCCTCTCGGATGGCTTCCTATCGATCAACAGCAAAACGCCTGAGCTTTTGCTTTATTGGTCGCTGTCCAGGTCGAATTGCTAACCTGTGCTCGATTACCTCCCTTAGGACACCGGGCATGTCGGACGGTTTCCACGCAAACACATCTGCGTTAGCTCGGAGGAAAGTAATGAGCTCGAGTTCCTATTTATCATCCAGGCCTGATGCGACCCGAATTGTCTTGGATGGATCATCTGGGTACAAAGGAACCAGTTTGAGTTTCTCATCTGGCCGAGGAGCAGCCTTGATCGCGTCAACTGCGACTGTGGCGACCTGAGCTTCCCAGAGGGGAAGTTGGTCCACCATCTCCAAAGATAGCTAGTCACATGTCAGTGCCACGTTGCGACTGCCTCGGATCGAGATGACACCCTTGGGGCCAGGCAACTTGCCGCACTGATAAGCATAGTGCATTGCCATCATGAACTTAGCAAGAGTTGGCCTGCCAAAGATTGCATTGTAAGCCGAATCACAATCAATTACATCAAAAGTAACCAATTCTGTTCGGAAGTTATCCGGTTCTCCCAGCGTGACTGGGAGGACCACCTGTCCCAATGGCATCATGGAGGGACTAGGGATTATCCCATAAAATGGATGGATTATGGGCTTAATCTTTGAACGAGGAATTTCCATCTCATCGAGCACCTTGACCAAAAGAATGTCCAAGGAGCTTCCTCCGTCGATCAGGACCCTTTCGACTCTCGCATTACTGATAATAGGGGTAATGACTAGAGGAAGCCTCAATGGTCAAGTATGCCCCGCAGGACAGTCAGAGCGATCAAACGTCAAAGGTGTATCCAACCAACGGGGATACTGAGGTTCACCAAGGGATGTCTCCGTTTGGTTAACCTCTTGATAAAAGGCCTTAAATTGCCTTTTGGAAACAAAATAGGACGAACCTCCAAAAATAACATTAACATGATTATGAGGTACCTGGTAAGACATCTCTTCGTCTCCGTCAACGTCTCTTAGCCCGCATGCTTGTTCCTTAGTCGGTAAGGTCGACATCGGTCCAACCCCTGGTAGAAGTCATCTAACTGCTTCAACCAACTCCTGCAGTTCTTGAGGTTGTGGCCTGCGGAGTTGTGGAGCGGACACCATTTGTTGCCTTCCTGCGGGTTAGTAGACTTCCCTGGCTGGTCGGCACTACGACCACCAGAAGCAATTTTATTTTTAAATGAAGGCTTGTTACCTTTGGTCGAAGGGGGCTTCTCTGCGACCGCGACCTCTCGGTATTGTCCAAAGCGATTCCTCTTCGACTTCTTCGATTTCCCGCCTGACGATGATTCCGGCTTCTTACTTGAATCTTCCTTCCTAGCGTCCTTGAGACCTAGTTGAGGCGGTAGGTTAACTTTATCGACCATCCAGTTCCATTCGACAACCTCGGCTGCGTCGGAATATCAATCAGCCATATCAAAGAGATCGGCTACTGATCGAGGAGGATGGATGAGCAAGTCTTCGGTGAATCTCCGATATCGAACGGCATGTTTAAATGCCCTAATAATGGAGCTATCAGATATGTTCGGGATGGTATTCCTCACTCCGACAAGTCTCTTGACAAACTGATGAAGGGTTTCGGTCGAAGTTTGCCATAGTCGATAAAGGTCGTCCTCTTTACCCAGCTTCTGATAACAATTTTGGAAATTGCTGAGGATAGCATCGCACAGCATTTCCTAGTTATATATCGAACCTTCGGGTTGGTTAAACAACCAGGTTCTTGTCGATCCTTCGAGGACTGTTGGCAGGTAGTTGGCCATGACCCGGTCATCGCCTCCTGCCGCTTGGATGGCAGTAATGCAGATTTGAAGGAACTCATATGGGTTCTAAGTTCCATCGAACCTCTCTATGGCCCCTGGTCTAAACTTGTCTGGCCAAACGACCACACGAAGGCCGAGCGAGAAAGCTTTACAACCAACATAGGGACCGTGAATAGTCCTATGATTCTCGATCGGATTGCGGGCGACCTCACACAATGGAGAAGCCACTCGTGGCCCCAAACGAGAGTGGATAGAGTCTCGATCCCTATAACATCCTGAGTTTTGGGGTGAAAAGTGTCTTTCTTAAAAATCATGCATGCATATGTCTCTCCTAGATCAGCCAAATCAGCCTCAGCTTTATTCTGTTCTAGCCCTAATTTCTTCAAATCTATCCTGTGACCTCAAGTCAAGATCTGACTTGCCAGATTTGATCTATCAGTTATCCTAAACCTAAAAGCCTTCAGAACCCAGATTCAATTCTATCTCTAACTTCCAGAATTATCAACTCTTTTCTGTTTTCGAAAACAGAATATCTGTTTTCGAAAACAGAATATCTGTTATTACCTTTTACCCTAAGTTTCAGAAATTCAGATTTAATCAAAATCTTAGCCAAGTTCAGACCAGATTATTCCTGGATTATGATCAAGGGTATGCCAATACCTTAATCCAAAAAGTTGGCAGCCAGATTTCACCATCTGAACCTTTTTCGCAAATCAGTCCAAGAGTATCGCAGATCAGTCCTTTTTCCAGATTTTCTAAAAGCCAGAAAAGGCAAAATGTTGCAAATCATCTCCAAATTCAAATCTGATTCAAGGAACACCTCCCAAATGCTTTTCAATACAAATTCTTCTTTTATGAGTATCTCAAAATCAAACCCTAAATCCCAGAATTCGAGATCAATAAGTTTCAGACTTATTTTACCCTAATCTACTCTGTTTTCAGTTCATATCAAAAGTCATCCAAATGTCTCAAATTTTATCTTCAATCTGTGCCAAATCATTTGTGGAATTAAGTATACCAAAACAGCAGAATCAAAATCAGATCAAACCTTCCAAATATCCAGATTTACATTTCAGTCCAAATCAAGAATTTGAAATTGCAATCAAGCCCAAATTCGACCAGGACAGCAGCTGCTGTGCACGACCAGAGATCGCCGTGCATTTGCGCCGCGCTTGCTCGCCGCCGGCCACGCCTCGCCTCGCCTGAGCTCGTACTCACTTGAGTTGCATGTGCACACGCGTCCACGCCCCAGCCATCGCCGTGGCAACGCCGTGGCAGCACCGTTGAACAGCATGTGCTCCTGCGCGCGACCAGCAACAGGCTTTTGTCAGCAACATTGCACCACGTTGCCAGCCCTTGCCGCCACTGCCTTGCACCGCCCGACATTGATGAAACCCGATGTAGCATAGCTTCGCCTTGCCAGTGCACAGTCGCGTCGCCGCTCGCCGTTGTTGCAGCTGCGCCCGGCAAATCTTGTTATCTGACACCGATTCAATGCTGTTTAAACCTTGCAAGTTTCGCCCACTGCTCTATTTAAACCACCAGTGCCTTGTATCATCTCCTCTTCACCAAGACTTAGCCAATTTTGCAAATTCTCTCGCTGTCGTCGTCTTCTCCGGCGAGACCAGCTCGAGGCTCTCAGTGACAGCCTCAACCGCAGCCTCAACCACCAAATTGACAGCACCAGTGAGTTCCCCTTATCTCTCTCATCGTGCTGTATCACTTAATTGGATTACCTTGCACCTTATCGCCGGCGATCACCGGAATTTACTGAAACTCGAAGATTGCCCTGTTCTGGCAATGCAGGCCAAATTAACTCGATTTAGCTCTCGATCCTGTGGAAGAAAATGATCAGTGACTCATTTCCAGCAAGCCTATGCATCAAGATCTCCCGATTGAGCTTCAATCGAAGTTTTCCCCAATTTTGAGCTTCTCCAGAAACTGGCGATCGTCGCCAGGCTTCTCCGGCCATCCTCCGGCCAAATTGATCGTGCAGGTAGATTCCCCTTATCTCTCTTTCACTCTCCAAGCTTGGAATTGAGTTCATTCGGCCTAAAACAAAAACCCCCAAACGGCAGTGTTCTTCTCCGGCGTCGATCACCAGAAAACCTATTCCTGGCCGTTTCAGCTTCATCCACTTTGTCATTCAGGTGTGCTTCAACCTCCTGAACATTTTTGCCTTCTAGCTCGATCTCTGAAACTGCCCAGAATTCAAGTTATAGCCATGCCAAAATCTTGTCCAGAACTGCTCCAGTGCAACTAGTTCACCTCAGTTCATCACTGAATTTCATCACCTTTTGGCCATCTTCTGCCCTAGATCCTGTTGAATGATTTGTTCCTGTTATCAATGCCTACCTCCCAGACAAAGTGGTGCATCATTTGGAGCTCTAGATCAAAAGTTATGCCAAGCCCTAGTTTCTGGCCATGTCAAGATCAATGCCAGACTATGTCAGTCAGTGGCATTAGCCCTTTTCACTTCCTTCCAGATGTGCATTTTGGGCATAACTTTGTCCCTTAGATTCCTGAGGTTGTGATCAACATTTTCTTCTTCTATCACAACTTGATTTGAGCCCTTGAATTATATTTGCCGCTAAACCCTAATTTTTGACACTGTCTCAGTGCATGCCAGCCAATGGCATTGGCCTTGTTTACCCACTTCTGATTGTGCATTTTGAAAGCCACTTTGTCCACTGAATTTCTAGAGTTATGATGTACATTTTCTTCTACTGTCATAACTTGAGATAAGCTCTCTAGTTTTCCTTGAAGTTATGTCAGAATCTTGATCTGAATGTCAATCTACCGACATTCGCTGTTCTTGATCAAACCAGCCACAAAACTGATGTTCTTATTGTAACCTTGAGATCCTAAGAGCATCTACCACCCATCCTTAGCCAATTCCTTGAAACCCTAGATCTCAACTCAGTTCAGCTTGTAATCTCAATTATCTCCAGTATCGTTTAGTCACTCTTGTTAAGCATATCTGCATATAAATCCTAAAACATCTTAATATATAAGTAATATTTGTGTGTATTGTTTGGTTTGTCGTCAAGCAGATCTAGAAGCTGAGATCGAGGACTTCGCTGTTGACCCGTCATCAACTGCTGTTTCTTACGACGCGGAAGGAAAGTCATATCCTTGGTCATCTTGAACCTATATTTTAAATGTTGCTAAAACATAACCTTGAATATAGGCAATATTGCATGTGAAAGATTGAGAATGGTTGATTTATGAATTGGCAGTACTAGACTGGTTACCTGTGAAATGTGAAATAAACAAGTTTTGAGCCATGAACTATTATATGTATATAAATACTTATATTCATGAAATAAAACCCCTAGCCGTGACCAGAAAAATGGTATGGATGGCTGTAGCACTGGAGGTGCTAGACTGCAAGGGAATGCAGGCACTGAAGGTGCAGGGTTGTGGATGGTCTGGTCACTGGCATATAAGGACTAGAACCTTGTGTTGTGCGTCTAGTGGCATGAACAACGTGCTAACCGCAAGCCTGGTATAGGACAGGCCTGAACAAGTACTTATGTGGATCGCACATGAAACCCCTGCATGAGATGTGTTGTGATGATTGACTTGGAGGCTGACTCCCACTATCACTAAAGGTGATCTGATATTTGACCCAGTAATGGGAAAATGAGGTAGGGTGGGGGTATAGCCCGCCACAACTGTGTTTCGCGAGAGATCCACAGGGTCAGGGGGTGAACTGTAAGTTATGCATAACAAAAGTTCTTGTTATCTCCACCTTGCCACTCACACATGGTTGTGAGGAGGGGTCTAATCATTTTGATAGGATGGGCTTGAAAGTGGAATATCTTGCGGGTAAATTGGTACCTCTCTGCAGAGTTAAAAACGTATTCGAATACTCCGAGCTCCCGGGTTTATAGGAGTCTGCTGCGGTGGATTAAATCCACGGGGTGTGACACAAGTACTATTTTCTAAATAAAATATGTTTAATCAAGATTACCCAAATGACATGTGTTGTCATGATAAGGAGTGCTGCCGTGGGCTGTCGTGTGTCGACGTGTCGCGGTAGTGCTATAATCTAGTGTACATGAATGATGATGTTATATTATGAAAAGTGCTGCCCTGAAATGAGGTATGAAAGAAAAAGATTATTTTATAAACATCCATAATTCTTGACTAGTCTAGGTTCATGTCATCACTACTATATGTATCTACTCTTACCTATGACTTGGTGAGTACGTAAGTGCTCACTCTTGCAACCTACAAATCAATAGACGGAGCGATCAACAATCAAGATGAAGGCATGGAGTACGTCGTGGATCCAGAAGGAGGAGCGTCAGTCCCGTCATTTCCCTGATGTGTGTTGTTCTGCTGTCCACTTCTCTTTTGTGGGTGGGTCACCTATCTTCTGCTGTGTAGATGTTATTTTGCTAAACCATGTATGCCGTGAAGGCATTGTAATTTCCTTATGTAATATCAAGGCCAGCAGGCCACACTGCTTAACTATTTTGTAAGTTACTCTGTTGCAATGTGATATACTCCTGTGCTTGACTTATCCTGGGATGTCAAGGGTATGTGTATGCTATGCATATATGGGACTAGCTGCAGTGAGCTAGGTCTCTACAGGAGTAGTCATAGTCCCAGTTTCGGGGCGCGACAATCCCTATCACGAGAATCCTGCGCCCGCCTGGACTTGTCCTGGCGGGATGGTAGAGGTGGCGGGTGACTCCGTCGACCAGAACTAGAGTGAGAATGCTCTCGGTTGTGGGAAGTGTCACCGACCGGGAAGAGGCCGTAGGGGTGGCATCAGATGCAACCTCGTCTAACCTTTCCGCCAGGATTCTGGTGAAGGCTGGTTTCTGCGCATCCATGACCGTAGGAGGAAAATTACGCATCACCTCCGCGATAGATCGAAGCCAGCCATGCGTACTCCTCCTAGGGGCACCAAGTGTTACCCTTTCTTCGTCCACCGGGAAACGCTCTGGGGGCAAAGAGGGGGTCTGGTCACATTTACGACCACGCGACCGTCGGGAAGAACTCAGAGCAGCATCGTAATGAGCCTACGCATCTTGAAGAGCCTCTAGGGCTGTTCTGCGTAGTTCGTTGTCTTGTTGCTCGAGATCTTGATCTTCCTTTTGTTTGCGTTCCTGTTCTTCCCTAGCAGCCCGTTGATCAGGAGTATCCTCCGATAAGGCAGCGAACTGTCTAGGGAGAGAGGTCGCCGAGGGAGAAAACATCTCGGTTTGTTCCGAGTCAGACTCAAAATCGAAAAGACGATGGAGGTTATCAGGATCAAACCTCCCAAGGCTAATTTCCTGGTCGACGTCATTCTTCCCCTCAGTGGAGTCGTATGACAGGTCAGATTTGCCCTCTAACGCATTTAGAACCTCGGTGGGTTCTGACCCTGCGTTAGTCGCCTCCTGGTCGATAGACATGACCTGGAAGGTCGACTCGACCTGTGGGACATTCTCGCCCCCGGTTTCCTCCATCGGAACAGGATCACTAGGAGAAGGCATCGCGATGTGGGCATAATCCTTGAGATCGAAATCGTTCTCGGAATCATATGCTCCAACCATGATTCAGCGAACCTCCGGATGAAAATTAGGACGCCTTGAGAAAGGCCCCACGGTGGGCGCCAGCTGTCGATGATTCGGACTCGGGGTCCTTAGCCGAACTTATGCAGAATTTGTAGGTTGTGAGACCTTTCAGGGTGTCCCTCTGGGAAGGTATGTTGAATCAAAGAAGATTGGAGCACAGAGAGATTTATACAGGTTCAGGCCCTCAATGGTGGGAGTAATAGCCCTACGTCCTATTGGGATTTCACTATATGTAGTAAAGAGGTTACAAAACTAGGGAAAGTGTCTTCACAGGTGAAGATCTTTCTTGTGTGTTTATACAAGACAATGCCTGGAAGGCTTGTGAGAACTATCTAACTTAGACTACTGTCTTCTGATTCGATCTGATCTCCCCTTGTTTGATGCGTTGGATTGCCCTTTTATAGTGGTCGAAAGGGCGCCAAGGCATAAGAGCATCTAACAGTTGCTAGAATGTAGTTTTGGCAACTGCCTTTAACCTCCTCGGAAGTTTAACACGTGTTATTCATGGATAACCGCACGTATTAACCTCCTGATGGTTGTCTTCATACGTGGAAGAATATTCGAGATACTAGGGATATCCCTATTGTAGGGACAGAGAAATTCCGCGTTCTCTAGTCGAAGGTGTTCTGACCGCGCGTTGCTTGTTATTATCTGACCGCACACCATCTTCAGTCTTCTATTCGCGTATGGTATGCGAACTCCTGACCGCGCACTAGCTACGATCTGATCGCGTAAAGCCTGCGACCACATGCCTGTGTTTCTCGGAGTAACTTGAGTTCGCATTAACAGGCACTTGTCTGGTTCGAATCTATCCTGAACCAACTGTGCATTTATTTGATCTAGCTCGGGTATCAATCCTCGTCACTAATGACGTGATCTTGGAGAAGAAGGTGACTACCACCCGCAGTGGCACACAGGAGTCTTTTTGAATCATCCGGAAAGATCAATGAGTGCGTGCGGAAAAGTGGAACATCCGAGAAGATGGTCAAGCTCAATTTCTACATCTCTAGTTTTGATCAAAGGTCTCAAAGGGGGTTGGCTCCTTCTCAACAGGGGAGTCATGATCGAGGAGGATCTTCAGGTCGAGTTCGAGAAGGCTCCGCGACCATGGATGGGTTCACGCCCTTGGAAGGATTCGATCTCTAGTCGGAATAGTAATCTGATCAGTATACATATAACTAAGTCTTATGTATTCAGGTTTGGTTAGTCTGAGTCTAATACGTTTAGATTATTGAGTCTGATACGTATTCATATGATTGAACTATAAATACTTTGTAATAGTTCTAGTTTTGATCATCAAATATCAAATACTATCAAGTATAGTTCATCGACGTAGGCGAGTGTGTCCTAATGTTCGACGTGTAAAGATCTCTCTTGAAATAAAGAGCGTGCTATCTTTTGAACTGTGTTTTCGATCAACCATTGAGTTTTGGTAATTCCGAGTAAGATCTCGTTATTCCGCATATTATAATCTAGGTGAGCCTAGTGTGAAAACCAAGGCTAGGTGTCAAACGGATTACTTCCTTTGAAACTTTGCATTCTTAGCCTCCAAGCTTTTCTTCTTAAGGCTCTTTCTTTTTCCCCCAATCTCGACTTAATGTCTTCCTGGACCCATTCTCATCACTGTACAGTCGAGAACTTGTTGGACTTGGAGAAGGAGGGACACCTCCCCTCGAGGTCGCTGATCCCATGGCGCCCTGCCGGGGAGAAAGAGGAAAGCCCTGTTGTGCAACCAGGTGAACTAGTGATCTTTGAGGACCTTTTACGCTGCGGGTTTTGCCTTCCGGAGAGCGATTTCTTCTGGAGCATACTCTCATATTATGATCTAGAGCTGGTAAATCTCAACTCCAACTCCATTATGATCCTTGCTGTTTTTCAACATTTGTGCAAGGCATATGTTGGAGTCTTGCCCAGCATACCTCTTTTCCGCCAATATTACTTTTTGGCGTGGTCGAAGTGTTCAAATGCCTATGGATGCGTCTACTTCCAAATCAAGGAGAAGAAGGACTATCCACATCTTTCCCTCTGTGATTCCATCCACAAATGGTATCAAGGTGGTTCTATTGTTTGGCTCCTAGCGAGAGCCATCTTTTGTTCGAGAACCGTCAACCATAGAGGAGCGGAGATAAGGATACTGCTCCTCCCCTAGACGATGAGTAGAAAAGACAAGCCCAGGTAATTCAATATCTGTTGAATGAGGGCTTTACTGCCCATGACGTGATCCGAGATTTCGGAAAGAACCAGATCAGCCCTCTGAGGAGGGAACACCCTGCCTAGGAGGTTAGGGCCACGAAGGACGGCACCAAAGACTATTTGCCGGGTAATGGCTATAGCCAAGATGTTCAAATCGATACATCATTTTAATCTATTTTTTTTAACTGAATACTTTTGAATAATTTTGACGGTTCTTTCTTTTCGACAATCTTGCCTGTTTCCTAGGTGGACAGGAGGCCAAATTTCCTCTGGAGGCCTACAATATGGCCGCTGAAGGCGATGCCAACGTGCCAAGGCCGCTGAACATTGTCAGCAATACAAACGATTTTGTTCAGGCGCGTCAAAAGGTATTTCTCTTTCGGGTGATCTGTTTATATCTAATTTTGGATAGAAATTACCAAAGTAGTTCATTTTGGTTTGTGTTAGCTGTTCGAGCATCAAGCAGCACAGAAGAGGCGAACCAGCGACGATGTGGGATCCTCGAGCAATTCCACACTGAAAAAGCTGAGGAAGGCCCCTCCTACGACCAAAGGTTTAGCTAGGACTGGGCCATACAAATTCAGCCCAATACTCCTCCCACAACAACGGCAGCATCCTCTGTGGTGACCACGGCCTCGGTTGCACCTTCAAGTATCCCCGCGCCCACGACAACTATTGTGGCCATAGAAATTCCCGCGACAGCAGGGGTGGTCGTAACTATGAGCCAACTGGGCCCTACTGTGGTCATGATCATAACTAACCTTCTGGTCGCAACCATGAAGGTCATTACAGTAAGGGTTCTAGCCCCCAAACTTTATCAAATACAACTAGGAATTACCTCATGGTCATACATGGAGAGGGGAGCGACGTGGAGGAGAAACAAGGAACCTCCCTGTTCACTGTGAGGAGGTCATCAACGACTCCCATTCAATCTCTTGGGACTCAGCATCAGATAAGCATTTGTCTTTTCTCTAACCAAGTCATGATACTTAGTTAGGAATAGTTTACCAAACTAGGAACTGGATGTGCAAGGCTCCCTCTTCCACTTCAATGCCTTCTTCGATGGTCATGGCTGAACCATCTGTTGCTGCCCCGGCGGTGATTACTGTGGCGGAATTACCTACCACAAGTGGGGTGGCAGCAGAACCATCGACTGCTGAAGAGGCCACCATGACCACTTCAGCTACAACTGTAGTTGCATCTCCGCAGGACATCGAAGGGGACCCTGCAACCATCATAGGTGGAGTGATACAAGATATTCAATCTATTGAACCTACCAATGATGGAGAAACTAAAGTCGCAGCTATGACCAAGACCATGGGGATAAACAAATAGGAAGGTACTTCTGCTCCCCCTTTGGTCGAAGAAATTGTGCCTCCCTCCTGTTCGGGAGAACAAGGAGAAGAGAGGACACAGGAAATGGCAGTGCAGCCCACCAAAATGCAGCGCCCTACCCCATATGTGAGAATTCAATCCCAATTTCTAGATAAAGTTGGGCAAGTGTGGGATAGCTTGGCTTCTACCAGCCAAACAACTGGGTTCGGGGACCTCCCGAAGAGCTACATCGAAAAGTTCTTAGAGGTAAGTAAAAGTCTTTACCTCACAACTTCTGGTGTTTCTTCGGGAATCTTCTTTAAGTACTTCCTCTTTTGTTCTATTCATAACCCTGCTCATGATGCGACCATGTTTGGCCTGCTGGTGGAGTGATTCAAGGTCACACAAGCAGAGTGTGACAAGTTAAAGCAGTAAGTACCTTGCTTTAAACTCAGTCGCTTATAAACTAGAATAACAATTTATGTTGTCGTAGGGAAAAATCCACTTTGCTAGAGGAGATTGCCAATGAGTGCAACAGCAAAGTGGTTGTGATCATTGAGTGCTCCTCTTTGGAGAGGGAAATGGCCGAAGCCCAAAGTGTAAGCAGTGAAAGGCCGGCCAAAACTCTGGTGCTTGGGGTCAAACTGAAAGACGCTAAGGACAAAATGGACACCTTGGAACAAAAAGCCATGTTATCCAATTCTCTCCAAGAAAAAGTCGAGCGCCTTCAGATGGTTTGCAGCCAAATGCAGACCAGGGTGGATGGTAAGTTAATTTTGGCAGAAACTTGTATTGCCTTTATGAACTTTATGAATTTTACGAACTGAATTGAATTCCTCTTTTCCTCTACTTAGAACAGAGAGAGGAGAATACGAAGCTAGCTGAGGAGAAAGATTTCTATGGAAGGAATAGAATTGAGCGTGGAAATGATTTGGATAAACTTCAATAGCTCATCAGTCACTTTAGGACTGCCACAGTGAAGGCCGAAGAGACCACAAAGTTTGCCCTCAATGATAGGGTGCCTTGGAAGAAACCATCAAAAGCTGCGGTCTCACAGAAAAAGATTCCTTCGCCAAGTTGCGGGAGGTCGCAGACTCACTAAACGCTCATGCTATTGATCCTAAGAAGGATGATTTTTCCTTTGGTAAGTCATGTAAGTTGGTCACGGCACAAGCAGATCTCCTAGTTGCGAACATTCCTGAAATTGCGAGTAGACACAGAGAGGCGCTGAAGAATGATGTTACATCTGTAGCCTCTGCCATCCTCTTCAAACTTAGACTACATCATGGTCTGAATTTAAATCTAAATCTAGTGGTGGAAGATGCGACATTCGACACAAAGACGAGATGGACGCAATCATGGCTGAGATCAATCCTTTGAACAAAAAATTACTGCGCGACCTTGGCCTCTCTTAAAGAAACACTTTTATTAAGATGAAATGAAAATGCAATGTAAACATCTGCCTTATTATGAAAGTAAAATCTTTATATTTTTACCTTGCAAATGCATTATAGATGATTAACAGAACAATGAATGGTTACCATGCAAAATACTTAGTTTTATGACCCAATGCTATAGTTATATTCCCCTAGGCCCCTCTTCCGACCAGTTATACTGGAAACATAGTATGGTGGTCATAGGATAAGTCACTTGGACTAAGGAGACAACTAGTTTAGTTTAAACACATAAGTTTTTTGCTAACTGACAACTACTCGAATGATCAGAGCATACTAGTAAGTCCCTTATGCGGTAAGGACCAGCTTAAAAAGAGATGTCTTAGCTAGATGCGATCATGAGTTCCGCCAGTGAATCCACTTACACATCAAACCAAGGCACTTATCATATGTCGTGATCAGCCGCCGGGTATGACCCGGTAAAATGTAAGGCTAAGAATGGGAATGCAACCATAACATAGAGTAACAAATATACTTCTTTATTGATAAGTAATTTATAATGGGAATGAAAAAAAACTTACACATAAAATTTACGCAACTATTCTATATTCCAGGCATTTGATAATATTCTTCCATCTTCCTAGCTAATTGAATCGATCCTGGTCACGGGATAGAGACCACAGTGAAGGGGCCTTCCCACTGAGGAGAGAATTTATTGCGACTAGACTGATTTTGGATTTTCCTCAAAACCAAGTCCCCGACATTTAGCGCACGTGGTCGCACCCTTTTACTATGATATTTAAGCAGAGTTTGTTAATATTCCATTGAACGGATCAGTGCTCAATCATGTATTTCTTCAGGAAATGTAATATCGTGTCGCGCCCCGAAACTGGGACTACGACTACTCCTGTGGAGACCCAGCCCTCTGCAGCTGGCTCCATTAAGCATATCATTGACTTCCCAGGATAAGTCAAGCACAGGAGTTTATTCACATTGCAGCAGAAAAACTTACAAAGTATTAAGTAGCGGGGCCTGTTGGCCATAATATTACATAAAGAGAATACAATGCCTTCGCGGCATTCAAGGTTTAGTTAAAACAAAATAAAACTTCTACACAGCGGATGATGGGTGTCCCTTCCACAGTGAGAAGTTGACGGCAGAACAACACATCAGGGATTTGGCGGTTCTGGCTCTCCTTCTTCTTGGTCCAAGAAGTTCTCCACGCCTTCCTCTTGATCTTGGTGCGCTCCATCTTCTGGGTTGTAAGTTGCAAGGGTGAGTACTTACGTACTCAGCAAGTCATAGGAAAGAGTAGATACGTATAGTAGTGATGATATGAACCTAGACTAGTCAAGAATTATGGATATTTATAAAATAATCTTTTTCTTTCATGCCTCATCACATCTTATCTCATGTCATGGCAGCACTTCTCATAACATAACATCACTATTCATGTTCACTAGATTATAGTACTACCGCGACACGTCGGCACACGACAGCCCACGGTAGCACCCCTTATCATGACAACACATGTCATTTGGGTAATTTTGACTTATCAAATTTTATTTAGAAAACATACTTTTGTCACACCCTGTGGATTTAATCCACCGCAGCAGATTCCTATAGACCCAGGAGCTTGGAGCATTCGAATACGTTTTTAACTCTACAGAGAGGTACCAATTTACTCGCAAGATATTCCACTTTCAAGCCCTTCCTATCATAACATAATGATTGGACCCCTGACTCACTTCATATTGTGAGTGGCAAGGTGGAGATAACAAGAACTTTTGTTATGTATCACTCACAATTCACCCCTGACCCTGTGGATCTCTCGCGAACCACAGTTGTGGCGGGCTATACCCCCACCCTTACTCATATTCCCATTGCTGGGTCAAATATCAGATCACCTTCAGTGATAGTGGGAGTCATTCTCCATGTCAATCATCACAACACAACTCATGCAGGGGTTTCATGTGCGATCCACATAAGTACTTGTTCAGGCCCGTCCCATACCAGGCTTGCGGTTAGCACGTGTTTCATGCCACTAGATGCACAACACAAGGTTCTAGTCCTTATATGCTAGTGACTAGACCATCCACAAACCATGCACCTTATGTGCCTGCTATCCTTCGCAGTTTAGCACCTCCAGTGCTACATCCATCCATACCAAATTTCTAGTCACGGCTAGGGGTTTTATTTCATGAATATATATATAAATACATATATAATAGTTCATGGCTCACTATTTGATCAATTCACATTTCACAAGCATCCAGCTTAGTACTGCCAATTCACAATTCATCCATTCTCATGCAATACTACTTATATTCAAGGTCATATCATAGCAATTCATAAAATATAGGTTCAAGATGATCAAGACTATGACTTGCCTTCCGCGTCGTGAGAGACAGCAGTTGATGTCGGGTCAGCAGTGAAGTCCTCGAACTCTGGCTCTGACTCTGAGCAAAGATCAAACAAGCAACCAAGAATCACAACCTTTTCAATACATTATTATACTACATGCAATAATGCAAAGATGAATGTCTTGATGATTCTGAAATGATTGGATTTAGGTACCATAGAAGCTGATTAGGGTTAAATCATAGAATTAGGGCTGAAAATGAGTGCTAGGGACTTCTAGGGTTCCAGGGTATGGGAATTGACATTAAGTCCGCGGCTAGTTTGCCCAAAATCGATGAATGTCTTTAGGTCGACATTCAGTTCAAGGCATCAACATAGGGTTGATGGATGATTGAGAGATTATCTCAACTTGTGGCAGTAGAATGAAATGTAGATTACAACTCCACAAGTCTGATGGACAAAGTTATTTTCAATTTGCATAACTGGAAAGAGGTGAAATGAGCTAATGCCACTGGCCGACATGCTCTGACATTGGGCTGACAATGTCAAAATCTAGGGCTAAGCATAAAATACAATTCAAGGGCTCAAATCAAGTTGTGATAGAAGAAGAAATTGTAGATCACAACCTCAGGAGTCTAAGGGACAAAGTCATGCTCAAAATGCACATCAGGAAGGAAGTGAAAAGGGCTAATGCAACTGGCTGACATAGCCTGGCATTGCACTGACATGGCCAGAAACTAGGGCTTGCCATAACTTTTGATCTAGGGTTCCAATTAATGCACCACTTTGTCTGGGAGGTAGGCCTCAGTAACAGGAACAATTCACTCAATAGAACCTAGGGCAGGAGACCGGAAAGTGATGAAAACCGGCGATGAACTTGGTGGCTGAAGTTTCAAATCACAGCACTGGACAGGAATTAGGGCAAGGCTATAACTTCTGATTTAGACCGAATTGGAAGTCAAGCTAGTAGACAAAGTTGCTCAGGAGATCAAGGCGCATCTGATGGACAAGGTTGTTGAAGCTGGATCGGCCGGGAATGGATTTCCGGTGGCCGCACCGGAGAAGATGATATTGAATTTGGGGTTTTCTACTACAGATCGATTGAACTCAATTACTTGCTTGGAGAGTATCTGAGAGGTATAAGAAAGCTGTTGGTATGATTGAATTGGCCGGGGGATCACCGGAGAAGCCTGGCGACGATCGCCGGTTTCTGGTGAAGCTCGAGTTTGGGAAATGCTTCGATTCTTGCTTAATTTCACAATCCGACTTCACGGGCTTGCTCAAAATAACTCACTGATCATTTTTGTCTATTGAATCGAAGGCTAATTCGAATTAATTTGAGTTGTGCAACTGGAACAGGGCATTTTGGCATTTCCGGCGATCACCGGCGACAAGATGCACGGAAATTCAATTAAATACTACACCACGATGAGGTAGGTAGGAGAAACTCACTGATGCTGTCAATTTGAGGATTGAGGCTGCGGTTGAGGCTGTCACCGTGAGCCTCTGTGCTGGACTCGCCGGAGAAGAAGACAACAGCGAGGAGTTTCGGGTTTAAAAGACTAAGGGGACTCTGGTGAGGTTAGTGATGGTTGAGTTAAGCTGGAGCTACTATTTAGGGACGATGCAAAGTAAAACAAGGCTCGCTGATCACTGCTTGGAAGCTAAGTACTTGCGTCGGTGGAGTCTTCGAGTTGAAGCAACAGCGAACAGCGAAGCTCCTCTCTGGCGTGCAGCAACTGGTGAGCTGTGTAAAGATGGCCACGGCAACAACTGAGGTACAAACACGTGTGCACATGCAAACACGGTTGCAAACAACTTGGGCTAGAGCGGCGGCGAAAACACAGCGGCGAGGTGCTCCTGGTCGTGGTCGAGGTCAAAGCAACACGAACATTGTGCCGGCTGTGGTCGAAGTCGCCGTGCACTGCTGGTTTGGTCGCAAATAGTGGGTGAGGTCGAAGAGCTGATTCCTGGTCGCGAGCAGCTACTCCTCTGGTCGCAGCAGCTAGTGGCTGCTAGTTGAAACAGCCATTTGGACTGATTTGAAAATTCTGAAAATTGGCTGTGGACTGAATTGTATTTTCTGGTTTGGAAATGATTAATTTGCAATCTGATTTCTCAGATGAGTATAAACTTATACCTTATACTCATCTAGCAAAAGATTTGGTAAAATCTGGCATGATTTAATAGTTTTCGATATAAACTGAAAATAGGGTACTTTAGGGTAAAATAAGATCTGAGTTTTGTTGATTTCGAATTTGGCATCTAGGTTGTGATTTTGTAATCTGGACAGAAGGGAAATTTGTATCAAATAGCATTTGGAAAAGATTTGCTGAAGAAATTCCGAATTTGGAGTTAATCTGAAGATTTTAGCCTTTTCGGGTTTCTAGATATCAGATAAAGGACTAATTTGCGATATAATTTGGACTGATATGTGAAAAAGGCTTAGATGATATGATTTGGCTGCCAACTTTTTGGATTAAGGTATTGGCATACCCATGATCATAGTCCAGGAATAATCCGGTCTGAATTAGGTCAAGATTTAGCTAAATCTGAGTTCAAAATATTTAGGGTAATTAGAATAGTAATTTGAATTTCTGTTTTCGAAAACAGAAAAGGATTGATAGATCTGGAAGTTAGAGATGGAATTGAATCTGGCTTCTGAAGACTTTTATATTTAGGGTAACTGGTAGATCATATCTGAGTAATCTGATCTTGATTTAGGTCTGTAGGATAGATTTTTGAAATTTTAGGGTTTGAGATAGATACTGATCTGGCTACTACTACAGATACATGGTATCATGCATGCATGGTGTTCATGAAAGAGAAAGTTTTTACCCCTAAACTCAGGGTGTTACATATCGTCTTTGCATTTTTCGCTCTGATTTATAACATATAAGTGATCCACGCGACCAGAGCCAAGTTTGATTTCAATTGGCAGTATGGCTTCTGCATCATAGACTAGTTGGAAAGGCATTTCACCTATGGCCGTACTGGACGTAGTGCATAATTCCCATAGAACGGTGTGAAGTTCTTCTACCCAAGCCCCTGAGCGTAACTTAAGGCTGTCGAAAACATGTTTCTTAACCCCTTGTATTATCTGCCCGTTGTCACGTTTAACTGCGCCATTACTCTGTGGATGAGCAATTGATGAGAAAAAGATTTTAGTCCCAATGTGTTCGCAGTAATCCAGAAAGAGACCACTAACAACTTGGGACCCATTGTCTGTTATGAGACGATTTGGAACACCAAATCGTGTCACAACGTTCTTTTGAAAGAACTTCTTCGCAGTAGCGGTGGTAATATTTTGAATTAGTTCAACCTCAATCCATTTGGTAAATGTATCAATGGCTACAAACAAGAACTTGTATCCATTAATTGCTCGGGACATAAGACCCATGATATCTATTCCCCATGTGGCGAATGGCCAAGTTAAGGGAGTAGTGTATAATCTGTATGCTGGCTGGTGGACCTGCCTAGCATGAAATTGATACTGTGGGCAAGTCTTGACCAATTGCATAGCATCATTAAGCGTCGTTGGCCAATAATAGCCCTATCAGAAAACTTTTCCAACCAGCATTCCATAGGATGCGTGTGCTCCGCACATGCCTCCATGAATCTCTTTTAGAAGAGATTTTCCATCTTGTTGAGAAATACAACGCATCAGCACTCCTTAAGCATCTTTTCTGCACAAGGTTCCTTCAACCAATCTGTACATTTGCGCTTTTCTAACTAACCGGTCACTCTCGATTTCATCCTCAGGCATGGTCCCGTATGCAAGATAACTCCTCAATGGTAGGATCCAATATGCATAATGCTTGAGGGCGGCGACGTTAGTCATTACCACTGGTGCCACTGCGATGGTCGCGATTGAGGCCTATTTTAAGTGCTTGACGAACACTCCTGCCATGGTGGATGCACGTGAGGAACCAATTTTTGACAATTGGTCTGCGAGAATATTGTATTTTCGCAAAACGAATTGGACTTCGAAGTTTTTGAAGTATTTTTCCAATTTCCTCACTTCATCCAAGTATAGAGCCATTATCTCATTGGAACATTGGTATTCCTTATTCACCTAGTTTACAACTAGCTGTGAATCACCCTTCACTACTAATCGATGGACTCCAAGGGATTTAGCTGCTTGAAGTCCGGCTAGAAGACCTTCATACTCTACTGCGCTATTTGTAGCAACAAAGTGTAATTATATGACATACTATAGCTGGTCACCCTGGGCGTAATTAAGACCACTTTAGCCCCCAAGTTTTTGAAACTCTGAGAGCCATCAAAATACAACATCCAGTGGTCGGTACCCCCTAAATCCGCACATTCTTGAGTAACTTGTTCTGGATTAGTCCATTTGACCACAAAATTAGCAAGAATCTAGGACTTGATTGCTATCCAGGCCATAAAATGGAGAGCGAATGCTCCAAGTTCTATTGCCCATTTTGCAACCCGACCCGTTACTTCCTAGTTATGGAGGATGTCCCCTAAGGGAAAGGACAAGGGCACAGTAATCTTGTGCGCTTGAAAGTAATGTCGCAGCTTTCTTGAAGCCATTAAGAGAGCATAAAGTAACTTTTGGACCTCGGGGTACCTCTCCTTTGGTCCATTTAACACTTCACCTACATAATAAACTGGTCGTTGCATTCCTTCCCTCTCTACGACCAGAACAATACTGACCGCATGGAGGGTAGCAGCCAAATAGATGAGTAATGACTCTTCCAAAGTCGGGGAATCCAATACTGGAGCACTCGCTAAATATGTTTTCACTTCCTGAAAGGATTTATCAGCTTTTTCCGACCACCAAAAACCATTGTGCTTATGCAGGACCTTAAAAAAAGACAATCCACATTTTCCCAACCTCGAAATGAAATGACTTAAAGCTGCCATTCAACTAGTTAGGCTTTGTACCTCCTTCGTGGTCGAAGGAGGTCACATTTGCTCACTGGCTCAAATTTTTTTGGGATTAACCTCAATGCCCTGTGAACAAATAAGGAAACCTAAAAGTTTACCAGAAGAAACTCCGAAGGAGCATTTTTCAGGATTCAACTTTATCCCATTCTTATTCAAGTTACAGAAAGTTTCAGCCTGATCATCTACATGACTAGAGATTTTAGCGCTCTTTACAACCAGATCATCTACATAAGATTCTAAGTTACGCTCTAATTGAGATTGAAAGGTCTTCTGCATCAAGCGCTAGTATATGGAACCAGCGTTCTTGAGCCCAAATGGCATCCTGACATAGCAGTACGTGCCAAATGGTGTGATGAAGGCAATTTTCTCCTCATCTTCTTCTGCCATGCTAATTTGATGGTACCCTGAGTAAGAACCTAGGAAGCTCATCAGTTCACAACCTGCTGTTGAGTTGACCAATTGGTCAATATGGGGAAGAGAAAAATCATCCTTTGGGCAGGCAGCATTGAGATTGGTATAATCGATGCACATGCGCCACTTACCGTTAGACTTTAGGAGCATAACAGGGTTTGCGAGCCATTCAGAATGGTCAATTTCACGAATAAAATGAGCCTCTTGGAGTTTACCCAACTCTGAATGAATAGCTTCTCTCCTATTAGAGGCAAAGCATCTGAGTTTTTGCTTTATTGGTCCCTGTCCAGGCTGAATAGCTCACCTGTGCTCGATCACTTCCCTTGGGACTCCATGCATGTGGGATGGTTTCCACACAAACACATCTGCATTAGCTTGAAGGAAAGAAATGAGTGCAAGTTCTTATTTCTTCTCCAGTTCTGGTCGGCTCATTTGGGAATAGGGAAACTTGTTTAAGTTTTTCGTCTGGTCGTGGGGTTACCTTGACCGCATCTATCTCTTTAGTTTTGGTCGTAGCATTGACATCCCTGAGGGGAAGCTGATCAACCAATTCCAGGGAGATGCAATAGCAGGTGAGGGGCCTATTCTGGCTACCCCTGACCGTGATTGCACCTTTTGGTCCTGGCACTTTGGTGCACTGATAAGCATAATACGTTGCTGCCATAAACTTGACAAATGAGGGCCTACCAAGAATTGCATTGTATGCTGAATCAAAATCAATTACATCGAAAGTAATCAATTCTGTTTGAAAATTCTCTGGCTCTCCGAGCGTTACCGACAGTACAATATGGCCGATAGGAGTTATTGAAGGACTAGGAATTATCCCAAAAAATGGATGGACCACAAATTTAATTCTTGAACGAGGGATTTGCATCTCATCAAGTGCTTTTACAAAGAACAAGTCGAGAAAACTACCTCCATCGACTAGGACTTTGCCCACTTTTGCATTACTGATCATGGGAGATATGACTAGAGGGAGTCTCTGTGGTCGAGACAACCACCTGGGGTAGTCTTCCCGGCTAATGGTCAGGGAAATCTCCAACCAGCTGGGGCATTGAGGCTCTCCTGAGGGAGCTTCAATACTATTAACCTCTTGACGAACAGATTTAAAGTGGTGCTTGGAGATATTGGACGAAGAACCACCAAAAATAACATTAATATGATTATTTAGGTACCTGATATGGCATGTCCTCATCTCCATCAGCGTCCTTATTCCCACTGGGTTGCCTTTTTCTAGTATAGTCAGCATAGGTGTGTTACCTTGGTACAATTCTTTCATGCGCTTTAACCATGTTCGGCAATTCTTGAGATTGTGTCCTAGAACTTCATGCAGTGGACACCACCTCTTGCTTCCCTGCAGGTTAGTCTGCTTTTCTGTGTGGCCATTGTAGCATCCACTAGAACGAGGTTTGTTATTCTTGTATGGAGCTTTGTTACCTTTATCATGTGGTCGCTTTTCCATGTTCGCGACCTCTCGAAGGCAGTTTGTTCAATCCTTCTTCATCTTTTTTATCTTCCCGCCCATAGATGATCCAGACTTCCTGTTAGTGCTCTCTTTCTTTTCAGAGTCTAGACCAGGCTGGGGTGGTAAATCACGCTTGTTGACCATTTTATTCCACTCCACCACCTCAGCTGTGTCGAAGTAGCGATCAGCCATGTCGAAGTGTTCTAACACTCATCTTGGTGGGTGGATGCTAAGGTCCTTTGTGAATCTTTAGTATCGAACGTCATGTTTGAAGGCTTTGATTACTGAACTATCAGAAATATTAGAGATAGTGTTTCTTACTCCCACAAACCTCTTCACAAACTACCGGAGTGTTTCACTTGAAGTTTGGCGTAACCGATGAAGATCATCCTTCTTGCCAGGTTTTTCATAGCGTGCAATTCTAGAAATTGCTGAGGATAGCATCACATAGCATTTCCCAGTTGTAGGTTGATCGCTCTGGCTGGTTGAAAAACCAGGTTCGTGCCGGACCCTCAAGGATTGTTGGCAAATAATTGGCCATCACCTTTTCATTTTCACCTGCTGCCTGGATGGCAGTGACATAGATCTGGAGCATTTTAGATGGGTTCTGCATCCCATCGAACTGCTCGATCGTGCTCGCTTAAATTTATCAGGCCAAACCACTATGCATAGTCCTAGCGAAAAAGCCTTGCAGCCAACATATATAATCAGTGGTTGTCGATCGTCGCGACTATCTCCATGGTCAAGCGTGAGCATATCGGTTTGTAGTCGCAATCACAGGAATGATCAGTCCTTTGCACTTTGTCATGCCCACGACGGGTTGGTGTGACTCAAACATGGTTGCGTCATCCCTGGCTATGGTAAACGCTATCTCCTTTCTGGGAATTGGTTACTAATCATGACGAGGAGGTTGGATTTACATCTAAAGTTACTCCATCGAGATTTTCTACAAGGACTAGTGCGAACGTTACCTCATCGTCATTTGTGAAGCCAGCGGGAGGGTTGCTGATCTAATTACAGGCTCAATCAGATTTTGGTTGCTCTGATTGAAGTATAGCTGGGCTTCGACTATACTCGATCCGATGCTAGTATGTAGAATAACGGGATCTTACTCGGAATTACTGAAATACACGTTGATCAAAAAACACAGTTCAAAAGATAGCACGCTCTTTATTTTAAAGAGGGATCTTGTACATGTTGAATGTTAGGACGCACTCTCCTACATTGATGAACTAGGTGTCTAAGACTTGAATAAGTTCAATGACTCTTCGGTGATCTAAACTAGAGTTATTACAAAGTATTTATAGCCCAATCATATGAATACGTATCAGACTCAATAACCTAAACATATTAGACTCGGACACTAATTAAGCCTAAACAAATAGGACTCAGATATATGTATATGGATCGGAATACAATCCCGACTAGAGATCAGATCCTTGTTGAGAACCTTTTCCAAGGTCGCGAACCCTTCTGAGGTCGCGAAGCCTTTCCAAACTCTTATAGGTCTAGGTCACACTCGCCCTGAAAGACCCGAAAATCCTCCCGGATCATGACTCCCCTGTTGAGAAGGAGCCAACCCCCATTGGCGACCATGTGATCAAAATTGGAGATGTGTAAATATCCATGTAAGGAGGTAACTCGAGCTAACAAGCATTCTTACCAACTTTCCGCAAAATCTGAAAAGGACCATAACATATAGGTTTAAGTTTTCTACCTTCACCTTTAACTCTCTCCTTACTTAGATGTAGCCATACCATATGATGAGGACATCACTACGACCAATTACAAAGGCACGTGCACGACAGTTAAATTACTAGGTGAGTTCGTTCTTAGGGTTACATACTTATGCTTTGGGCGAGAGGTTACTACCTAAGGATGATGTTCTTGTACTTAGAAATTATGGGATGTACCAGCAAGGATGTAATTCTTCACCAAGGCAAGCTTTGGCCCATGTTGTACACGAGATGGAGTCCGGTTCGGCCACCAGGGAGCAACTCACCTTCAAATGAACATAAAAGCTGCATACGGAGTCTGTTCGGAATGCTTGAGTACTTGATGGAAGCTTATTTCGAGACCTTTCCAACAAATCTGGCCCTACCTTCATATTCTTTCTAAGTTGGCCGCAATCATCAAAAGAAGTTAATATACAGACCTGGACTCTTAGGTGCTGCGTCACCCCTCTTTTGGCCCACGGCCCGTGTAACATCCCAATTTTTGCTACCCTTTTAGCTTGTTAGTCAGCATATCTTCATTGGATTCTTGGATGTCTCAACCCCATTTTTTGATCTCTTATCTCGAAATCATGATCTGAGGTATGCCACTACCTTAATTTAAAAAGTTGGCAGCTAAACTCCACCTTTTAGATCATTTTCGCTTTTAGTCGAAAAGTATTTCAGATTAGTCCTTTTCAGAGTTGTCAGAAGCCCAAAAAGACTAAAAGTTTCAGACCACCTCCAAATTCTGATCTGATCCAGTGATTGTCTTCCCTTTATTTTTCTGAACATTTTTCCCTTCTGGTAGAATTCTAAAATCTTAACCGAAACCCTAGTTTCAGCCTCACCAAAGTTTCAAACCCTAATTACCCTACTTACCCTAATTACTCTGTTTTCAATTTTTGTCAAAACCACCAGATCTTATCAGATTTTACCATTTTCTTGCTAGATGAGTCCAAGTGATTTAGTAACACTCATCTGCAAATCAGATCTCAAATCAGCCCTCCAGATCCCCAAATTTGCAAACAGGTCCAAGATCCCGAGCTAAATCCTTGCAGATCAGTCCAAATCTTCGCAGATTAGTCCCTGGCCCCTTTTTCGACCTCGACTAGGGCTAAGCCCGTTACGACCACGACCAGACACCACTTCGACCGCGACCAGTGCCGTTCGCCGAGATTCGCCGCCGCAATCTTCACCGCCAGCCACCTTTTGTCTCCACCTACGGTCGTATCCGACGTGTCCGCACGTGGTGCTCACGTCACGCCAGAACCCTCCACCGTGGCGACGACTGATGACTGCCAGCAACGCCGTTCTTCTTGTGCGCGCGCGCGTGCCTACTGTTGTCAGAACTTTCTTGCCACTTCGCCGCCATGCCGAAGCCAGCCACCCCGTCGTTCTGCCCTAGCCAGATATGGTGCGATTTTCTCCTCTGGCAGAGCCACTGCCGCATCCCAACGCCATGCACACCTTCTCGATCTTGCTCCGGCGCCAGTCAAGCATATCCCGTTCGATTTGCTTCAACTTTCGAGGACCCCAGCCACTGCCTATATAAACCCTCCCCCTCGCTCCCACAAAACTACGCACTTCCGTAATGGTTCGCGGTTGAGGCCACTCTCGAATCACTTTTAGCTTATCGGGGTCGATTTGCGATGAACCCTTGCGACCATGAATCCCAGGTAAAGTAGAGTTTGCTGGCCGAACTTGCACTTTTTACGATTGAGGCTAAGTTGATGTTGCTGAAGCTGTTCGAACACATTTTCCACATGAACTAGGTGCTCATCCCACGAACGACTATAGACTATTATGTCTTCAAGGTAAACGATCACAAAGTTGTTCATAAACTGTCACAATACGTCATTCATGAGATGCATGAAAGTAGTCGGGGTGTTGTATAGGCCAAACGGTATGACCAACCATTCGAACAAACCTTGTCGTGTTTTGAACGCAGTTTTCCAAGTATCCTCCTCTCAGATTCTGACTTGACGATACCCTGACTTTAGATCTAATTTTGAGAAGACAGCAGAATGCTTCAATTGGTCTAACCGGTCTTCAATACGAGGAAGGGGTACCAGTTCTTGATGGTGATCTTGTTCAATTCTTGGTAGTTGATGCACATTCACCAAGTCCCATCTTTCTTTGGTACTAACACCACAGGAGATCCACAAGGCAAATTGTCGTGGTATTGCGAATACCCCAGTAGGTTTTGTGGAAGATCCTAGCGAAGAAAAGACGACGCGAGCTGACTGTGCGACCGGTCCTCTCCTGTCGGGAAAACACAACAAATGACACGGAGGTTTATACAGGTTCAAGCCTCAGTGGAGGCCCTAGTCCTGTCGACGTGCTCCGACCGAAGTCGGCTAGGGGAGCTCTCTCGAGGGAGAGGTGGCTCCAGAGCACACCTGTTCGATTGTCTATTAGAGTAAAAATGAATTGTCCTCCCCCACATGAGGGTTACAAGGGCTTATATAGGCCCAAAAGATGCAAAAAGACTAAACTACCCCACTAGCCACCGTTGGATCGAGGGGCACTAGCGTCCTTCTTCCGGCCAGGAACCTTGGATGCTTGACAGGTGTCCGCCAGTTCCCGAGGTGCTTCTCGCGTGATCCTCACGTGATCCGGCACCGGGGACCCTTGTCTTCAGAAGAACAGCGGCGCCCGGGACAAACCGCCGGGGGGCCTTGTCCCTGGGCCAATGGCGTCGCCCGAGACAAGCCACCGGGGGGCCTTGTCCCTGGGCCAATGGCGGCGCTCGGGACAAGCCACTGGAGGGCCTTGTCCCCGGGCAGAAGGTGTAAGATCGAGGATACCGACTAGAGGGGGGTGATTAGGAGGCTTTTAAATTTTCTTCCCCACTAAGCTATTTCAACAAGATAATTGTTTAGCTTAAATTATACAATAAGGCTTAAAATAATTCAATCAACTAGTTGCATTCAACCATATGAAATATTTACAATACATACAACAATAGTGATATAAGCAATTGTGTCAAGATGAATATAAAACAAATAAGAATTACGCAATTGACACAATATTTTTACTGAGGTCTCCGAGACTCGCCCGGTCTCCCCTACTCCTCGTTGAAGCGCTCGCTCGGAGCCTCACTTCTATATCCACGAAGGATATCTCACTAGGGTTGCTCCTTCTCCACACCGGATAGGCGAGCACCACACCTTTCACAATCTTTTTGCCGGCCTCCACGACAAACTTCAATTGGAGAGATCTCGGCTCTCCTCTGGCACCGTCTAGGCGAAGGCGATCGCCAAGAGTAACAAGCCGGATGCACTTTCACTTGAATCAACCACGTGCTAAAAGCTCAATGATGCAAATGATATGCTCAACACTCTAGCACTAGCAATCTAATGGAGATGAAGTGCACTAAACACTCACACAATCTCCCTCAAGCTCTCTGTCAAATCTACTCAAGATTTGGGCTCAATTCTAGCCTCTAAATGCAATAACTCAAATGCAAATCAATTGGCTAGGTTTTCAGCTGAAGAATGAACTCTTTGAGCACCCACAAATGAAGGCAAACACGAAGTATTTATAGCCCTCAAAGAAAACTAGCCGTTTGCAACCAGATGCATCATTTTTGTACAGGCCGGACAATGTCCGGCCACTTCAAATACTGTCCGGCCAGTATATAAAAAAATACGCCCGTTGCACAACGTGTCAGAGACCGTTGGGGGCATCTTTTGTGAAGTCCGGACATTGTCCGGCCATATCAGACAATGTCCGGCCACTTCGGACAGATAGCCCAGGACGGATGCATTTGTCTCTGTTTCATTTCTCGGCTCAAAAAAATTTGTACAGGCCGGACAATGTCTGGTCATTTCGGACAAAGTCCGGCCCACTGCACACTGATAGTAAAATAAGCATAACTTTTGATCTAGTGATCCGATTGAGGTAATTTTTTGCTTGTTCGAAAGATAACTTAGAGATCTACAATTTTGTCAACAGGACCAAGACCTAGAAAGATATAAAAACTTCTAGAAAACTCAGAAACTTTCCTATTATCAAAATGTTCAATCCAAAAATCATCTCAAATGCAATTTGGGGTATTTGCACATTTGGATTTTGCCGTTTTCTCGCGGATGTGATTGCTGTCACTCAGCAACGACCACGACCACACAGGCCTGACATCCAATCAAAAACAGGTGGTCGATAGGGTTTGGTCGAGCGCACACAAGCGAGCCGAAGACTGGTACGACCAGTCCGAACTCCTACGACCACGCCCAAACCCTAAACAGAAAGCCGCCAAACAAGCGACACGACCACGACCACGTATCAACACTGATACGATCAGAATATGCAAATACGACCACGACCAGCTCTAGATAAATAAACCAATTTAAACAACTGGCGATCACGACTAAGTGCAGTTTTCAAAACATTTAATCTAATGCACATGAACTACACTTAGACTCGCTAGCAATGCAAGACACTAGTGCAAGATGATATGAATGCATCTGAGCTTCCGCACTAGATAGATTCAAGCTACTAGTTTCTGACCCCTCTTAATAGTACGGTCAAACTAGTAAAAAGAAACCTATCAACCCGGTCTGTCTCCAAACACCGAGACCAGTAAAACCCTAAGAAAACAATCCTTAATCTTGGATTTTAACTTAGGTGGAGTTTGACCTCGTGAAGCTCGATCGCTCGACGCTCGTCATCGCAAAGCTCGTCCTTGCTAAGCTTGACCTTGCTCAGGATGTCTCATATCGTCTTCATCCTCCTCACGTCCTTGCTCACTTTTATCCTGCAATCAAACTGAGACTACAATACGTACACTCAATACACAATATTAGTCTCAAATATAGGTCGTCATTAATCACCACTAGAGAAACTACTCCACATAGGAGTTAGCTCAACAGTTTCTCTTTCCAGTGAAGTAACGCAACCATATTCAACGACTAGAAAATGAGTATGAGATAGAATACAATCATATAGATCGTAGATGATAAACACACACGCACACGATCTATACTACTCATGTCAAGATATCAATCAACCTAGATGACCAAAGTGATGAGCTCCCCCTCAACATGTGCATCAACATAAAATTCACAACTAGAGTCATCGGTCTCAAGGTTTGTCATATAACATCTTGATCAATCAATTTGCACAAGCTTGATGCAACCACCGAGCTCCCCCTCTACGTATGCATCAATATCAAACCCGTAACTGAGGAAACATTCAATTCAGGGTTTACGGATAATCAATTCAATTCACCTGTGCTAAATCAGGATTTATCTAATTTGTCATTTGATCATCAAAAACTGACATCTTCAAATTAACTTTAATCACAATGGATTTATCCAAATCATCATTAATCATCAAAAGCTAGATACTAAGATCTACCTAGATCCAACAATCTCCCCATTTTTTATGATTGATGACAACACCATTTATAAGCTTAATAAATCCAAAACAGAATTTTCAGCTCCCTCTCAATATATGCAAAAATATATCGGAACTGTACACGACATCTAATCTTATGAGTTAAGAGATATACATGACAATTGAGCACAAGTTCAATCAAATCATCTTCCAAAAACATCAACTTTCTCAATTTTTCTAACTCAAATATCTCTTCCAAAGATTGATGTTAATGATATCAAATAATATCTCTCCCCAAATATCATTATTAATCTCAATTTTCTCCTATCATCTTTCTCAGATATCAATATCAAATCACCAATTTGTACCCATTTGATATCTATCTCTCCCCCTTTGTCAATTAACTCAACTGACTCTAATGTCTCCCAAATTCTCTCTAAATCTCTTCCTAAATCTCTTCCCCTAAAGCTTTCTCTAAAGCTTATCTCTAAAACATTCTCTCTCAAATACTATCTCTCCCCCTTTGTCATCGAGCACAAAAAGGAAGGGTTGAGAACTTAAATTTTGAGAAACGATATTTTCTAGGGCATGAGATTTTATATGAAATGGTTTTTATGGAAAAGCATGATTTTAAGACAGTTTGTTTCAAGGGATTTTGAAAATCACATTCAAAATATGGAGAGGATATCAAAACAATTAACATATAGTGAATATACCGATGACATTTATATCTATGGCATTTGATCCATTTTCAATCATTCAAAGTCTTGATGCATCTAATTGTTTGATGTGAGGATGTCCACTAGATGCATGTGTGCCATATCAAGATCCAACTCTAAACCTCTCCATGCCACAAACTCTTGTATACAATGGTGTCGTATATCAATATACTTTAACCGAGAGTTTTGAATCAAATTACTCAACATTTTGACGACACTTTCAATATTTCATAAGAGTGGAATCTATTCGAAAGCAATTAGATAATCCAATGTTTTGTTTTCATCCATAAGAATTTAAGTACAACAACCATCGGATGTATTCTTTCGATTTATCCTTCAAGTCATAAGATCCAAATCCAAATAATCAAGTAATTCAAAATTTGTATTTTTGGATATCAAAGATCTATCTAGGATTGCATTTCAATTACCTAAGAATGCATTTCATGGCAATCTTATGACATACATTAGGAGATAATCGAATTCCAGCATATTTGCAATCACTAAATATGATGACGAGTCTAAATGCGGTAAAAGAAAGCAAAACTATCAATCAAGGATCGATAGAGTTTAGACTTGACCGCTTTTTCGTGTTCGTCCATGTCAAGATGTTCATTTGTAGGTTTGAGAGTTGTAATAGCTTCATCATCTTGCATCTCGAAGCTTTTGAGTGATTGCTTCACATGCTTGAATTTACTCTTGAACATCGCGTTCTTGAGTTGCTTGTTTTGTCGTGCATGGAAGTGACGTAGCTCTTGAATCATCTCGCTTTCCCTAAACATCATCTCACAAAAATTCTTGATAGAGGGATTCATTAGTATAATCAAAAGTCATGTCATCAATATGTATTTGACACACAAGAATATAATGTCTCGATTGAATGATTGATGATGATTGTGTCACCTTCTTATTTTTGGAAATCATTAAACCAATCCTAATTGAAAACAATGGATTTAATCCTCAAAAATTCACTTATTTTGGCATTCAAGATAAAAACACATACAAATGAGATATATGCCAAAACGAGGCTTGTCGAAATACGTTTATATCACAAGGTTGAGAGAAAAGCATATGACCTAGTGAGAGGTTCAAAAATTCAAAAGAATACCCAAATTTCAAGTTCATGTGAGTCATGCTTCAAATTCATGAAAATAATCTTTACTTGTTATTCAAAAACACAATTAGAAGATTTTCAAATCTCAGCAAAAGATCATGAAGAATTTGCAAAATATGAGGAGAAATGAAAGCTAGGGTCTCACAAAACAAGAAGTAACAAGAAACAGCTGAAAAGTTAAACAACCATCCAGTTTGCACATAGGCCGGACAAAGTCTGCTAGGGCCAGACAAACTCCGAAATGGGCAGACAGAGTCCGGCTCTGGGCGGACAATGTCCGGACTGTTCAGTTAAAACTGCTGAAACCTCTGAAATTTGTGATTTTTCCAATTTTGCTTCAAAAATTGATTCAAGTTCCATAATAGATTTGAATAACAAGTTAGGAACTTAGTTGGATACCAATTGAATGAATTTTATTTGAAAAAGATCTTGAATTTGATTCCTCAAAAGTGATTTGGGGTAAAACGGGTAAAACAAAAGTGATTTTCTCAAAAAACTTCAATTCTTGAAGAAACTCGGATTTTCCTGAAGTTTTGGACTTAGATGAGTTTGAAATACCATTTCAAACGAAGACATGGAAGAAAGTTTAGTCCAAATAGCCAAAATCACAAAAATGCACTTTTGGATATTTTCGGGTCGATAGCTGTTTTCGGGCGACCTAGGATATGTGTTAATTTGAAAACCATAGGCCTTTTGAGAATAAGTTCAATACGAGCTATCTTTGGGTGAGTGAGTTCTAAATGTTTCATGTAGAAAGTTTTTATCAAATCTCAACTCATCTTGTTTTATGGAAATAAATCATTTTGGGCTAAAACAAGATCCCGAAGACTACAATTTTGTCGAAATTTTCCATTTTTGCTCGAAAGCCTTTTGTTTCACCTTCAAAACCTTTGAAAACATATTTGAAATGTATTTTTGAAGGTTTTGTGGCAATTTTAAATATTTTAAAAGTTTTGAGCTCTTTTTACCTTTTTGCTAGAAAATGACCCTTCTTACCAAAAGCATGCACTCTTTGATACATATGCACAATTAGGGTATGCAAGGATTCAATAACTTTAAAGTTGGGCCCCCTAAATGTGTCATCCAAGTTTTGTCATGAAAAATATCCAAGAGATGAAAATAATCCATTTGAAAATCAAGAGCTCAACAAAAATCCGAATAAACTCAAATTGAGAAAACATCCAAATAAATATCAAAACTCATGGAAAGTTTCATAGAAGTAGAACACATCAACACAAGAACTTTCCAAGAAGATTCAAGATTCAAATATTTTAGTCATTTGAAGGAAATGGGAGATTGACATCCAAATAGACTAAAATTTTCTTCAACATGTTGGCTTTTTTATAATCATCAAAACATATGTAAACAAGTTCCAAAAATTCCAAAATAAATTTTAGAGATATATAATGCAATGAGGAACAATATTTCCTTTTATAGTGAAGCCAAAATATGATCCAACAGTGAGATACGAAAAAGACAAATGTTGATCAGATTTTAAATTTTCAGATTTCAGGTTTCAGAAGTTCATTTTACACTTTTAAACGCACCTGAACATCTATGCAAATGACTTCCAATAATTTTGAAATAAATTATCAAGAAAGACCAATCATAGAGGATAAAATGTCATATAGTAACTTTCTTCAAATAGTAAACCAATAAAGAGATATGAAAAAGCCAAATGTTGGTCAGGTTTAAATTTTCAGATTTCAGGTTCTCAGAGATTCATTTTACACTTTTAAACGCACCTGGAAATCTATGCAAATGACTTCCAATAATTTTGAAATAAATTATCAAGAAATACCAATCATAGAGAATAAAATTTCATATAAAAACTTTCTTCAAATAGTCAAACAATAAAGAGATATGAAAATGACAAGTCATCCCAAAACCACGAGAAAACTGAATTTTGCAGATTTCATTTTCAATTTGTGAAAAGAGTCAATTTTGCTCAAATCAAGTCCAAATGAGATGCAAATTTGCAGATATGATTTTCAATGCATCAAGTACATTTTCCAAAAAGAATTTTCCAGAAAGCATTTTTCAAACAAAAGTTATGGTCAAATGAACCTTGTGTTAAGAAAGAAGGTTGAAAATCGACAAACTTTTGCAAATTGAGTCCAAATTTGATTTTCATTGGATTTTTGACATGAAAGGGCTTACATGAGTTATTCAAGTCATTTTGAGCCAAAATTCACAAATAAAGACCATAGCAATAGTCAAACTCATGTTTTGCATATTTAGGGTATTTTGGGTCAAAGCAAGTTTTTCGGTGAGATTCAAATACCCATAACTTTCAAATGAGAAGTCTTTTGAGAAAGTTTTCAATTTCAAACTTCTTAGTATTAAGAGTATCTAGGAGTTTTGTAAAGCAAGTTTTGGCAAAAACCCAATAGATTTTGATTTGTGTTCGAAAACTATTTTGTTGAAAAACAAGATACTCGAAGATCCTTTTGAGGCTAGTTTTTAATAGAAATACTTTTTAACATCATTTCTTCATCCAAAGCCTCTAAAAACCTTTTAAATACATTTTGAAAACCATTTTGATAAGAATTGATGATTTTTGGCCTTTTGGATGGAAAATTGACTTTTTGACCAAATGAGCTCAATTTAAAAACTTATAATTGTAATTTTGAAACATTTCACATATAGGGTTGTGATGAGCAACGGAAGCATTAATAAATTATTACCCCTAAAGATGTAGCAACATAAGTTTCAAATTTTCATTCTTTTACATAGTTGGCCATAAAGATTTATAACAGTCAAAGAATAAAAAGGAGAGAAAGCAATGCAAAAGATTTTATGAACCACATCAAAAAGATTTAAACCCTTTTTGATACCCAAACCATACGAGGCCCTCTATCCTTGTCGCATAGGTCTTTTGGTACCCAAATTGCTTTATCTTTAGGTTTTTGAAAATGACAATGAATAGGTTTTGCAATTAAACCCTTTTTAGAGCAAGAAATCAAATAAGAGTCAAAAGAACCAATTTCAAAAACATTAGATGCACACATATATGAATGTTGCCCTTTTAAGTAATATGATAAACATGAAGTATGAGAGGGCTTTTTGAATGAATTTGTATAAGTGTGATAGGTATATTATGCCTCTTACTAGATGAGTGTGCATGATTTAATTTTCCCTTTTTAAATGAATATTTATGTTCTAAAGGGGGTTTAGCAAGCATATCATTACCCACATGACATCTAGAAAGGTTTTTGCTCAATCTATTTACTTTGCTCCTAAGTTCATCACATTTGACTTTAGATGCTTGAGATGATTCCGTGTTAGCATGTGAAATATGATAAGAACATGACGGTATCTCACCACAAGTAAATGAACTAGAAGGCTGTTGGGGGAACCCCCAGGGGCCCCACAAAGTCCTGAGGAGTCCCCTCCGGTGAGACCCGGAGAATCACCGGGCCCCCGGTAAGATCCGAAGCGTCACCGGGTCCCCGGTGAGATCCGGAGGGTCACCGGGCGCCCGGTGAGATCTGGAGCACCACCGGAACCCCGGTGAGACCCAGAGCACCACCGGGCCCCCGGTGAGATCCGGAGGACCATCGATGGAAGTGTAGTTTAGCTTTCCTCCTGGAGTTTCCTGCTTCTCAGATGGAAGTGTAGTTTAGCTTTCCTCCTGGAGTTACAGTTGGTGTTCTACCTCTTTCTGTTCCTCGATTGACCATGCTTCCTCCTCTTCCTGGTGGAGTTCCTCTAAACTTCTGTGGTTGTGACATCGGTACTCTAGGTGCTTCTGGTTGTGTTCTTGCCTGTATCCTGGCAATAGATGATGGGAGTCGAATCCAAGGACAAAATTCTCTACGATGTCCACGCTGCCAGCAGTGATAGCATTGAATGTTCATATAAGGGTTTCCTTTGCTTCTGGTAAACATGGCTCCTCTTTTTTGTAGATTTCTCTTGGGGTTCTGCAGTGGTGGTGTTCTAGGTGCTACTGACTGCATTTCTGCCTGAGATCTGGCTATGGAACTAGGGAATCGAATCCAAGGACAGAATTCCTTACGATGCCCATGCTGTCTGCAATGAAAACATTGGACACTCGCGTGAGGACAGCTCTTCTGAAGGTGGTTTCCTTTGCAATTGGGGCACATCATTCTTATTGGTCTGGGAGTCTAGTATGATGGTTGAAAACTAGAGGTGGTAGGGATCCTCCTTTTAGTTGAGTTTAGTTGTGGTTGCACTTGTTGAGGCATCCTTCTCTTCCGATCCTCTCCCTCTATATTTTCCTTCTGTGGAGGATTGGAACTCTGAGATCCTTGTTGAAACAAAGGGTTTCTTATCATAATATCTTCTTCCTGAGGAGTCTATTCCCTGTCTTCTCCACTGCGTTGAAATCTTCTTCTTGTATCAACCATGGTGGCTCTGAAAAAGAAGTTTGGGCTAATCTAACTATCTAGGGCCAACTAGGACAACAATGCAGAAAATAATGCAAACTACTTTAGTGCATGAAATACTTAGGCTACTAGCCATAATACTCAAGTCAACCATTGCATAAGCAACAGCGAATCACAAAGCTACCAAGAGCATCACTAGCTCTATCTACAACAACCCCTAAGACACTCTGAAACAACAGAACGCACTCTCACAATCTTACCGGTTTTTTTTTTAGAAAATCCAAATAAAATTTTGAAATAAAAGTTTTCAAGAGCTACAAAGCTCATTATTTTTATCAAAATACGATTTTCAACAAATAGTTTTCTAAATAAATTACGTCTTCCTGGCACTGCCAATCCCTAAAGGTGTCGTCCTACAGTCAAGTCCTCATGTTGCTCTGATACCATCTTTTCTGTCGCGCCCCGAAACTGAGACTACGACTACTCCTGTAGAGACCTAGCTCGCTGCAGCTAGTCCCATATATGCATAGCATACACATACCCTTGACTTCCCAGGATAAGTCAAGCACAGGAGTATATTCACATCGCAACAGAGTAACTTACAAAATATTTAAGCAGTGTGGCCTGCTGGCCTTAATATTATATAAAGAGATTACAATGCCTTCACGGCATACATGGTTTAGCAAAATAACAACTACACAGCAGAAGATAGGTGACCCACCCACAAAGAGAAGTGGACGGCCGAACAACACATCAGGGCAATGACGGGACTGACTCTTCTCCTTCTGGATCCAAGAAGTTCTCCATGCCTTCATCTTGATCATTGAACGCTCCGTCTATTGATTTGTAGGTTGCAAGGGTGAGCACTTACGTACTCAACAAGTCATAGGTAAGAGTAGATACATATAGTAGTGATGATATGAACCTAGACTAGTCAAGAATTATGGATGTTTGTAAAATAATCTTTTTCTTTCATACCTCATCTCATGGCAGCACCTTTCATAATATAACATGTCACGTCTGCCACGACAGTGACATCACCTGTGAGGAGCCCAGCTCAGTGCAGCTGGCCCTTTAACCACTTGACTTCCCAGGATGAGTCAATCACAGGATTACATTGCAGCAGCAAAATAGTACAATAGTCATAATTGTATGGCCATCAGGCCTTAGTACAAAACGAGATACAGTGCCGTACAAGGCACAAGGGTCTAACAAAATAATACATCTAGTCGGCGGAAGCTAGGCCCAAAAGCAATCCACAGGAAACAGAGGTTGACAGCAAGACAGCACCACATCAGGGTTCCGGAGGAAACTGCTCATCATCTCCTGGGTCCGCAGCATCTTCGGGGTATCCTCCAAGGTCGTAGAATGCTCCATCTATTGATGAGTTGTTGCAAGGGTGAGTACTTACGTACTCAGCAAGTCATAGGGAAGGTAGAGATACATACATATATATATGACATGAACCTATGCTATTGGGGAAAGAGTGGAAGGTTTTTCCAAAATACATTTCTTTCTCAATTCTTACTCAACTTCTGATCATACCCATGGCAGTAAATAAATCATATTGATGGTGATACATATATCCCATATCCAAGGCGATATATCCTCATATCACACTACTCTTATTCAAGTCTTTCAATCATATGCTCTTAGCAGTATTTCATAACTTAGGGCATAAACCACATGCCTCTTAATTATCATATGATCTCTATATTATGGTATTACCGCGACACGTCAACACATGACAGCCCACGGCAACGCCCCTTATCATGACAACACATGCCACTTGGGTAATCTTGAGCTAACAAATTTTAGTTTATAAACAATACTTGTGTCACACCCCATGGATTTAATCCACCGCAGCATACTCCTAGAACTCGGGAGCACGGAGTATTCGAATACATTTTTAAACTCTGCAGAGATGTGCCTCTTTTTAAATCCACTTTTTCACTCGACTTCCAAGTCGGGCCAACTCCATGCGACTTATACGCATGTGACAAGGCCGAGATCACACAACGTTTTTGCAGTCTAGTATTAACAGTATCCCTGCCCGGTAAATGGACAACACCATCCCAAGTACCGTTGTGGGTCCTCCCCACTGCCTTACTTCCTAGCCTGGGTCTATGTTCCCGCAGGACACATAACCTCTTTTGATTACAGTCGCGCACGACTTAATCTGGCGTAGGGCGTCTTCCTTCTTTACACCTTATCCTCTCATAATTTTTCTGATCTCACATCACTCATGGACGAACTGCGTCCCACCAGTTTCCACGCGAGAAATCGGATCGACAAGCCATGCAGGGAACTGGTAATACTAAGAAAGCTACTAGGTTGCGCCTGTCCCATACCAGGTAAGTGGTTGGTACGTTTTTCATGCCACTAGACGCATAACACAAGGTTCTAGTCCTTACATGCCAGTGACCAGATCATACCACAACCATGCACCTTCAGTGCCTGCACATCCAGTGCAGCCAAGCACCTCCAGTGCTACCACCATCCCATACCAAAATACTGGTCACGGCTAGGGGTTCTATTTCATGAATATAAATGTACATGTTTATACTTTTATTAGTTCATGGCTTGCTATCTTATCAAGTTCACATTTCTCTAGTATTCAATCTATCACTGCCATAATATCATTGATCTCAACATGTGCAATATTACTGAAATACCTATTCATGGAATAGCATAGCAATTCATAAAATATGGGTTTCAATATGATCAAAGTATGACTTGCCTTCCGCGTCGTAAGTATCAGCAGTCGACGACGGTTCAGTGACAAGATCTTCAACTCCGGACTCTTGCTCTGAACAAGATCAAACAAGCAAACAGGCATTACAATCAATCCTATTCTTGCTAATCCACTACATGCAAAGATGCAAGGAGAAAATACTCTGGCAATACAAGGTTTGAATGCGATGTGGTTTTAATTATGGAAACCAGGGTTAAAGTTAGCTGTTAAGGTTTACAAGGTTCCAAAATATCAGGGTAATATCAAGGTGGTGACTGGTTCGCCCAAAAACAGCGAATGTCTTTAGGTTGGCATTCGGTTCAAGGCATCGACATAAGGTCGGTGGGTGATAGAGGGCTCAACTCAAGTTGTGACAGTAGAGGAAAGTGTAGATCACAACATCAGGAGTCTAAGGGACAAAGTTATTTTCAAAGTGCATGGCTGGAAGTGGGTGAAAAGGCTCAATGCCACTGGCTGACACAGGCTGGCATAGGCTTGACACGGCCAGAAACTAGGGTTAGCCATATCTTTTGACTCAGGACTCCAAATGATGCACCACTTTGTCTGGTGGTTAGGCATTTGTAACAGGAACAAATGTCTCAACAGGACCTAGGGCAGGAGATGGCCGGAAAGTGATGAAAACCGGCGAAGAATTTGGCTGGCCTAGAGCACATGCAGTGTGAACAGTACAGCAAACTAGGGCATAGCTATATCTCACAATCTAGGCCGAATTAGGAGTCGTGATAGAAGACAAAGTTGCTCAGAATGGTCCAAAACATCTAGATGGCAAGGTTTCTGTGGCTGGATTGGCTGGATTTAGGGGATATTGGCCAGGGAAAAGATTAACTCAAGCCTGATTTGGGCATTTTTGATCTAGGGCAAATAAACTTAATTCCTTGCTTGTGGATAGTCTCTGGGGCATAAGTAAGCTACTGGTGAAGTTAGATTAACTAGAAATGCACCAGAAAAGGTTGAACAGCAAGCTCAGTTCACAAGCAAAGTTCCAATTTGGGGTTTTTCACATTTTAGCAAATCTGTCGATTTTGGTTGCTTAGGGATGTTAAGCAAGGTCTAGTGAGCATATTTGATTACTAGTTCGAAGGTTGAATCGATCTGGTTGAGGATTAATTGCTCGCCGGAGTTGCTGGAGAGAAATGGAAATTGCCGGCGACCGGAGAGGTTTGAAGTCAATTACATGCTCGAGTACGATGAGGGAGGTAAGAGGAGCTTACTGGAGTAGTTGGAATCGAGGAAGAAGCAGTGTAGAGGCTTGGCACCGTGAGCCTCTTCTCGAGCTCGCCGAAGAAGAAGAAGACACGGTGGAGGGTGGCGATTTCTGGTGCTTTGCTATGTGGTGGAGTTGGCTAAGTCCTGAGGGCTATTTATAGGCGAATTGGGGAGGCTGCAACGGCTGGAAAATGCCTGGAGACTTGGAGCGGCGAATTGACCGGCCGGGCGGGACAGCAGCGAAGCGACGTGCTCCAGCGGCCGTGCCGGCTTTGCAGGCAGGCGTGCGCTGTCCCGGGTGATGCAGCGGCGAATTGATGGGCTCCTCCGGCATGCTTGCAACGTGGCATCGATCTTCTGCAGTGGCTGCAGCGATGGCGTGCGCGCGCGGGCAAAATCGGCGATGCTGGTGCGGCCGCGGTGGCTCCACGGTGGCGAACGGCGTGCGCACACGTGGCAGGGACGCAGTGGCAAGGGTGGCGACCACGGGGCTTCACCGGCGATGAAGTTCCTGGCGTGGCAGCGCGGTGGTCGCGGTCGTGCACGGCTGCTGGTCGCGCACAGTGCCTCTGGTCGAACCAGGGACCAAAATGCAAGGATTCTTATTTGAAATCTGGACTGATTTGTAATTTCTGTCTTAGAGGTGGTTAATTTGAGAATTGATTTCATGGCTGAGTATAACATTTCTATTAGTACTCATCCAACTCAATTTTAGAGAAAATTTGATAAGATTTGGGGGATTTCACCTATTTTCGAAAATAGGGTAAAATTAGGGTAAAATAGATCTGGATTTTGTCAAACTCGAATTCTGGTAATTAGGGTGAGATTTTGAAGTTTAAACAGAAGGGAAATATGTATCAAATAGTATTTGGGAGGTGTTTCCTGAAGAAATTCTGAAGTTGGAATTGATTTGCAGATTTTAGCCTTTTCAGGCTTCCAGGTAAACAGAAAAGGACTTATTCGCAGTAAAACTTGGACTAAACTGCGAAAAGTGTTTAGATGAATTAATTTGGCTCCCAACTTTTTGAAGTGAGCTGAGGATAAACCTAGGAATATATTCCAGGGGTTACTTGAGTCTGAATAGGGTTAAATTAAAATAATTCAATCATCTGAAAACTGGGGTACTTAGGGTAAATCTGAATTTTCTCTGTTTTCGAAAATGGAGAGAAGCTTAGGTACTGAGAGTTAGGTTCAGAATTTGATCTGGCTCCTGAAGACTTTTATCCTCAGGGTAACTGATAGGTTAAATCTGGATGGTCAGATCTTGATCTGGAACTAGAGAATAGATTTGGAGATTTTTAGGGTTTGGGAGAGATTAGAGTTCAACTGATCTGGCTACTACTACAGGGATACATGCATGCAGGATTTTCATGCAAAACTTTTCACCCCCAAAACTAGGGTGTTACATAACATCATCATTCATGTTCACTAAATTATAGTACTACCGCGACACGTCGACACACGACAGCCCACAGCAGCACTCCTTATCATGACAACACATGTCATTTGGGTAATCTTGATTTAACACATTTTATTTAGAAAATAATACTTGTGTCACACCCCGTGGATTTAATCCACCGCAGCAGACTCCTATAAACCCGGGAGCTTGGAGTATTCGAATACGTTTTTAACTCTGCAGAGAGGTACCAATTTACCCGCAAGATATTCCACTTTCAAGCCTTTCCTATCATAACAAAATGTTTGGACCCCTGACTCACTTCATATTGTGAGCGGCAAGGTGGAAATAACAAGAACTTTTGTTATGTATCACTCACAATTCACCCCCGACCCTGTGGCTCTCCACGAGACACAGTTGTGGTAGGCTGTACCCTAACCTCCACCCCTTCATATATTTCCATTACTGGATCAACGTGCGAGATCACCTTCAGTGATATGTGTGGGAGCCGTCCTCCGTGCCCAAACGTGCATCACTACACAATTCCAACAGGGGTGTCATGTACGATCCACATAAGTACTTGTTCAGGCATGTCCCATACCAGGCTTGCGGTTAGCACGTTGTTCATGCCACTAGACGCACAACACAAGGTTCTAGTCCTTATATGCCAGTGACCAAACCATCCACAACCCTGCACCTTCAGTGCCTGCATTCCTTTGCAGTCTAGCACCTCCAGTGCTACCGCCATCCATACCATTTTCTGGTCACGGCTAGGGGTTTTATTTCATGAATATAAATATATAAATACATATATAATAGTTCATGGCTCAAAACTTGTTTATTTCACATTTCACAGATAACCAGTCAAGTACTGCCAATTCATGAATCAACCATTCCCAATCTTTCTCATGCAATATTATCTATATTCAAGGTTAGATTTTAACAACATTTAAAATATAGGTTCAAGATGACCAAGGATATGACTTGCCTTCCGCGTCGTAAGAAACAGCAGTTGATGACGGATCAACAGCGAAGTCCTCAAATTCAGCTTCTGGATCTGCTCGACGACAACCCAAACAATACACACAATGATTACTTATATATTAAAATGATTTAGGATCTATATGCAAATATGCTTAACAAGGATGATTGAACGATACTGGAGATAGTTGAGATTGCAAGCTGAACTGAGTTGAGATCTAGGGTTTCAAGGAATTGGCTAAGAATGGTGTTAGATGCTCTTAGGATCTCAAGGTTGCAATAAGAACATCAGTTTTGTGGTTGGTTTGATCAAAAACAGCGAATGTCAGCAGATTGACATTCGGATCAAGGCTCTGACATAACTTCAAGGAAAGCTAGAGAGCTTATCTCAAGTTATGACTGTAGAAGAAAGTGTAGATCATAACTCTACAAATTCAGTGGACAAAGTGGCTTTCAAATTGCACAATCAGAAGTGGGTAAACAAGGCCAATGCCATTGGCTGGCATGCACTGGGATAGTGTCAAAAACTAGGGTTTAGCACAACATGCATTTCAAGGGCTCAAATCAAGTTGTGATAGAAGAAGAAATTGCTTATCACAACCTCAGGAATCTAAGGGACAAAGTTATGCTCAAAATGCACATCTGGAAGGGAGTGAAAAGGGCTAATACCACTGACTGACATAGTCTGGCATTGAATCTAACATGGCCAGAAACTAGGGCTTGGCATAACTTTTGATCTAGGGCTCCAAATGATGCACCACTTTGTCTGGGAGGTAGGCAATGATAACAGGAACAAATCATTCAACAGGATCTAGGGCAGAAGATGGCTGGAAGGTGATGAAATTCAAAGGAGAAGTGTGGTGGCGACATGGCATAGTGAAGCCACTGGACAAAATCTTGGCATGGCTATAACTTGAATTCTGGACAATTTCAGGGATCGGGCTAGAAGACAAATATGCTCAGGAGGTTGAAGCACACTTGAATGACAAAGTTTAAGAAGTTGAAACGGCCGGGAATAGGTTTCCGGTGAACTGTGCCGGAGAAGAAGACATGGGATTTGGGGGTTTTTGATACAGGTCGAAAGAACTTAATTCGAAGCTCAGGGAGTGATAGAAGGGTAAGAGAAAGCTACCTGCACAATCAATTTGGCCGGAGGATGGCCGGTGTGGCCTGGCGACGATCGCCGGTTTCTGGAGAAACTCAAATCTGGGGAAAGCTTTGATTGAAGCTCAATCTGGAGATCTTGATGCACAGGCTTGCTGGAAATGGCTCACTGATCAATTTACTTCACAGGTTCGAGAGTTGATTCGAAGTAAATTGGCCTGCATTGCCGGAACAGGGCAATCGGGAATTTCCGGTGATCGCCGGCGTTAGAGGTCACCGGTGAGCAATTAGATGATACTACATAGAGAGTATGAGTAGGGGAACTCACTGATAGCTTTAATTTGGTGAGAGGTGCAGTAGATTGTGCTGGCACCGTGAGGCTCCTCGACGGCTCGCTGGAGAAGACGACTGCAGCGAGGGAATTTGGAGATTTGGTTAAGTCCTGGTGAAGAGGAGATGATACAAGGCACTGGTGGCTTAAATAGATCAGTGGGCGAAGCTTGCAAGGGGATAGCAGCAATGAATTGGGCGTCAGTTGACAAGATTTGCCGGGCGCAGATGCAACAACGGCGAGCGGTGAAGCGACGGCGCTCAGGCGAGGTGACTACTAATCAGCTTGTCGGCTCGTTGGAACTCCACATTGTCGGGCGGTGCAAGCAGTGGCAACAGGAGCTGGCAATGCAAAGCAACGTGGCAAGAAGATGCTGACAACGGCTGCTGCTGATCGCGCACGGGAGAAAGTGCTGTTCAATGGCGCTGCCATGGCGATGGCTGGGGCGTGGACGCGTGTGCACATGCAACTCAAGTGAGCACGAGCTCAGGCACAGGCGAGGTGTGGCCGGCGGTGTGCAAGCACGCCGCAAACGCATGGCGAGGCTCTGGTCGTGAACTGGCTGCTGCCCTGGTCGAATTAGGGGCCTGATTGCAATTTCCAATTCTTGATTTGGACTGATCTGTAAATCGGATGATTTGGAAGGTTAAATCTGAGATTGATTGCATTAATCTGGTAGACTTGATTCAACAGATGATTTGGCACAGATAGAAGATAAAATTTGAGATGTTTGAATGATTTTTGATATGAATTGAAAACAGAGTAGATTAGGGAAAAATAAGTCTGAATCTTATTGATCTCGAATTCTGGGATTTAGGGTTTGGTTTTCAGATACTCATAAAAGAAGAATTTGTGTTGAAAAACATTTGGGAGGTGTTCCCTGAATCAGATTTGAATTTGGAGATGATTTGCAACATTTTGCCTTTTCAGGCTTCTGGAAAATCTGGAAAAGGACTGATCTGCGATACTCTTGGACTGATTTGTGAAAAAGGTTTAGATGGTGAAATCTGGCTGCCAACTTTTTGGATTAAGGTATTGGCATACCCTTGATCATAATCCAAGAATAATCTGGTCTGAACTTGGCTAAGATTTTGATTAAATCTGGATTTCTGAAACTTAGGGTATTTAGGTAATAAAAGATATTCTGTTTTCGAAAACAAAAAGGAGTTGATAAATCTGGAAGTTAGAGATAGAATTGAATCTGGGTTCTGAAGGCTTTTAGGTTTAGGATAACTGATAGATCAAATCTGGAAAGTCAGATCTTGACTTGGGGTCACAGGATAGATTTTGGAGATTTTAGGGCTAGAACAGAATAAAGCTGAGGCAGATTTGGTTGATCTAAAAGAGACATATGCATGTATGATTTTTAAGAAGAAACTTTTCACCCCAAAACTCAGGATGTTACAGAGCCGGTGCGACGCCCGCCCCTGCGGGCACCCTGGAGACTCAAACCGCGACTGCTCCCGCCGCACCGAGCGCGGACCCGACACACGGCCCGGTCCGCGCGCCGGCGGCGTCCATTGGGACGATGGCGAACGCGCATCAGCTCCCTCCCCCTCCGGGGCCGCCCCTTCGGGCACCCCCAGCGGATCAGACCTGCTTCAGTAGGGAGGAGGTCGAGCGAATGCGTACCACCAAGTCCGGGGAAACCACCTCCAGTCATCGGTCAGGACTTCCCCGAACCCGCGGGTGCGTGGAGACGCACTCCCAAATTGCTCGGGGGAAGAGACCGTTCAAGGAAGCTGCTACCCTCCCCGCGGAATACCTCGATGCTCTAGAGGTCAGCTCAACCAACCCCGAGGAAAAGAGGTGATACCATCGCACTGGTGGACCGCTGGCACCCCTCCCAGACTCCGACAATGAGCATGCGTCCCCGGCGAGAGAGGACAGCGACCATGGATCCCCCAAGGAAGTTGAGGGGGCCAATCAACTGCTGTGCAGTCGCCTCCGCTGCATCCACTGGCCGCGGCCTTACCGCCCACCGCACATCGAGCATTACAACGGTGAGGCCGATCCTTACGAGTTTGTGCAGGTGTACTCGACAGCCATCTCGGCGGCTGGGGGGGATGAGACAGTGCAATGCAATGTCTTTCCCCTCTACCTCACGGGCATCGCACGCTCATGGTTCTACAGCCTGAAAGCTGGGTCCATCAAGTCTTTCGTGCAGCTGAAGCGCGAATTTTGCGCGAACTTCCAGGGGAACTACGTGCGGCCCTTAGACTCGTCCCAGCTCTACACTGTTCGGCAAAGGACGGGGGAGACTATCCGCAGCTTATTTAAGCGCTTCGCTCAGGTGAAGAGCAAAGTGGCACATGTCCCTGACTCCACAGTTATCGAAGCGTGCAAGAGCGGGATACTCCCCGGGGTGCTCCACCGGAGACTCTCTCGGAGCTACCCCACCTCCGCCGATGAACTCTTCACCGTACTCGAGAAGTACGCTCGCGCGGAGGAGGACGATCTTTGGAAGAAGAACCAGGGTGCTCCTGCCCCCGCCGACCGGGAGGCCAGAGATCCCCCCAGCAAACGTCACCGAAGAAACGATCGCCGCGAGCCACGGCCTCAGGACGCTTTCGTCCTCGAGGGCGGAGGCGGCTCACACGACGGCAGCAAAGGCAGTCGTGCCCCTCCTAAGTCAAAAAGGCTATGGGGGAGGACAATCCTCCCGCGGGCGGGAGGGCCACCCCAAGGAAAGCAAGGAGGGCACAGCCAACATGTGGTGCACCCTCCACAAGTCGAGTACCCACGCTACTCGAGAATGCCATCAGCTTCTACAACACTTCGCAGCTTTTCTCGATCAGCGCGGCCAAGAGGGAGGGAGCCCTGCCTCCTTGCCTCCCTCGACAGCCTTGCCAGCGCTTCCTGCTCCCGCGGGCGAGCAGCAAAGACAGACGCAAGAAGGGGGCTCAGCTCAGGAGCTCCCCTTTCAAACCTCCCAAAGACGTATCAACGTCATTACGGGGGGATCTGCCTCGAGACAGGACTCCAAGCGTCAGCGCAAGGAGTATGTGCGAGAGGTGAAGGTTGTGGGGGTGCTGCATACGTCCCCGCCGTCGAAATGGTCAGATGTCCCCCTCACCTTCACAGCGAAAGACGCGCGCGGGGTTCGCTTCCCGCACGACGACGTGCTCATCGTCTCGGCTACAGTCTACAACTGCCAACTAGCGCGCATCCTCGTCGACGGCGGAAGCTCTGCCGATATCTTATACCTGAAGGCGTTCAAGGAGATGCAGGTCGACGAGAAGCTGCTGCAGCCCGCACTCGGGCAGTTACAAGGCTTCGTTCCGGAAGCTGCTGCAGCCCGCACTCGGGAAGACCATTCACCCAGTGGGGAAGGTCGACCTACCGATGACCTTCGGCACCCCGGAAAACTACCGGACGGAGATGGTCCGATTTGATGTTGTGGACCTCCCCTCTTCATACAACACCATTATGGGGAGGACCACGATCAACCACCTAGGGGCGGCAATTCACCAGAACTACCTCTGCGTGAAGATCCCTGGGACTCATAGTGCGATCACCGTTCGAGGCAACCAAAATGTGGCCCGCGCTCTTTACGAGCATGGCACCGCTGCCATTGGAAACGTCAACATGATCAAGACCCCGGGGGGAGAGAACCCCCCTGAGTCTAACACTGCCCCGGCCGCTCCTTCCGGAAGGCCACTCCCGAGGCCACGCCCCGAGGGGGACCTCTGGAAAGTCCAACTGTCCTCGGGAGACGAAGAGAGGACCGTCAGGATCAGAGCAGACCTCCTCGAGGAACACGCCGAGCAACTCGCGACCTTCCTTTGTGAAAACTCAGACGTTTTCGCGTGGGAACCCTCGGACATGCAAGGCGTCGCCCGAGATGTCATCGAGCATAAGCTCGCGGTGACCCCCGGCCGCTCCCCGGTCAAACAAAAGTTGAGGAAGCTATCCCTCGAGCGCCAAGACGCCATCAAGGTTGAGATCGCCAAGCTTCTAGGGGTGGGGTTTGTGCGGGAAGTCCTCCATCCCGAATGGTTGGCAAACCCCGTCCTCGTGAAGAAATCAAGTGGCAAGTGGAGGATGTGTGTGGACTTCACCGACCTTAACCGCGCTTGCCAGAAGGATAACTACCCACTCCCGCGAATTGACCAACTGGTCGATTCGACCGCGGGGTGTGAATTGATGAGTTTCCTCGATGCATACTCGGGGAACCATCAGGTTCAAATGGCAACAGAGGACGAGGAAAAGACGAGTTTTATAACTCCCCTCGGCACCTTCTGTTATCTCCACATGCCTTTCGGGTTGAAGAACGCCGGGGCAACCTTCCAGCGTCTCATGACGCTAGTCCTGAAGGACCAAATCGGCCGTAACGTCGAGGTCTACGTCGACGACGTGGTCGTCAAAAGCCTTCGCGCGGCCGCCCACATCGACGACCTGGCGGAGACCTTCCGCAGCCTCCGCAAGTACGGGTTGAAACTCAACCCAAAAAAATGCACCTTTGGCGTACGCGGCGGGAGGCTGCTTGGCTTCCTAGTGTCCCAGCGGGGCATCGAGGCGAACCCTGAAAAAATTCAGGCCCTGCTGCTCATGCCTCCTCCGCGTTCTGTCAAAGACGTGCAGAAGCTTGCCGGCCGCTTAGCCGCGTTGGGTCGCTTCGTCTCGCGGTCAGGGGAACGCGGACTCCAGTTCTTCAAAATCCTCCAGGGCCTCGAGGGGTTCAGGTGGTCCCCCGAGGCCCAGACGGCGTTCGATGCGCTGAAGAAGTACCTCGCGAGTCCTCCAATGCTCGTGAGCCCATCTTCGGAGGAACCTTTACTCCTCTACCTTGCTGCGACCCCAGTCGCTGTGAGCGCGGTGCTCGTGAGAGAGCAAGATGGGCAGCAACGCCCTGTGTACTACGTAAGCGAGGCCCTTCAAGGGGCTAAGACTCGGTACACGGAGGTGGAGAAGTTGTGCTATGCCCTCCTCATGGCGTCCCGGAAGCTCCGCCACTATTTCCTCGGACACCCAATTACGGTCCCATCATCTCTCCCACTGGGGGAAGTGGTGAGAAACAGGGAGGCCACTGGCCAAATTGGCAAGTGGGGGGCCGAGCTTGCTCCTTTCTCCCTCACCTTCACGGGCCGCTCCGCCATTAAGTCGCAAGTCCTCGCTGACTTCGTGGCGGAATGGACCCCAACCGTCGAGGCGGACGGAGAGACCCCCCCTCGCCCCTCCCCGGTGCCAGGACCACTGGACACTCATGTTCGATGGCTCCTTGTGCCTTGCCGGGGCCGGCGCGGGGGTGGTTCTCCGGAGTCCTGAGGGGAAGACGCTGGAGTACGCTGCCAGGCTCGAATTCCCGGCTACGAACAGTGTTGTCGAGTACGAGGCCTTACTCCTGGGATTGCGCCTCGCGCGCTCCCTGGGAATCCGCCGCCTCCTGGTGAAAGGAGATTCCCAGCTTGTGGTCAACCAACTGGACAAGTCCTACTTGTGCCACGACGCGAACCTGAGTCTATACTTGGGGGAAGTACGGAAGATGGAAAGACACTTCGAAGGCTTGGAGGCCCGACACATCCCCCGGCGGGATAACAACCAGGCCGACGCCTTGGCCCGGGCAACCAGTGCCTGAAAATCTCTTCCCAAGGGCGCTTTTCTGGAAATCATCATGAAGCCCTCGATAACTCTCCCGGACGCGAACCCTGGGGTTTGCGTCCCGGAGATTTCCGAGATCACTCGGACCGCATCATGGATGGATCCCCTCATCTCCTGCATAAAGGACGAGAGGGAACCTTTCGGTGACGCCGAGGCGAAGCATCTCCACGCCAAGGCCAGGGCATACATTCTGCTAGAAGGAAAGCTTTACAAGCAGGGAGCCTCTGCCCTTCTCCGCTGCCTCCCGCGAACGGAGGAACTCCAGCTCCTCGAGGACATACACTAGGGGTGCTGCGGATCCCACCTGGCTCCGCAGGCGGTCGCGGCGAAGGTCCTTCGCCAAGGATTCTACTGGCCCACGCTGGTCCGCGACGCACGGGATTTGATCTCCGCATGCGAGACCTGCCAAAAGATGGTGAAGGGCACCAGGCTCCCCTCCGCGAAACTGCAGACAATCCCTGTTACTTGGCCCTTCGTGCGCTGGGGGATGGATCTCCTTGGTCCCTTCCCCCAGCACCTGGGGGCTACAAGTACGCGGTGGTCGCCGTGGATTATTTCTCCAAGTGGGTGGAGGCTGAGCCCTTGGCCAGCATCACTTCCCGCGCAGTGCAACGTTTTTTCTGGAAAAATGTCGTATGTCACTTCGGGGTCCCCCAAGAAATCACCGTCGACAATTGGACCCAGTTTGACTTGGCATATTTCTGAGAGTTCTATGAAGGCTTAGGCACTACCCTCCATTTTGCCTCCGTGGCTCATCCCCAGAGCAACGGAGCCGTTGAAAGGGTCAACGGCGTGATCCTACATGGCCTGCGTCGACGCCTTGAACAGACCGCCTCCAGGCGAGGCGCATGGGCAGAAGAGCTTCCAAGCATCCTCTGCTCCATGCGCACAACCCTTAGCCAAGCGACAGGGCGCACGCCTTTTTCGCTCGTCTACGGGGCCGAAGTAGTTCTCCCCTCGGAAATTGGTTTTCGATCGCTGCGGGTCGAGCTCCTGGACGGAGCTACGACCGCGGCGCACCAAACCAACGAGGCCAATCAACGGCTGGAGGTCGACCTCATCGAAGAAGAACGCGACCGAGCGCTCCTCCACCACACCATCTACGAGAGCGAGATGGCGCACGCGTACAGCCAGCGCGTGCGCGAAAGGGCCTTCCGCCTTGGGGACCTGGTCCTCAAGCGCGTGACCGACCCCCAAGCCCAGGGCAAAATATCCCCCAAGTGGGAGGGCCCGTACAGGATCTCCACGGTCCTGGGCTCAGGAGCCTACAAACTCTCCACACTTGAAGACCAGGAGCTGACGCACACTTGGAACATAAACTTGCTTCGCAAGTTTTATGTTTAGCATCCGAGCTCTCCACCTCCTCCGCCGCGGTTCCGCGGGGGGAGGCTTATTGTCGTGGTATTGCGAATACCCCGGCAGGTTTTGTGAACGATCCTAGCGAAGATTACGCGGCGCGGGTTGATCGAGGGACCGGTCCTCCCCCGCCGGACAAACACAAGACATGACACGAGGATTTATACAGGTTTGGGTCCCGGTGGGGGCCCTAGTCCTGTCGGCGTGCTCCCGACCGAAGTCGGCTGGGGAGGCTCTCTCCGGGGGAGAGGCTTCCGGAGCACACCTGTGAGTTTAGCTATTCCAATTAATATGAATCACCTGCTTACAACTGAGGGGTACAAGGGCTATTTATAGCCCCAAAAAGAAGCAAAAAAACCTATCTACCCCGGAAGCCACCGTCGGATCGAGGGGTAGCAACGTCCTTCTCCCGGTCAAACGTCTTGGATGCTTGACAGGTGGTCGCTGATTCCCGAGGCGCTCGTCGCGTGACCTGCACGTGATCAACAACCAGGGACTTTACCTTTGGAAGGGCGACGAGGCCCAGGACACGCACCGGAGGCCAGGTCCCCGGGCCCAAAGAGGCTCCCAGGACCGACGCCGGAGGCCAGGTCCCGGGAGCCAAAAGGCCGCCCCCGGGGCAGGCACCGGAGGCCTCATCCCCAGGCCAACGGCGGCGCCCGGGGCAGGCACCGGAGGCCTCATCCCCGGGCCAACGGCGGTGCCCGGGACCGGCGCCGGAGGCCAGGTCCCAGGGGCCAAAAGGCGGCGCCCGGGGAGGCACCGGAGGCCACGTCCCCGGGCAAATGGCGGCGCCCGGGACCGGGACCGGAGGCCAGGCCCCGGGGGCCAAAAAGGCGGCGCCCGGGGAGGCACCGGTGGCCATGTCCCCGGGCAAATGGCAGTGCCCGGGACCGGCGCCGTAGGCCAGGTCCCCGGGAAAATGGCGGCGCCCGGGACCGACGCCGGAGGCCAGGTCCCGGGGGCCAAAGGGTGGCGCCCGAGGCAGGTACCGGAGGCCACGTCCCCGGGCAAATGGCGGCGCACGAGACCGGCACCGGAGGCCAGGTCTCGGGGGCCAAAAGGCGGCGCCCGGGGAGGCACCGGAGGCCATGTCCCCGGGCAAATGGCGGCGCCCGGGACCGGTGCCTGAGGCCAGGTCCCGGGGGCCAAAAGGCGGCGCCCGGGGCAGGTACCGGAGGCCACGTCCCCGGGCACATGGCGGCGCCCGCGACCGGCACCGGAGGCCAGGTCTCGGGGGCCAAAAGGCGGCACCCGGGGAGGCACCGGAGGCCATGTCCCCGGGCAAATGGCGACGCCCGGGACCGGCGCCGGAGGCCAGGTCCCGGGGGCCAAAAGGCGGTGCTCGGGGCAGCTACCGGAGGCCACGTCCCCGGGCAAATGGCGGCGTCCGAGACCGGCACCGGAGGCCAGGTCTCGGGGGCCAAAAGACGGCGCCCGGGGAGGCACCAGAGGCCATTTCCCCGGGCAAATGGCGGCGCCCGGGACCGGCGCCGGAGGCCAGGTCCCGGGAGCCAAAAGGCGGCGCCTGGGGAGGTACTGGAGGCCAGGTCCCCGGGCAAATGGCGGCGCCAGGGACCGGCGCCGGAGGCCAGGTCCCGGGGGCCAAAAGGCGGCGCCCGAGGAGGCACCGGAGGCCTCGTCCCCGGGCGAATGTGACGCAACTTACCTGGACTTAGTCTCACGGAGATTTCCCCCAACACTTATGTACTCACGGTTCCCTCCCTCGCCGGGCTTTCGCAGGGGGAGGCGTTTTATCTCGCCCTCTATTAATACAAGTGGATTTTTTTGTTCAACTTTGGGATTTTGTGTCTCCCTCCCGTGGTCACCGCGCAAGGGGGTTGTTATGTTTTCATTAACTTGAATGGCTTTCTTTGTACTTCACCGTTGGAATTCTTTTACAGGAGTTTCTTCTTCCGCCTAAAAGGCGACGTCTCCTCTATAAAAATTCTCTCCCCGTGAGGAAGTAGGCTATCACAGCCTAAAGTCCCGACAACGGGAGCCCAGCTCCCATAGGGCGGCTTACCGTAACCCCTTGTGGACTGAGGGGGTAAGCGGCAACCCAGTTCTCACAAACTGCGGTAACGAGTCACTTCGAGAGATTAGTCCCCCCTCGAACACTCTACACCCGCTACCGGGTCACGAAACCCTCCTAAGGGAATACCGTTGCCCCGCCCCCCGCGGCAGACAGGGAACTCGGCTTTCGGAATTCATTATCTCAACAGATAGACCGTCCGATTTCTTGGTGGGGCACCCCCGCTAGTCCCCGAGACTCCCGACGGGGGGCTACATAAATTAACCACCCAATGCAGTCCAGGCCTCTTCACCCCTTACCCACAGCGCGCGGAGCCAAGCTGCACCCCGTTGTGGGGGGGGGAGGGGGAAAACCCTGGGCCCGGACAGAAAAACAATGGCTTTATGCGGAAGACTTCGAAGTTTCGGAAACAGACATGGCAAATAAACAAGTCTACGACCTTATTGATACAACATCACACTAGGGGACACCCCCCCCAGTAGGACGAAAGCGCCCCCCGAGTGAGACCCGGGCGCGCGAGTATAGCCCGGGGAGTTAGGCTCCCACGGGAAGATACTTCGAAGAACGATCCCCGAGCAGCAACTACACCTAATAATGCCGGAGACCCTCTGAGATCCCCCGGGAAAGATCCTTGTACAAACTGCTCACACGCCAAAGAGCCCGCCGAAGGAGATCCTCCGGCCAGCACTCGTAGCCGGCCGGGAGGAGTATCCTGAGCGGGGGGACCTTTAGAGCCCCCGGCCTCGGTGGAGATAACTCGGCGTGACAATCGTCGAAGTTCCCCAAGTGCCACTCCGGGAGCCATCGTAGCAAGGCCGGCTCCCCGGAGACTAGCCCACCGGACGTTCCCCTGGCTGCCAGACTTAGTAAAATCGAGGCCGCCTGGGCGCTACCTGGGCTAGACCCCCCGGGCGACCCTCGAACACTCTCCAAAAGATGCCCCTCAGGGCAAGAAAACCCCGGGAAAGCGATGTCTAAAGATACCTGCCGACAAGTTGAACACACTTAGCAAAAACACTACTTTATTCCAGTTGAAAGATATTTACAAGTTCCCGGGGCTCTCTCTAAAGAAGCCACCCGAAGCAAAAGAGATCTAAAAAGAAAAGCCTAATCTACCCGGGGGGGGAGGAGCTCATACTTGCCCGTCCTTGTTCCCCCCCGGGGGGACATCTGCGCTGGCTGATGCGTCCTGACCCGAGCGCCGACCACCCGTCTCCACGGCACCGGTGATCCGGTCGAAGAGAGCCTTGGCGGACCTCTCCAGCTCTGCCTGCCGAGGGTCGAAGAAGGCAGGGAAGCTCCGGGGGACAAGCTCCCCGATGACCCGGGCGCCCTCACCGCGGTGCTCAATGAGGGCCGCCGCCAATGCAATCCCCGGGACGGCGAGGCCTCGTGCCGGAGCCTCCGCAGCAGCCGAGATCAGGGCAACCTGCGCACCATGGAAATGTGCGGCCTCCCCGACTGACGCCGGCGCCGGGTCGGGGCCTGCCGCCCGCCTGAGCTCGATCCCGAGCTCCTCGAGGGTAGAGCGGATCGCCCTACCTCCCATGACCACGGCCTGGACGCCCGAAGCTGCGGCCTCCCGCTCCGCCTGCAGCTCCCTCTGGAGCCGAGAGGCCGTGTCCTCGACGGCAGCGAGCCAAGCCTGCACCGCGGCGAGCTCCCCGAGCGCCCACTCCTTCTTGGAGCGCTCCAAGGCCGCGTCCCTGAGCGCCCTCTCCTTCCCGGCAGGGAAGGAAGTTACCGGGTGCTACCGGAGAGATGTCACCGAGTGCTACCGAAGATACGTCACCGGAAATCACCGGATAAAAGCGCCGAGAACTACCGGAAGACAACCGAGATTTGTGGGATTTGAGAGCTTGCGGGCATGCTCAAACTAAGGGCCCCCCTATTTATAGGTGGTGGAGGGGGACCCGGATGCCCGCCACGTGTCCACAAGGCCACCAAAGCTGCGGGTCTGAACCGTTGCGCGCAAGACGAGGCGACGCGAGGATGAACGCTTCAAAACAATGGGTCGGTTCGCGGATAGACGCGTCCCGCAGAGAAACGGTTCGGAAGCCGAAACACCACCAGCGGCGTAAGGGACTTCGTGGAAGACGAAGCGTCATCATCGGGAGCTTCACATACCCATCGGAGACACCAAGTGCCCCCGAGGGCCTGGCGGGCTGTTGTTGGGGGAACCCCCAAGGGCCCCCGGTAAGATCCGAAGCGTCACCGGGTCCCCGGTGAGATCTGGAGGGTCACCGGGCGCCCAGTGAGATCCGGAGCACCACCGGAACCCCGGTGAGACCCAGAGCACCACCGGGCCCCCGGTGAGATCCGGAGCACCACCACCACCGGAACCCCAGTGAGACCCGAAGCACCACCGGACCCCCGGTGAGATCCGGAGCACCACCACCACCGGAACCCCAGTGAGACCCGGAGCACCACCGGACCCCCGGTGAGATCCGGAGGGTCACCGGGCGCCCGGTGAGATCAGGAGGATCGGTGAGTCCCGAGGAGTCTCCGGGCTCCCGAAGGGCGGCTGCTGACCGTGAAGCCTCTGGGAAGCCGGCGAGGCCACGTGTCAAGCATCCGAGCCGTCCCCCTGGCCAAAGGACGTCCGCGCCCTTCCATCCAACGGTCGCAGCGAGGGCTTTTCGGTCTTTTGTATTTCTTAGGGGCTATATATACCCCTCTTGTACCTCTTTTCAGGGGATTCGAACTCATTTGAATTAACGTAATATCCGGCTCTCTTGGAGACCTCTCCCCGAGAGCATACCTCCCCAGCGGACTCGCGTCCGGAGAGAGCCAACAGGACTAGGGCCCCCACTGGGACCTGAACCTGCATAAACCACTGTGGCAATTTCTGTGTTGCCCGGCGGGAGAAGACCAGTAACTCGGTCTGCTCGCGCCGTTGTACTCGTACTGTGCACGTCCAAACTTGCCGAGGTATCCGTAATACCACGACAAAGGCATAGCACAAAAATCACTAGATGAATTAGGCATATCAAATGATGATTGACTAGAACCAACAACATGGCATAGAGATGAGTCGCTAAATGAATCATGGCATGAGTTACTAGCATCATCCAAACAAGCATGTGAATCAATAATTAAATCATTAGACATATTATCACATGAAGTACTAGTATCCACAAAACTAGCATTTGAATCTAACCACGAATTAACAATTGAATTATCACTAGCATGTCGAGTAGAAGTGTGTGACTCTAAAGATGGATCAATATAGGAGTCACAAGCAACTCTAACATCTAATATACATGTTGAGCTAATAGTATTCTTGGCAAGCAAAGTATCATAAGAATTTTTCAATTCTTGATGTTGCACTTTCAAAGATGAGTAATTATTTTTTAAAGTGCTAAAGTTTTGAGTCAAATTGCCAAGCAAATCTTTTAACTCTACAATTATGTCCATTACCTCATTCTTAGAGAGGTTAGAGTTTGATACCGTCGAGTCGCATGCCGTTGGGCATAAAGAATTGTCTTGAGATGAATACTTTGACTTCGACGCTTTCTTTCCAGCTTTCCTTGAGCTCTTCTTGCAAGGTTTAGCCTTGGTCTTGCTTAGGCAAACCTCATCGTTTACGTCCTTGAGCTCGCTCGAAAGCTCCCAATCCTCCACGTTGAAATTGTCGTCCTTGATATGCTCGGAGGTGGAACACATGTCCTTTTCTTTGGACATTGCCTCATTTGACATAAGCATGTCAATAAGCTCTCCCGGTGAAGTGTTGGAAAGATCACCGTTCGCAAGAGTAGTAGTGAAGTCATTATAGTGATCCTCCGGCAACACCTGGAGTAATTTCCTGCAAATGTTTGGATCGGAAATATTAGCACCAAGGGCTTTGAGCTCATTTGTGATGTTGATCAAGCGATCATATGTGGTGGAGAGTGAATCATGCTCCAACATCACAAATGCCTCATAGTCCCACAATAATAAGCGCATCTTAGCATGTGCAAAGCTAGATGTGCCCACAAATAAGGACTCAAGAGTGATCCAAACATCGTGAGCGGTCGAACACTCACTCACTAGTTCGAGCACATCATGACTAAGTGAATCAAGAAGCACATTTTTAGCTTTTGTATATAATAGAAGAGTATGTTTATCCGAAGATAATGAGTTATCCATACCCTTTTGCACTAATCTCCATAATTTCAAACTTAATGCCTCAAGATGAGTACTCATCATAATTTTCCAACGTGTATAATTTGAGCCATCAAATTGAGGAGCAATCAATCCAAATTTCTCTAGCGAATTCATCCTTTCTCTCTAGCGGTTAAGCCGACAAATGAGAGACCTCGCTCTGATACCAATTGTAAGATCGAGGATGCCAACTAGAGAGGGGGTGATTAGGAGGCTTTTAAATTTTCTTCCCCACTAAGCTATTTCAACAAGATAATTGTTTGAGTTAGATTGTACAATAAGGCTTAAAACAATTCAATCAACTAGTTGCATTCAACCATATGAAATATTTAACAATACATGCAACAATAGTGATATAAACAATTGTGTCAAGATGAATATAAAGCAAATAAGAATTACACAATTGACACAATATTTTTACCGAGGTCTCGGAGACTCGCCCGGTCTCCCCTACTCCTCGTTGAAGCGCTCGCTCGGAGCCTCGCTCCTATATCCACGAAGGATATCTCACTAGGGTTGCTCCTTCTCCACACCGGATAGGCGAGCACCACACCTTTCACAATCTTTTTACTGGCCTCTCCGACAAACTTCAATTGGAGAGATCTCAACTCTCCTCCAGCACCGTCTAGGCGAAGGCGATCGCCAAGAGTAACAAGCCAAATGCACTTTCACTTGAATCAACCACGTGCTAGAAGCTCAATGATGCAAATGATATGCTCAACACTCTAGCACTAGCAATCTAATGGAGATGAAGTGCACTAAACACTCACACAATCTCCCTCAAGCTCTCTCTCAAATCTACTCAAGATTTGGGCTCAATTCTAGCCTCTAAATGCAATAACTCAAATGCCAATCAATTGGCTAGGTTTTCAGCTGAAGAATGAACTCTTTGAGCACCCACAAATGAAGGCAAACATAAAGTATTTATAGCCCTCAAAGAAAACTAGCCGTTTGCAACCAGACACTGTCCGGCCACTTCAGACACTATCTGGCCAGTATATAAAAAAAATACGCCCGTTGCACAACATGTCAGAGACCGTTGGGGGCATTTCGGACAATGTCCGGCCACTTCTGACAGATAGCCCAGGATGGATGCATTTGTCTCTGTTTCATTTCTTGGCTCAAAAAAATTTGTACAGGCCAGACAATGTCCGGCCATTTCGGACAAAGTCCGGCCCACTGCACACTGACATTAAAACAAGTATAACTTTTGATCTAGAGATCCAATTGAGGTGATTTTTGGCTTGTTGGAAAGATAACTTAGAGCTCTACAATTTTGTCAACAGGAGAAAGACCTAGAAAGGTCTACAAACTTCTAGAAAACTCAAAAACCTTCCTGCTGTCAAAATGTTCAATCCAAAAATTATCTCAAATGCAATTTGGGGTATTTGCACATAAGGATTTTACCGTTTTCTCGCGGATGTGATTTCTGTCACTCAGCAACGACCACGACCACACAGGTCTGACATCCGATCAAAAACAGGTGGTCGATAGGGTTTGGTCGAGCGTACGCAAGCGAGCCGAAGACTGGTACGACCAGTCCGAACTCCTACGACCACGCCCAAACCCTAAACAAAAAGCCGTCAAACAAGCGACACGCTCGTCATCACAAAGCTCGTCCTTGCTAAGCTTGACCTTGCTCAGGATGTCTCATATCATCTTCATCCTCCTCACGTCCTTGCTCACTTTTATCCTGCAATCAAACTGAGACTACAATACGTACACTATATACACAATATTAGTCTCAAATATAGGTCGTCATTAATCACCACCAGAGAAACTACTCCACACAGGAGTTAGCTTGACAGTTTCTCTTTCCAGTTAAGTAACGCAACCATATTCAACGAGTAGAAAATGAGTATGAGATAGAATACAATCATAGAGATCGTAGATGATAAACACATACGCACACGATCTATACTACTCATGTCAAGATATCAATTAACCTAGATGACCAAAGTGATGAGCTCCCCCTCAACATGTGCATCAACATAAAATTCACAACTGGAGTCATCAGTCTCAAGGTTTGTCATATAACATCTTGATCAATCAATTTGCACAAGCTTGATGCAACCACCGAGCTCCCCTTCTACGTATGCATCAATATCAAACCCGTAACTGAGGAAACATTCAATTTAGGGTTTACGGATAATCAATTCAATTCACTTGTGCTAAATCAGGATTTATCTAATTTGTCATTTGATCATCAAAAACTGACATCTTCAGATTAACTTTAATCACAATGGATCTATCCAAATCGTCATTAATCATCAAAAGCTAGATACTAAGACCTACCTAGATCCAACAGAAGGCGGCGCCCAGCACAAACCACCGGGGGGCCTTGTCCCCGGGCCAATGGCCGCGCCCGGGACAAGCCACCGAGGGGCCTTGTCCCCGGGCAAATGGCGGCACCCGAGACAAGCCACCGGGGGGCCTTGTCCCTGGGCAAAAGGCGGCGCCTGGGACAAGCTACCAGGGGGGCTTGTCCCTGGGCAAATTGAACGGCCTCTTACCTGGACTTGATCCCGCGGAGATTTCCCCCAACAGCAACCCCCCATGCCCTCCGGCAGTGATGCTCGAGTCCCCAGAGGGGATGGTTCATGTTACCAGGAACATCTCCTCTGGGACGGATCTCCGGAGCCATGACGCTTCAATCCTCGTGCCAAGCGTTTATGGCCGTGCCGTCGTTCATTAAGGTTTCGTCTCGATGGGAGCGCGTCGTCCGACCATAATGGCCGCTCACGGTTTGAACCGGCGATGCCTCATTTCGCCCGCCCGTCCCTTCGTTTCCCGCGCGCTGTTTGAATTGGGCGGCTCGGATGCACCATGAGGAACCACGTGGCGCCCATCGGGGCCATGTTTGGGCCCTATAAATAGGACCTTGAGGGGCCCGGAGAAGTCACTCCAACCCTCAATCCTCAAACACCACCGGCACTCTTAGCTCTCCCGGTACCCCTCTCCCGGAACCTCAGTTGCGGAAGCTCGATCCCGGAAGCTCAGTCGCCGGAAACCCAAGCCCCTTTTCTTAGAGCCTAAGCCACCGGAGAAATCAATGGGACCCAAGGGCCGCGCTAACGCTGCTGAGGTACCTCTGGAGGAAGTCACCGCGGACTTCCTCTGGGCCTCCGAGTTCACGTCCGGGGACTTGGAGTCCCTTGTGGATCGGGGGGTGGTTGCGGACGGGGACGTCTGGATCCCCTCCAAGAAGGATGGTGCCCCCCGCCCTAGGCCCGGGTAAGTGGTGATCTTCGAGGCTTTCCTCGAGGCTGGACTTCGGCTCCCGGTGCATCCATTGCTCCGGGAGTTCATCCAGGAGTATGGGGTGGCGATCAACCACCTGACGCTGAACGCCTTCGTTCGGATGGGCATCTTCATTTGGTTGTTCGAGACAGCCACCAGACGGGAGCCGACGCTCTGGCTGTTCCGGTATTTCTACGAGCCAGCAGCGAGGAGCTCCCACCTGGTGAAGGGAGGACCAAAGTCCCCGTTCGGCTCCGTGATGATCCAGCTCCTGCCATCCCGAGTAGCGGAATACCCGGTGGCAGCCTCCCGGGATCACTGGGAGGACTAGGTCTGGAGGTGGTTCTACCTCTGAGTCCGGGACGACGAGGTGACGTACTCATCGGAGCCCCCCTCCTACATCCGGTCGTCCGCCCCCAAGCCCCCGGTGTGGACCAAGGAGGAGCTGACGCTCCTCAACAACGTGGTGGGCTCCTGGGGCGTCAGTTCTATGAGGGACACCGCCGACGAGCTGACACTGCTGAAGATCTCCCCCTTCTTGCACGGGAGGAGGGGCATCGGGATGTGACGAGGATTGACACCCGGACCACTTCTATTGGACTTCTGGTTTAAGGCAGGTTCGAGTCAAGAGTGTATCTGGCGATACGAGCTCAAGTTGTTCTGAGGGACGTCACTATGTGATCGCCAGCTTTACGCGGTCAGACCGTAAGCCTTGCGCGGTCAGAAGTTCGTAGGCTATACGCGAACTACACATTCGGGATATTGCGCGGTCAGCCAATATCCCAGCGTCAGAACATCTGCCGATCAGGATACTTGGGATCTATCTATTCGGTTGCCCATACAACAGGATATTCTAAGTATCCCGAAGATTCCTACACGTGAAGACCAACCGTCAGAGGTTATTATATGCGGTTATTCATGATTAACACGTGTTAACAACCTTCGTGGAAGTTAACAGCAGTTCTCCAACAACCGCATCTAACTGTTTGATGCAGTTTTCTTCATATGGCACCTTTTCGACCAATATAAAAAGGTGGCAAAGTACATCAAACGGGGGGATCCAAGACATTTTTCGGAAGAACCGGACTCAAAAGAATAATCAAGATACAAGATATCTCGATCATTCAAACAACCAAGTCTACGGCTTAGATTAAACAACACTTACGAGTCTCCTATAGCTTCTCCTTGTACACCCTTACAGGGAAAATCCTCGTCTGTGAGGACTTTTCCCTCCATTTGTAAACCTTTTACCATACTTAGTGAAATCTCAACAGGACGTAGGGCTATTACTCCCACCATCGAGGGCCCGAACCTGTCTAAATTCTCTGTGCTCCTGTTCACCATTGTTCAGCATACCTTCCCGGAGGGTCATCTTGAAAGGTCTCACAATTACAAATTCTGCATAAGTTCGGCTGAGGACTCTGAGTCCGAATCGTCGACAGCTGGCGCCCACCGTGGGGCCTTTCTCAAGGCGTCCTAATTGAAATTCGGAGGTTCGCCGAAACATGGCTGGAGCATATGATTCCGAGAATGATTTCGATCTCAAGGATTATGCCCATATACCAATGCCTTCTCCAAGCGATCCTGTTCCGATGGAAGAGGTCGAAGGCCAGAATCTTCCACAGGTTGAATCATCTCCCCAAGTCATGTTAATCGACCAGGAGGTAACTGGCACAAGGTCAGAACCCGCAGAGGTTCTTAATGTGCTAGGTGATCAATCCGGCCCGTCATACGATCCCGCTGAGGGAAAATATGATGGTGACCCTGAAGTTAGCCCAGGATGGTTCGACCCTGATAACCTCCACCGTCTCTTTGATTTCGAGTCCGACTCGGAACAAACCGAGATGTTCTCCCCATCGGCGACCTCTCTCCCTAGGCAGTTTGCTGCGTTGTCGGAAGAAACTCCCGATCAACAGGCTGCCAGGGAAGAACAAGATCGCAAACAGAAGGAGGAGCAAGATCTCGAGCAACAGAACAACGAACTACGCAGAACTGCCCTAGAGGCTCTTCAAGATGCGCAGGCTCGTTACGATGCTGCCCCGAGTTCTTCTCGACGGTCGCGTGGTCATAGACGTGACCAGACTCCTTCCTTACCACCGGAGCATTTCCCAGTGGACGAAGAAACAATAACACCTGGTGCCCCTAGGAGAAGTACCCATGGTCGACTGCGATCTATCGCGGAAGTCATGCGCAATTTTCCTCCAACGGTCACGGATGCGCAGAGACCGGCCTTTTTCAGGATCCTGGCGGAAAGACTGGACGAGGTCGCATCCGAGGCGACCCCAACAGCCTCTTCCCGCTCAGTGACACATTCCCGTGAACGAGATGGTCCTCATTTTGGCTCTGGCCGACGGAGTTACCCGCCGCCTGTACCGTCCCGACAGGACAAATACCAGCGAATGCAGGACTCTCGTAGTAGGGATCGAGTTCCCGTTCACTCTCGTTTGGGACCACGAGTAACCTCGCCATTACGTGAGTTTGCTCGGAACCCAACCGAAAGTCGCAGGATGGTTCACGTTCCTTATGTTGGTTGCAAAGCTTTCTCGCCTGGCCTACGAGCAGTCGTTTGGCCCGATAAGTTTCGACCAGGGGCCATTGAAAGGTTTGATGGAACTCAGAACCCATCCGAGTTCCTTCAGATCTATATTACTGCCATCCAAGCAGCAGGAGGCGATGACAAGGTCATGGCCAACTACCTGCCAACAGTCCTCGCAGGACCGGCTAGAACCTGGTTGTTTAATCAGCCTGAGGGTTCCATCTACAATTGGGAAATGCTATGCGATGCCATCCTCAGCAATTTCCAAAATTGTTACCAAAAGCCGGGTAAGGAGGACGACCTGCATAGACTGCGGCAAACTTCGACCGAAACACTTCGGTAGTTTGTCAAGAGGTTTGTCGGGGTAAGAAATACCATCCCGAACATATCTGATGGCTCCGTAATCAGGGCATTTAAGCGTGCCGTTCGATACCGGAGATTCACTGAAGACTTGCTTATCCACCCTCCTCAATCAGTGGCCGATCTGTTCGATATGGCTGATCGATACTCCGATGCAGCTGAGGCAGTCGAATGGAACCGAATGGTTGACAAGGGGGACCTACCGCCCCAACCAGGCTTCAAGGACGCCAGGAAAGAAGATTCAAGCAAAAAGCCGGAGTCTTCACCGAGTGGGAAGTCAAAAAAGTCGAAGAGGAACCGCTCTGGACAGTACCGCGAGGTCGCAGTCGCGGAGAAACCACCTTCGACCAAAGGTAATAAGTCTTCTTTTAAAAATAAAACTACTTCTGGTGGCTGGGATTCCGACCCGCCAGAAAAATCAACTAATCCGCAGGAGGGCAAGAGGTGGTGTCCACTCCACAACTCCGCAGGCCACGACCTCAAAAACTGCAGGAGTTGGTTGAAACAGCTGGATGATTTCTACCAAGGAGCTGGGCCAATGCCAACCTTACCGCCTAAAGAGCAGGCGTGCAGGATTAGAGACGTCGACGGAGACGAAGAAATGGCTTACCAGGTACCTCAAAATCATGTTAATGTCATTTTCGGAGGTTCCTCCTCTTTCGTTTCCAAAAGGCAGTTTAAAACCTTTTGCCGAGAGGTTAACCAAACGGAGACATCCCTTGGCGAACCTCAATATCCCCGTTGGTCGGATATGCCTTTGACGTTCGATCGCGCTGACTGTCCTGTGGGGCTAACTCGACCATTGAGGCTACCTCTGGTTATTACCCCAATCATCAGTAACACGAGAGTCGAAAGGGTCCTGATTGATGGGGGAAGTTCCCTTGATCTTTTATTGGTCAAGACACTCGACGAGATGCAAATTCCTCGTTCGAAGATCAAGCCCATAATCCACCCGTTTTATGGGATAATCCCAGGCCCCTCCATGATGCCATTGGGACAAGTGGTCCTCCCGGTCACTCTGGGAGAACCAGATAACTTCCGAACAGAATTGGTTACTTTCGATGTAATCGATTGTGATTCAGCTTATAATGCAATCTTTGGCAGGCCGACTCTTGCTAAGTTCATGATGGCAACGCACTATGCTTATCAGTGCGGGAAATTGCCTGGCCCCAAAGGTGTCATTTCGGTCCGAGGTAGTCGCAACGTGGCGCTCATGTGCGACCGGCTATCTTTGGAGATGGTCGATCAACTTCCCCTCCGGGACGCTCAGGTCGCCACCATTGCCACCGATGCGATCAGGGCTGCTCCTCGACCAGATGAGAAACTCAAACAAGTTCCTTTGTACCCAGATGACCCATCCAAGACAATTCGGGTTGGGTCAGCCCTGGATGACAAATAGGAACTCGACCTCGTTGCTTTCCTCCGGGCTAACGCAGACGTGTTTGCGTGGAAACCGTCCGACATGCCCGGTGTCCCAAGGGAAGTAATTGAGCACAGGTTAGCAATTCGACCTGGACAACGACCAATAAAGCAAAAGCTCAGGCGTTTTGCCACCGACCGACAGGAAGCCATCCGAGAAGAGTTAGACAAACTCTTACAAGCCGGGTTTATCCGCGAAGTGAATCACCCGGACTGGCACTGTTGAGGCTAGTGTAGTCGACGCACATGCGCCATTTGCCATTTGACTTGCGGACCATGACCGGATTGGCGAGCCAGTCCGGGTTGCGAACTGATGAGTTTTCTGGATACCTACTCAGGATATCATCAAATTAGCATGGCAGAAGACGATGAAGAGAAAACTGCCTTCATCACCCCGTTCGGCACATACTGCTACGTCAGAATGCCGTTCGGTCTCAAGAACGCAGGTTCCACGTACCAGCGCTTAATGCAAAAGACCTTTCTTTCCCTGATAGGGCGTAATCTCGAAGCATATGTAGACGACTTGGTTGTAAAGAGCACCAAAAGATTGTCTCATTTGGACGATCTTGCTGAAACCTTCTGTAACTTGAATCGCTTTGGAATAAAATTGAACCCGGAGAAATGTTCTTTCGGGGTTTCTTCAGGGAAGCTTCTTGGTTTCCTTGTGTGTTCCAGGGGCATTGAGGTTAATCCTGAGAAAATCAGAGCTATTGAAGAAATGAGGTCGCCCTCGACCATGAAGGATGTTCAACGCCTGGCTGGTCACATGGCGGCTTTAAGTCGCTTTATATCGCGATTAGGCGAAAGGGGACTACCTTTCTTTAAAGCCTTGCGGAAACATCATAACTTCACGTGGTCCGACGAGGCCGAAAAAGCGTTTCAGGAGGTAAAAACATATCTGTCCAGTCCGCCAGTATTGGTGTCTCCTGAAAAGGAAGAACCATTACTTCTGTATTTGGCGGCCACCCCACACGCGGTCAGCGCAGTTCTGATCGCGGAAAGGGAAGGAGTACACAGACCCGTCTACTATGTGAGCGAAGTACTTCATGGTCCTAAGGAGCGCTACCCTGAGGTCCAGAAGATACTTTACGCGCTACTGATGGCTTCCCGTAAGCTACGACATTACTTTCAAGCACACAAGATCACAGTACCCTCCTCTTTTCCTTTAGGGGATATTGTTCGAAATCCAGAAAAATCTGGTCGAATCGCCAAATGGGCGGTCAAATTCGGTGCCTTCGAGATCCATTTCACCCCTCGCACGGCAGTTAAGTCTCAGGTTTTGGCCGACTTTGTGGTCGAATGGACCAACCCTGAGCCACCCGTCCAGTTGGCAGAGGAACTGGAGTGCCCCGATTATTGGACAATGTACTTTGACGGCTCCCGTAGTTTTCAACACTCGGGGGCTGGAATAGTCTTAGTTACGCCCCAGGGCGAACAGCTTAAGTATGTCATTCAACTACACTTTGTTGCAACCAACAACGCAGCAGAGTATGAAGGTCTTCTTGCAGGGCTCCGGGCAGCAAAATTCCTCGGAGTCCGTCGATTAGTGGTGAGGGGGGACTCACAGCTAGTCGTAAACCAGGTAAACAAGGAGTACAGCACCTCCGATGAGACAATGGCTCATTACCTGGGGGAAGTGAGGAGATTGGAAAAACACTTCAGTCACTTCGAAGTCCAATACATCCCGCGAAAGGACAATATTCTCGCAGACCAATTATCCAAAATTGGATCCTCACGCTCATCCGCTCCGGCAGGAGTGTTCATTGAACACTTGGACCATCCTTCGATCATGACTTCGGTCGAGGATGATCCGGCAATAGCCTTCGTTGCCAACCTCGGTCAGGAACAAGATTGGACTCATCCATTGAGGGTCTATCTTGAACATGGGACCCTACCGGAGGACGAAACCAAAAGCGATCGGTTAATTCGAAAGGCGCGTCTGTACAAACTCATAGATGGGGTAATGTACAGAAAGGGTACTCAAGGAGTATTCATGCGCTGCATATCTCAGGAGGAAGGAAAATCCCTCTTGAAAGAAATACATGACGGTGTATGCGGTGCATACGCGTCATACCGAACACTGGTCGGAAAAGTTTTTCGACAGGGATTCTACTGGCCTTCGGGACTCGATGATGCCAAGCTTATGGTCAAGATGTGTCCACAGTGTCAGTTTCATGCAAGACAGGTTCATCAACCTGCTTATGCATTGCAAACTATTCCTCTCGCATGGCCCTTCGCGATCTGGGGAATGGACATCGTCGGTCCTATGCCACAAGCGGTCAATGGGTACAAGTTTCTGTTCGTAGCCATTGACACGTTCACAAAGTGGATTGAGGCCGAACCAGTACGAAATATTACTGCATCAGCCGCACAAAAGTTCTTTCACAAGAACATTGTGACACGATTTGGTGTTCCAAACCGTCTCATCACAGACAACGGTTCTCAGTTCGCTAGCGGTCTCTTCCTAGACTACTGCGATCAGATTGGGACCAAAGTGTGCTTTGCTTCTGTGGCACATCCACAAAGCAATGGTGCCGTAGAACGGGCCAATGGGCAAGTATTGCAAGGCATCAAAAAACGTGTTTTTGATCGCCTCAAGACCCGCTCGGGGGCTTGGGCAGACGAGCTTTATACTGTTCTATGGGCACTACGGACTACCTCTAGTCGAGCCACCGGTGAGACACCCTTCCATTTGGTCTATGGGGCCGAGGCTGTGTTGCCTATGGAAGTTAGTATTGGATCTGTTCGCACGAATCAATTTGAACAGGTCAACCAATCCGAACAGCGATCGCAAGATCTCATCCTCCTGGAAGAACGGCGTGATCGCACCCTGATCAAGTCCGCGGTATACTTGCAGGCTCTACGCAAGTATCACAGTAAAAAGATGCGACCACGTGATCTCAACGTTGGCGACTTGGTTTTACGAAAAATTCAAGACCAGTCTAACCGCAATAAATTCTCCCCAAAGTGGGAAGGACCATACACTGTCGTCTCAGTGCCGCGGACAGGATCGGCGCGGTTAGCCATGGAGGATGGTCGGATTTTGTCCAATACTTGGAACATCGATCAACTTCGCAAGTTTTACATGTAAGTATTCCAATCACTTTTCTCCTGTTCAATTAGCATCTTTTCATAAAAAGCATGTCTTCTTTTCATACAATAAGTATTTTTCTTTAAGCCCAAATTATACAAATTCGACTTGGGGGCTGATCGCCGGCGGTTAGGTTATTACAGCATTTTTTTTTTTTACCGGATTCGTTGGTCGATCTCATGATCACTTCCAGATAAGTCACTCCTAAATAAGCCGTTTCTCAACACACACGGGACTATCTGGCTAGTCCTCGGTCATCTGGGTGGCAACCAGTTTGCAATAAGGTTAAAATGTTACTTTAATCTTGACCATAGGCTTGAAGCATATATCCCTGGTCATCATACTTATGTTTTTCCCCTCTGCTTAAAATACTAAGGCTTCAGTATTCACAAAACAGAGGCGGGGGCTAGAGGGATATACTTATAGTATGAAACTTATGATGTGAATATGCACTTTCTTTTAAAAAATATATATATAGTTTTACATACATGTCACTGTAATTACAATTGTTTGGTTACAAAATATAAGGATCATTCGATCCTCAGCTCAGCCAAGAGTTTGTCAACGAAGGGCTTGACTTCTTCTATAACGGCGTCAAGCAGTTCTTCACTCTCGACCTCAACCGGTCCCACCAGCGCGCTCAGATTCGCATCTGGGCCATGGTGAAGTCGAACCCGGCTGAGTACGGCAGAAGCGGCTGATCGGACTCTCGTCCTGATTATCTCTTCACGTCGCCGTATATCTCCAGGGAGATATTCAAGCAGTGATTCTGCTTGAGTTGTGAGCAGTGATGACCAATCGCTGACACTTGGGTCGTCCTTCTTCAACTCTACCACGTTGGTATTCAAAAGGTTGGCCATGGCCTTCAGTTTTTCGAAGACTAGTAGGCTCAACTCTTTGACCGCTCGGTCGGTGTGGTTGATCGAGGACTCGAGAATCATCTTGTCCTGGCCGAGCTGTATAATGTGACCTGCTTGCGCTGTACAGAGAAAGGAGGTTATTAACAAGGCATGGCTTTAAGTCTTCTCAAGTTGAGAATCGACTTACCAGCATTCTCAGACTGAAGTTTATTGATTTCAGTCCGTAGTCTCTTGAACTCTGTAACTGAGTTCAGCCTCATCTTGGCTAACTCTTTCTTCAAGAATGTAACCTCTCTGCAGCAAAATCAAGTCAGTCACAGATAAAGCCTACTTATATTAACAGAAGAGTGACGATCCTCACTTGCGCAAGCCGTCACGATCTTTTTGAACAGCCGCCATGCTAGCCATTGCAGCATGCGACTGGCTCGTCAACCATGACAAGCCCTGTGATACAAAGCAAGAGAGTTAAATATACTCTAAAGGCGGTTCAAGCGCCGAAACAGGGGTGATCATACCTTCATAAACTTGTTTAAAGCGGCATCATCCATGCTAGCAGGAATCCTTGCTAGCGCACCGGAAGTGCCAGCGACAGGGATACTTGGGGGAAGTGCCGTCTGAACACCACCCCCAGAGGCCACTGGTTGTGACCCGGTCCCTGTACTTGTTTCACCTCCCGCGGTCCGGACGACTTCCTGAACCACGGGAGCAGAGCGCTCTTCATTAGAGGCTCCCTCATCAGCCCTAATTTCAACCTCCCCAGGGGCGGTTGAAGGGGTAGGCGCTGTCTTCTTTTGCCTAACAAGAAGAATGGGTCAGGCAGTTTTCATCTAAGATTACTGTTAAGTAAGAGTTCTTACCTTATTTGAAATCCCATTCGTTCCTGGGACTTCTGGGAAAATTCCCCTTGCAAAGGAGAGCCGTCTCCGGTTCTCGCCTTCCTTATAGTAAACAAGGCAGCACCTCCCTGGAAATGTTCTGTTACGAGCATATTCCTAGGAAAAAAGATGAAAACACATAGAAAGGTCTTTACCTGGGCCACCGGACTAACTGGTGGAGCTGCATCCGAAGGCCTTGGCGATTCCAGAGTTGCTAGAACCGTCACAGCTGGCCTTTGTTCATCTACCTCCTCCTCTGTCCGCAGAGGAGGAGGATTTTCCTCCCTGGAACCCCCAGTAGTCCCAGGGGGAAGCTCTCCTCCCTGTATGTACATTAACTTGTCAAATATGCAGAAAGAGTCATAGAAGGAACGGTCGAAAAGATTCCTTACCTTGGTCGTCCCTTCGACTAGGGAAGCAGAGATAATTGACCCTGAAACCTCGGGGGCTTCAGGAATTGGAAGGTCACCTGCGACCACAAGATCTTCGGTGGTCGCAGGGTCAGCCACGGCCACCTCTTCGGTAGCTGTGGTCCCTACGGGACAGCTTGGGGCGTCACCAGCAGGGGACTCCCCGGTCCTCTTCCTTTTGATGACTAGAGGCACATCATCGTCCTCTTCCTCCTCGCTCCCCTCTCCCTGTACGACGAAGAAGTGATTCCATGTCGCGCCTGAAAAAGTAGAAGGAATGCGATATCTTACCGCAGTCTTTCTTGCGGGACGAGGAATGCTTCGTGAAGACCCCTCCCCAGGGTTCAGCTTGGTCTTCTTGGGGGCAGGACTCTTTGTCCTGGGTCTCTGAGAGACCTTCTTCACATTCTTCGCCGTCGGCTTCCCCAGAGAGCCGACATTTTCGCTTGGGAACGTCGCATCAGCAAACTTCCCTAGGAGCTGGTTTACAGTCCATTACAATGGATTAGCGCTGGACACACACAAGACCTGCAGAACCAAAGCCGGACAAGGAAATTACCTTTCGGCGCTCCTGTCTGAGGTCATCACCGGCATGAATCAAGCTCTGTGGGCGAGGTGATCCCTTAGGGCCCTCTACATCAGCATTGTAGGCCCTAAGGAGGGAATTAGTTCGCCTCTCAATTTCGGTTGAGGGCAGAACTGTTCCCAAATTCAAGTCAGAAAACATAAATTTCAGAAATGACAAAGCACAGTGCTAAAAGGTCGAATACCTTCATTGTAGTCCAGGGTTCCATCCGCCATGGACTTGATTTCCCAAGCAGGATAAGCCCTTTCGCGCAGGGGGCTCACTCGGTTCTTCACGAAGTCTCGGATGACATCCCTCGCTGTCAACCCTTGACCCACCAAGTGAAGAATCACCTCGGCGTGCTTCAGGTGCTCCACGCCCAGCGTCGGGGGAGCATCCAACTCGCTTGACTTCTCTGGCCGCGAGTTCTCAAACCATAAACTACTCTCGGACGGCGGAGAGCAGTAAAACCACCTCTGGTGCCACCCGTGCACTGAATCCCGCAGAGGTGGGGAGGGATATTCCTTCTTGTCCCTCAGCCGGAAGTAGATGCATCCGGCGGCATTGGTGCTCTTCGACCATGCCGAGAAGTAGAACCGTCGGAAGAGGTCCACGCTAGGATATACTCCGACGAAGGCCTCGCAAAGATGCTGAAACACCGCCAAGATCAGCATCGCATTTGGGTGGAGGTTGATGAGTTCCCACCCATAATGGTCGAGGATGTCCTTTAGGAACCGACTCTCAGGGAATCAGAACCCGCAGCGCAGATACTCCTCGAAGATTACCAACTCGCCCTCTCGAACGATTGGAGTTTCTTGGTCCTTCTCCGCAGGCCGCCAATTGATCAGCAGCCGCGATGGAAGGATCTCCTCTTTCTCCAACGCCACCAGAGTCTCCTCAGAATGGTGGTTGGATCTGCTCCAAGATGCCATTTTTTGAGGAAGATTGGTCAAAAAAGTCGATGATTTTGTGGAAGATGAAGGCAAGAAGATGAGGGTTTTGTGCGGCGGGAACTCTAAGGGTTTTTCGCGGCTGAATAGCTTCCTCAAGAAGCTACCTACTGCTTTTATAGACTCGAGGAGTCACGCCTCTGTGAGTAACGTTCCACTCAAGCGTCCTCTTAAATATTTTATTCATTTCCCATAATGGATATTCTATGATAAACCCTTTAAAGCGTTTCGGGTATCGGATCTGAAATAAAAAGACTTCTTTATTTCGGAAGCTGAAAGGGCTAAAACTCGAGAAGTCTGCTAAGGCTTTTTGAGGGTTATTTACCTTTCTTTTTACTTAAACATTTTTTGTGAAAAATATCATGTAACTCAAATTTTGACGTACGGATATATTCTAACTGGGTTATGGTTTGGTTAAAGCCATGTTATTTAACTTCGTTTCTGGTCAAAGTAATGGTCTAACCGAACGTTCGACTCTAGTCGCAATTCAGTTCTAACCGCGGCCTTAAGTCTGATCGCGGCATCAGGGCAGGTCATGGTGATCTTTTAAAGCGCGATTCTAATCGCAGAACTGAAATTTCCTGTGTATGAATGGTCGCGGACTAAGCTTTTGGCCATAATTTCACACAGAAGGTATGAAGAATGTTCATATGAATAAAAGAAACTTTATTTATTACATTCTTTACATACAAAAGGGATACGGTCGATAAAAGCATCGACCTGTTCCGAAAGAAGTTTACAAAGTTCCCCAAGGGACATGTTGTTGACAGTAGGATTTACACTGGCAACCCCCAGGGAACTAGCAACTACCCTAAGTCTATCTATATCGTCCCTAACAACAGACGCAGTATTGTCCCTAATCAAGTCAGAGAGTTCTCGCTGTTGCTGAGCGAAGTCCCTCTCTCGACGGAAATGGTGCGCCTCTTCTCGGGATCGATCAAGACATTCTGCTAAACGCAGAATCTTCGAGGCCATCTCCTCGGTTTTCTTCTCCAGGGCATTCTTCTCTTCCAGAAGGGTCTGTCCGGAAGGAAGAGATGGAGCAGCAGAAGGCTGATCGCTGGAGCCTCCTACCTCCTGCATTTTGCAAAAGTTAGTCATACTAACTAAAATTATCAGCAAAAAGGGAGAAGAATTGTTACCTGTCCCGGTGCATAACCCGTTGATACACCCATCTTGGGAGGAAGATCCTCATATGGTGGAAGAGCAACCTTCCCATCAGAAGATTGCTTCGCCAACACAATATGGCAATCATCTGATCGAGGGATAGTCACCGCTTGCCGACCAGGATGTTGATCACCCAAAAGGATGGGAGAATTGGATGTGATGGGATCTTTCTCTAAGGATAAAGGCCTAACTTGCCGAGAGGCATGAACGGGGAGGGTCAAAGGAACTGAAGGAAGAAAGAAACCCGCTACGTTCTTCACCTTTGTTCCACTGGAAGATCCTTCGTCAACCTTGGGTTTCTTCCTTAAGGGAGACAGGACTTCATTCGTTTGAGACCCTTGTTCGACAACTTCCTCTTCATCACTCTCAATCTCGATGATATCGTGATCTGCCATTGGGAGGAGTATGTGAAAAGGAAGAAGACAAGATAACAAGAAAAGGACTTAGGTGTGGAGGGAAATTGTGAAGCTTTACAAATCCAAGAACCTGGTATTTATAGCCGCCTGGGTGACGGTTTGCATTCCAGGCGCCTCGGGTTTCGTCAAAGCATTTACAATTTTACCTCGAGATAAAAACAATTCTACGGCGCTATCATTGCCCGTCACGTAATGTCAGAACCCGTCTTGAAAAACCAACCGTTTTCACTTAGTGCGCCACTAAGTGGAGAAGTTAAAGGGCCGGGTTAAAAATCCAATGCATGGTCTTAAAATTCGAAATAAACACGTCATTTCGTTTCTTTCGAATTTGGGGGCTAGCTGACGAGGATTGACACCTGGACCACTTCTATTGGACTTCTGGTTTAAGGCAGGTTCGAGTCAAGAGTGTATCTGGCGATACGAGCTCAAGTTGTTCTGAGGGACGTCACTATGTGATCGCCAGCTTTACGCGGTCAGACCGTAAGCCTTGCGCGGTCAGAAGTTCGTAGGCTATACGCGAACTACACATTCGGGATATTGCGCGGTCAGCCAATATCCCGGCGTCAGAACATCTGCCGATCAGGATACTTGGGATCTATCTATTCGGTTGCCCATACAACAGGATATTCTAAGTATCCCGAAGATTCCTACACGTGAAGACCAACCGTCAGAGGTTATTATATGCGGTTATTCATGATTAACACGTGTTAATAACCTCCGTGGAAGTTAACAGCAGTTCTCCAACAACCGCATCTAACCGTTTGATGCAGTTTTTTTCATATGGCACCTTTTCGACCAATATAAAAAGGTGGCAAAGTACATCAAACGGGGGGATCCAAGACATTTTTCGGAAGAACCGGACTCAAAAGAATAATCAAGATACAAGATATCTCGATCATTCAAACAGCCAAGTCTACGGCTTAGATTAAACAACACTTACGAGTCTCCTATAGCTTCTCCTTGTACACCCTTACAGGGAAAATCCTCGCCTGTGAGGACTTTTCCCTCCATTTGTAAACCTTTTACCATACTTAGTGAAATCTCAACAGGACGTAGGGCTATTACTCCCACCATCGAGGGCCCGAACCTGTCTAAATTCTCTGTGCTCCTGTTCACCATTGTTCAGCATACCTTCCCGGAGGGTCATCTTGAAAGGTCTCACAATTACAAATTCTGCATAAGTTCGGCTGAGGACTCCGAGTCCGAATCGTCGACAGGATGTGTCCGGCCCAGCAGCTCCCGCAAAAGCCGGTGACCCAACGTAAGTTCCCAATTACTTTGCTCGTTTCTTCGTTAATTTCTCTAACTCTTAGTTCTTGCAGTCCGGCCGTATCCGGCCGCCCGGGAGAAGGCGGAGAACCTCCTCGGGAGGTATTACGCCGATGCGCACGAGCGGATCGTGCGCGTCATCGGGGAGGGTCCTCCCCGGAACTTGGTGGCTGAGGCCTTTGGGCTGAGGCTACCGGTGGGGACGCCCCTCCCCACCCCCGGTTCCCACAAGAGGGGACAGGAGGTTGCCTGGGGTTCTGAGCCAAAGTGGGCCAAGGCTCAGAAGGCCCCCGGTCCATCAACGGCGCCGTGCTCTACGCCCGTGAAGGCCCAGGACGCAGCCACCGGGTCAGGGCGCCCGCGGACACCTCCCCGGCGCGAAGTGACGCCGCCTCTCCCGGAGAACTCCAGGGGGGCGATGGAGGCGTGGGAGCTCGCGCGCCTCCCCAAGGCCACTAGAGAGGCTCGGGGAAAGGAGGCAGCCATTGACGGGGGGGGCATCCGACTCGGCGGATTATGCCCCCTCGCCCCCTTCGGCGATTGCTCTCCCAGCGGCCGGAGGTTCGGTTCACGGAGGCTTCCCCTCCCCGCATCGAATGGCCGATGGACGAGGGGGGGAGCCCCTCATTCTACGAGGTCCCCCCAGCGATGGAGGTCCTGGGGACCGCGCGGCCCGGGAAGGGGAAGGGCTACTTATCCCCCCCCCCCCTCCCCCCCCGAGCAGGTACCCCTTCGGAGAGCTCGTCGGCCTCCTCCTCGGACACCTCTTCGGCGGCGAGGATGTTGCATCTAGGCCTTCATGCCTAACCCTTATTTTGATGATTAATGAAAACAAAGTGTTCTGGATTAACTGTGCTTCTGAGACTCTTTTGATACAGAGATTGTTCGGGAAGAATTACGAGATGATCAAGATGAACTCGACATGAAGTGAAGCACGAGATGCAGGAGAGCAAAAGACAAGACGCAAATCATGAAGATGCGAAAGACCTAGGTATTATGAGTTTTTATTTTTACCGATCTCAGCGTTTGGAGATGATCGGTTAGGGAAATTATTTTTTAGTTTTAACCGTACTATAAAGAGGGGTGGCGAAAGTCCTCTCTTTATCTCCAACATAAACCGAGAAACTTAGGTCATTGCATTGCATCATTTTGAGTTGGATTTGATTTGAACTTAATTTGAAAAATCTGGTTTTTCAGTTCAGTTTTTGACAGTAGAAGATTTTTTCGATTTTCTAGAAAGATCTAGGAAGATCTGGCTTTTGCTTATGTTGACAAAAATATAGCTCTTGAAATTATCTTTCAAACGAGCTATTAAACACCTCTTTTGAATTTCTGGATTTAATGTTATCTCTATTTTTGTTCAGGCTGACTGTCAGTTTGCTAGGCTGACTGTCAGTTTGAATGTCAGTTTGTTTAAACTGACAATTGTCCAGAGGGGGTGTATTTTGGGCTCAAAATTTTTGTACTAAACTGACTGTCAGTTTGTCCATACTGACTGTCAGTTGGGGTTTCGACCACAGTGCTTTTAACTGAGTTTCTATTTGATTTTGGTCGAGTATGTGGTCGAACTGACTGTCAGTTTGTATAACTGACTGTCAGTTGTGGGTTTCAGCTTTCCATAAACGACCACAAACGGCTAGCTATTTTTTATCCGTAAATTTTGTCGGCCGTTGTGCACTGAACTGACTGTCAGTTTGGCAAACTGACTGTCAGTTTGGCAAACTGACTATCAGTTTGGGTTGCTGATTTTCAGCCCTAGCTCCAACGGTTCATTTGATTCTTGAGGCTATAAAAAGGGGCTTTGGGCATAAGTTTTATACAACAAGCAGTAGCATTTCTTATACACTCTTGAGCTTTAGTTTTCCACTTAAAATCTTGGTCTTTTCATCAAGTCGAGTGTTTTTCGATCCACCGAGCACTTCAGTTCTTTTGCATTTGCATTCACTTAGCTTCTCGGTGTGTGTTTGGAGGTCTAGAGAAGACCTCGCTGCCTGTTACTCTTGGTGAGCGCCCTCACCTAGACGGTTCGGAGGTGTGGCCGTTGACCTCTCCAGAACGGAGATTGTTTGAGAGGCTCGGCAAGCTTGTTCAAGGCATCGGTGCTCGCCTTTCCAGAGTGGACAAGGAGCAACCTTAGTTGATAATACTCTTTGTGAGTATTGAGGCAAAACTCAAGTGACTTGAGTGCTTCAACGAGGACTAGTGGAGACTGGGCGAGTCTCCGATACCTCGGTAAAAATCACTGTGTTCGTTCTCTTTTCCCTTTTCTTATATTATTTGTTCTTGACTTGCATTTATTTGATTTAAGCTTTAAGTTTTTAAAAGCCTCCTATTCACCCCCCCTAGTCGGCATCCTTGATCCAACACGTGGTATCAGAGCACAGTCTCTCAATTCATTAGGCTTTACCGCCTAGAGAGAGGATATCGTCAAGTGGAGATTTTCTGCTTGGTCATACCGGTCGTGCGCCTATCTTTGATGGGACAAACTATCCGTATTTGATCCGTTTGAGACCTAGCCTTTGTTTTCGCACTAGGCTCGCCCAGATTCTAATATGCGGAATAACGGGATCTTACTCGAAAATACCGAAACCCAAAGTAATTGCACAACTCTTTATTTCAAAGAGGGCTTTACACGTCGAACGTTATGCACACTTGCCTACGTCGAAGGAACTATAAGTGTCTAAAACTCAAATAAGTTCTATGACTCTTCAATGATCTAAACTAGACCTATTACAAGGTATTTATAGTCCAATCGTATGAGTACGTATCAGACTTAGTAATCCTAAACATATTAGACTCATATAACTAACTTAACTAATCCTAAACAGATAAGTTTAGTTATATATATAGGATTACAATTCCGAACAGGGAACGAATTCCTTTTCCTGGTCACGAACCAATCCATGGTCGCGAAACCTTTCCGAACACGGTTAAGGTCACGAAGCCGTATGCGATCAGGACTTGGTCGCGAATCCGTATGCGATCAGGACTTGGTCGCGAATCTGTATGCGATCAGGACTTGAAGATCCTCCCGGATCATGACTCCCTTGTTGAGAAGGAGTCAACCCCTGTTGCGACCTCTCGATCAAACTGGAGATGTGAAAATTGGGCTTGTCCATGTTCTTTGGTGTCCCACTTTGCCGCACGTACTCGTTGACCTTTCCGACCGATTCGAAAAGTCTCCTTTGTGTCACTGCGGGTGATAGTCACCTTCTTCTCCAGAATCACATCTTCGCGTAGAGGTTCGTCTCGTTGATAGACCAAGTCTTCAACAGATGGTACTATGATATCTGGCTCATCATCCAGCATTGAAGGCTCGAAGACTTTGAATCCTTCCCAAGGTCGCAAACCTTTCCAATGTCGCAAACCTTTTCGTGGTCGCAAATCCGTTGCGAACTCGACCTGAGATCCTCCCGGATCAGTATTGGAAAGTGCGCATGTCGGTATTCCTAGAAGCTATGGGGCTTGATGTATGGGATATCGTTAAACTCAGTTTTACTCCTCCGGATGATCCGGCAAGTCAGTCTGAGGACGATAGGAGAAAACTGCATTTAAACGCCCTTGCGAAAAATGCACTCTTTGCTGGTTTATCCTTGAATGAGTTCAACCGTGTGAGCAATCTCACGACTGCTCATAAGGTTTGGACTACCCTCGAAGAAATTTACGAGGGCACAACAAAGGTTAAAGAGGCAAAGTTGCTAATGGTGAGGCAAAAATATGAGACATTCACCATGTCATCAACTTAGTCCGTGGATTCCATGTTTACTCGGTTGACTAACATTGTGAATGAACTCAAGGGTCTTGGTGTTGTTTTTACTGACATTGAAATTGTGAGAAAGATGCTTAGGGCTTTACCTGAAAGCTTCGACACTCTTGTGACGGTTCTCACAAACTCCAATTTATCGACCACAACACCGACCGATCTTTATGGGAACCTCATCACCCATGAGATGCACAAGAAGGAGAAGAAAGAAGCAGCTGAACCCTCGGAGACAAAGAAGAAAGCTTTGGCCTTCAAAGTCAATGCAAGGAACGATTCAAGCGATGGCTCCTCCGATGAAGACCTCGCACTCATGGTAAAAAATACTCAAAAAATTCTTCGCAGGTTGCATAAAAAGGGTGTCAATCTTGACACACGACCAAAGGGACAAAAGCAAAACAACTTCAAGGACATCATTTGCTATGGATGTCATGAGAAGGGACACATAGCATCAAGATGTCCAAACAAGAACAAGGCGTGGAACAAGAAGAAGAAGTTCTTCAAGAAGAAGAATGAAGAAATCAAAGAAGCTTGCTTTGGAGAGTGGATGTCAGGCGGAGAGAGCTCCGACTTCGACTCCGACAACGAAAGAAGTTGCTCCAAGAAGATGGCCGGATTAGCTCTCGGCAACATCAACACCTCAACTAGTTCATCCATTTGCCTTTGGCCAAAGGCGATGAAAAGGTACACTCTAATGATCCATCTTATGATGATTTAGGTGAAATGATAACCGAATTAAATGAAGTTTTTGGAAAAACTAAAAGGAAGTATAAGGCGCTTAAGGAAGAACATTCTTCCCTACACGCTCAATACTCCGAGCTTAAAGATTCTTATGAAAGCATGCTCATAAAAGATGTTACAAATACCTCATCTAAGGTAGATGCTTCAACTTTATGTAATTTGGATGATTCTCCCTCTAGTAGTCATCACATTCCATGTGTTTCTAATGATAACATATTAAATGAAAATAATGAACTTAAGGCTCAAGTAGAAAAGCTTGGAAAAGGGTTAGAGAACTGTTATAAAGGTAAAATATCTCTTGATCTAATCCTTAGTAAACAAAAATATTCTTTTAGAAAAGAAGGATTAGGATATTTTCAAAAGAAAGGGAAGAAACCAAACACTAAAACTATATTTGTTAAAGCATGCAACACATTTTGTCATAAATGCCATGAAACTGGTCATTCGCTTGAAGCATGTCCCTTAATGACTCCAAATTATTTTGATACTTGCTACATGCTTAAAAAGTCGAGAAAAGGTTATGCTATAGCAAAGTACGTTGGTGCACCCATGTTAAATAAAAGGAAGAAATCTATTTGGGTGCCCAAAACTTTGATTGCTAACATTGAAGGACCCAAAAAGGTTTGGGTACCTAAAAGGACTTAATTCTTTTTATGCAGGTGAACTACAAGACCGGTGGGAGGCATTGGGTGCTCGATAGCGGATGCTCCGAACACATGACCAGTAACAAGAAGTTGTTCACCTCACTCAAAGATAACTCAAGCGAGAACCAAAAGATTACCTTTGGCGACAATCGTCAAGGAAATGTGGTAGGCTTGGGTAAAATCACAATCTCTAATGATCTTTCTATTTCGAATGTTTTGTTGGTCGAATCTCTGAACTTTAATTTGCTTTCCATTGCACAAATTTGCGATTTTGGTTTTAGTTGCACATTTTTCCCAAAAGAAGTTTTGGTTGAAAGTTTAAAAGATAAATCCTTGATCTTTAAAGGCTTTCGTTTTGGAAATCTTTATTTGGTTGATTTTCATTCAAAAGATGCATCTCTTTCAACATGTCTTGTCTCTCAAACCTCAAAAGGTTGGCTATGGCATAGACGACTTGCACATGTTGGTATGCATCAATTGAGAAAACTTTTAAAACGTGATTTGGTTGTTGGCTTAAAGGATGTGAATTTTGAAAAGGACAAACCTTGTAGCGCTTGTCAAGCTGGCAAGCAAGTAGCTACTTCACATCCAACTAAGCGCATTCTGTCTACTTGTAAACCTTTGGAACTCCTTCATATGGATTTATTTGGACCTTCCGAGTTCCAAAGTATAGGGGATAGGAATTATGGTTTTGTGATTGTTGATGATTTTACTCGCTATACTTGGGTTTTCTTTATTTCTCAAAAATCTGAAACCCCCGATGTTTTCACAAGTTTTGCAAAACGTGTTTCTACTGAATTCGAATTATCCATCAAGAAAATCCATAGTGATCACGGTGGAGAGTTCGTCAATTCAACTTTGTTTGATTTTTGTGACTCTCTTGGAATCAAACACGAATTTTCCACATCCTACACTCCACAGCAAAATGGAGTCGTTGAAAGGAAAAATCGAACACTTATAGAAATGGCAAGGACTATACTGAGTGAGTATGATACTCCTACTCGCTTCTGGGCTGAAGCTGTGCATACCGTTGCTATTCTATAAATCGACTTTATTTGCATCCTCTTCTAAATTTGACTCCTTATGAGCTTCTTGTTGGGCGCAAGCCAAATATTTCTTATTTCCGAGTATTTGGATGCAAATGTTATATTCTTAAGAAAAGGAATTTTGGTGGTAAATTTCAAAGAAGAGTAGATGAAGGCTTTCTAGTCGGATACTCCACCACTAGCAAAGCTTATCGTGTTTTCAATAAAAATACAAGTTGCATTGAAGAATCTAATGATGTCGAATTTGATGAAACTAATGGCTCGCAAAAGGAGCAAGTCTCTCATGAAGTTTCAGGTAAAGATCTTCAAGAAGTAATGAAGAATATAACCATTGGAGACATCAAGCCAACAGAAGAAGATCAAGAAGAAGATGTCAACATTGAGAATGTTGATCAAGATGTATCATCATCTCATGTCGATCCACCGGAACAAGATCAAGATGAAGCAGTACAAGATGAAGCACCAAGGCAGCATCAAACGATCACCAAGGATCACCCTCTAGATCAAATATTGGGTGACGTCAGTAAGGGTGTTCAAACTCGATCTCATATTGCTGCATTTTGTGAACATCATTTATTTGTTTCTTCTTTAGAACCAAAACATGTTAATGAAGCTTTAAATGATCCTGATTGGGTGAATGCCATGCATGAGGAACTTAATAACTTTGCTAGAAATGAAGTTTGGACTTTAGTACAAAGACCCAAGGATCATAATGTAATTGGAACAAAATGGGTTTTTAGAAATAAGCAAGATGAAAATGGTGTTGTAATTAGGAACAAAGCTCGTCTTGTTGCTCAAGGCTTCACTCAAGTCGAAGGCTTAGACTTTGGTGAAACTTTTGCACCGGTAGCAAGACTTGAAGCTATTCGCATTCTTCTTGCTTATGCATCATGTTTCAATATCAAACTTTTTCAAATGGATGTTAAAAGTGCTTTCTTAAATGGTGAAATTTCTGAACTTGTGTTTGTTGAACAACCTCCTGGTTTTGAAGATTCTAAATTTCCAAACCATGTATTTAAGTTGTCAAAAGCTCTCTATGGTCTCAAACAAGCTCCTCGGGCTTGTTATGAGCATCTTAGAGACTTTCTATTATCAAAAGGTTTTAAAATTCGGAAGGTTGATACAACTCTCTTTACAAAGAAAATTGAAAAGGATTTGTTCATTTGTCATATTTATGTTGATGATATTATCTTTGGATCTACTAATGAACATTTCTATCATTAGTTTGGAGAGATGATGTCTAGGGAGTTCGAGATGTCCATGATTGGCGAGCTGAGCTTCTTCCTCGGACTTCAAATCAAGCAACTCAAGAACAGTACGTTCGTGAGTCAAACAAAGTACGTGAAGGACCTGCTCAAGCGCTTTGGGATGGAAGACGCTAAGGCAATCAAAACTCCCATGGCGACCAATGGACATCTGGACATGGACAAAAGCGGAAAATTGGTCGACTCTAAACTTTATAGGTCTATGATTGGTAGTCTTTTATATCTTACTGCATCTAGGCCTGATATCATGTTTAGTGTGTGCTTATGTGCTAGATTTCAGTCAAATCCTAAGGAATGTCATTTAACTGCTCTTAAAAGAATCCTTAGGTATTTAAAATGTTATCCCAGTTTAGGACTTTGGTATCCAAAAGATGCAAATTTTGAATTAATTGGGTATTCTGATTCTGATTATGCTGGGTGCAAGATTGATCGTAAAAGCACATCTGGTAGCTGTCAGCTGTTGGGGAGATCCTTAGTATCATGGTCATCTAGGAAACAAAATTCTGTAGCCCTCTCCACAGCTGAAGCTGAATATGTGTCTACATGCAGTTGTTGTGCTCAATTATTATGGATGAAGCAGACATTTTTGGATTATGGAATCATTTTTGATAAAGTGCCACTCTTGTGTGATAATGAAAGTGCCATTAAAATTGCTAATAATCCTGTTCAATATTCTAGAACTAAGCATATTGAAATACGGCACCACTTTATTAGAGATCATGTGGCAAAAGGAGATATTGACGTGAATTATGTTAGAACTGATATGCAACTAGCTGATATCTTCACAAAACCCTTAGATGAATCAAGGTTTTGCTTTTTAAGGGGTGAACTGAACATTATTGATATATCAAATGCTAGTTGATGAGCTAAATGTGTTGTTTGTATAAAATAATATTATATTATTCCCTCTCTGGTCTTAGACTGCTTCTGGTCGAAATTGACCAAACTGACAGTCAGTTCCTATAACTGACAGTCAGTTTAGTGCTTAGGAGCCTAGTCTTAGTCTCTGGTCGAAGTCATTGTACTAACTGACAGTCAGTTACGTGCAATTGATTTTGGTCGTAGCTCCTGGTCGTCTTCAAGTCTCAAACTGACTGTCAGTCTCATATACTGACTGTCAGTTTCAAAACTCAGTTCTGTGAACTGACTGTCAGTATGGTACACTGATTGTCAGTTCCATGTTTCTGAGTTTGGAACTGACTGTCAGTATATCAAACTGACTGTCAGTTGGGGTCTCCAGAACCCAAAATTCCCCGTTTTATTTCCTTGTCTTCTCGTCTTCTCTTTGCCGCCGTTGTTCATCTCCTCTCGTCGCCGGTGTGTGTGCCCAGTTCCTCGTCGCCAGTGTCTTCTCCTCACCGTCAACGTGCGCTGCCGTTTCCCCTTTGTGCCGCCACCTCCACCGCATCTGCGCCACCGCCGTTCTAGCCGCCGCCACCAACACCGCACGGCACCGAAGTCTTGTTCGTGCGCCGTTGTGCTGAGGCTCGCCGGCAGTGACTCTTCTTTCCCTCCTCGTGGTGTGTCTCCGTGCAGTGTTTTGCCATCTACGACCTCGTCTGCTCTGTTCAGCTGTTCTGTTCAGGTCGTTTCTTCCTCTCCTCTGTTTTCCGTCTTTTCTTAGACATGTCTGATCAGCCGTCGTCTTCGCGACGCATGGCCCGACGGAAGAACGCGGCAAACAGCCAGCGTTCATTGGGTCAAACGTCTGAGACCCGTCCTTCGCCTCCGCCTGAGCGCGTGCCCGTGGATTATTCACGGTGGCACGCGAGCCGCATTCGCACGCTCCGCTCCACAAACCCGTACCTCTCACCGCATCCCACTGGTCGCGACGCATGCGAGGTCCTCACTTGTTTCACAAACCTCCACCTAGACCTGTTTACCAGCGTCTATAGCCGCGCACCCATCTCCGCCCATCGCTCTCTGTCGTGGGGGACGATCGCCTCTCGCACAGGCATCACCACCCTCGCAGATCTCTTCGGCTCTGTAGGGATCCGCGATCTAGTCGCTGATTCCTCTCTGCACTGGGCTGAGGGGCCCATTCGCCAGTTCTATTCTACCGTCTTCATCTCCCCTCAGTGCGACTTCATGAACTTCATGACGGGCCTCCAAGTCTACACCGTCACGAAGGAGCAGTTGGAGTCCGCACTTGGACTGGTGCGCCCTCCTTCTGGCCGCCAGCTCCATACCCTTCCAGACCTCGAGCGTCGGGAGGTGGCCATGCTCTATTCCGGCCCCTTCCAGCTCCGTCACATCACTGGTTTGCGCCGCGATGTTGATCTGGCCCTACGGATCCTCTGGCTCACCTTAGTCCCCATGACCGGAGATAGGGCCAGAGTCACCTATCTTGGGCTTCACGTCCTGATTTCTATCTTCCAGGAGGAGCCCTTCGACGTTGCTGATCTCATCATCAGTGAGATTCAGCACGTCCTTCTTTCCCCGCGACGTCAGCTGACATACGCTCTGTATATCATGGCGGTGCTTCTTCACATCCATGCTGTTGATTCTGAGCTTCCTCGGCCCCATCTTCCGCTTCTTTTCTATCCCCCGGGCCAGGCTGATCGCCGTCTTGGTGCCCGGCCTGCGGCTGCTGTGGACTCTTGTTCTCCCGCATCAGATGATGATGCTGTGGGGGAATCAGAGGACGAGGCTCCTGCTCAGGAGACTGCTCCAGCTCCAGCTGCGGGGACAGGCGCCGGATCGGCTTCTTCCTCTCGGCTTGATCAGCTGATCCAGGTGCAGCAGCAGATTCTCAGCACCCAGGCGGAGCATCATCAGATGTTGCTCCGTTTGCTTGCTCAGCAGGAGGAGATACTGCGTCGCCTGCCTGCTCCCGGATCTTCAGTCCCTCGCAAGAGGGCCCACCAGGCTTCGTCTTCACCGAGCACAGCTTCAGGACCAGCTGATCCAGCTCCTGCAACACCAGCTCCGGCTCCGGTTGCTCCTGCTCCAGCCGCTACTCCGTCCCTGTCTCCTGTGGGCGACGCATCTGGATCTCCAGCAGGCTCCGGGGATACATATGTTCTAGGAGTGTCTTCAGATGATGAGCTTTAGGCTCCATCTTTTGTATTGCCTCCCTTTTTGTGCTTGATGCCAAAGGGGGAGAAGTATTTTGGATATTATATTATTTTGGAGATATTTTTGAGATATTGGTTCATATGTCTTTAGTTTTTATTATGGATGTCTGTTGCAGTTATGTCATGGATGTTTGGATATAGGTTTATTTGGTTTATGATATATCTGTGTATCTTTGGATATGATGATCTGACTTTGTGATGTTGAATGCTCTGATATATATACGATGTCTTGGGTTTGAGTTTTTGAGATTTGTATGCTCTGATACTTATTTACATGACTTGGTGATATATGCATATCTGTGAGTGCTTGTATGATTGAGATGCTCTGATGTATATGTGATGGTTTATGCTCTGATATGATGCATATACTCAGGGGGAGTTATTTCTTGAGTATTTGAACACTTGTTGTCATCAATCATCAAAGAGGGGGAGATTGTTGCATCTAGACCTTCATGCCTAACCCTTATTTTGATGAGTAATGAAAACAAAGTGTTCCGGACTAACTGTGCTTCTGAGACTCTTTTGATACAGAGATTGTTCGGGAAGAATTACGAGATGATCAAGATGAACCCGACATGAAGTGAAGCACGAGATGTAGGAGAGCAAAAGACAAGACGCAAATCATGAAGATGCGAAAGACCTAGGTATTATGAGTTTTTATTTTTACCGATCTCGGCGTTTGTAGATGATCGGTTAGGGAAATTATTTTTTAGTTTTAACCGTACTATAAAGAGGGGTGGCGAAAGTCCTCTCTTTATCTCCAACATAAACTGAGAAACTTAGGTCATTGTATTGCATCATTTTGAGTTGGATTTGATTTGAACTTAATTTGAAAAATCTGGTTTTTCAGTTTAGTTTTTGATAGTAGAAGAGTTTTTCGATTTTCTAGAAAGATTTAGGGGGATCTAGCTTTTGCTTCTGTTGACAAAAATGTAGCCCTTGAAATTATCTTTCAAACGAGCTATTAAACACCTCTTTTGGATTTCTGAATTTAACGTTATCTCTATTTTTGTTCAGGCTGACTGTCAGTTTGTTTAAACTGACAATTGTCCAGAGAGGGTGTATTTTGGGCTCAAAATTTTTGTACTAAACTGACTGTCAGTTTGTCCATACTGACTGTCAGTTGGGGTTTCGACCACAGTGCTTTTAACTGAGTTTCTATTTGATTTTGGTCGAGTATGTGGTCGAACTGACTGTCAGTTTGTATAACTGACTGTCAGTTGTGGGTTTCAGCTTTCCATAAACGACCACAAATGGCTAGCTATTTTTTATCCGTAAATTTTGTCGGCCGTTGTGCACTGAACTGACAGTCAGTTTGGCAAACTGACTGTCAGTTTGGGTTGCTGATTTTCAGCCCTAGCTCCAACGGTTTATTTGATTCTTGAGGCTATAAAAAGGGGCTTTGGGCATAAGTTTTCTACAACAAGCAGTAGCATTTCTTATACACTCTTGAGCTTTAGTTTTCCACTTAAAATCTTGGTCTTTTGATCAAGTCGAGTGTTTTCCGATCCACCGAGCACTTTAGTTCTTTTGCATTTGCATTCACTTAGCTTCTCGGTGCGTGTTTGGAGGTCTAGAGAAGACCTCGCTGCTTGTTACTCTTGGTGAGCGCCCTCACCTAGACGGTTTGGAGGCGTGGCCGTTGACCTCTCCAGAACGGAGATTGTTTGAGAGGCTCGGCAAGCTTGTTCAAGGCATCGGTGCTCACCTTTCCGGAGTGGACAAGGAGCAACCTTAGTTGATAATACTCTTCGTGAGTATTGAGGCAAAACTCAAGTGACTTGAGTGCTTCAACGAGGACTAGTGGAGACTGGGCGAGTCTCCGATACCTCGGTAAAAATCACTGTGTTCGTTCTCTTTTCCCTTTGCTTATATTATTTGTTCTTGACTTGCATTTATTTGATTTAAGCTTTAAGTTTTTAAAAGCCTCCTATTCACCCCCCCTCTAGTCGGCATCCTTGATCCAACAGAGGACACCGACCACCGCAACTCTGGTCCTCATCACCCCCACGACCTTCGTGAGGGGGCCCGCCGCCGGTCCCGATGGTCCAGAGTCGTCGGGAGGGAGACCCCCCTGCTGTCCGCGGGGGAGGTCTTCCGGTTCGCGGAGGGGCTCCAGACCCAGAAGGTCCAGGACTACGTCTCGCAAGGGATGCTCCGCGAACGCTGCGGGGAGCTTCAATCCCTCCATATCCAAGTTCATCCTTGAACCGATAGCTTGTTTTCTTTGGGATTCCAACTCGAACTAACTCTCGCTTTCGCAGGGGGCGGCCATCGCCTGGGGCATTGGAGCGTGCTTCGATAAAGCGCTGAAGGAGGCGGAGGGGAAGGCCGCCTCCTACCTGGACGAGCGCGACGGCGTGCTCCGGGAGTTGGCCTGAGTCCCAGCCCAGCTCCACGCCTCCGAGAATGCCAACGACCGACTCCGGAGGGAGGCAAAGGCCAAGGAGGATGCCCTCCGAGAGCTCGAGGGCTCCAGCGTCCGAGTAGTGATGGACGCGGGCCTCTCCGTCCGCTCAGCCCTTGAGGGGCTCGGAGTGAGCCTTGGCCTGGGAGGCAGCTCTGAGGCAGCGCCGGCGACACTCATGGAGGCTGTGCGTTTTCTCAACGCACAAGTCTCTGTGATCCCGGAGGCCGCCGATGCCCAGGCACGGGGCCGGGCGATCCCGATGGTGGCTACTGTGGTCGGGCTCGTGGAACACCGGGGGGTTGGCGCCCGGGTGATCGGGGGCTGGATCACCCAGAGCTTTCTGGAGTTCTTCGAGCCATCTCGGCGAGAAGTGGAGCAGCTCGCCGGCGGCTTCTACGATCAGATAGTTCGGGTGCGATTCCCGGCGCCGGCGCCTCCGGGGGCGGACGCTACAGCTCCGGTGGGCGCCTCCTGGGGGGAGGACACCAACGAACAAGTATGAGCCTCCCCCCCCCCTCGGGCCTTTAGATAGGACCCGTCTTTTTTGTCTTAGGGTTTGCGCTCCCGGTAGCTTCTTAGAAGAAGCCCCGGACACTTGTACAAAAATATTTTGATGCAATAGAAATGAAATTTTTTGCTAAGTCTTCGAATTAAATTTACCAGGTCTCCCGGGAGGTTACTCCTGGGCAAAGGCCCCCGTGGTTGGGGCGCAACCTCAGGGGCGTCCCATCATTGCGGGGAGCCTCTCCGGAGGTGGAGCCTCCGAGCTCCGGCGGGTGTCACCCGGGGGATGCCCAGGCCACCTTCATCTTGTTAAGTCTTTTCTCTGGGGGACATGGCAGGAGTGTTTCCCGGGAGCCAATCCGGTTGCGGTGGCATCCGGAGTGGCACCTAGACAACTTCGACAACCACTGCGCTGAATTATCCCCTTTGCGACCAGGGTCCCGGAGGGTTCCTCCGCTTCGGATACTTCCACCGGCGGGCTATGAATATTGGCCCGAGGATTTTCTCCAGGAGGCCCAACGTCGTATATGAGGCTTGTATCGAGACCTGGCACGGGAGCTGTCAGAGGGCCTCTGGGATTATTAGGTGTAGGGGCCTTCCGGGTCGCACTCCGGGTCGTGCCATGTTTAATGTAGTGATGCCCACCGGAGGGGGAAGATGTCCTCCGGTTAAATATTTTGAATAAAGCTAAGTTTGCTTGTGTACTTTGTGAATTCCCAAATGGTCCGGAATAGGGTGATCCCCAGGTACAAGTTATCCCCCCCCCCCTCATAGCGGGCCGGAGGGTAGCTCCGCGCGCTGTGGAGGTGACAAAGCCCTCAAGGCAAAGTAAGAACTCAATTAAGAATTCCTCAAGTTTTCCAAAGGTTCCAGTAAGAAATTTTCCCGGTCGCCGTGAGAACGAGGGGTCAGGAGAAACTTCCGGGAACTAATTTTTGAAAGTCCCGGTGAGATCCTCCGGTCGCCGTGAGAACGGGGAGCAGAGAAAGAGCTTTCTGGGAGATAGTGCCCAAGATTTCCAGGAATTTTTCTGGGAGAAAACTCTCTGGTCGCCAGGAAAATGGGGGGCTGGGAATGAGGTTTCCGGGGAAGAATATCCAAGGAAATCTGAAATTCCCAGGAATAATTTTTCCGGGAGGAAACCCTCCGGTCACCATGAAAACGGGGAGCCGGGAACGAGATCTCCGGCGAAGAATATCCAAGGAAATCTGAAATTCCCAGGAATAATTTTTCCGGGAGAAAATCCTCTGATCGCCGTGAAAACGGGGAGACGAGAACGAGATTTCCAAGAAAGAATTATCCGAGAATTCCGTCTCGCTAAGGAGACAATCGACTCCAGAGGAGGGTGTGCCCGATGACAGGTCTGAGTGTTTGAGAAGGGGACTAGTCTCTCAAATTGACTCGTTACCGCAGTCCTCGAGGACTGGGTTGCCGCTTACACCCTCAATCCATTAGGGGTGATCATAAGCCACCCTATGGGAGTGGGACTCCCGTTGTAGGGACTTGCTGGGTCATGATAGCCCACTTCCTCACGGGGAGGGCATCGCCATGAGAGACGGTAATGCAAAGACCTGTAGTGAGCCAGAGCTAAGGAAAAAACTAGTTGTATTGATAATGAGTTAAGATACAACGCCTCCCCCCGCAAGATTGCGACAGGGGAGAGAATGGTGAGTACAAATGTCCCCCTCCCCTCCAGTGTAACTGCTCCGGGGGAGGGGATGAGCCTGTAGGCTAGACGTAGAACTTGCAAAGCAAGCGTACATTCCATGTGTGCCTTTGCTCCTGCTCTTGAAGATTGGAGAGCTTGTAAGCCCCCGAGCCCAGGACTGCTGAGATTCTGTAGGGGCCCTCCCACTTGGGGGAGAGCTTGCCCTGGGCATGGGGTCTGTGACGCGCTTGAGGACGAGGTCCCTGAGGCAGAAGGCCCTCTCGCAGACATGTTGGTTGTATGTGCGCGCCATTCTGCGCTCGTAGATGGCGTGGCGGAGGAGCGCTCGGTCGCGTTCCCCTTCCACGAGGTCGACCTCCAGTCGCTGATTTGCTTCGTTGGCTTGGTACATTGCGGTCGTAGCTCCGTCTAGGAGCTCAACCCGCAGTAACCGGAAGCAATCTCCAGGGAAAGAACCGCCTCCGCTCCGTATACAAGGGAGAAGGGGGTACGTCCCGTCGCCCGGCTCGGGGTCGTACGCATGGAACAGAGGATGCTAGGGAGCTCCTCCGCCCACGTACCCCATTTGGAGGCAGCTTGTTCGAGCCATCGGAGTAACCCTTGTAGGATTATGCTATTAACTCTTTCGACGACCCCGTTGCTCTAGGGGTGAGCTACCGAGGCGAAGTGGACGGTGAGACCCAAGCCTTCGCAAAATTCCCGAAAATATACCGAGTCGAATTGGGTCCTGTTATCGACGATGATTTCTCGAGGGACCCCGAAACGACATATGATATTCTTCCAGAAAAACCGCTGTACCGCTCGGGACGTGATGCTGGCCAGAGGTTCGACCTCTACCCACTTTGTAAAGTAATCGACCGCGACCACCGCATACTTGTAGCCCCCGGGCGCTAGGGGGAAGGGACCAAGGAGGTCCATCCCCCAGTGCGCGAAGGGCCAAGTGATAGGGATAGTCCGCAGCGCCACAGGGGGGAGGTTCGAACCCTTGGCCATCTTTTGGCAGGCTTCGCACCCGGAGACAAGGTGTCGGGCGTCGCGAATCACCGTGGGCCAATAGAAACCCTGGTGAAGGGCCTTGGCCGCGATGGTGCGAGGGGCCAGATGAGACCCGCAACTTCCCGAGTGAATATCCTCGAGAAGCCAGAGCCCTTCCGGCCGTGAGAGGCAGCGGAGCAAAGCGGAAGCCCCTTACTTGTAAAGCTTTCCCTCCAGCAGGAGGTATGCCCGAGCCTTGGTTCGGAGGCATTTGGCTTCTGTCTTGCTGGGAGGGTCTCCCTCCCCCTTGATGAAGGAGATGAGGGGATCCATCCAAGATGAAGTCCGGGTAATTTCGGCGACTTCCGGGACGCAGGGCTCATCACCTGCGTCCGGGGAGATCACTGAGGGCTTTGCGATGATCTCCAAGAAAGCCCCTTTGGGGAGCGGTTCCCGGGCACTGGCCGCCCGAGCTAGGGTGTCTGCCCGGTCGTTGTCCCTCCGTGGGATGTGTCGGGCCTCTAGGCCATCGAAGTGCTTCTACATCTTGCGCACTTCCTGCAAGTAGAGGCTCAAGTTTGCGTCATGGCACAAGTAGGACTTATCCATTTGGTAAACTACAAGCTGGGAGTCTCCTTTCACTAGGAGGCGTCAAATCCCCAGGGAGTGCGCGAGGCGCAACCCGAGGAGTAAGGCCTCGTATTCGGCAACGTTGTTCGTGGCAAGGAACTCGAGCCGCGCCGCGTACTCCAGTTCCCTCCCCTCAGGGCTCCGGAGGACTGCTCCCGCGCCGGCCCCGGCGAGACACAGGGAGCCATTGAACATGAGTGTCTAATGGTCGCTACGTCGGGGCGGTGCGGGGAGATTTTCATCCCCGGGCCTAGAGGCAGGAGTCCACTCCGCCACAAAGTTGGCGAGGACTTGTGACTTAATGGCGGAACGCCCCGTGAGGGAAAGGGAAAAGGGGGCAAGCTCCGCCCCCCACTTTCCTATTCGGCTGGTGGCTTCCTTGTTCCGGAGCCCCTCCCCCAAAGGGAGGGACGACGGGACAGTGATGGGGTGCCCTAGGAAGTAATGACGAAGCTTCCGAGACGCCATTAGAAGGGCGTAGAAGATCTTCTCCATCTCCGTGTACCGAGTTTTGGCCCCTTGGAGGGCTTCACTCACGTAGTACACAGGACGCTGTTGCCCGTCTTGCTCCTTTACCAATACCGCACTTACGGCGACAGGGGTCGCGGCGAGGTAGAGGAGCAAGGGCTCTTCCGGAGATGGGCCCACGAGCATTGGGGGGCTCGTGAGATACTTCTTCAAATCGTTGAAAGTCTCCTGGGCCTCGGGGGTCCATCGGAACCCTTCGAGCCCCCGGAGGATTTTGAAGAATTGGAGGCCGTGTTCCCCCGACCGCGAGACGAAGCGACTCAGCGCGGCCAAGCGGCCGGTGAGTCGTTGAACGCCTTTGACCGAGCGCGGCGGGGGCATGTCTAGGAGTGCCCGGATCTTTTCGGGGTTGGCCTCTATGCCCCGCTAGGACACGAGGAAGCCCAGGAGCTTCCCCCCGCGCATGCCGAAGGCGTATTTCTCTGGGTTGAGCTTCAACCCGTATGCGCGAAGGTTGCGGAAGGTCTCCGCTAAATCGTCGATGTGAGCAATCGCGCATGGACTTTTGACGACCACGTCGTTGACGTAGACTTCGACGTTGCGATCTATCTGGTCCTTGAGGACCAGCGTCATGAGTCGCTGGAAGGTCACTCCAGCGTTCTTTAGCCCGAAGGGCATGTGGACGTAGCAGAAGGTCCCAAGGGGAGTTATGAAACTCGTCTTTTCCTCGTCCCCTTCTGCCATCCGGACTTGGTGATAGCCCGAATACGCGTCCAAGAAGCTCATCAACTCGCACCCCGCGGTCGAGTCGACTAGCTGGTCGATTCGTGGGAGCGGGAAGTTGTCTTTGGGGCAAGCGCTATTGAGGTCGATGAAGTCCACGTACATTCGCCACTTGCCGTTCGACTTCTTCACGAGGACGGGGTTCGCAAGCCACTCGGGGTGCAAGACCTCCCGAATGAACCCCGCCTCTTAGAGCTTGGCGATCTCGACCTTGATCGCCTCTTGGCGTTCAAGGGAGAGTTTCCTCAGCTTTTGCTTGACCGGGGGGTGGGCGGGGGTCACCGCGAGCTTGTGCTCGATGACGTCCCGGGCGACACCTCGCATGTCGGAAGGCTTCCAGGCAAAAACGTCAGAGTTTTTGCACAGGAAAGCTGCGAGTTGCTCCGCGTGCTCCTCATGGAGATCCGCCCCGATCCTAACGGTCTTGTCCCCGTCGTCCGGGGATAGCGGGATCTTTCGAAGGTCCCCTTCCGGACGCGGCTTGGGGAGGGACCTCCCAGAAAGTATCACGGTGGCGTCTGACTTCGAGGGAGAGGCCTCCCCCCCCCCCCCCCCGGGGTTTTGATCATGTTGACGCTCCAGATCATTGCGGCGGCGCGCTCGTATAAAGCGCAGGCCGCGTCTTGGTCTCCCTGGGCGGTGATCAAGCCATGAGGCCCGGGGATCTTCACACAGAGGTAGCTCTCGAGGATTGCCGCCCCCAAGCGGTTGATCGTAGTCCTCCCCATGATTGCATTGTATGAAGAGGGGAGGTCCACCACATCGAACCGGACCATCTCTGTCCGATAGTTATCCGGGGTGCCGAAGGTCATGGGGAGATCCACCTTCCCCACGGGGTGGATCGTCTTCCCCAGGACGAATCCTTGCAAAGGCCCTACTGCGGGCTGTAGTAGCTTCTCATCCACCTGCATCTCCTTAAACGCCTTTAGGTAGAGGACGTCGGCGGAGCTCCCGCCATCCACTAGGATGCGGGCCAGATAGCAGTTGTAGACGGTAGCGGAGACGATGAGCGTGTCATCATGGGGGAAGCGAACCCCACGCGCGTCTTCCACCTTAAAAATGAAGGGGACGTCCAACCACTTGGGTGGCGGGGACTTATGTAGCACCCCCACCACCTTTACTTCGCGCGCGTATTCCTTGCGCTGACGCTTAGAGTCCCGCCCGGAGGCGGACCTTCCCATGATGACGTTGACACGCCTTTGGGAGGTTTGGAAGGGGAGAGTCTCTGACGGCTCCCCCTCCCGTACTTGTCCCTGCTATCCCCTCGCGGGGGCAGGAAGGGCCTGTAAGGCCGGCTAAGGGGGCAAGGAGGCAGGAGTCCCCCCCTGCCCATGCTGGTCGAGGAATGCGGCGAAGTGTTGGAGCAATTGATGGTATTCCCAGGTGGCATGGGTATTGGACTTGTGGAAGGTAAACCACAAGCCTTCCCTGGCTCCTGCCGTGGGGCTTTCGCGACCACGGGACGGCTACCCTCCCCCACGACCTTTTGGCTTGGGGAAGGGGCCATTGCCCTTGGAGGCATCGCCCGAGCCACCTCCGCCCTCGAGGACAAAGGTGTCCCGAGGCCGTGGCTCGCTACGATTGCCCCCCTTGGGGCGTTTGAGGGGGTCCCTGGCCCCCCGATCGACGGGGGAGGGGGCCCCCTAGTTCTTCTTCCAGAGGTCATCCTCCTCCGCCCGAGCGTACTTCTCAAGTACGTTGAAGAGCTCGTCGGCGGAGGAGGGGCAACTTCGGGAGAGTCTCCGGTGGAGCTCTCTCAAGAGGATCCCGCTCTTACACACCTCAATGACTGCGGAGTCAGGGACATGAGCTACTTTGCTCTTGACCTGAGCAAAGCATTTGAAGAAGCTGCGGATGGTCTCCCCCGTCCTCTTTCAGACGGTGTACAGCTGTGAGGAATCCAAGGGACGCACATAGTTCCCCTGAAAGTTTGCGCAGAACTCGCGTTTGAGCTGCGCCAAGAACTTGATGGAGCCGGCCTTCAGGTTGTAGAACCACGAGCGGGCGATCCCGGTTAGGTAGAGGGGGAAGATGTTGCATTGAACTGTCTCATCCCCCCAGCCGCTGAGATGGCTGTGGATGGCTGTGGAATACACCTGCACAAATTCATAAGGGTCGGCCTCACCATTGTAGTGCTCGAGGTGCGGCGGACAGTAAGGCCGCGGCCATCGAATGCATCGGAGTCTGCGGCACAACGGCTGGTTGGCCCCCTCCACCTCTCGGGGGGAGTCCCGGTCGTTGTCCACTTTTACAGGGGACGCGCGCTCGTTGTCGGAGTCAGGGAGGGGCCCAAGAGGTCCGCCGCCATGGCGGTAGCGCCGCTTCTCCTCCGGGTTGGTGGAGCTGACCTCCAGGATGTCCGGGCACCCCCCGGGGGTAGTTAGTTCTTCGGCGGGTCTCTTGCCCCGGCCAGAGCGAGAACGGGGCTCCCCGCGTCCATGGCCTGGGGGAGGCACCTCCCTAGACTTGGTGGTACGCATTTGCTCAACCTCCTCCTGGGTGAAGCGAACTTGATCCGTCGGGGGAGCTCTCGGGGGCAGCCCCGGGGGAGGAGGGAGCTCATGCGCGTCGATTGCGGGTGCGGGAGGCGCAATCGGGGCGTGGGTGGAATTCATTACTGGGCGGTCCCCGATAGTACCGTCCGGAACCGGAGAGTGGGGGCCCTGCCGGGAAGGTCCGATGATGGCGCGGGAGTCGCCCGGCGGGCCACCTCTGAAATGACGGGCATAACCGGTGAGGAGAGGCCGGCATCCGGTCCCGGGAATGACCCGGGCGCGAAGTGAACCATTGGCACGGGAAAGACACTGGGGACTGGGTAAGTCCCCGGCCCCGGGAACGCTCCCAAGGTTGGGAAGGCTCCGGATGACGAGCCTACCGGAGCGTAGCCCCCGCTAGAGCCACAGGCCCCGGGGGCGACCTGACCTCCGAGGGTCGAAGGGGCCACCAGATGCCCCATAAACGGGGGCATTGCCACCATGAACGGGAACTACGGGTAGATGGAGGCCGGTGGTCACGCCAGAACGATGAGGAGCTCGTCCATCGAGCGCTGGGCGCGGAGCTGGCCCTCCATCGAAGCCTCGAGCAGCGCGTCCCGGGAAGCCGACGGAGCCACCGGGGGAAAACTTGTCCCCCCGGGAGCGTCTGAGGTTGTCGGGTTGGACCCGGAGCCCTGTCCGCTAGAAATTACCGGGAGGGTTAAAGGTGATACCTGGGTTTGGCCGTGTCCGGACGTCGGCGCCGGGACGGCCATGCTTCGGACGGGTGGCGCCGGGTCACTGGAACCGGCGCCACCAGGAAGGGTGCGAGCCCTCGTTCTTGGGGGAGCCATGGCGATTCGTCACGAGTCCCCACGGACGATGCCAACTGTCGCAGTATTGCGAATACCCCGACAGGTTTTGTGGAAGATCCTAGCGAAGAAAAGACGACGCGAGTTGACCGTGCGACCGGTCCTCTCCTGTCGGACAAAAACAACAAGTAACACGGAGGTTTACACAGGTTCAGGCCTCAGTGGAGGCCCTAGTCCTGTCGACGTGCTCCCGACCGGAGTCGGTTAGGGGAGCTCTCTCAGGGGAGAGGTGGCTCCAGAGCACGCATGTTCGATTGTCTATTAGAGTAAAAATGAATTGTCCTCCCCCACATGAGAGGGTTACAAGGGCTTATATAGGCCCAAAAACTGCAAAAAGACTAAACTACCCCGCTAGCCACCGTTGGATCGAGGGGCACTAGCGTCCTTCTTCCGGCCAGGAACTTTTGATGCTTGACAGGTGTCCGCCAGTTCCCGAGGTGCTTCTCACGTGACCCGGGACCAGGGACCCTTGTCTTCGAAAGAACGGCGGCTCTTGGGACAAGCCACAGAGGGGCCTTGTCCCCAGGCAAAAGGCGGCGCCTGAGACAAACCGCCGGGGGGCCTTGTCCCTGGGACAATGGCGTCACCCGGGACAAGCCACCGGAGGGCCTTGTCCCCAGGTAAAAGGCAGCGCCCGGGACAAGCCGCTGAGGGGCCTTGTCCCCGGGCAAATTGAACGGCCTCTTACCTGGACTTGATCCCACGGAGATTTCCCCCAACACAAATTACTTGGTTGAATGACACCATCATTCAGCAATTCTCCAAGCTGATCTCTTTGTTCTCCAATACCGAATTGCGATATATAAACTAATTAAGCCAAAACAAATAGGACTCAGATATATGTATATGGATCGGAATACAATCCCGACCAAAGATCAGATCCATGTTGCGAACCCTTTCCAAGGTCGCGAACCCTTCCGAGGTCGCGAAGCTTTTCTGAGGTCGCGAAGCCTTTCCGAACTCGATTCCGAGGTAGGGAAGCCTTTCCAAACTCGAATAGGTCTAGGTCACGCTGGCCCTGAAAGACCCGAAGATACTCCCGGATAAGTTACAGAGTGCTTCCGCGATCACATGAATGCGCTCCTATGTACTCCTTCTGGGAGCCAGAGGGGTCTTTTCCATTATCGCTTTAGCCGTTGGGGAACGCTCCAGATTTGTGAGCGGCGATTGGTTGCACCTACGTCCACCAGGATACCGTTGGCGGGACGTTCCAGGGTTGAGGTTTGTAGTGTCATGGCGAAGTTGTGCAAGGCGCAGAGTTTCTTCTGTGGTCATGTGAACTTCTTCTTCTCGCCACCTGCGAGCTTCATCTTCTTGCCGTTTGCGATCCTCTTCTTCCCTAGCAAACCGTTGCTCTGGGGTCTCCTCGGAAAGACCAGCAACTTCCCGTGGAGCCGAAACCATAGACGAGGAGAACGTCTCCTTTTTTGAGTCATACTCAAAGTCAAGGAGGGAATGAAAATTGTCTAGAGTAGATTCTTCTAGACCCAACGAACGGTAATTGCCGGGATCACCTATATCTGACGAGGAAGCATCAGGATCCTCAGCACCCGCGTTAGTCAAGGCAATGGGTTGTAACTCATACTCGCCTTCGGATGTGACAACGCTTATAGAGAGCGAGTGAACTGCTCTTTCAAGTACTCGGCCGATGGATGTGACTGTAGCCAGAGAAGAGTTCTCCTTGGCATAGGGCTCGAGGGCAGCATCGATCTCTTCCATGGGAACGGCGTCTTCATCCATGATATCGGCATAGTCAGTGAGATCAAAGTCCTTCTCCGAGTCGTATGCACAGGTCGTAGGATCCATAGATACGGCAAGCCTTGGTGAAGAAAATATACCGTCTTTATATCCCCAAGAACAGTGCTAGTTTCGACGATTGGGACAACATCCCAAACCAAACTTACAAAGATTGTGTTATTTAAAAAGGAGGACAGTATCTGTCAATCACCAAAGAACATCACCGTAAACATGAAAGTAGACACATTGTGTTTCTACAGGTTCAAGCCCTCGTAATTTGAGTAATAGCCCTACTCCTATTGAATTTTCACTATCAGAATGATGGATTATAAAGTGCACAGAGTTTAGCAATTTTTGTATTGTCTAACTCTTACTTCATCTCTCCCCTCCCTTCTACAAGTTCTAAGCCCTTTTTATACTCGTCAAAAGGCATCGGTTGCTTCATTGGAGGGACACTTGGCGGTTGCAAGCAGTTATTGTCTGCCAATTATGATGTGACAGTTATAGATAACCGTACGTTCATTCTTCTAAATAGTAAAGAGAGATTCATATTTACCCTAGGAATAAAGGAACGTATTGGTCAGAGAGCGGTTATGGTCTATCAAACATGATAGCATAACTACATCACTCTTAGACTGTGGTCGGTAAAATAAATCTCGACCAAACCTTCCGTTCTTGATTCAAACGCACTTCCAAACTTAATATTTTTCTTAATTCACTATCATGGTAAGGATAAAGAAACCATTATCGATCTCTTCGTAAAGAAGTTTAAAGATAACTCTCTTATTGTTTGATCGCGTACTGGCGTGACCATATATTGGGGATTACCATGTCTCAGCGACCATAGTGACCGCGGGTAGTGACCACGGACTCTGCAACCTTAGATATTGCAATCACAGAGGTCACAGCCACAAACATTGAGACCACGGATAATACACTAGCGTAACGATTATCCGTAATAGGCCTTCATATTTGTTTGACAAGATGGGCTGGATTATGTCTAGAAGATCTTGGACTATCATATGATCTCTCTGTGTGGTCGCAAGCGACCACAAAAAGACACAAACATATTACTTGGGTAATAATCTCCGTCAAGTGTCTAGTCAAATTTTGGTGTTTGATCGAAATTGGATTGTTGGTCGAATCAATATATTTGATTTTGATCGAATGTGAGAAACAGTTGGCCAGTGAGGAGCACGGACGTCCAGATGAAGCGAACACGTCGATTGAACAACCACGAACGAAGAGATGACATGACTCAACATGGGTACAACATTCAAACAATAGCCCACAAGCCGAGTAGTGAGTTCCACGCGGCCAGCTCAGATGATGTGAAAAGACCGATCAAACGGCCATAAATGCGATGAGGATGTGGGCAAGGCAACGAGTTCCACACAGACAATATAGATGAAGCGAAGATGCCGATCAAACGACCAAAAACGTAGCGTCAATGTGGTCAGACATGATGCGAAGTTTGTGCCCAAATTGTATATCAATATATGATATGATCATAGTCATTGCATCAGATGGCGTACACAAAACATTCATTTTATTGTCCCTGGTGACTTGCTTCCGGTCTATATATTGTACAACATTATTGACAAGAACAACATTTTGGCTTTTGATGCTCTTATTACCAATGATAAATAAAATACTACCTCGGAGTCACACATGTCAAGGGATATCATACATAAGCAAATTACCACCTTGGTTGCTACAACACGGCCCTATCAACACCTGAAGGGCATCAGAGTCTTGACTTTGCCGACGAGTCCATGACAATCATCACTTTACCGACAGCCTTCCTGTCTCTCAGAGCAGCAAAAGCAAGATTGGCCTGGAGAAAATTGAAAGCAATATGGTTACATGTATGAAGCTGCAGAACACTGATGCACTTCAGAGTGGTTGCTTCATGCACATGCAAAAACATGAAAACACATCAGGTAATTGTGGAGCTCCATCCACATCCATTTGAGGCATAGCACATGACTAACAGAAATGAATGGATGCCCTCATAAATTCAGAATATTGCACGAATGCACGAATGCCCATCCAAAGTTTAAAATGTTATATATGCCCACCTAAAATGACAACCACCCTCAATCATACCCTCTAAATGTAATTGTTAAAGTTTGAACTATTATACATTCCTCTGATAGAAATGATCCTTATGCCCTCCCACACCTTTTTTTTGCATTTGTTAAACTAGACCATCTTTTAATATTGACCACTACTAAATCACAATGATATGTGCCATCGTGAAATCATCTGCGATAATCTTATATTGGTAACTATTGCCTAATGTTGGGCCCTTGCGGATGTGTGAGGCTGGGGCCAAGGCAGCCAAAGCAGCTTGGCAGCTTAGTGTGTCTCATGTACGAGCAGCAACTTAGAACATGTCACCTAAGGATGGTGTTTTGGGTTGGCAGCATGTTGGTCTGCCAGCATATGGTTTGTGGTTTGTGGTTTGTAGACTCATAGGCATGAGACACATAAGACACTTTAATAAAGGACATATTTGGTACATGTACCAAATAATTGAGGTAGTTAGTTTAGTCGTTTATAATTTTAAGTGTTAATAATGGTTATGTTGTCATTAAAAAACCAAAATCCTCTAATAAGGGCATGTCGGAGGGTTGTTATCACTTTAGATGGGAATATATAACATTTTAAACTTTAGATGGGCATTCATGCAATATTCTAACTTTAGGAGGGCATCCATTCAATTCCCCCTGACTTAAACGATTAAATACCTCTCTCTTATCCCTTATCCCTGAAGATATAACCAATTGAAATATGTTTAATATTCAGTAATAGAACAACAAGGTCTGATTAAGGGTCTGTTTGGTTCAATGCCAATGTGGTGTGCCAAAAACCCCAGTGTTATTGTTTGGTTCATGATTACAAAAACGTGTAATGTGGAAAATGTGATAAAAGAGTACACATATCAACCACACATTTTTTTTACCAAAAAATGGTGTAAAGTGAGGTGAACTTTTGTCCACCAAAGAGTGTGGTACGCCACACTTGGGTGTGGCACGGTAAAGTGTGGCTGAACCAAACATGCAACATGCCCTAAATCAGGTTAGCAGCAATTTATGCTATAAATAAAATACTAACATTGCCACCCAGATAGATTTAGTCAAGAGTAGCTGTTTGCTTAATAATATGCTCCCGTAATCTAGCAATACCACATTGGCACACTCATAAATAACTGCTTCACAAGTTTAATTAAGAATTATTTGACATTACAAGCACCAAAGCTGTTTCATATGTATAATATGTAGAGGAGGCAACATGAGAATTGACTGAACAAAACAATGCAAGTAATTACAAAATATGCTGCCCTAGTTGATGACAAATTCACAAGACACATTTTAAAAGCGTTGCCCTCGGGATAGATTGTTGCCATGGGATGGGGTAAGCACGCATAAGTGGCTACTGTTATAAGAGCTTCAAGGCTAGCAAGTACTGTGAGGTTAGTTGGTTACCTCCGAGAGTTGGTAGGTGTGTGAGATTTGAACTCTTATTAAACCCTTTGAAACCCATGACAAGAGTTCATTAAGGGAGTCATTGAATACTTGTGGCTGATGAGTTCTGTAGCTTCCCCAGTATAGACCGTGAATTGTCCAGTTCTGCAATAGCACAGCACGATTAGTTATTGGTTCTTACATATAAATGAATTGCAAACAAAGCAAGTTTCTGGATGAGCAGCATCCTCATTTCAAAAGTTCCTTTTCAGTGCTCCAACTATATGAAGCGAGTCATTTTCTCCCTGGGAAGTCATTTCTCAGACTTGGTCATCATTTGTAGTTTTATCAACTACCATCAAAAATCAAAAGATGCAAGTTCTTATTGACTGATTATATTTATTTTTTTTATCTCATTCCATAGTATCTATCATTCTGGTGCAATTTTTCTGGGTATTGCTGTCAGTTTGAGAGTGATTACTCATAGATTCTCAGATTAGTGCCGATATGATATTATACAAAGCCACAGATATCAGTTATGTCTCTATCCTTCCACAGCAAGCACAAGATTGCCCCAATTAAATGTATATTATAGATATATGTAGATTCTCACAGTTCAAGTAATATAACAAAAAAAATAGGGTGCACACAGCAATGAACCTAGATGTTAAAACCCAACATTCAGTAAATTCCATTGATCAATGTGAAAGAGGGCCCCAATTAAAATTTCCATATATGAGCACACCTTAACAAGAGCAATATTTGCTCGAATAACAGGTACTTCGCCACTGGCAAATCCAATGATCAGAATATGTGCACCCCAATTGAGAAGCTTCAGGCTATCTTGCGTAGGCTTACCCCCAACAGGATCATACAAGACATTGATGCCTTTGAGATTTCTAGCCTTCAGAAAGGACTTGACACTTTCTATAAGATTCCCCTTGCTTGAGTCAATTACATGATCAGCTCCTATTGACTCGAGGTATTGCAATTTCTCACTCCCCCTGAAGTAAGAAAAGCTATTTAGATACAATAGACTAAAGGGTCAAAGAAAATAGCAAACAAGAACTATCTGATCGTATCAAATACCTAGCAACTGCTATAACAACAGCACCACAAACTTTTCCTATTTGTACAGCAGATACCCCAACACCACCAGCAGCACCAAGAACAAGTAGTACCTGAAATAGTAACCTTCATTAGTAAGAACCAACAATGTGCTGGAGACATGCATCAAACAATACATATCACAAATATCTTTAAAAACAGCTACAAGTATTGGCATGCTTCATAAAGATAAAGACAAGTAAATGATGAAACAGGCAGCACTCCAAACAACATTAAACAATAATGGAAGAGGAATAAATAAATTTAGTACAGCATCCCAAATATGATTCCAATTAAGAGAAGCACAACAAGATGTCAAATTGATAGCATATTAAAAATGAAGAATATATGGAGCCCACCTGACCAGCCTTCAATTGAGCCCTGTGAACAAGAGCCAAATGTGATGTACCAAATGCAACAGGTAACGCTCCAGCAGTTACCAGGTCACATCCATCAGGCACTAAAAACCTTATTCACAATAATATGGCATTGATTTAGTAATAAGCTGCAGTTAAGAGGAGATATGACACTAAAAAAGCGAATATAAACCTACAAAAGCTACATCATGTAACACAACATTTCGTTCTTCTGTAGAATTTTCACAACGACACACTGAGGTAATGGTTCTAGTTTGCTCTACATAATCATTTTAAGCTAGGGTTCAGAATCCTGCATCAGCAAAAATACAGAGGGGTCCAGGATGCTGGTTTTTGTTTTTCTTCTTGTTCTTTGTATTTTTTTCAAGTTTTTGTGTTTCCTACATCTCGAATAATCACTGGTTTCTACATTCCATCACATTAGCATATACCAGCACCAGAAAATCTGATAACCAGCCGGTTACTAACCCGGTTTTGAGAACCCTGGTTTAAGCTCCACAAGTTAGAGCAGAACATGTGGATAAACAGGAGGGCCTACTGGCATAGTTTTGGTAATGTGATCTTGGGTAGAAATAATCACTATAACAAATTGCGGAACCTGAACCACAATATTAGCAGCATCCACTTTTGAGGAAACTACAAAAGTTAATGCTCGTCCAAGGGGAATGGCACAAGAGTCATATTGGCATGAATGTGTTCGAGATTTGCATGGAATAAACTTACGAGAGAGAGAGAGAGAGAATATTTTGTATATAATAGCACAGAGTTAGTCATTCTCGTATTTAGGCACGCCATCAAATACATCATATTTTTCTCTCATAAGCAAGGTGTATTTGGCCAGACTTAAGCTTCTGCAATAAGCCCACTTATTATAGCCCAATAAGCCCCTTCCACTAGCTTAAACTTATTAGAGAGCTTCTAGTTTAAGAGAGGCTAAAACTTATGGAATAAACCCTCAAACAAGCTCCTTGTTTTGCCCAGCTTCAGGTTATAAATCCATTAGCTTAAGTTGAAGCTCAACCAAACACACCCACACAACAAATGAATTAAACACAAAGCACACCAACTTGAATACTGCGATAGATAATTCATAATGGTTGCTCCTCAAAAGTTAATAGAGAAACTTAGGAAAGAAAATTAACCAAATATCTAGAGATATCTATTTATTTGCAGCAACTAAAGTACTAGAATGGTGAACACAACCTATTCTTCCTCCAAAATTATCAACCTACCACAGGATGCAATCAAAAGATTGCACACCTTACCTCTTCAATTAACACACATGCACACACTTATGTGCACACGCGTGCGTGCACAAACACACACACACACACAACAACAACAAGCATACACACACCAATACAGATGCACCCCATACGTGTACACACCATATGGTCCATGCACACACACACACCCACATATATATGTGCGCACAAGCAAACATATGCTCACACATGCAGGGTGAGATACAGAGAGGCAATTTGAATTGAACCATAAAATGAAAACATCAACATTTTCAGTTGAAATTTTTACACTTTAGACACTGAATTAACCAAAAACAAAGCTATAACTGTATCCGAATAATCTGAAAAAAAAATGTTCAGTTGGTTTGGATGGTTATATCGGATTTCACAAATATTGGAAGTTCAAAATGAGATAAACCTTCACTGACATTGAAACATAGGTATAGGCAAGTAACCATACAAAAAGTATGGATATACCAGGATATGTTACATTACATAATAACCAAGCCTATAGTAATCAAGCCTAATCATGTATATACTGGGTGCACTTATGACCAAAATAAAAAATATACACCTGACAATGTAAGCATTACCTTCTTTTGAGTTCATGAATGGTGAAGAACAAAAAGAATCTAAAGAAAGACTAGATAGAGAGAAACAGACCAAGTGAGCATGGTGTTCTTGGCATGCAGTGGCAGATGCATGTACAAGCTGTAGGGTCATTCGACCCCACAGCTTTTGGCAAAATAGCCCATAATCTATTGAAATTTATAATCCATGGTACTACAAAGATTTTTTAAGAATCAACCCCACTAAATATCAAAATTCTACATTTGACCCACAGATAAAATTTCTAGATCAACCACTGTTGGTGTGGACAATAAAGAAGTGGTGGGAGTAGGTCTAGGTAGAATGGTGGTATTGTGAGGTGTTTGTAGCGTCCAGATGGAGGACAATAAACTGTAAATATCCACAGACATGGCCCACCAAGCGTAGTCCTAGGGTTGAGGCCTTTATGAGCAATTATTTGGTTGATATGGCAGTTGATCAATATATTCCCCCTAACTGTATCAGACCTAACCTATTTCAGAAGAAGAATAATTCTTCCAAACCACGCATATCTCCCAATGACCAAACTTACTTTTTCATTCAGTTAAATAGGCTGGTTCATTTTGCACACCCCTAGCAACAGCAACAACAATTCCAATGTATAAGTGATATCCATCCAATTTTCCACTATTATCAATTGGCTTCAAGTCACTAATCAAAATCTCACACAAAAAAAAGGACTAGAAGATATTGTTGACATCTTGATAAGATGTAGCAACTACCATGGCAACAAACAACGATGAACATTAGCTACAACATTTGCAACGCAATACCAAACTAGTACAAACATTTACTGCAAAGAAGCCAATTTTCCAATTTCCAGTGTGAATCTTCAGAAGACATGAAAGAAATGATCCTTGATTATGATGATAAACTGTGAATCAAATAATTTTGCACTAGCTTAAACACACTTTACCAATATTAAAGGGCCTATTTGGCCTAATTTAACTTAAACTTATAAGCCCAATAAAAGAGTGTTTGGCCGAGCTTAGCTTCTCCAATAAAATGGTTTTTTTGGCTTAATGGCATAAAAGCCCAAAAAAACTGACTTATTTGATAAGCACAGAAGTTGTTTAGGTTTATAAGCTTATTCTAGGCTTATAAGCTTGAGGGAGTAAGGGGCAGAGAGTAGGGGATGGGGATAAGTCCTAAATAAGATGACGAAGCCACCTGTGGCTTATTACCAAATAAGCCGCATCCAGCTTATAAGCTTCCAAATAAGCAGAGCATTAACGCTTCGGGCATGAGCATTTTTGAGAAGCTAAGCCCCAAATAAGCTCGGACAACACTCTTGGCCTAGGAGGGCGTGTTTGGCGGACCTAGAGCTTCTCAAATAAGCCAGTTTATTTGCTTATCGGCTTATAAGCCTAGAAAGGCTTATTTTAATAAGCCCAAAAGATGTTTGGCAGCATGTTGGGCTTCAAAGTGGAATAGTTTTGAGTAATACATTTGTCTGTTTCGAAAGCATAAAATAGAAATATGTTTAGATAATAATAGTAACTCCTAAAAAGATTCCTAAATATTTTTTAGATTCCTTCATTTCTTTCCCATTCCCCAAATTTCAATCGAAGCCACTGCTGCTTTTTGTTCTTCATTTTTTTCCCAAATTCAGGTCCATTCCCCTTCTTCGTTCTTCCCCCAAATTCTAATCCATTCCAATTGAAGTTGCTGCTTTTCTTTTGCTCATCGTTCTTGGGTGTTCCCCAAATTCTAATTGGTTCAATCCCGAAGTCAGATGCATCGACAATGGTGACCGGGATGGTGGCGGGTGTGGCGACTGTCAACTGCAACATCCTCCAATGCAGTGACAACAATGACCATGATGGTGGCAGCGACCACGCCTGCAATCGCTCACAGCAGCGACGACAACCGCGAATAAGACAGTGTTTGGTGCGACTGTGAGGAAGATGTCCTTCGATCGGGCAGCATAGCAGAGGTGGAATATGTGGCACCCATAAGAAGGAGAAGTTGGGGTGGAATGGTCGCAACTTAAGGGGGTAAACAAATTGAAGCCAAGCACGAAGCTCTCTCGAAAAGCACCGTATTTGGCTGGGGCTTTAGCTTATTTAAGTGATAAGCCACAGCTGAAGTTTGGCCAAGCATGCCAAGCCAGTAGGGAGGAATTTAAGTTTATTTGGAATTTCTAGTTCAAAGGGATTTCTAACTTAAAAGATAAATCTGAAATTTAAGCTCCCTATTTGGCCTAACTTCAACTTAGCTGAAAAGTTGCAACTCCGATAAGCTAGGCCAAACGGCACTTATATTGGGTTTCTAAGTTGAAAACCCCGGCCAAATACCCAACTTATTTTGAGGGCTTATAAGCTGTTTTGCCTTATTTGGTGAGATAAGCTACAGTCCTAATCCCTTGGCTTATTGGGCTTATTTGCCTCCCCCACCATCTACCCTTCTCTTTTGACTTATAAGCTCCAATTCCAACCAAACAACTTATTGAACTTTTCTAAAAAAAAAATTCAATCGCACTAAAAAAGAAAAATGAGAAAAAAGCACATCAGTTGTCCAATATTTTATTAAAGATTAGACACATCTCCCAGCCATTAGATCTAAAACATCCTCATCTCCTACCTTCCACTCCAAACCCAGAAATGCATGACACACTTGCTTCTGCAGCTGAAATATCTCACATATGTCATGGGCATGAAAGATAGCTTGCTTCTGTACGGCTGTCTGCTATGTCGACATGTACCACATCGAATTTGTATTACCATTCAACACTTTGCAAATTTCATCTAAGAAAGGGTTACCGCAAAGCTGAATCAGATTAATAACTTGGAGCAATTGCACAGGTTGACATTTATGGGACTATGCATGCAAACAAGTGGAGGAGCTTCGTTTGCATGTCAAAATACTAGTAGTGGTCTGACACACTACGGCAAATATGATTTAGCACAAGTGTTCCTTCCTTGGGGCAAATTGATTACAGCCAAGCTAGTTTATTTGGTGAACCAGGAAGAGGATTGTCAAAAGAAAGATGATATATTTCTTCTATCATACAAGCTTGGGTGCAGACACATAGAGTGCTCATGTAGCTCCAATCACAAGCATTTTCTGCTATTGCTCTATTGAATTATGAAGAAAAAATTATCTTTTTTGTTCATTGCTTATGTGCATACAGGGATTTCTACAAGGTATCAAGCACCATGAATTGAGAATTTTGCAGCAAGCAATTCGAGTTTTCTGCCATAACAAATACCGGAAGAAAGAGGCATAATGATTTAGCATGGTGATTCAAGAAGTTTTATGAAAATATCATTAAGGACCCTTGAGGACAAGGGTCTCAAAGCGGGGAGTAATGTTAGGAACAATGTGAGAAGCAGGTATGCAGCTGTGAAGAGGAAGTATTGGGTGTTCTGAGCTGTGGCGTCTGCATTCTGTTAGTAGTGGAACCTAGTCGTAAGAGGGTGTCATTTGAATTCTACATGGACTCACCGGAAACAATAACTTTTGGAAATGCAAATCTGAATTTTGTCCTCCCTAGTTCTTTCTATCTTCTTCTCTCTTCTCCACCCTCTCTACCAAATCTTTTGATCTATATCCAAATTTCTGCTGTTTCCGGTGAGCTTGTATCACTGGAACTTCAGGAATTAGGCAACTGGTCTGATTTTTAGTTAGAAAAATACTTACCTGATTTTTAGCAATTTCCATGAAGAACAGAAAAAAAATACAACAATTAAAGCTAAACCTCATCTCAAACTAGCAAATTAACAAATAAATCCCCTAAAAATTAAAAAAGAAAACACGAGAAATAAAAAAGCTCACAGGTCCTTCTCGTCGGCGACGATGAGCTTGGCAAAGGAGCCAAGGTCAGCGACGGAGCAGACGCGGTCGCCGGGCCTAAGCCGCCGCACGCCGGGCCCGACGGCGTCGACGACGCCGGCGTAGTCGGATCCGGGAACGAACGGCAGCGGCGGCCGCTCCTGGTACTTGCCCTGCACCTGCAGGTACGTTGCAAAGTTGAGGCTGGTCACCGCCACCCGCACCCGCACGGCCGTCGGCGATGGCAGCACCGGCACCGGGTGGTCTGCCGACAAGTCCAGCGGCGATGCGTCGTCGCCCAGCGGCACGGCGGGGTCGCCCAGCCGCCGCACCACCAGCGCCTCCATTTTTGTGTTGGGGTTGCAAGGGAAGGGGACGAGAGGAGGGTGGAATTTTTTTTTTATGGATAAGCCAGAAAAAAAAAACAATTGCAAAAATAATATGACTTGAAAAATTTTGCAAAAATAGATTACGTCTTGAGATGCATCAAGGACATGTCATGACACAATTGTTGGAAAATGACTTGTTGAGTATGCCCCTTGTCACGACTCAGAAAAAGACAAGTGATTTGTCAAGCCATCAAATCGACAATTTAAATATTTGATACACTTTATATTAAGATTGGGTTAATAACTTTGTATGGTTAATGATAAAATTAAATTATTAACATGCATTTATAGTCTATGATGGTAGATTAATTTGGATTGTTGAATAATTTATGAGACTTGTGTGTATCCTCTCTACGCAATGAATTATTTTGAAATAATCATAAATTTCACAAATAATCGTAAACCCTAACCCCCTTCCAATGTTTGTACATGTTCGAAATACAAGATACAACATATGCTAAGGATTAAGGCGGCCCCTTTTATGTGCTAGCCTATCTCTCTTCAAAGACAACAATGATTATGGATTAGGTGGCACATGTGATCACTGTCTAGCCACTACAGAAGGATCATACTGCTCCATGTACCCATGCAACTGACATGGCTGTGTCGGTGGAGGAGGATCTCCAAGTTGGCTCGATTTGAACTCATTCGGTGGGTAGTACTGGTGCGCATGAAGGTCATGCATCCTTAGCATGCTCGAGACACAGTAGTCATTATCTCTCTGTTGTGCTACCCACTTGGTCTCGTCCCTCTACAGAGCATATATATCGTGCTACCCTCAGCTCGACTGTGAAGACATTCAAGATACTGTGTGCCTCTAGGCCATTTGCTCAAACTGAGTTTGGTTCCAAGACTCATCAGCTGCCAACTGCTCTGCCAAGGCCCTACCTGCAGTCTCCTGGACTCTCCTAATGTCATCCCCGTCATCCGAGTCATCTGAGTCATCTCTAGCCGGTGTGGGATGTCTGGCAAAGCCTACTATTTGGAGATCTTCGTGTCGACAAGTGTATATTGACGCTGAGTGCGGGAGACAAGTTGGGCCAACAGATGTACCATGTACATCACTTCACCAAGTTGACGATGTGCTATGTGGAGTGGGCCACGCACCGAAGGCATGCAGATGATGTGCTCTGTCGAGCACCAGTCATGCTAGGCTTAGTCGACATCGGACTAGGTGGCCAACCCCCTCTCCTATGTACCACAGATGCCTCAGTTCTTTGACCGTAGCTCAGGTTAGAGCTGAGTCAACATGCCAGTGGCTTGTTTGCCTCGCAATCGCCATTTCCATGTCAACTTGCACATGCGAAATTATTGTGCGTCAGCACAAAGACTTAAGAACTTAATGAAATGAGAAATAACACGATCATATCGAACAGTGGATCCAGTCTGACCACTCAACATCAAACCTTGATCGCAGACTATCTTGATGCAAAAAATGTGCCTACATAGGTGCAAGTACACGAGCAAGTCACGTATGAGTGCGCGGCACATACCAGTCAAGATAAGCCTGGTACGTCTCGGGTCGTATGGTTGATCCTCTGCAACAACATTCATCTCCGCATGATCCTCTCACTTTCGCACCCATTTTGCATTCTTGTGCTGCTAGTTGTCAGAGTGCTTCTCTTTTCTTGTTTTCCTGCAAAATTTAATGTAATGTACATAAATATGAAGAAATCATGGATCTTTTTAAAAGGTTCTGCTCGCAAAAACCAATCTAGCAAGTTTGAGACAGTTTTGAAAAACTCGAGGCATCGACAGTGAAGTACTCATCGAAGAGAGACATCGAGGCAAGTGATAATTTGAATGTCAATAAATACTCATTGTGGGTCAATAATAAAGACAAAGAGAGGTGTCGATGATTGGGACTCAGGGTTCTTAGTCGATCTTACGCAAATTTGTGAGTAGGAAGTAAGACCTTTCAAAATGTTTATCAGATAAGCTAAGGTAAGTATGAGTTGGAGACACATAGAGTTATACAGATTCGGACCCTCAACGGATTGAGTAATAACCCTACGTCCTGTGGTGTTTCTACTATATATAAGAATGTTTACAGGGAAGGAGAGATTGTTACAGAGGTTGACAATCTCCCTTAATTCTTCTATCTATTGTCTATTGCTTGAGTTGTTCAAGTCTTCTTTTGGATCTTTTCTCATATATCTATCTTGTCATTCCTTCCCTCCTTTTATAATGATTGAAAGGATGCCAACATAAAGCAGTTTCAAGAGTTTCAGATGGTTGCTAACATGAGCAGTTCGGGAGTTCGCCGGTTAACATGTGCAGTTATGGATAACCATACATCTTAACTTCTCGACGGTTATCTTCATACGTGGAAGAAGAAGTTATCTTTATCCTGGAAACGTGTCTGGTAAAACTCAAACACTACTCAGGTTAAATGTAAGCCTTAGATCACCTTGGTCGCGCATATCCTACGACCTTATGGTCGCGCAAGTTCTACAACCATAGGCTGGTGCTGCACCCGCGACCTTCTGGTACACAGGAAATCACTTCTGTGACCATAATGGCTGTAAATGCACATATTCACATATCATATCCGAAATAAATTAAATATGATATATTAAATAAATAACTAGCTTGGGTAATAATTCTTGTCAGCTAGCCCCCAAATTTGAAGTGATAAAAAGATTATTTACTTCAAATTTAAGAATCCTTGGATTAGTACCCGACGCTTCACCTTCCTCTATTGTACTGTACACCGTGTGGCGGTTTGTTTCCCAAGAAAAACTCTGGGTTTAACTTGATAGGTAATCATGAAGTTTTTTACCACATACTCGAGGCAAAACATGAGTGCGTTTAGGAGCTCGAGGCCTATGCGAATACGAACCGTCACCTCTGGGCTCTATAAATAGCAAAGCTCTTTGCTATGAGACTTACAAGCTTTCATTGGCTAAGTCTTTAGAACTTCTCTTCATCTTCTTACTCCACTTCTCCTTCCCTGTTCTCATCTTAATGGTAAACCGAGATTCCAAAAAGATTGTTGGGAGCAATGAAGAAGAAAGAGAAATAGAAGACAAGATTGAACAGGCTCTTCAGAAGGTAATTCTCTTATGAGAAATCTACGTGAATCTTTTCTTTGTGATTTGAATATTTCCAAAGTAATGCATTTTGGAATTCTTTAGATGTTCGAAGACTCGACACCTTCAAAGAAGCGATCTGGAGATGATGCAGGATCATTCAGTGGAGCTTCATCAAAAAAGCTAATGGGAACCGAAGACTGGGTTGCCACATTACCCTCAGCTATTTCTTTGCATCCCATTGCTGAGGTGTTACCTGCCACTACATCTGCAGTGCCTTTGTCACCAAGTCCTCTTCCATCCTCTTCTTTCGCCACCTGGTCTGCAACCCAAGTTATTATCTTTATCCTCTTTTCTTGTTACATAATTCTAGAACTAACCCATATATGCATATGAGGACAAGGTTCTTTGGGTCGTCAACGAACAGCTTGCTGAGATCCAGATTCTTCTGAAGGAGAAGTCTGCTTTGTGTAGAACTCTCCAAGAAGAAAAAGAGAGGATTGAGGAACAGTCCCTCAAGCGGGGACAAAACCTCAACACTATCTGCATAGTTATCGATCGGTTGAGGGAGAGCCATAACCGAGGTGGCGGGTGACTCCGTCGACCAGAACAAGAGTGAGAATGTTCTCGGTTGTGGGAACGTGTCACTGACCGGGAAGAGGCCGTAGGGGTCACCTCAGATGCGACCTCATCCAACCTCTCCGCCAGGATTCTGGTGAAGGCCGGTTTCTGCGCATCCGTGACTGTAGGAGGAAAATTACGCATGACCTCCGCGATAGATCGAAGCCGGCCATGCGTACTTCTCCTAGGGTCTCCAGGTGTTACCATTTCTTCGTCCACCGGGAAACGCTCCGGAGGCAAAGAAGGTGTCTGGTCGCGTTTGCGACCACGTGATCGTCGGGAAGAACTCGGAGCAGCATCATAACGAGCCTGCGCATATTGAAGAGCCTCTAGGGCAGTTCTGCGTAGTTCGTTGTCTTGTTGCTCGAGATCTTGATCCTCCTTTTGTTTTCATTCCTGTTCTTCCCTAGCAGCCTGTTGATCAGGAGTTTCCTTCGATAAGGCAGCGAACTGTCTAGGGAGAGAGGTTGCCGAGGGAGAAAACATCTCGGTTTGTTCCTAGTCAGACTCGAAATCAAAGAGACGATGGAGGTTATCAGGGTCGAACCTCCCCGGGCTGATTTCCTGGTCGATATCATCCTTCCCCTCAGCAGGGTCGTATGACAGACCGGATTAACCCTCTAACATGTTAAGAACCTCGGTGGGTTCTGACCTTGCGTTAGTCGCCTCCTGGTCGATTGACATGACCTGGAGAGTTGATTCGGCCTCTGGGAGATTCTCGCCTCCGGTTTCCTCCATCAGGACAGGATCGCTAGGAGAAGGCATTGGAATCTGAGCATAATCCTCGAGATCGAAATCATTCTCAGAATCATATGCTTCAGCCATGATTCAGTGAACCTCCGGACGAAAATTAGAACGCCTTGAGAAAGGTCCCACTGTGGGCGCTAGCTGTCGATGATTCGGACTCGGGGTCCTTAGCCGAACTTATGCAGAATTTGTAGGTTGTGAGACCTTATAGGGTGTCCCTCCGGAAAGGTATGATGAATCAAAGATAACTAGAGCACAGAGAGATTTATACAGGTTTGGGCCCTCGATGGTGGGAGTAATAGCCCTATGTCCTGTTGGGATTTCACTATATGTAGTAAAAGGGCTACAAAACTAGGGAAAGTATCTTCACAGGTAAAGATCTTTCCTGTATGTTTATACAAGACAATGCCTAGAAGGCTTGTGAAAGCTATCTAACTTAGACTACTGTCCTCTGACTTGGTCTGATTCACTATGATGCGATGATGTGATCCCTCCCTGTTTGATGCATTGGGCTATCCCTTTATATTGGTCGAAAGGGCGCCAAGTCATAACGGCATCAAAAAGTTGCTTGGATGTAGTTTTGGGAACTGCCTCTAACGTCCACACAGATTTAACACATGTTATTCATGGATAACCGTACGTATTAACCTCCTGATGGTTGTTCCTATACGTGAAAGAATCTTCGGGATACTCGGGATATCCCTGTCGTAAAGGTAGAATAATCCCGCGTTCCCTGGTCGAAGGTGTCTTGACCGCGCATTGTTCGCTGACCGCGCACCGTTAGCAGCCTTCTGTTCATGTATAGCATACAAACTCCTGACCACGCACTAGCTACGGTCTGATCGCGTAAAGCCTGCGACCACATGTCTGTGCTTCTTGGAGTAACTTGAGTTCACATTAACAGGCACTTGTCTGGTTCAAATCTGTCCTGAACCAACTATGCATTTATTTGATCTAGCTCGGGTATCAATCCTCGTCAGGGACGTCGGGATCCCCTCGAAGAAGGACAGAGCCCCCCGCCCAAGGCCCGGGGAAGTGGTGGCCTTCGAGGATTTCCTCGAGGCCAAGCTCCGGCTCCCGGTGCACCAATTGCTCCGGGAGTTTTTGAAGGAGTACGGGGTGGCACTGAACCACCTGACACCAAATGCTTTTGTCCAGATGGGCCTCTTCATATGGCTCTTCGAGACAGCCACCGGACGGGAGCCAGCGCTACGGCTGTTCTGGTACTTCTACGAGCCGACAACGAGGAGCTCCCACCTGGTGAAGGGAGGGCCGAAGTCTCCATTCGGCTCGGTGATGATCCAGCTGCTGCTGTCCCGGGTAGCGGAGTACCCGGTAGCGGCCTCTCGGGACCACTGGGGGGACTGGATCCGGAGGTGGCTCTACCTCCGGGTTCGGGACGACGAGGTGGTGTACTCCCCGGAGCCCCCCTCCTACAGTCGGTCGTCCGCTCTCAAGCCCCCGGTGTGGACCGAGGAGGAGCTGAAGCTCCTCAGCAAGGTGGTGGGCTCCCCGGGCATCCGCTCTATGAGGGACGCCGTCGAGGAGCTGACGCTGTTGAGGATCTCCCCCATCTCGCACGGGAGGAGGGGGATCGGGGTGTGCCCGGCCCAGCGGCCCCCTCAGAAGCCGGTGACCCGACGTAAGCGCTCGGCTACATTGCTCGTTTCTTTTTGCGTATTTTTCTAACTCTTACCCTTTGCAGTCCAGCCGTACCCAACCGCCCGGGAGAAGGCGGAGGACCTCCTCGGGTGGTACTACGCTGACGAGCGAACGGATCGTGCGCGTCATCGGGGAGGGTCCTTCCCGGAACCTGGTGGCTGAGGCCTTCGGGCTGAGGCTACCGGCGAGAACGCCCCTCCCCACCCCCGGTTCCGACAAGAGTTGGAAGGAGGCCATTGGGGGCTCTGAGCTAAAGCGGGCTAAGGCTCAGAAAGCCCCCGGTCCATCGAAGACACCAGGCTCCACGCCCGTGAAGGCCTGGGACGCGGCCCCTGGATCAGGGTGTGCACGGGCACCTCCTCGGTGTGAAGTCTATTGCATCTAGGCCTTCATGCCTAACCCTAATTTTGATGACTAATGAAAACTAAGTGCTCTGGACTAATTGTGCTTCTGAGACTGTTGATACAGAGTTTGTTCGGGAAGAATTACGAGATGGTCAAGATGAACCCGACATGAAGAGAAGCACGAGGTGCAGAGGATCAGAGACAAGACGCAAGTCGGAAAAGCAAAGGACCTAAGGTAATCCGTATTTTATTTTTACCAATCTCGGCGTTTGGAGATGATCGGTTCAGAAAATTATTTTTAGTTTAAACCGTACTATAAAGAGGGGTGGCGAAAGTCCTCTCTTTATCTCCAACATAAACCGAGAAACTTAGGTCATTGCATTGCATCCTTTTTGGTTGGATTTGATTTCAACTTAATTTGAAAAATCTGGTTTTTCAGTTCAGTTTTTGATAGCAGAAGCGTTTTTCGATTTTCTAGAAAGATCTAGGCAGATCTGGTTTTTACTTCTGTTGAAAAAAATGTAGTCCTTGAAATTATCTTTCAAACTAGCTATTAAACACCTCTTTTGGATTTCTGGAATTAAATTAATCTCTATTTTTGTTTAGGCTGACTGTCAGTTTGCTGAACTGACTGTCAGTTTGTTTAAACTGACAATTGTCCAGAGAGGGTGTATTTTGTGCTCAAAAATTTTGTACTAAACTGACTATCAATTTGTCCATACTGACTGTCAATTGGGGATTCGACCACAGTGTTTTTAACTGAGTTTCTATTTGATTTTGGTCGAGTCTGTGGTCGAACTGACTGTCAGTTGTGGGTTTCAAGTTTCCTTAAACGACCACGAACGGCTAGCAAATTTTCATCCTTAAATTTTGTCGGCCCTTGTGCACTAAACTGACTATCAGTTAGGCAAACTGACTGTCAGTTTGAGTTGCTAATTTTCAGCCCTAGCTCCAACGGTTCATTTGATTCTTGAGGCTATAAATAGGGGCTTTGGGCATTAGTTTTAGACAACAAGTAGTAGCATTTTCTTATACACTCTTGAGCTTTAGTTTTCTACTTAAAATCTTGATCTTTTGATCAAGTCGAGTGTTTTCCGATCCACCGAGCACTTCAGTTCTTTTGCATTTGCATTCACTTAGCTTCTCGGTGCGTGTTTGGAGGTCTAGAGAAGACTTCGCTGCTTGTTACTCTTGGTGAGCGCCCTCACCTAGACGGTTCGGAGGCGTGGCCGTTGACCTCTCCAGAACGGAGATTGTTGGAGAGGCTCGGCAAGTTTGTACAAGGCATTGGTGCTCGCCTTTCCGGAGTGGACAAGGAACAACCGTTAGTAGATAATACTCTTCGTGAGTATTGAGGCAAAACTCAAGTGACTTGAGTGCTTCAACGAGGACTAGTGGAGACTGGGCGAGTCTCCGACACCTCGGTAAAAACTGCTGTGTTCGTTCTCTATCTTCTCTCTTTAATATATTAAATTGCATTTGGTTCTTGTTGGTATAAAAACTTGTTTTTATTTGAAGTTTTTAAAAGCCTCCTATTCACCCCCCTCTAGTCGGCATCCTTGATCCAACAAAGTCACGCCGCCTCCCCCGGAGAATTCCGGGGGGGTGAAGGCGCTTGAGCCCACCCGCCTCCCCGGGGCCTCTGGAGAGGCCCGGGGAAAGGAACCAACCGGCGACGGGGGGGCGTCCGACTCGGCAGATTACGCCCCCTCGCCACCTTCGGCGGTAGCCCTCCCGGCGGCCCCGCGCTACCGGAGCTGGATAGACTGGAGGTTCAATTTGCGGTGGCCTCCCCTCCGCGTGTCGAGTGGCCGGTGGATGAAGGGGGGAGCCCCTCGGTCTACGAGGTCCCCCCGGAGACGGAGGTCCCGGGGGCCCCGCGGCCCGAGAAGGGGAAAGGGCTCCTCATGCCCCCCTGGGGAGGTACTCCCTCGGAGACCTCATTGGCCTCCTCCTCGGAGACTTGTTCGGCGGCAAGGGCGAAGGCCACCGCCACTCCGGTTCTCATCACCCCCGCGTCTTTTGCGAGGGGCCCGCCGCCGGTCCCGATGGGTCCGGCGTTGTCAGGAGGGAGACCCCCTGCTGTCCACGGGGGAGGTCAACCAGTACACGGAGAGTCTGCAGACCCAAAAGGTCCAGGACTATGTCTCGCAAGGGACACTTTGCGAGCGCTTCGGGGAGCTTCAATCCCTCCAGATCCAGGTTCTTACTCGAGCCGGTGGACGGTTTCCTTCGGTACTCCTGACTCGGATTTTTCCTAACTCTTGCGCTTGTAGGGGGCGGCCATCACCTGGGGGATTGAAGCGCGCTTCAGCCGGGCGCTGAAGGACGTGGAGCAGAAGGCCGCTGCCTGTTTGGAGCAGTGGGACGACGCCCTCCGGGAGCTGCCCCGGGTTCGGGCCCAGATCCACGCCTCCGCGACGGCCAACGACCGGCTCCAGAGGGAGGCGAAGGTGAAGGAGGATCCCCTCCGGGTGCTCGAGGGCTCCCGGGCTGTAACGAACGCAGGACACTCCGTCCGCTCAGCCCTCAAGGGGCTTGGAGTGAGCTTGGGCTCGGGAGGTAGCTTTGAGGCAGAGCCGGCGATGCTCACGGAGGCTGTGCATTTTCTCCACGCTCAAGTCTCCGTGATCCCGGAGGCCGCTGATGCCCAGGCGCGAGGCCGGGCGATCCCGGTGGTGGCCGCCGCGGCCGGGCTCGTGGAGCACAGGGGGTAGGCGCACGGGCGATCGGGGACCGAATCCCCCGGAGCTTCCAGGAGTTCTTCAAGCCATCACGGACTTCCAGAAGACACGACCGCCAACCTTTGCAAGTGCGACCGACCCAATCATCGCAGACGACTGGCTGCGGGACATCGAAAGGAAGCTGGACACTGTTCGTTGCAGTGGTCGAGAGAAGGTGCTATTCGGATCACACCAACTCACTGGAGCAGCAGCTGCTTGGTGGATGAATTATCAAGGGGCACATTTAGACAAAGACAACATCACTTGGACGGAATTTAAGGACCAGTTTCGAAAATTCCATATCCCTACAGGCGTCATGGCAGCTAAACGCCGAGAATTCCGGAACTTGACTCAAGGGAACCAGACTGTCAATGAGTACCTACACCAGTTCAACCATTTAGCTCGGTATGCGCCCGGCGACATCGACACCGAAGATAAAAAGATTGAACGCTTCACCGAGGGACTTCAGCACTATTTGCAGTACCAGATTGCCTCCCATGAGTTCTCAGAATTCCAGACCCTGGTGAATCGGGTATTGAAGATAGAGGAAAAACAAGGCATCGGAGAGGAAAGCTGGAAGAGGAAGATGATGCAGCAGTCGCGCTGCCAGCCAGCCCATCTAGGGGAAGAGCCCCGACATCTCCAAACTTTCGTCCGGCCTACTCGGCGCCGAGACCACCATTCACGCCGACATGCCCCAATTGCAGAGGAGCACATTATCAATGGGATTGCCCTCAGATCAGGACTCAATGCTATCATTGCGGACAAATTGGACACCGCAAAGACAGTTGCACGTGGATTCAACTCCCTATGGCGATAGCAAGATCGCAAGCTGGAACACAAACGATGGCACCCAGAACCACAGCTTCACCACCATTACAGAGCCCCAGAGGAGGTTTGCCCAACAGAGGGGGAATCGTAGCAGGCCAAGGCCGAGGACGAGGACGAGGAAGAAGACAAATGGCAGGCCGAGGAGGCCGATTAAACTTCACCTCCCTTCAAGAAGCAGACAATGCTACCGACATTCTCCTAGGTAGATTCTTGATCCAGTCTGCATCTGCTTTAATACTGTTTGATCCTGGAGCTACAAACTCATTCATATCAGAAGATTTTGCATTTAAAGTGGGAATACCTATGGTACCTCTAGAGTACTCTATGGCTACACAGACCCCAGGAGCTAAGCTGCCTGCATATTCAGCTTGTCATCATATAACCTTCGGAATAGACGGGGTAGAGTTCTTGGCTAACCTATTAGTCCTAGAACTGCAAGGCCTAGACATTATATTGGGAATAGATTGGTTATCTCAACATAAAGGTCTAGTGGATTGTCAGAAGAAAACTCTAAGCCTTGTTAGTAACCAAGGGAAGGAAGTCCTATTCCATGCGGAAAGATCATCGGTCGAAAAACTACAAGGATCAGTCCATGCATTTCAGGAAGTATGCTTGGATCAAGTGCCCACAGTACAGGAATACCCGGACATATTCCCAGAAGAACTCCCAGGGATGCCACCTTATAGGGAGATAGAGTTTACCATTGAGCTTAAACCAGGAGCGGCACCTATAGCTAAGAGACCATATAGGATGCCGGTAACAGACTTAGAAGAGTTGAAGAGTCAGTTAGAGGAACTAGAGGGTAAAGGATTTATCCGACCAAGTGCTTCACCTTGGGGAGCCCCGGTTTTGTTCGTGAAGAAGAAGGATGGAGCCTTGCGGATGTGTGTGGATTAGCGAGCATTGAATGAGGTAACCATTAAGAATAAGTATCCATTGCCGCGGATAGATGACTTATTCGACCAGCTTCGAGAAGCTCGAGTATTTTCCAGGATAAACCTGAAGTCAGGCTATCATCAGTTAAAGATCCGAGAGGGGGATATACCAAAAACAGCCTTTACCACAAGATACGGGCTATATGAATTCACTGTAGTACCCTTTGGATTGACCAATGCTCCAGCAGCATTTATGAACGTCATGAACAATACCTTCATGGACTTCTTAGACAAGTTTGTCATCGTGTTCATTGATGATATCTTGATTTACTCGAAGAGCCCTGAGGAACATGAGCAACACCTACACTTAGTCCTCGGGAGACTAAGAGAGCGTCAGTTCTACACCAAATTCGATAAATGCGAATTTTGGATGACCAAGATTTCATTCCTTGGGCATGTGCTAACCAAAGAAGGAATTTTGGTGGATTCAACCAAGATTGCAACAATCAAGGAGTGGAAGCAGTCAACCACCGTACCAGAAATTAGAAGCTTTTTGGGATTGGCAGGCTATTACCGGAGATTTATTGAGGGATTCTCTCAGATAGCCAAACCTCTCACCAATTTGTTGAAAAAGGATGTTGTTTTCGAATGGACTTCCAAGTGTGAGGAATGTTTCCAGACATTGAAGGAGAAATTGACCACAACACCAGTTCTTACGCTACCAGATAGCAAGAAAGACTTCGTAGTATTTTGCGATGCTTCGAAGCAAGGATTAGGCTATGTGCTAATGCAAGAAGGGCAAGTCGTAGCTTATGCCTCACGACAACTACGGCCACATGAAGAAAATTATCCCACGCATGATTTGGAATTAGCAGCGGTAGTGCATGCCCTAAAGATATGGAGACATTACCTGCTTGGGAATAAGTGTGAAATCTACACGGACCATAAAAGCCTCAAGTATATCTTCACACAGACTGAGCTCAATATGCGACAGCGCCGATGGCTTGAGCTAATCAAAGACTATGACCTCAGAATACTCTACCATCCAGGGAAAGCCAACGTAGTGGCAGATGCCTTGAGTAGGAAGGCTTATACCCTACAAGGAGCTACACCCAAGAACCCGCACTTGCGGCAGGAATTTCAGAATCTTGAAGTAACCATAGTGCCATCTGGGATGCTAGCCACATTGACGGTAGAGTCTCAACTCCAGAAGCAGATTGAGGATGCTCAGAAAGAAGATGAGTAGATTCACAAGATCAAGACCCGCATCAGATCAGGGAAAACCCAGGATTTCACTGAAGATTATCAAGGAATTGTATGGTATCGGGGAAGGATTTGTGTGCCTCGAAACACAGACCTTAAAGAATTAATTCTTTTCGAAGCTCATAAAACCCCATATTCACTGCACCCTGGAAACACCAAGATGTACAAGGATCTGAAGACGCGATTCTGGTGGGATGGTATGAAGAAGGAAATCGTGAAATATGTCGCAAGATGTGACACTTGCCAGAGGATTAAGGCCGATCATCAGAAAATAGCCGGAAAACTGTAGCCCTTACTAGTGCCAACTTGGAAATGGGAAGAGATTGGTATGGACTTTATCACAGGACTTCCCAGAACACAAGGGGGATATGATTCCATATGGGTCATTATGGACAGACTCACAAAAGTTGCTCATTTTATACCAGTCAAAAAAAACTTATAATGGCAACAAATTAGCGGAGCTATACCTGCAGCGAATAGTGACACTGCATGGCATCCCAAAGAAGATCGTTTCAGATCGAGGAACACAATTCACATCCAAATTTTGGAACCGACTCCACGAAACTTGGGAACTCAGTTGCAGTTTAGCACTGCATATCATCCACAGACAGGAGGACAGACCGAACGTGTAAATCAAATCTTGGAAGACCTTCTCAGAGCTTGCATTTTAGATTATGGAACCTCTTGGGAAAAGTGCTTACCATTTGCGGAGTTCACTTATAATAACAGTTACCAAGCTAGTCTGCAAATGGCACCCTTTGAGGCCTTGTATGGACATAAGTGCAGAACTCCACTACACTGGGACGAGCCAGGCGAACGGCAAGTCATTGGACCTGAACTAATCGAAGAAGCTGAAGCACATGTCAAGCTGATCAGAGAACGATTAAAGGCAGCACAGTCACGCCAAAAGAGCTATGCCGATAATCGAAGAAGGGAATTGTCGTTTGCACCAGGCGAATCAGTTTATCTCAAAGTTACACCGTTAAAAGGATTAAGGAGATTCCATCAGAGAGGAAAACTATCCCCAAGGTACATTGGACCAATCAAAGTCCTTAAGAGGAAAGGAGAGGTATCTTACAAACTGGATTTACCATCAGATCTCGGAGAAATTCATGATGTGTTTCATGTCTCGCAACTCCGTAAGTGCCTCAAGGAACCAACGGATCAGGTAGAACACCAGGGGATTCCGCTTCAGAAGAATCTCACTTACCTCACTCAACCACTGCAAATCCTAGCTAGCGATGAGCGTCAACTCAGAAGGAAGAGAATCAAGCTTTGCAAGGTTCAATGGGAAAATCACTCAAAAGAAGAAGCGACTTGGGAGAAAGAGGATGATCTACGGCAGGCTTATCCCTACCTCTTCCCTCCTCTAGGTAAATCTCGGGGCGAGATTTCTTTAAGGAGGGTAGGCTTGTAACACCCTAGTTTTGGGGGTGAAAAGTTTTTGCATAAAAATCCTGCATGCATGTATCTCTGTAGTAGTAGCCAGATCAGTTGAACCCTAATCTCTCCCAAACCCTAAAAATCTCCAAATCTATTCTCTAGATCCAGATTGAGATCTGCCCATCCACATTTAACCTACCAGTTACCCTGAAGATAAAAGTCTTCAGGAGCCAGATCAAATTCTGACCCTAACTCCCAGTACCTAAGCCTCTTTCTGTTTTCGAAAACAGGGAATTCAGATTTACCCTAAGTACCCCAGTTTCCAGATAACTGAGTTATCTTGATTTAACCCTATTCAGACTCAAGTATCTCTTGGAATATGTTCCATGATACATCCTCAACTTCCCCAAAAGGTTGGGAGCCAGATTGTCTCATCTAAGCACTTTTCGCAGATTAGTCCAAATTTTACTGCGAATAAGTCCTTTCTGTTTACCTGGAAGCCTGAAAAGGCTAAAATCTATAAATCAACTCCAACTCCAGAATTTCTTTAGGGAACACCTCCCAAATGCTATTTGATACAGATTTCCCTTCTGATCAGACTTTAAAATCTCTCTCCAATCACCAGAATTCGAGATCGACAAAATGCAGATCTATTTTACCCTAATTTTACCCTATTTTCGAAAATAGGTGAAATCCCTCAAACCTTATCAAACTTTCTCCAAATTTGAGCTAAATCAGTATTAATAGAAATATTATACTCAGCCATGAAATCAAATCTCAAATTAAACCTCTCTAAGACCAGATTTGCAATTTAGTTCAAAACTAATCAAAAACCATCACAATTTAGTCCCTGGTTCGACCACGGGCTACTGTTCACGACCAGGCCTGTTCAATCGACCAGACTTCAGTTTCGACCGGTTCTGCTGGTTTCGACCACTGCTGTGTCTTCGACCATCTCGACCACGAGCTGTTGCCTTCGCCCGCGACCGCAGCTCACGAGCAGGAGCACTCAACCGCGACCATGGCTTCGAACGCTGCTGCTACTGCCGCTGTAACTTCGTTGCCTTTGATCACCAGCACTGCCGCCTTCGCCGTTGCTTCATTGCCACGTGTGTGCATCGTGTTCGCCACCGTGGAACAGTCGCACCTCGCCAGCATCGCCTTCGTTCTCCCACGCGCGCGCCCGACTACAGCAGCACAGTTGCGCCACGTTGCAAGCATGCAAAAGGGCACCATCAGCTCGCCGTTGCATCAACCAGGACTGCGCGCCAGTCTACAAAAGCCGGCACGACCGCTGGAGCGTGTCACTTCGCTGCTGTCCCGGCCGGCCAGTCAATTCGCCGTCCATTCAAAGCTCCAAGTCTCCAGGCTTTTTCAATCGTTGCTGCTCGCCTCATCTATTTAAACTTGCTCTGGCCATCTCCTTCACTCACACATACGCCAGAACCACACAAGTCTCTAACCTCGCTATCCTCTTCGTCTTCTTTGGCGAGCTCGAAGAGAGGATCACGGTGCCAGGCCAACCTACTGCACCGAACTTCAAATTGAAGCTACCAGTAAGTAACCCTCATCCACTTATCTGTGTAGTAGCAGCCGATTGAACTCTAACGTACCACATCGCCGGGAATTGTTGATTTTCCCCGATAGCTACGGCGAGCAATTAATCCCTAATTAAACCGATTTAGCTCTCGATCCAGTAATCAAATATGCTCACTAGACCTTGCTTTACATCCCTAAGCAACCAAAATCGACAGATTTGCTGAAATATGAAAAACCCCAAATTTCAACCTTGCATGTGAACTGTGCTTGCTGGTTTAGCTTATCTGTTGAATGTGTAGCTAATCCAACTTCACCAGTATGTTTCTAGTACCCTGAGGACGATATACAAGCAAGGAATTGAGTTCAACCACTTTAAATCAGAAATGCCCAAATCAAGTTTGAGTTCATCTTTTCTCCAGCTAGTATCTTCTAAATCCTGTCACTCCAGCTCAAACCATTTTGCCATTTAGCTGTTTTGGACCATTTTGAGCAACTTTTTCTTCTACCACGACTCCTAATTCGGCCTAGAACAGAAGTTATAGCTATGCCCTAGTTGCTGTACTATTTATGTTGCAGGTGCTCCAGATCAGTCAACTTCTTCGCCGGTTTTCATCACTTTCCGGCCATCTCCTGCACTAGATCCTATCGAGACATTTGTTCCTGTTACAAATGCCTAACTACTGGACAAAGTGGTGCATCATTTGGAGCCCTATATCAAAAGTTATGGCTAACCCTAGTTTCTGGCCATGTCAACCCTATGCCAGGCTATGTCAGCCAGTGGCATTAGCCTTGTTCAAAACAGAAACTACCTTGTCAAATAGTTGTCTCACTACCTTGTGCACCATATGCTTGAATCAAAACCTACTTTGGCCACTGGGAACTGTTCAAACCCTGTCAATGCCATTCTTGGGCACTATCAGCCTATGTCAGCCAGTGGCATTGAGCCTTTTCACCTACTTCCAGCCATGAACTTTGAAAATAACTTTGTCCCTTAGACTCCTGACGTTGTGATCTACACTTTTCCCTACTGTCACAACTTGAGTTAAGCCCTCTATCATCCATTGACCTTATGTCGATGCCTTGAACCGAATGCCAACCTAAAGACATTCGCTGTTTTTGGGCGAACCAGTCACAACCTTGATATTACCCTGATATTTTGGAACCTTGTAAACCTTGACAACTAATCTTAACCCTGGTTTCCATAGTTTAACTCAAATCGCTTCTAAATCTTGTATCACCAGAGTATTTCACCTTGCATTATTGCATGTAGTGGATTAGTAAGAATAGGATTGATTGTAATGCCTGTTTGCTTGTTTGATCTTGTTCAGAGCAAGAGCTGGAGGTTGAAGACCTTACTGAACCATCATCCACTGCTGATACTTACGACGCGGAAGGCAAGTCATAGTTTGAACATATTGAACCTATATTTTATGAATTGCTATGCTATTCCATGAGTAGATATCTCATTAATATTGCATATGTTGAGATCAATAATATTATGGCAGTGATAGATTGAATACTTGAGGAATGTGAACTTGTTAAGATAGCAAGACATGAACTAATAAAGGTACATACATATACATTTATATTCATGAAATAAAACCCCTAGCCGTGACCAGTATTTTGGTATGGGATGGTGGTAGCACTGGAGGTGCTTGGCTGCACTGGATGTGCAGGCACTGAAGGTGCATGGTTTATGGTATGATCTGGTCACTGGCATATAAGAACTAGAACCTTGTGTTGTGCATCTAGTGGCATGAAAAACGTACCAACCACTTAGCTGGTATGGGACAGGCACCATCTAGTAGCTTTCTTAGTATTATCAGTTCCCTGCATGGCTTGTCGATCTGGTTTCTCGCGTGGAAATTGGTGGGACGCAGTTCGTCCATGAGTGGTGTGAGATCAGAAAAATTATGAGAGGATAAGGTGGAAAGAAGGAAGTCGCCCTACGCCAGATTAAGTCGTGCGCGACTGTAATCAAGAAAGGCTATGTGTCCTGCGGGAACATCGGCCAAGGCTAGGAAGTAAGGCAGTGGGGAGGACCCACAACGGTACTTGGGACTGGATTGTCCATTTACCAGGCAGGGATACTGTTAATACTAGACTGCAAAAACATTGTGTGAGCTCGGCCTTGTCACGTGCGTATAAGTCGCATGGAGTTGGCCCGACTTGAAAGTCGAGTGAAGAAGTGGATTTAAAAAGAGGTACACCTCTGCAGAGTTTAAAAATGTATTCGAATACTTCGTGCTCCCGAGTTTTAGGAGTATGCCGCGGTGGATTAAATCCACGGGGTGTGACACAAGTATTGTTTTATAAACTAAAATTTGTTAGTTCAAGATTACCCAAGTGGCATGTGTTGTCACGATAAGGGGCGTTGCCATGGACTGTCATGTGTTGACGTGTCACGGTAATACCATAATATAGAAAACATATGATAACTGAGAGGCATGTGGATTTTGCCTTAAGCATATGATAGCTAAGAGGCATGTGGATTATGCCCTAAGTATATGAAATACTGTCATGAGTATAAGATTGAAAGGCTTGAATAAAAGTAATGTGATATGAGGGTATATCGCCTTGGATATGGGATATATATATATATATATATTGCCATCAGTATGATTTATATACTGCCATGAGTATGATCAGAAGTTGAGTAAGAAATGAGAAAGAAATGTATTTTGAAAAACCCTTCACTCTTTCCCCAATAGCATAGGTTCATGTCATTTATACTATATGTATCTCTACCTTCCCTATGACTTGCGGAGTATGTAAGTACTCACCCTTGCAACAACTCATCAATAGATGGAGCGTTCTACGACCTTGGTGAATACCCTGAAGATGCTGCAGACCCAGGAGAAGACGAGCAGTTCCCTCCGGAGCCCTGATGTGGTGCTGTCTTGCTGTCAACCTCTGTTTCCTGTGGGATTGCTTTTGGCCCTAGCTTCCGCCGACTTGATGTTTTATTTTGTTGTACCTTTGTGCCTTGTAAGGCACTGTACCCCGTATTGTACTAAGGCCTGATGGCCATACAATTATGACTACTGTAATATTTTGCTGCTTCAATGTATTCCTGTGATTGACTCATCCTGGGAAGTCAAGTGGTTTATGGGACCAACTGCACTGAGCTGGGCTCCTCACAGGTGATGTCACAGTCATGGCAGACACGACAGATTCCCGGCACCGGCGCCTCTGGGGGCGGATGTCACGGCTTCGACGGGAGCCTCCCGGGGGGAGGACACCAATGAACAAGTATGAGCCTCCCCACCGGGTCTCTAGATAGGACCCTTTTTGTTTTTAGCTCTTTTGCTCTCGGTAGCTTCTTAGAGGAAGCCCCGGGCACTTGTATAGACATTTTGATGCAATAGAAATTGGATTTTTTGCTAAGTCTTCGAATCAAATTCACCAGGTTTCCCAGGAGATTACTCTCGGGCGAAGGTCCCCGAGGTTGCGGGGAAACTCTCTGAAGGTGGGTCTTTAGAGCCCCAGTGGGTGTCATCCGGGGGATGCCGAGGCCGCCTTTATTTTGTTAAGTCTCCTCTCCGGGGGACGCGCCAGGGGCGTCTCCCGGGAACCAATCCGGTTGCGATGGCATCCGGAGTGGCACGTGCACAATTTCGACAATCACCGCGCCGAACTGTCCCCTCCGCGACTGTGGTCTTGGAGGGTTCTTGCGCTTCGCATACTTCCCCCGGCGGGCTACGAATATTGGCCCGAAGATTTGCTACGAGAGGCTCAGCGTCATATACGAAGCTTGTACCGGGACCTGGCCCGGGAGATATCAGAGGGTCTCCGGGATTATTAGGCGTAGGATCTTTCCGGGTTGTATCCCGGGTTGTATCCCGTTTGATGTAATGATGTCCACCGAAGGGGGAAGATGTTCTCCGGTTAAATGGTCTTCAATAAAGCTAAGTTTGCTCGCGTACTTTGATTTCTTTTTAATAAAGCTAAGTTTGCTTGTGTCCTTTGAATTCTTAGATGGTCCGGAACGGGGTGATTCCCGGGTGCTCCTTATCCCCGCCCTCCACAGCGGGCCGGAGGGTAGCTCCGCGCGCTGTGGGGGTGACAAAGCCCCCGGGGTAAGGACCCTTAAGAATTCTTCAAATTTTCCCAAGATTGTGAAAATTTCCGGAATCAATTTTTCAAAAGCCCCAGTGGGATCTTCCAGTCGCCGTGAGAACGGGGAGCCGGGGATGAGGTCTCTAGGTAAAAATGTCCGAGAGTGAAATTCCAAGAAATTTCCTCCAGGATGAAAACCCTCCGATCACCGTGAAAACGGGAAACCGAGTGAGTCTTCCAGGAGGCCTAATATTTCCAGGAATTTTCCTGGGAGAAAACCCTCCGATCACAGTAAAAACGGGGAGCTGAGAACGAGATCTCCGAGAAAGAACGTCCAAGGAAATCCGAGAAGGCGAAATCTCTGGGGATAAATTTTTCAGGAGACAACCCTCCAATCACCGTGAAAACGGGGAGCTCGAAACGAGATCTCCAAGAAAGGATAGCCGAGAATTCCGTCTAAGGAGATGACTGACTCCCGGAGGAGGATGCACCTGATGACGAGTCTGAGTGTTTGAGTAGGCGACTAGTCTCTCAAATTGACTCGTTACCGTGGTCCTTGAGGACCGGGTTGCCGCTTACACCCTCAGTCCACGAGGGGTGATCGTAAGCCGCCCTACAGGAGTGACTCCTGTGGTAGGGACTTGTTGGGTTGTGATAGCCCACTTCCTCGCGGGGAGGGCATCCTCGTTAAGAGGGTATCCTCACGGGGAGGGCATCGCCTCGAGAGACGGTAATGTAAAAACCTGCAATGAGCCGGAGCTGAGGAAAAAACCAGTTGTATTGATAATGAATTAAAGTACAACGCCTCCCCCCGTGAAATCGCGACAGGGGAGGGAACTGTGAGTACAATGTCCCCCTCCCCTCCGGCGTAATTGTTCTGGGGGAGGGAACGAGCCCGTAGGCTAGACGTAGAACTTGCGAAGCAAGCGTACGTTCCACGTGTGCTTCAGCTCCTGCTCTTGAAGGTTGGAGAGCTTGTAAGCCCCCAAGCCCAGGACCGCCGAGATCCTGTAGGGGCCCTCCCACTTGGGGGAGAGCTTGCCCTGGGCTTGGGGGTCTGTGACGCGCTTGAGGACAAGGTCCCCGAGTCGGAAAGCCCTCTCGCGAACGCGCTAGTTGTATGCGCGCGCCATTTCGCACTCGTAGATGGTGTGGCGGAGGAGTGCTCGGTTGCGTTCCTCCTCCACAAGATCGACTTCCAGTCGTTGATTTGCCTCGTTGGCTTGGTACGTCGCGGTCGTGGCTCCATCTAGGAGCTCAACCCGCAGTGACCGGAAGCCAATCTCCGGGGGGAGGACTGCCTCCGCCCCGTATACCAGGGAGAAAGGAGTACGTCCCGTCGCCCGGCTCGGAGTCGTGCTCATAGAACAGAGGATGCTGGGGAGCTCCTCTGCCCATGCACCCCGCTTGGAGGCGGCTTGCTCGAGCCGTCGGCGTAACCCTTGTAGGATCACGCCGTTGACCCTTTCAACGGCCCCGTTGCTCTGGGCATGAGCTACCGAGGCGAAGCGGATGGTGAGCCCCAAGCCTTCGTAGAATTCCCGGAAATATACCGAGTCGAATTACGTCCCGTTATCAACAGTGATTTCTCAGGGGACGCCGAAACGACATATGATGTTCTTCCAGAAAAACTGCTGTACTGCCCGGGACGTGATGCCGGCCAAAGGTTCAGCCTCTACCCACTTAGTAAAGTAGTCGACCGCGACCACTACATACTTGTAGCCCCCGGGTGCTGGTGGGAAGGGGCCCAGGAGGTCCATCCCCCAGCGCGCGAAGGGCCAAGTGATGGGGATAGTCTACAGTGCTACGGGGGGGAGGTTCGAACCCTTGACCATCTTCTGACAGGCCTTGCACGGGCAGACAAGATCTCGCGCGTCACGAATCACCGTGGGCCAATAGAAACCCTGGCGAAGGGCCTTGGCCGCGATGGCACGCGGGGCCAGATGAGACCCGCAGCTTCCAGCGTGAATGTCCTCGAGAAGCTGGAGCCCTTCTGGCCGTGGAAGGCAACGAAGCAGGGCTGAAGCCCCCTACTTGTAGAGCTTCCCCTCCAATAGGAGGTATGACCGAGCTTTGGCCCGGAGGTGCTTAGCCTCTGTCTTGTTGGGAGGGTCCCCCTCCCCCTTGAAGAAGGAGACAAGGGGGTCCATCCAAGACGAAGTCCGAGTGATTTCGGTGACTTCCAGGACGCGGGACTCATCACCCCCTTCCGGGGAGGTCACCGAGGGCTTCGCAATAATCTCCAAGAAGACCCCTTTGGGGAGCGGTTCCCGGGCGCTGGCTGCCTGGGCTAGGGCGTCGGCCCGGTCGTTGTCCCTTCGTGGGATGTGCTGGGCCTCGAGGCCATCGAAGTGCTTCTCCATCTTGCGCAATCACTACAAGTAAAGGCTCAAGTTTGCGTGATGGCACGAGTAGGACTTGTCCATTTGGCAAACTACGAGCTGGGCGTCTCCTTTTACTAGGAGGCGTCGAATCCCCAGAGAGCGCGCAAGGCGCAACCCGAGGAGGAAGGCCTCGTATTCGGTGACGTTGTTCGTCGCAAGGAACTCGAGGCACGCCGCGTACTCCAGTTCCCTCCCCTCGGGGCTCCAGAGGACTACTCCCGCACCAGCCCCGGCGAGACATACGGAGCCATCGAACATGAGTGTCCAATGGTCGCTGCGTTGGGGCAGCGCGAGGAGGTCTTCGTCCCCGGGCCCGGAGGCAGGAGTCCATTCCGCCACGAAGTCGGCGAGGACCTGTGACTTAATGGCGGAGCGCCCCGTGAGGGAAAGTGAAAAGGGGCCGAGCTCGGTCCCCCACTTCCCTATCCGGCCGGTGGCTTCTTTGTTTCGGAGTACCTCCCCCAAGGGGAGGGATGACGGGATGATGATGGGGTGCCCCAGGAAGTAGTGACGAAGCTTCCGAGACGCCATCAGGAGGGCGTAGCAGATCTTCTCCATCTCCGTGTACCGAGTTTTTACCCCTTGGAGGGCTTCGCTCACGTAGTACACTGGATGTTGCTGCCCGTCTTGCTCCTTTACCAGTACCGCACTTACGACGACTGGGGTCGCGGCGAGGTAAAGGAGCAAGGGCTCTTCCGGAGACGAGCTCACGAGCATTGGGGGGCTCGTGAGGTATTTCTTCAAATCGTCGAAGGCTTCTTTGGCTTCGGGGATCCACCGGAACCCCTCGAGCCCCCGGAGAATTTTGAAGAATTGGAGGCCGCGTTCCCCCGATTGCGAGATGAAATGACTCAGCGCGGCTAAGCGGCCGGTGAGTCGTTGAACGTCCTTGACCGAGCGCGGTGGGGGCATGTCCAGGCATGCCCGGATCTTCTCGGGGTTGGCCTCTATGCCCCGCTGGGACACAAGGAAGTCCAGGAGCTTTCCCCCGCGCACGCCGAAGGCGCATTTCTCCGGGGTTGAGCTTCAACCCGTATGCGCGGAGGTTGCGGAAGGTCTCCGCTAAATCGTCGACGTGAGCAGTCGCGCGGGGACTTTTGACGACCGCGTCGTCGACGTAGACTTCGACGTTGTGACCAATTTGGTCCTTGAAGACCAGCATCATGAGCCGCTGGAAGGTTGCTCCAGCATTCTTCAGCCCGAAGGGCATGTGGACGTAGCAGAAGGTTCCGAGGGGAGTTATGAAACTCGTTTTTTCCTCGTCCCCTCCCGCTATCTGGACTTGGTGATAACCCGAGTATGCGTCCAGGAAGCTTATCAACTCGCACCCCGCGGTCGAGTCGACCAACTGGTGAATTTGCGGAAGTGGGAAATTGTCCTTGGGGCAAGTACGGTTGAGGTCGGTGAAGTCCACGCACATTCGCCACTTACCGTTCGACTTCTTTACGAGGACGAGTTTCGCAAGCCATTCGGGGTGCAAGACCTCCCGAATGAACCCCGCCTCTCGGAGTCGGGCAATCTCTACCTTGATCGCCTCTTGGCGTTCAAGGGAGAGTTTCCTTAGCTTCTGCTTGATCGGAGGGTGACCGGGGGTCACCGCGAGCTTGTGCTTGATGACATCCCGGGCGACACCTCGCATGTCGGAGGGCTTCCAGGCGAAGACATTGGAGTTTTCGCGCAGGAAAGCCGCAAGTTGCTCCGCGTTCTCTTTATGGAGATCCGCCCCTGTAACACCCCGATTTTTCCCAAATCCTGGCTTGCCTCGTCCCTCTCTATTTCAGAATGAGATCCTAGTTGTGCCAGCAGCTTACCCCAAAGAGTTGGCAATCAAACTCTTTCGTTCAGATCTTTTTCACAAATTAGCCCTTTTCAGATTTGTCAGAAGCCCCAAAAAAGACTAAAAGTCTCAGACCACCTCCAAACTTTGATCTGATTTAGTGAATATCTCCCATTCACTATTCTGAACATTTTTCCCTTCTGGAAGAATTTCCAAATCCTGCCCTAAACCTGAGTTTCGACCCTCGCTGTTTTTGAAACCCTAATTACCCTGTTTTACCCTAAAGTCGTTTTCCCCACTTTTGTCGAAACCCTTCAGATCTTGCCCGATCTTGTCAAACTTTGGCTAGATGAGTTCCATTAATCTTATGCAACTCATTCCTGAAATCAGATTTCAGATCAGCCCTCCAGATCTCCAGATTTACAATCAAGCCCATTTCCAATTCAAATTTTCCTCACAGATCAGTCCCTGGAGCAAGTTTCAAAATTGCAAAGCAGCCCAAACCTTCTTTTCAGGTCCCGTTCGACCAGCACCTGGTCGTTGCCTTCGACCAGTGCACGTCGCCGGAGCCGCGCTGTGTTTTTGCCGCATTTGTTCGTCGCCGGCCACCGCTTCTTGTCGCTTGTGCCCGTGAGTTGCTGTGCCACCCCGCGCGCACGTGCCAGCCACCGTAGCATCACCATGTCCAGCGGTTAAACGGCTGCGCTCTAGCAGCGTTTCGCGCGCGCGCACCCGTTGCCGTGGCATTGCATGCACATACGTGTCACCGCCGGAGCTTTGCTGTTGCCTCCGCATCTGCGCCGTCCCAGGTAAAGTTCCAATGCACCCGACAAGGTCAGCAAAGCTGCAACACCGCCTGAAGCGCATCATATCGCCGGTCACCGCTGTCGCAGCTGCACCCGGCCGGTCTCATCCCCGGCACAAGTTTCGCGCAGTTTCCCCTCGCAAGCTCCGCCCCAGGACCTATTTAAACCCCCTCCAGTGCTGTGCTTAAGCCTCATCTCAGGACTTAGCCATTTTTCTAGCAACCTCGCCGCTGTCTCCTTCTTCTCCGACGAGCTGTTTTTGAGGCCACCGTCGCCAGACCATTTCACAGCCCCAATCTCCAATCCAAAGCCACTAGTGAGTTCCTCTCTTTCCCCTCTCTGTGTCATAGCAGCTAATTGCACCAGATCGATCCCCATCGCCGGTGATCGCCGGATTCCCGATTCTCCCTGTTTCTGCAATGCTTTTCGATTCATCCCAAATTGGCTTCCCCTCTAGTAGAGTTTCTTGATCAGTAGACCCCATCTAGCAAACCTGTGTGCTCAGATTTCACAATTGAGCTGGGATCGTAGTTTTTCCGTTCTAGCTCGCCGCCGATGATCTGGCTCCCGTCGCCATGCCGTACTAGCTTTCCCCCAACCAAATTGACTTAGCCATTAGCTTCCACACTTCACCCTCTCACTCTCTGAGCAAGCAATCGAGTTCAAATGCTTTGTATCAAAAACCCCCAATCTCCAGTGTCGTCTTCTCCAGCACCGGTCGCCGGAATTCTTCCCCGGCCGATCTAGCTCCTGAAACTTTGTCCCTTAGCTTTGCCTCACCTCCCTGAGCATTTCCTTCCACTAGCTCGACATCTGGATCTGCCTAGATTGTGAGTTATGCCCTTGCCAAGATCACTGTCCAGAAGCCCAGTTCATGTCCAAGTCACCACAATTCATCACTGAATTTCATCACCTTCCAGCCATTTCCTGCCCTAGATCCTGTTGAATGATTTGATCCTGTTATCAATGCCTACCTCCCAGACAAAGTTGTGCATCAATTGGAGCCCTGGATCAAAAGTTATGTCAAGCCCTAGATTTTGGCAATGTCTGCACTATGTCAGTGCATGTCAGCCACTGGCATTAGCCTTGTTTGACCCCTTCTGGTTGAGAAATGGAAATTTCACTTTGTCCCCTAGATTCCTGGAGTTGTGTTCTACATCTTTCTCTTCTGCCACTTCTCCAGAAAACCTACCTAAGACCAACTTATGGCTATGTCTTGCCGTGGATTGAATGTCGGCCTTTGATATTCAACTTCTTTTGAGCCCATCTCTTCGACCAGCACCCAAGTGACTTTGTCCAAATCTTTTCCCTTGCATGCGTGATATATTTACTTATTATTTTCGATTGCAACTATTTTATGTATGCTTATGTAGTGTATGTGTTGTATTGCTTGTGTCCGCCGCAGTGCCAGAAGTTGAAGGAGCGGAAGAAGTCTTCGAGGTTTCGTTCAAGTAATTAGACCCAGCAGTGCAAGGCAAGTCTCAACCCCTTGATCATGTCTCACTTAGTATTTTGATATAAAAGTAGATTCACTGTTTTAAAGATATATGCATGCTGAATATTTGATAGAACTATGTTTAGAAACATGTGAATAGATATAACCCAACTTTCATGTGGAAACCCCTTTTTGATATCGAATCATCATGCAACCTTGTCACCCTAGGATACCATGCTTAGGCTTTAATCTTATTTAAGTATACATGTTGGATGTGAAATGGCTAATATGTGAGAAATGGATTTGAAACCCCTTTTGTGAAATGAAATGTCAAATTATTATTGATAGTGAGGATTGGTTTGTATGGAGAGGGTGCGGTGCGCACCAGGGAATGTGGATGGCTCCTCACTATTAATTCATAAGGACTAGAACCTTGTGTTGTGCCTCTATGCCGCATGAAAAACGTACCAACCACTTGCCTGGTATGGGACAGGCACGACTTAGTAGCTTTTTGGTATTAGTAGTTCCCTGCATGGTTTGTCGGTCTGGTTTCTCGCGTGGAAACTGGTTGGGCGCAGTTCATCCGTGAGTGATGTGAGTTCAGAAAAAGCATGAGAGGAAAAGGTGGAAAGAAGGAAGACGCCCTATGCCTCCGATTAAGCCGTGAGCGGTTGTAATCGTGACGGTCAAATGTCTCGCGTGGACAGACCAAGGCTATGTGTCCTGCGGGAGAATAGGCCAAAGGCTAGGAAGTAAGGCAGTGGGTAGGACCCACAACGGTACTTGAGACTTAATTGTCTATTTACCGGGCGGGGATACTGTTAATACTAGACTGCAAAAGCGTTGTGTGATCTCGGCCTTGTCACATGCGTATAAGTCGCGTGGAGTTGATCCGACTTGAAAGCCGAGTGAAGAAGTGGATTTAAAAAGAGGTACACCTTTGCAAAGTGTAAGAAAAGTATCGGATACTCTGTACTCCCAGGTCATGGAGTATGTTCGCGGTGGATTTATCCATGTGGTTCAGCACAAGTAACTATTTGGAATGTTTTGATAATATGGGTTGATAAAAGTGATGACTCATGGGAGACCATCACATAACAATTTCTTAAAGTCTATTATAAGATTTACAAAACCCCGCTGTTGAAAATAAAACCCTTATTTGAGAGATCAAAGAATTGAAATCTATACTATTTATAATTATAAGACTTAAACTCTTTTCTTGATCACTCCTCATCTATATACCTGCATTCTTGTAACGAGACTTGCTGAGCATTGTGTAAAAACATGCTCACCCTTGCCTTTACAAATGAATTCAGAAAAAGGATTCGAGGATCCCGATTCCCCTAGCCTTGAGCACCAAGAAGAGGAAAGAGCCTTTCCAGACGATTTGAGTTTCCAGGAGGGTCATGAGCCAAGTTGAGTCCGATGTGGAGGAAGCCCTTCCAGAGCCGCTGCAGAAGGAAGTGAAGACCTTTGTGGTTGCTTTTTGTGTTGTTTTTCTGTGTTCGGTACTTCGATACTGATTCTTGATTTTGAAAAACTCTCTACTTTTGTATCAACTTAATTAATGCCATCCTTGGCATTATGATATTGTAATAGTGGTCCTCGTGACCTTGTACTTGTTTTATCTACCTGCTTTATTGTTTAAAGTGAATCCTGTTGTTGTAAGCTTGTGATGAACCTACCTGTGCGCAATCCACCTGGGCGGTTGCCATGGGATTCCTCAAAGGAGGGTCCCACAGCCCCGATCCTAACGGTTTTGTCCCTGTCGTCTGGGGACAGTGGGATCTTCCGGAGGTCCCCCTCCGAGCGTGGCTTGGGAAGAGGCCTCCCGGAAGGTATCACGCCGGCGTCTGACTCCGGGGGAGATGCCTCCCCCCCCCGGGGTTTTGATGATGTCGACGCTCCCGATCATTGCAGCGGCGCGCTCTTATAAAGCACGGGCCACGTCTTGGTCTCCCCGGGCGGTAATCACGCCGTAAGGCCCGGGGATCTTCACACAGCGGTAGTTCTGGTGGATCGCGGCCCCCAAGCGGTTGATTGTGGTCCTCCCCATAATCGCGTTGTAGGAAGAGGGGAGGTCTACCACATCAAATCATACCATCTCAGTCCGGTAGTTATCCGGGGTGCCGAAGGTCATGGGGAGGTCCACCTTCCCCACAGGGTAGATCGTCTTCCCCGGGACGAAGCCTTGCAAGGGCCCTGCTACAGGTTGCAAGAGCTTCTCATCCATCTGCATCTCCCTAAACGCTTTTAGGTAGAGGACGTCGGCGGAGCTTCCGCCATCCACAAGGATGCGGGCCAGGTGGCAATTGTAGATGGTGGCGGAGACGATGAGCGCGTCATCATGGGGGAAGCGAACCCCACGCGCATCTTCCGCCATGAAGGTGAGGGGGATGTCCGACCACTTGGACGGTCGAGATGTATGCAGAACCCCCACCACCTTTACGTCACGCGTGTATTCCTTGCGCTGGCGCTTAGAGTCCCGCCTGGAGGCGGACCCTCCCGTGATGACGTTGACATGCCTCTGGGAGGTTTGGAAGGGGAGAGTCTCTGATGGCTCCACCTCTTGCGTCTGTCCCTGCTGCCCCCCCGCAGGAGCAGGAAGGGCTAGTAAGGCCGGCTGGGGCAAGGAGGCCAGAGTCCCCCCTGCCCATGCTGGTCGAGGAATGCGGCGAATTGTTGTAGTAGTTGATGGCATTTCCGGGTGGCATGGGTATTAGACCTGTGGAAGGTACACCACAAACCTTCCCTGCCTCCCACTGCGGGGCCTTCCCGACCGCGGGACGACTGTCCTCCCCCACGGCCTTTCGTCTTGGGGAAGGGGTAGTTGCCCTTGCAGACGTCGCGCAAGCCGCCTTCGCCCTCGAGGACAAAGGTGTCACGAGGCCGTGGCTCGCTACGGCCCCCCTACTTAGGGTGTTTGAGGGGGTCCCTGGCCCCTCGGTCGATAGGGGCAAGAGCCCCCAGGTTCTTCTTCCAGAGGTCATCCTCCTCGACCCGAGCATACTTCTCGAGTACGTTGAAGAGCTCGTTGGCGGATGAGGGGCAGCTTCGGGAGAGTCTTCGGTGGAGCTCCCTCGGGAGGATCCCGCTCTTACACGCCTCAATGATTGTGGAGTCAGGGACGTGAGCCACTTTGCTCTTGACTTGGGCAAAGTGCTTGAATGAATTGCGGATGGTCTCCCCTGTCCTCTGCCAGACGGTATATAGCTGTGAGGAATCCAGGGGACGCACATAGTTCCCTTGGAAATTTGCGCAGAACTCTCGTTTGAGCTGCACGAAGGACTTGATGGAGCCGGCCTTCAAGTTGTAGAACTATGAGTGGGCGATCCTGGTCAGGTAGAGGGGGAAGACATTGCACTGTACCATCTCATCCCCCCCAACCGCCGAGATGGCTGTGGAATACACCTGCACAAATTCAAAAGGATCGGCCTCACCGTTGTAGTGTTCGATGTGCGGCGGCGGTAAGGCCGCGGCCATCGAATGCACTGGAGTCTGCGGCACAGCGGCTGGTTAGCCCCCTCCACTTCTCGGGGAGAGTCCCGGTCACTGTCTCCTTAGACAGGGGACGTGCGCTCGTTGTCGAAGTCGGGAAGGGGTCCAAGAGGTCCACCGGCATGGCGGTAACAGCGCTTTTCTTCCGGGTTGGTGGAGCTGACCTCCAAGATGTCCGAGCGCTCCCCCGGAGAGGTCGGTTCTTCAGCAGGTCTCTTCCCCCGGCCAGAGTGGGAGCGAGGCTCCCTGCGTCCGCGCCCCAGGGGAGGCTCTTCCCCAGACTTGGCGGTGCGCATTTGCTCAACCTCTTCCTGGGTGAAGCGGACTTGGTCCGCCGGGGGAGTCCTTGGGGGCGGCTCCGGTGGAGGAGGGAGCTCATGCGCTGCAGCTACCGGCCCGGGCGCTACCGGGGCCGGTGAGGGGAAACCCTTGTGGCGACGTCCGGAACCGGAAAGGGGGAAACCACTGTATCATCCGGAACCGAAGAGGGGGGAACCCCCGCGGCGACGTCCAGAACCGGGGCGCCGTTGCGAGGGGAGGCCCGGTGCGACGTGGGAGCTGTTCTGTCAACCGCCCCCGGTGCGGTAAACGCGACCTGCGGGGCGGGATAGGCTCCCGGCGCAGGGAAAACCCCCGGCATGTAGTGGGCCCCCGGCCCCGGGAAGGGGCCCGGAGCAGGGTGTCCCCCCCGGTACCGCGAAGACCCCAGGCATGAGGTAACCCCCCGGCATCGGGAAGGCTCCCGGCGCCGGCAAGGCTCCAGACGGTTGGCCCGCAGGGGGAGGATACCCTCCGGTGGGGTCGTACGGAGCGGCCGGGCCTCCGGGGGCCAGAGGGGCCATCGGGGGACCCATAAATGGGGGCATAGCCCCTAGGAATGGGTACTGTGGGTATGTGTGGGCCGGTGGCCACGCCAAGACGTGGAGCAGCTCGTCCATAGAGCGCTAGGCGCAGAGCTGGCCCTCCACTAAGGCCTCAATCAAGGTGTCCCGGGGAGCTAGGGAAGCCGTCGGGGGGAGACTGGTCCAGGCCAAGGCGACAGCGGTCACCGGGACTGACCCGGAGGTCGAACCGCTGAAATTAACAAGGAAGGTGGGAGGCGGTACCTGGGTCTGGCCGCCTCTGGATGGAAGCGCCGGGATGGTCGTGTCCTGGACAGGCGGCGCCGGGTCACCGGGACCGGCGTCACCGGGAAGGGCGCGAGCCCTCATTCTTGGGGGAACCATGGTGTCTTGTCACGAGTCCCCACAGTCGGCGCCAACTGTCGTGGTATTACGAATACCCTGGCAGGTTTTGTGGAAGATCCTAGTGAAGAAAAGATGACGCAAGCAGACCGAGTGACCGGTCCTCTCCAGTCGGACAAACACAGCAAGTGACACGAAGATTTATACCGGTTCAGGCCTCAGGGGAGGCCCTAGTCCTGTAGGCGTGCTCCCAACCGGAGTTGGCTAGGGGAGCTCTCTCGGGGGAGAGATGGCTCCGGTCACACCTGTTAGATTTTCTATTCCAAATAGAAAATGAAAATTGTCCCCCTTACATGAGGTGTTACATTGGCTTATATAGCCCCAAAAGACGCAAAAAGACTAAACTACCCCGCTTGCCACCGTTGGATCGGGGGGCAGCGATGTCCTTCTCCCGGGAAGGGACCTTGGATGCTTGACAGGTGTCCGCCCGTTCCCAAGGCGCCCCCCGCGTGACCCTCACGTGACCCGGGACCAGAGGCTCCTGTCTTTGGAAGACGGCGCCCAGGACAAGCCACCGGGGGGCCTTGCCCCGGGCAAAAGGCGGCGCCCGGGACAATCCACCGGGGGCCTTGTCCCCGGGAAAAAGGCGGCGCCGAGACAAGCCATCGCGGGCCTTGTCCCCGGGAAAAAGGCGGCGCCCGGGACAAACCACCGGGGGCCTTGTCCCGAGGCAAAAGGAGGCGCCCGGGACAAGCCACCGGGGGCCTTGTCCCCAGGCAAAAGGCGGCACCCGGGACAAGCCACCGGGGGGCCTTGTCCCCGGGCAAAAGGCGGCACCCGGGAAAAGCCACAGGGGGGCCTTGTCCCCGGGCCAAAGGCGGCACCTGGGACAAGCCACCGGGGGGCCTTGTCCCCCGGCAAATGGTGGCACCCAAGACAAACCAACGTGGGCCTTGTCCCCGGGCAAATTGAACAACCTCTTACCTGGACTTGATCTCGTGGAGATTTCCCCCAACAGGAAGGTCTTTTGCATCAAGAACTGGTACGTGGAACCAACGTTCTTGAGACTAAATGGCATTCTGACGTAGCAGTAGGTGCCGAATGGTGTGATGAAGGCAGTCTTCTCTTCATCTCCTTCAGCCATGCTAATGTGATGATATCCTGAGTAAGCGTCCAGGAAACTCATCAATTCGCAACCCATAGTAGAATCGACTAGCTGGTCGATACGGGGAAGGGGAAATCATCCTTCGGACATGCACTATTTAGGCTGGTGTAGTCGACGCACATGTGCCACTTGCCATTTGACTTACAGACCATGACCGGGTTTGCAAGCCATTCCGGATGATCGACTTCGCGAATAAATCCGGCCTTTTGGAGCTTATCTAACTCCACTCGGATGGCTTCTTGTCGATCAACAGCCAAACACCTAAGCTTCTGCTTTATTGTTCACTGTCCAGGTCGAATTGCTAACCTGTGCTCAATTACCTCCCTGGGGACACTGGGCATGTCGGATGGTTTCCACGCAAACACATCTGCATTAGCTCAGAGGAAAGTAATGAGCTCGAGTTCCTATTTGTCATCCAGGTCTGATCCAACCCGAATTGTCCTAGATGGATCATCTGGGTACAACGGAACCAATTTTAATGTTTCATCTGGTCGAGGAGTGGCTTTGATCGTATCAGTAGACATTGTGGCAATCTGGGCTTCTCGTAGGGGAAGTTGATCTACCATCTCCAGGGATAACCGATCACACATCAATGCCACGTTGCGACTGCCTCAGACCGAAATAACACCCTTGGGGCCAGGCAACTTGCCGCACAGGTAAGCGTAGTGCGTAGCCATCATGAATTTAGCGAGAGTTGGCCTGCCAAAGATTGCGTTATAAGCCGAATCACAATCAATTACATCAAAAGTAACCAATTCTGTTCGGAAGTTATCTGGTTCACCCAGCGTGACCGGGAGCACCACCTGTCCCAATGGCATCATAGAGGGACCAGGAATTATCCCATAAAATGGATGAATTATGGGTTTGATTTTCAAACGAGGAATTTGCATCTCGTCCAATGCCTTGACCAATAAAATGTTCAAGGAACTACCTCCATCGATCCGGACCCTTCCGAGTGTCACATTACTGATAATTGGGGTTATGACCAAAGGTAGCCTCAATGGTTGAGTAAGCCCCATAGGGCAATCAGAGCGATCAAACGTCAAAGGAGTATCCAACCAACGGGGGTACTGAGGTTCACCAAGGGGAGTCTCCGCTTGGTTCACCTCTCGATAAAAAGTTTTAAATTGCCGTTTAAAAACAAAAGAGGAGGAACATCCGAAAATAACATTGACATGATTAGGAGGTACCTGGTAGGACATCTCTTCGTCCCCACTGGTGTCTCTTAGCCCGCAAGTCTGTTCTTTTGGTGGCAAGGTCGGCATTGGTCCGATCCCCTGGTAGAAGTCATCCAACTGCATCAACCAACTCCGGCAATTCTTGAGGTTGTGGCCTGCAGAATTGTGGAGTGGACACCACCTCTTTCCTTCCTGTGGGTTAGTCGACTTCTCTGGTTGGTCGGCACTGTGACCACCAAACGCAGTTTTATTTTTATATGAAGATTTGTTACCTTTGGTCGACGGAGGTTTCTCTATGACCGCGACCTCTCGGTATTGTCCAGTTCGACTCCTTTTTTATTTCTTTGACTTCCCGCCTGATGAAGATTCCGGCTTCTTGTTTGAATCCTCTCTCTTTACGTCCTTGAGACCTGGTTGAGGTGGTAAGTTACCTTTGTCCACCATCTGATTCCACTCAACGGCCTCGGTCGCGTCGGAATATCGATCAGCCATATCAAAAAGATCGGCTACTGATCGAGGGGGGTGGATGAGCAAATCCTCCGTAAACCTCTGATATCGAACGGTGTGTTTAAACACCCTTATAATGGAGTTATCAGATATGTTCGGAATGGTGTTTCTCACCCCGACGAATCATTTGACAAACTGATGAAGAGTTTCGGTCGATGTTTGTCGTAGTCGGTGGAGGTCGTCCTCTTTTCCCGGCTTCTGATAACAATTCTGGAAATTGTTGAGGATGGCATCGCACAACATTTCCTAGTTATATATCGAACCCTCGGGCTGATTGAACAGCCAGCTTCTTGCCGGTCCCTCAAGGACTGTAGGTAAATAGTTGGCCAGACCCGGTCATCACCACCCGCTGCCTAAATAGCAGTGATGTAAATTTGAAGGAACTTTGATGGATTCTGAGTTCCGTCAAATCTTTCAATAGCCCCCGGTTTAAACTTATCCGACCAAACAACCACGCGAAGGCCGGGGGAGAAAGCTTTACAACGTACATAAGGATCATGGAGGGATCTGCGACTCTCGACCTGATCTCGGGTGACCTCACGTGAAGGAGACACCACGCATGGCCCCAGGAAAGAGTGGACAGGAATTCGTTCCTGATCACGAGAATTTCCCGCCCGTCTGGCTTCGTCATGCTGAGACGGCACTAGTGGTGGACGATTCCGTCTACTAGAACTAGAGTTAGAGTATTCTCTTTCATGGGAACGTATTGCTGATTGAGAAGAGGCTGTATGGGTCGCATCGGATGCAACCTCGTCTAACCTCTCCGCCAAGATTCTAGCGAAAGCTGGCTTCTGCGCATCTGTGATAGTAGGTGGAAAATTACGCAGGACCTCTGCGATGGATCGAAGCCGGCCATGCGTGCTTCTCTTGGGTGCGCCGGGGGTCACTGTCTCTTCGTCTGCCGGTAAATGTCCTTGGGGTAAAGAAGGTGTCTGGTCGCGTCTGCGACCACGAGGACGCCAGAAGGAACTGGGAGCAGCGTCGTAACGAGCTTGCGCATTTTGTAGAGCCGCTAGGGCTGTTTTGCGGAGCTCATTATCTTGCTACTTGCGATCTTGATCCTCCTTTTGTCTACGTTCTTGCTCTTCTTTTTGCTTGCACTCCTGTTCTTCCCTAGCAGCCCGCTGATAGGGAGTTTCTTCCGATAAGGCAGCGAATTGCCTAGGGAATGAGGTCGCCGATGGAGAGAACATCTCTATTTGTTCCGAGTCGGACTCAAAATCAAAGAGACGATGGAGATTATCAGGATCAAACCTCCCGGACTGGATTCCTGGTCAACATCGCCTTTGCCCTTGGCGGGGTCGTGCGATGGGCAGGATTCAACCTCTGACGCAGTAGGAACAACATTGGGTTCCTGTTCTGCGTCTGTTGTCTCCTGGTTGATAGAGATGACCTGAGTGGTCGAATTGACCTCTAGGACGTCTTCGCCCCCAGTTTCCTCCATTGGAACAGGATCACTAGGTGAAGGCATCTGTATGTGGGCATAATCATCGAGATCAAAATCGTTCTTGGAATCATATGCCCCAGACATGGCTCACTGAACCTCCAGATAGAAAAAAGAACGCCTTGAGAATGGCCCCACGGTGGGCGCTAGTTGTCAACATTCGGATTCGGGGTCCTTAGTCGATCTTATGCAGAATTTGAGTTGTGAGACCTTTCAAAGTGTCCCCCCGGAAAGGGATGATGAGCAATGTCAGTTGGGGCACAGAGAGATTTATACAGGTTCGGGCCCTCGATGGTGGGAGTAACAGCTCTACGTCCTGTTGTGATTTCACTATGTATGGAAAAAGGTTTACAAGGTTGGAGAAAAGATCATCACAGGCGAAGATCTTTTCTGTGTGATTATCTAAAAAACGACTAAACTAACTTATTGAAGCTTGTGCTTGATCTGTCTTCTTCGATCTCTCTTCTCTGTATTGTACATTTGCTCACCCTTTTTATACTGGTCGAAAGGGCGCCAATGCACAACAGTTTTGAACGGTTGCTTGGGTGCAGTTTTGATAACCGCACTTAACTTCCATGCAGGTTTAACACGTGCAATCAAGCGATAACTGCACATGTTAACCTCCTGGCAGTTGTCTTCCCATGCGGAGGAATCATCACGATCCTAGGAATATGCCTACTGTAGAGCTAGGCAATCCTGAATTATTCTTGTCGAGGGTAGTCCACGACCTTCTGACCGCGCATCGTCTACTGCCTCCTGACCGCGTAGCATCTGCGATCTCATGATCGCACAAAGCCTGCAACCATAAGTCATTCTTGTGTCCGCGCTTCTTAGGTCGTCTGAGATCATAACAGCGGACCTTCAGACACTCATTTGGTTCGAATCTGTCTTGAACCAAATGTGCATTATTTCGAACTAGCTCGGGTAACAATCCTCGTGACTCCCCCATTTTGATGATTGATGACAACAACCTTTATAAATCCAAAATAGATTCTTCAGCTCCCTCTCAATATATGCAATAATATTTCGGAACTAAGCAAAACACTTAATCATATAAATTAAGAGATATGAATGACAATTGAGCACAAGTTCAATCAAGTCATCTTTCAAAATATCAACTTATCTCAATTTTTCTAACTCAATTATCTTTCCCACATATCAATATCAATGATCTCAAATAATATCTATCTCTCAGATATCAATGTCAAATATATCAAATATCATTGATCTCTAATACCTCATCATCCGAATATCACACGATATCTATCTCTCCCCCTTTGTCAACTAACTCAATTATCTCTCTCAGATTCTCCTAAACTCTCTCCCCCTAAAGCTCTCAAATATCTCTAAAACACCTCTCAAATATCTCTAAAACACTATTCTCTCCCCCTTTGTCATCAAGCACAAAAAGGAAGAATTTGAGAACTCAAATTTTGGCACATAAAATATTCGGGGTCATTGAATTTTATATGAAATGATTTTTATGCAAAAGCAAGATCTCAAGAAAGTTTGTTGCAAGTATTTTAAAAAAAAAATAGACTCAAAGTGTGGAGAAGAAATCAAGACAATCAACATACAATGGATATTTCGATGATATTTATATCGATTGACATTTAATCCATTCTCAATCATTCAAAATCTAGATGCATCTAATAGTTTGATGTGAAGATATCCGCTAGATGCATGTTTGCCATATCATGATTGATCTCAATATTCTCCTTATGCCACAAGGTCTCTTATACGGTGATGTTGTATATCAATATAATCTATCCTAGAGTGTTGGATCAAATTGTTCACCATCTTTACGACACTTTCAATATTTCATAAGAGTGGCATCTATTCGAAGGCAAGTCTATGATCCAACAAGATTTGTTTCATCCTGTCGTGGTATTACGGATACCCCGGCAGGTTCGGACGTGCGCAGCATGAGTACAGCGGTGCGAGCAGACCGAGTTACTGGTCTCCTCCCGCCGGGCAACACAGAAAGTGACACAGAGGTTTATACAGGTTCGGGTCCCAGTGGGGGCACTAGTCCTGTTGGCTCTCTCCGGACGCGAGTCCGCTGGGGAGGTGAGCTCTCGGGGAGAGGTCTCCAAGAGAACCGAATGAGTTTATATGAAAATGAATTGGAATCCCTGAAAAAGGGTACAAGAGGGGTATATATAGCCCCTAAGAAATGCAAAAGACGAAAATGCCCTCGCTGCAACCGTTGGATGGAAGGGCGAAGACGTCCTTTGGCCTGATGGACGGCCTGGATGCTCGACACGTGGCGCCACAAGCTTCCTAGGGGCCCCACGGTCAGCAACAGCTCTTCATGGACCCAGAGGCTCTCCGGATCTCACCGGACGCCACTGGGGTTCGGAGACCCTCCGGAGCTCGCCGGGTGTCACCGGGGTCCCGGAGACCCTCCGTATCTTACCGGGTGTCACCGGGGTCCCGGAGGCCCTCCGTATCTCACCGGGTGCCACCGGGCTCCCGGAGACCCTCCGGAGCTCACCGGGTGTCACCGGGGTCCCGGAGACCCTCCGTATCTCACCGGGTGCCACCGGGCTCCCGGAGACCCTCCGGAGCTCACCGGGGGTCACCGGGGTCCTGGAGTCCCTCCGTATCTCACCGGGTTCCCGGAGACCCTCCGGATCTCACCGGGTGTCACCGGGGTCCCGGAGGCCCTCCGTATCTCACCGGGTGCCACCGGGCTCCCGGAGACCCTCCGGAGCTCACCGGGTGTCACCGGGGTCCCGGAGACCCTCCGTATCTCACCGGGTTCCCGGAGACCCTCCGAATCACACCGGGTGCCACCGGGCTCCCGGAGACCCTCCGGAGCTCACCGGGTGTCACCGGGGTCCCGGAGACCCTCCGTATCTCACCGGGTGCCACTGGGCTCCCGGAGACCCTCCGGAGCTCACCGGGTGTCACCGGGGTCCTGGAGGCCCTCCGTATCTCACCGGGTTCCCGGAGACCCTCCGGATCTCACCGGGTCACCGGGGTCCCGGAGACCCTCCGGGCCTCACCGGGCGTCACCGGTCCCGGAGACCCTCCGGATCTCACCGGGTGTCACCGGGGTCCCGGAGGCCCTCCGTATCTCACCGGGTGCCACCGGGCTCCCGGAGACCCTCCGGAGCTCACCGGGTGTCACCGGGGTCCCGGAGATCCTCCGTATCTCACCGGGTTCCCGGAGACCCTCCGGATCTCACCGGGTGTCACCCGGGTCCCGGAGACCCTCTGGGCCTCACCGGGCGTCACCGGCCCCGGAGACCCTCCGGATCTCACCGGGTGTCACCGGGGTCCCGGAGACCCTCCGGGTCTCACCGGGGACTCCTTGGGACTTTGTGGGACCGCTGGGGATTCCCCCAACAGCAGCCCCCCAGGCCCTCGGGGGCTCTTGGTGCCTTCGATGGGTATGTGAATCTCCAAATTGTGACGCTTCGCATTCCATGAAGTCCTTTACGCTCCCGGCGGCGCTTCGGCTTCCTAACCGCTCCTCCGCGGGACGCGGCTACCCGCGAACCGACGCATCGTTTCGATGCGCCCGCGCCCGCGTCGGTTCGTTTTGTGCTTGACGGTTCAGCTCCGCGGCTCTGATGGCTTTGTGGACACGTGTCGGGCATCCGGGCCCTCCCCATTGCCTATAAATAGGGGGGAGGGGCCCTCAAGTTGACCACGCCCACACGCCCTCGAAATCCCACAAACTCGTCATCTTCCGGTGATTTCAGGTGGTTTTCAGTGACCTCATCCGGAAGCGCCCGGTAATTTCCGGTAGTTTCCGGAGACTTCGTCCGGAAACGCCCGGTAGTTTCCGGTAGTTTCCGGAGACTTCGTCCGGTAGTTTCCGGAGACCGTCCGGGAACGCCCGGTTATTTCCTGTAGTTTCCGGGGACTTCGTCCGGAAACGCCCGGTAGTTTCCGGTGACTTTTGTCCGGAGGCATCCGGTGGTTCCCGGTAATTTCCGGTAGTTTTCGTCCATGATGGCGCCGAAGAGTCGCGCCAAGGTCTCCGAGTTGCCCGCGGAGGAGGTGACCTCCGATTTCCTCGGGGCCACCGAGTTCTCCTCGGGGGCCCTTGAGGCTTTCTTGGAGCGTGGCTACTTCCAGGCGGGAGATATTAGGATCCCCGGCCCGGCGGAGCAGGTGTCGAGCCCCCGGGACGGGGAGGTGGTGGCTTTCGAGGCATTCGTGGAGGCCGGCCTTCGGCTCCCCGTGCACCCGCTGCTTCGCGACTTCCTACAGGTGTACGGCCTCGCGCTCAACCACCTCACCCCGAACACCCTTGTTCGGATGGGGGTGTTCATATGGTTGTGCGAGACGACCGCCGTGACGCCCACCATGCGGCTCCTTCGGTACTTCTACGAGTCGGCGGCGAGGGGCCCGGTGGTGAGGAGGGGTGGCCCCAGGTCGGCCTTCGGCTCCATCATGATCCAGCTGACTCCAGGCCGCGCCGACGAGTACCTGGTGCTAGCCTCCCGGGATCATTGGGGGGACTGGCTCCGGCACTGGTTCTACCTCCGGGTAGGAGACCCGGGGGTGACCTACTCTCGGGAGCCATCGACGTACTCGCGGTCTAGTGCCCCCGTGGCCCCCGAGTGGACTGTGGCGGAGATGAACCTCCTTACCGCGATGGGGGAGGTTCGATTCCGGCGGTCCGTACGGGATCTTGCGGAGGAGATGGCTCTCCTCTGAGTGGCGCCGTTCCACACTCGTCGAGGGAGGGGGATGTCACCGGCGCACAGACCACCCCGGATGATGGTGGCGAACCGTAAGTATTCGGACTCTTTCTTCCCGCTAGGGGGTTCTTCCTAACACTTGCTTCATTTTTTGTTCTTGCAGTTAGGTCCTATGGTCGGGCCAAGGAGGTCGCAGCGACCCTCGTCGGCCGGTACTACGAGGACGAGCACGAGAGGGTGCTGCGCGTCATCGGGGAGGGTCCTCCCCGCAACGTTGTCGCGGAGGCGTTCGGGTTGAGGCTCCCAGCCCGGACTCCTCTGCCTACCCCTGCTTCACGCAAGCGGGGGAAGGAGGTCGCCGGCGGGCCCTCGAAGCGGTCTCGTCCGTCTGGCAGCTCCTCGGCGTCCCGACCCCGGAGGAGCCCGGCGAGGCCCCGATCTTCTCCACCACCTTCTCCCGCGAAGGAGACTGCGGCGGCGGTTGCCGGGCCATCTGGTGCCGCTCCCGACACCCCAGGTGGGCCGGATCCGATGGGCGGCGTCCCGGCCGGAGAGGGTCAGGGCTCGGACTCGGAGATGTATGCCCCGAGTCCTTCGCCGCCTCCGGCCCCCGCGGGCCCCGGCTGCAGCCCTCGTCTAGCGAGGTCTCCGTCCGGTTCCGGATGCCGGGGGGCCTGCCGATGGCCTCGATTCTGGCCCCGGAGACAGGTTCGTCGGCGGTTCGGCCCGCGACGGCGGCGCTCCCCGTACCCGGGAGGGGTAAGGGCCTGTTCGTTCGCCCCGGGGTTCCCGCGCCGCCGGATCAGGCCTCCGGCTCCTCCGACGGTGGGACTTCGGAGGGTGCTCTGCCTGGTGGGGAGGCCTCCCGAGGGAGCGACCCGGGGGGCGACGAGGGCGACGTTGACGCGGTCATCGCCTCCGGGCTTCGGGTAAGTTGCTTGAGTCTTACGCTCCTTCTTTAGTTGTGTTCTGATGACAGTTTCTGTGCAGACGGTCGCCTTAGCCCGGGGCTTCAGGGCCCGGCTCGCCACGCGCCTCCGGGCTGCCAAGGACGTAGCGGCCTTCGAGCGCGCTGGGAAGGAGAAAGCGCTCAGGGACGCGGCCTCGGAGCGCTCTGAGAAGGAGCGGGCACTCGGAGAGTTGGCCGCGGTGCGGGCTCAGCTCACCGCCGCCGAGGATATGGCTTCTCGGCTATGGAGGGAGCTGCAGGTGGAGCGAGAGGCCGCAGCCTCGGGCGTCCAGGCCATGGTCGCGGGGGGCAGGGTGATCCGCACTACCCTCGAGGAGCTCGGGATCGAGCTCGGTCGGGGGGCAGGCCCTGACCCGGCTCCGACGTCGGTCGGCGAGGCCGCGCACTTTCATGGTGCGCAGGTCGCCCTGATCCCAGTTGCTGCGGAGGCACAGGCGCGCGGGCTCGCCGTCCCGGTGATCGCCTTGGCGGCGGCCCTCGTCGAGCACCGCGGGGAGGGCGCCTGAGTTATCGGGGATTTGGTCCCCCAGAGCTTCCCCGCCTTCTTCGACCCTCGGCGGCCCGAGCTGGAGCGGTCCGCCGAGGTTCTCTTCGACCGGATCACCGACGCCATGGAGACGGGCGGTCGGCGCCCGGGTCAGGGCGCGTCAGCCAGCACGGACGTCCCCCCGGGGGGGAACAAGGACGGGCAAGTATGAGCTCCTCCCCCCCGGCTAGATTAGGCTTCTCTTTTTTAGGTCTTTTGCTCCGGACGGCTTCCTTAGAGAGAGCCCCGGGAACTTGTAAATACCTTTTGACTGAAATAAAGTAGTTCTTTCGTTAAATGTGTTAAACTTGTCGGCAGGTGTCCTTAGACGTCGCTTTTCCAGGGCTTTCTTGCCCTGGAGACCATCTTTTGGAGAGCGATAGAGGGTCGCCCGGGGGGTCTAGCCCGGGTAGTGCCCGGGCGGCCTCGATTTTACTAAGTCTGGCGGCCGGGGGAGCATCCTTCGGGCTAGGTCCCGAGCCCATTCTTGCCGACTTCGCGAAGGAAGGTGCCTCCGGTGAGCCGGCCCTTCTGCGCTGGCTCCCGGGTGGCACTTGGGAAACTTCGACGATTGTCACGCCGAGTTGTCTTCACCGAGGTCGGGGGCTCTAAAAGTCCCCCCGCTCAGGATACTCCCCCCGGCCGGCTACGAATGTTGGCCGGAGGATCTTCTTCGGCGGGCTCTTCGGCGTATGAGGAGTTTGTACAAGGATCTCTCCCGGGAGATCTCAGAAGGTCTTCGGGATTATTAGCTGTAGTTGCTTGTAATCCCATATTTGATCTCAGAATCATTCCCATACTTGCGCGCCCGGGTTTCACCCGGGGGGCGCTTTCGTCCTACTGGGGGGGTTGTTCCCTAGTGTGATGTATCAATTAAGACGTAGATCTGTTTATTCGTCGTGCCTTTGCTTCAGAAACTTCGAAGCCTTTCGCGTAAAGCCGTTGTTTTTCTGTTCGGGTCCAGGGTTTTCCTCCTCTCCCCCCCCCACAGCAGGGTGCAGTTCAGCTCCGCGTGCTGTGGGTAAGGAGTGAAGGGTCCTGGACCGCATGGGGTGCTCAGTTTGCGCAGTCCCTCGTCGGGTCCCGGGGGTTTACGGATGGTGCGCGACCGAGGAGGGATTATGCTTTGAGAGAGCAAACTCCGAAAGCCGAGTTCGTATGCCGCGGAAGGCAACGTATATTTCCTTAGGAGGGTTTCGTAACCCGGTAGCGGGTATAGAGTGTTCGAGGGGGGACTAATCTCTCGAAGTGACTCGTTACCGTAGTTTGTGAAAACTGGGTTGCCGCTTACCCCCTCAGTCCACGAGGGGTTACTGTAAGCCGCCCAATGGGAGCTGTGCTCCCGTCGTAGGGACTTTAGGCTGCGGTAGCCCACTTCCTTACGGAGAGGGCATCCTCACGGAGAGGGGATTCTTATAGAGAAGAAAAACTCCTGTAAAAGAATTCCAGCGGTGAAGAAAAAGAAAGCCATTCAATTTAATGAAGACGTAAAAATTCCAGAGTTGAGCACAAAATCCACTTGTATTAATATGCGATGAGATACAACGCCTCCCCCCGCGAAGGCGCGGCCGGGGAGGGAATTGAGTACATAAGCCTCCCCCCGCGGAAGCGCCGCAGTGGAGGTTGCGAGCCCAGAGGCTAAACATAGAACTTGCGGAGTAAGGTTATATTCCAGGTGTGCGTCAGCTCTTGGTCTTCAAGTGTGGAGAGCTTGTAGGCTCCCGAGCCCAGGACCGCGGAGATCCTGTACGGGCCCTCCCACTTGGGGGATAGTTTGCCCTAGGCTTGGGGGTCTGTCACGCGCTTGAGTACCAAATCCCCAAGGCGGAAGGCCCTTTCGCGCACGCGCTGGTTGTACGCGCGTGCCATCTCGCGCTCGTAGATGGTGTGGTGGAGAAGCGCTCGGTCGCGTTCTTCTTCGACGAGGTCGACCTCCAACCGTTGATTATCCTCGTTGGTTTGATGCGCCGCGGTCGGAGCTCCGTCGAGGAGCTCGACCCGTAGCGATCGAAAACCAATCTCCGAGGGGAGAACTGCTTCGGCCCCGTAGACGAGCGAAAAAGGCGTGCGCCCCGTCGCTCGGCTAGGGGTCGTGCGCATGGAGCAGAGGATGCTTGGAAGCTCTTCTGCCCACGCGCCTCGCCTGGAGGCGGTCTGTTCGAGCCGTCGACGCAGGCCTTGCAGGATCACGCCGTTGACTCTTTCGACGGCCCCGTTGCTTTGGGGATGGGCCACGGAGGCAAAATGGAGGGTAGTGCCTAAGCCTTCGCAGAATTCCCGGAAATATGCCGAGTCGAACTGGGTCCCATTGTCGACGGTGATTTCTTGGGGGACCCCGAAGCGACATACGACATTTTTCCTGAAAAACCGTTGCACCGCGCGGGAAGTGATGCTGGCCAAGGGCTCAGCTTCCACCCACTTGGAGAAGTAATCCACGGCGACCACCGCGTACTTGTAGCCCCCAGGCGCCGGGGGGAAGGGACCAAGGAGATCCATCCCCCAGCGCGCGAAGGGCCAAGTAACAGGGATGGTTTGCAATATTGCGGAGGGGAGCCTGGTGCCTTTTGCCATCTTTTGGCAGGCCTCGCACGCGGAGATCAGATCCCGCGCGTCGCGGACCAACGTGGGCCAATAAAATCCTTGGCGAAGGGCCTTTGCCGCGACCGAGTGTATGTCCTCGAGGAGCTGGAGTCCGTCGGCTCGCGGGAGGCAGCGAAGAAAGGTGGAAGCCACCTGCTTGTAAAGCTTCCCGTCCAGTAGAACGTACGCCCTGGCTTTAGCGCGGAGACGCTTCACCTCAACGTCACCGAAAGATTCCCCCTCGTCCCTTATGCAGGAGATGAGGGGATCCATCCACGAGGCAGTCCGAGTGATCTCGGAAACCTCCGGGACGCGAACCCCTGGGTTCGCGTCCGGAGGGGTTATTGAGGATCTTGTGATGATTTCCAGAAAGGCGCCCTTGGGAAGGGGTTCCCGGGCGTTGGCCGCCCGGGCCAACGCGTCGGCCCGGTTGTTATCCCGTCGGGGGATGTACCGGGCCTCCAAGCCTTCGAAGTGTCTCTCCATCTTCTGCACTTCGCCCAAGTATAGACTCAGGTTTGTATCGTGGCACAAGTAGGACTTGTCCATTTGGTTGACCACCAGCTGGGAGTCTCCTTTCACTAGAAGGCGGCGGATTCCCAGGGAGCGCGCGAGGCGCAATCCCAGGAGGAGGGCCTCGTACTCGGCTACATTGTTTGTAGCCGGGAACTCGAGCCTGGCGGCGTATTCCAGCATCTCCCCTTCAGGACTCCGGAGAACCACCCCCGCGCCGGCCCCGGCGAGGCACAAGGAGCCATCGAACATGAGCGTCCAATGGTCCTGGCACCGGGGAGGGGCGAGGGGAGTCCCTTCGTCCGATTCGGCGGTCGGAGTCCATTCTGCCACAAAGTCAGCGAGGACTTGCGACTTGATGGCAGAGCGGCCCGTGAAGGTGAGGGGGAAAGGAGCGAGCTCGGCTCCCCACTTGCCAATCCGGCCGGTGGCCTCCTTGTTTCTCACTACTTCCCCCAGCGGGAGAGATGACGGGACCGTGATTGGGTGCCCGAGGAAGTAGTGGCGGAGCTTCCGCGATGCCATGAGGAGGGTGTAGCACAGCTTCTCCACCTTAGTGTACCGCATCTTAGCCCCTTGAAGGGCCTCGCTGACGTAGTACACAGGACGTTGTTGCCCATCCTGTTCTTTCACGAGCACCGCGCTCATTGCGACGGGGGTCGCGGCAAGGTACAGTAGCAGGGGTTCCCCCGGGGACGGGCTCACGAGCATCGGAGGGCTCGCGAGGTACTTTTTTTGCGCGTCGAACGCCGTCTGGGCCTCGGGAGTCCACCTGAATCCCTCGAGATCCCGAAGGATTTTGAAGAACTGGAGCCCGCGTTCTCCTGACCGCGAGATGAAACGACCCAACGCGGCCAGGCGGCCTGCAAGCCTCTGCACGTCTTTGACGGAACGCGGGGGAGGCATGTCCAGTAGGGCCCGAACTTTTTCGGGATTCGCCTCAATGCCCCGCTGGGACACCAAGAAGCCAAGCAGCCTCCCGCCGCGTACGCCGAAAGCGCATTTTTCCGGGTTGAGCTTCAACCCGTACTTGCGGAGGCTGCAGAAGGTCTCCGCCAAGTCGTCGATGTGTGTGGCCGTGCGGAGGCTTTTGACGACCGCATCGTCAACGTAGACCTCGACATTGCGGCCGATTTGATCCTTCAGGACCAGCGTCATGAGACGCTGGAAGGTTGCCCCGGCGTTTTTCAACCCGAAGGCATGTGGAGATAGCAGAAGGTGCCGAGGGGAGTTATAAAACTCGTCTTTTCCTCGTCCTCTGCAGCCATCCAAACCTGATGGTATCCCGAATATGCATCGAGGAAGCTCATCAGTTCGCACCCCGCGGTCGAATCGACCAGTTGGTCTATCCGCGGGAGTGGATAGTTATCTTTTGGGCAAGCGCGGTTGAGATCAGTGAAATCCACGCACATCCTCCACTTGCCACTTGACTTCTTTACGAGGACGGGGTTTGCCAACCATTCGGGGTGGAGGACTTCCCGCACGAACCCCGCCTCTAGAAGCTTGGAGACCTCTACCTTGATGGCGTCTTGGCGCTCGCGGGATTACTTCCTCAACTTTTGCTTGACCGGGGAGCGGCCGGGGATCACAGCGAGCTTATGCTCAATGATGTCCCGGGCGACGCCTTGCATGTCCGAGGGTTCCCATGCGAAAACGTCTGAGTTTTCACGAAGGAAAACCGCGAGCTGCTCGGCGTGCTCCTCGGTGAGGTCTGCTCTGATCCTGACGGTTCTCTCTTCATCTCCCGCGGACAGCCGGACTTTCCGAAGGTCTCCCTCGGGGCGTGGCTTCGGAAATGGCCTCCCGAGGGGAACGGCCGGGGCTGCATGAGATTCAGGGGGAGGCGCCCCCCCGGGGTCTTGATCACGTTGATGTTCCCGACGGCGGCGGTGGCGCGTTCGTAAAGAGCGCGGGCCACGTTCTGATCGCCTCGAACGGTGATTGCATCTGAGGCCCAGGGATTTTCACGCAGAGATAGTTCTGGTGAATCGCCGCCCCCAGGTGGTTGATCGTGTCCTCCCCATAATAGCGTTGTATGAAGAGGGGAGGTCCACCACATCGAATCAGACCATCTCCGTCCGATAGTTCTCCGGGGTGCCAAAAGTCATTGGTAGATCGACCTTCCCCACCGGGTGGACGGTCTTCCCGGGAACAAAGCCTTGTAACGGCCCGAGTGCGGGCTGCAGTAGCTTCTCATCGACTTGCATTTCCCTGAACGCCTTCAGGTATAATACGTCGGCGGAGCTCCCACCGTCGACGAGGATACGTGCCAGTTGGCAGTTGTAGACTGTAGCTGAGACGATGAGCGCGTCGTCGTGCGGGAAGCGAACCCCGCGCGCATCTTCCGCCGTAAAGGTGAGGGGGACGTCCGACCACTTTGGTGGCGGAGACGCATGCAGCACCCCCACTACCTTCACCTCTCGCGCGTACTCCTTGCGCTGGCGCTTGGAGTCCCGTCTCGCGGCAGATCCCCCCGTAATGACGTTTATGCGTCTTTGGGAGGTTTGGAAGGGGAGCTCCTGAGCTGGGCTCCCTTCTTGCGTTTGTCTTTGCTGCTCACCCGCGGGAGCGGGGAGCGCGGGCAAAGCTGTCGGGGGAGGCAAGGAGGCAGGGCCCCCTCCCCCCTGGCTGCGCTGGTCGAGGAAGGCCGCGAAGTGTTGTAGAAGCTGATGGCATTCTCGAGTAACGTGGGTACTCGACTTGTGGAAGGTGCACCACACGTTGGCTGTGCCCTCCTTGCTCTCCTTGGCGCAGCTTTCGCGCCCGCGGGAGGATCGTCCTCCAGCGTAACCCTTTGACTTAGGAGGGGCGCGACTGCCTTTGGCGCTGTCGCTCGAGCCGCCTCCGCCCTCGAGGACGAAAGCGTCCCGAGGCCGTGGCTCGCGACAATCACTTCTTCGGGGACGTTTACTGGAGGGGTCCCTGGGCTCCCGGTCGGCGGGGGCAGGAGCCCCCTGGTTCTTTTTCCAAAGATAGTCCTCCTCCGCGCGGGCGTACTTCTCAAGTACGGTGAAGAGTTCGTCGGCGGAGGTGGGGCAGCTCCGAGAGAGCCTCCGGTGGAGCTCCCCGGGGAGTATCCCGCTCTTGCATGCTTCGATGACCGTGGAGTCAGGGACATGCGCCACTTTGCTTTTCACCTGAGCGAAGCGCTTAAAGAAGCTGCGGATAGTCTCCCTCGTCCTCTGCCGGACGGTGTAGAGCTGGGACGAGTCCAAGGGCCGCACATAGTTGCCTTGGAAGTTCGCACAAAATTCGCGCTTCAGCTGCACGAAGGACTTGATGGATCCAGCTTTCAGGTTGTAGAACCATGAGCGTGCGATGCCCATGAGGTAGAGGGGGAAGACATTGCATTGCACTGTCTCGTCCCCCCCGGCCGCCGAGATGGCCGTCGAGTACACCTGCACAAACTCGTAAGGATCGGCCTCACCATTGTAATGCTCGATGTGCGGCGGGCGGTAAGGCCGTGGCCAGTGTACGCAGCGGAGACGACTGCACAGCGGTTGGTTGGTCCCCTCAACTTCCTTGGGGGATCCATGGTCACCGTCTTCGCTTGCTGGGGACGCGTGCTCATTGTCGGAGTCCGGAAGTGGCAGCGGTCCGCCGGTTTGGCGGTGTCGCCTCTTTTCTTCCGGGTTGGTTGAGCTGACCTCTTGGGCGTCAAGGTATCCCTCAGGAGTGGTGGCAGCTTCTTTGAACGGTCTTTTCCCCCGGACGATTTGGGAGCGCGTCTCCGCGCGCCCGCGGGTTCGGGGGAGTCCTGACCGATGACGGGAGGTGGTTTCTCCGGACCTGGCGGTACGCATTCGCTCGACCTCTTCCCTTGTGAAGCGGGTCTGATCCGCTGGGGGCGCCCGCGGGGGCGGCCCCGGAGGGGGAGGGAGTTGATGCGCGTTTGCCACAGTCCCAGTGGACGCTGCCGGTGCGCGGACCGGGCCATGCGCCGGGTCCGCGCTCGGTTCGGCGGCGGGAGTGGTCGCAGTTCGAGTCCCCGGGGCGTCCGTGGGGGCGGGCGTTGCACCGATCCCGGGCGTCGGCCCACGGAGGCTGCTGGGCTCGGGCGCCGGGGTTGGCCCCGGCACGGCGGTGACCGCTCGCGGGGGTTCTGGACCCGGGGCCGGACGACTCCCAGAGGCAGGGGAGGGCTCGGAGACGAGTTGACTCCCCGGTGCAGGAAGTGTCGCCGGGATCGGATACGGCCCGGGCGCGCCTCCGGGAACGGGGAACATCCCCGGCCCGGGAAAGGCGGGGTTCCCCATGAAGAATTGGGGCGGTGCCCCCATGAACGGATACGGAGGCGGGTAGACGGGAGCCGGGGGCCGCACCAGGACGCGCAGCAGCTCTTCCAGGGTGTGCTGGGTATGAAGCTGGCCCTGGATCAAAGCCCCCAGCATGGAATCTCCAGAGACCGGAACGGAGAGTTGGGGCGCACTAGGCCCCGGAAGCTCGGTTGCGGCCGCTGGGTCAGAAACGAGGACCCTTTGGCCGGAGGCCGCGAGTAGAGGAAGCGAGTCCTCCGCCCGTACACCCTCGGGCGGCAGGGCTGCAGAAGCCTCATCTCGCGGATGCAGAGCCGGGTTGCTAGGACCAGCGCCCTCGGGAGATGAGAGGGCTTGAGCTCTGGTGGTTGCGGGAGCCATGGCGATTCGTCGCGAAGTCCCCACGGTCGGCGCCAACTGTCGTGGTATTACGGATACCCCGGCAGGTTCGGACGTGCGCAGCACGAGTACAGTGGCGCGAGCAGACCGAGTTACTGGTCTCCTCCCGCCGGGCAACACAGAAAGTGACACAGAGGTTTATACAGGTTCGGGTCCCAGTGGGGGCCCTAGTCCTGTTGGCTCTCTCCGGACGCGAGTCCGCTGGGGAGGTGAGCTCTCGGGGAGAGGTCTCCAAGAGAACCGAATGAGTTTATATGAAAATGAATTGGAATCCCTGAAAAAGGGTACAAGAGGGGTATATATAGCCCCTAAGAAATGCAAAAGACGAAAATGCCCTCGCTGCAACCGTTGGATGGAAGGGCGAAGACGTCCTTTGGCCTGATGGACGGCCTGGATGCTCGACACGTGGCGCCACAAGCTTCCTAGGGGCCCCACGGTCAGCAACAGCTCTTCATGGACCTGGAGGCTCTCCGGATCTCACCGGACGCCACTGGGGTTCCGGAGACCCTCCGGAGCTCGCCGGGTGTCACCGGGGTCCCGGAGACACTCCGTATCTTACCGGGTGTCACCGGGGTCCCGGAGGCCCTCCGTATCTCACCGGGTGCCACCGGGCTCCCGGAGACCCTCCGAAGCTCACCGGGTGTCACCGGGGTCCCGGAGACCCTCCGTATCTCACCGGGTGCCACCGGGCTCCCGGAGACCCTCCGGAGCTCACCGGGTGTCATCGGGGTCCCGGAGGCCCTCTGTATCTCACCGGGGTCCCGGAGGCCCTCCGTATCTCACCGGGTGCCACCGGGCTCCCGGAGGCCCTCCGGAGCTCACTGGGTGTCACCGGGGTCCCGGAGACCCTCCGTATCTCACCGGGTTCCCGGAGACCCTCCGAATCTCACCGGGTGCCACCGGGCTCCCGGAGACCCTCCGGAGCTCACCGGGTGTCACCGGGGTCCCGGAGACCCTCCGTATCTCACCGGGTGTCACCGGGGTCCCGGAGGCCCTCCGTATCTCACCGGGTTCCCGGAGACCCTCTGGATCTCACCGGGTCACCGAGGTCCCGGAGACCCTCCGGGCCTCACCGGGAGTCACCGGTCCCGGAGACCCTCCGGATCTCACCGGGTGTCACCGGGGTCCCGGAGGCCCTCTGTATCTCACCGGGTGCCACCGGGCTCCCGGAGACCCTCCGGAGCTCACCGGGTGTCACCGGGGTCCCGGAGACCCTCCGTATCTCACAGGGTTCCCGGAGACCCCCCGGATCTCACCGGGTGTCACCGGGGTCCCGGAGACCCTCCGGGCCTCACCGGGAGTCACAGGCCCCGGAGACCCTCCGGATCTCACCGGGTGTCACCGGGGTCCCGGAGACCCTCCGGGTCTCACCGGGGACTCCTTGGGACTTCGTGGGACTGCTGGGGATTCCCCCAACACATCCATTAAAATTAAGCACAACAACCACCGGATGCACTTATTCGATTGGCTTGCAAGTCATGTAATCCGAATCCAAATAATCAAGTAATTCAGGATTTGTACTTTTCAGATATCAAAGATCTATCTAGGATTGCATTTCAATTACCTAAGAATGCATTTAATTGCAATCATAAAGCATTCCTTAGGAAATAATCGAAATCTATCATATTTGCAATCACTAAATATGATGACGGGGTAAAATGCGGTAAAATAAAGCGAACTATCGATCAAAGATCGATAGAGTTTAGAATTGACCGCTTTTTTATGTTCGTCCATGTTGAGATGTTCATTTGTAGCCTTGAGAGTTGAAATAGCTTCATCATCTTCCATCTCGAGGCTCTTGAGCGATTTCTTCACATGCTTGAATTTACTCTCGAACATTTCGTTCTTGAGTTGCCTGTTTTGTCGTGCATAGAAGTAACTTTGCCCTTCAATCATTTGCATCTCGATTTCCCTAAGCATCATCCCACAAAAAAAATCTTGATGGAAGGATTCATTAGTAGTATAAATACTGTCATCAATATATATTTGACACACAAGAAACGATGTCTCGATTAATCTTGTGATGAAGATTGTCTCAAACTTTTCATTTTGAAAATCATTTGATATAAGAAAATATTTTAAGCTTTTAAACCAACTCATTTGGAAACAATAGATTCAATCCTCAAAAATTCCACTGCTTTTGGCATTAAACACAAAAAGAACATACAAATGAGGAATATGCCAAAATGAGGTTTGATGAAAACAACTTTAGGTCACAAGGTTAGGAGAAAAGCATATGACCTAGTGAGGAGTCCAAATTTTCAAAAGAAACTCAAATCTCAAATTCATTTGAATATGCTCCAAAATCATGAAAAACATATTTATTTATATCCAAAATCACAGTCAAAGGCATTTCAAACACCATCATATGAATCATGAAGTATTGCAACATATGGAGAGAAATGAAAGCAAAAATCTGACCAAAACAGGGAAGGAGAGGAAGCAGCAACAAAAAAGGCCAGACAAAGTGCCGCGCCCCGCCTTCATAGGGGAACACGACTACTCCCATAGGGACCCGGCTCGCTATAGCTGATCCCATGCCTTTTGACTTCCCAGGATGAGTCAAACATAGGAGTATATTGCATCAGTTTAACTTTCATTACATTGAGCAGTATGGCCAACTGGCCTCATTACAACATAATAAATTACAAGCCTTCACAGGGCAAATAAGTTTGGTTGTAGGAGAACAACTACTCGGCAGAAGCTAAGTGAACCCCCACAGCAAGAAGTTGAAAGCAAAGCAACACTTTTCAGAACATGGGTGGAACTGACTCTCTTCCTTCAGGGATCCAGGAAGTTCTCCAGGCCTTCGTCTTGATCAGGGGTATTCCATCTATTAGATGGTGAATTGCAAGGGTGAGCACTTACGTACTCAGCAAGTCATAGATAAGAGTAGGTACATATAGTAGAAATGATATGAACCTATGCTATTAGGGAAGGAGGGAAGGTTGCAAAATACTTTTTCTCTTTCCAAATCTATGGCAGTGCTCATCATGACATATCATTAATATCTTTTATAAACTCTTAGAAGTACTACCATAGCACAACAACACATGTTTGCCCATGTTAGCACCTCATTTCATGACAACACATGTCAAGCACACATGAGCTAAGTCTAGCCATATTTTATTTAGAAAACATACTTGTGTCACATCGACGTGGATAGGATCCACCGCGCGCAGGCTCCTATAGACCCAGGAGCTCGGAGTATTTGAATACATTTTTAACTTTGCAAAGGTGTACCACTTTAATCCACCGTTCACTCAGCTTTCAAGTCGGGACCTCTCCATGCGACTTTTACACATGTGACAAGGCTGAGATCACACAACAGTTTGCAATCCTAGCATTAACAATTCCCTGCCCGGTAAATAGACATTCCAATCCTCATTACCGTTGTGGGTCCTCCCCACTGCCTTACTTCCTAGCCTTGGTCTATGTTCTCGCAAGACACATAGCCTCTTTTGATTACAGCCACACATGACTTAATCAGGCGTAGGGCGTCTTCCTTCTTTCCACCATTCCTCTCATAATTTCTCTGAACTCACATCACTCATGGCCCTCAGTGGCCCACTAGTTTCTCGTGAGAAACCGGACCGACAACCATTGTAGGGAAAAGCTAATACCAAGAAAACTACTATGTTGCGCCCGTCCCATACCGGGCAAGTGGTTAGTATGTTTTTCATGCCGCATAGAAGTATAACACAAGGTTCTAGTCCTTACATGCCCATGACCAGTGCATTCCACAAACCCTGCACTCGTCAGTGCCACCACCATTCCATACCAAACTCTGGCCACGGCAAGGGTTTTATTTCATGAATATACATATATACATATATATTAGTTATGGCTCACGGTTTGATCATTTTATAAGGAATCTCCTCATCTTTTGTCGGCATACAGCCTAGTACTGCCATATCATACTTTTCTCATTTCATCAAATGCAATATTACTTATAGTCAAGGCAATGTCTTAACAATTCGTAAAATATAGGTTCAAGATGTTCAAGAATATGACTTGCCTTCCGCGTCATAAGGTACAGCAGTCGATGTCGGGTTTGACGAAATCTTCATACTCAGGCTCATCCTCTAATCAAAGTGTCGTGGTATTGCGAATACCCCGGCAGGTTTTGAGAATGATCCTAGCGAAGATTACGCGGCGCGGGTTGACCGGGCGACCGGTCCTCCCCCGCCGGACAAGCACAAAAAATGACACACGGGTTTATACAGGTTCGGGTCCCGGTGGGGGCCCTAGTCCTGTCGACGCCCTCCCGACCGGAGTCGGCTGGGGAGGCTCTCTCCGGGGGAGAGGCTTCCGGAGCACATCTGTGAGTTTAGCTATTCCAATAAAAGAGAACCGATCATTTACAACAGAGGGGTACAAGGGCTATTTATAGCCCCAAAAAGAAGCAAAAAACCTAAACTACCCCGGAAGCCACCGTCGGATTGAAGGGCAGGACCGTCCTTCTCCCGGTCAAACTCCTTGGATGCTTGACAGGTGGTCGCCAGTTCCCGAGGCGCTCCTCGCGTGACCTGCACGTGATAAACAGCTCGAGACTTTACCTTTAGGAGGGCGATGAGGCCCGGGACGACGCCGCAGGCCAGGTCCCGGGGGCCAAAAGGCGGCGCCCAGGGAGGCCCCGGAGGCCACGTCCCCGGGCCAATGGCGGCGCCCGGGACGGCACCGGAGGCCACGTCCCCGGGCCAATGGCGGCGCCAGGGACGGCACCGGAGGCCGCGTCCCGGGAGCCAAATGGCGGCGCCCAGGAGGGCACTGGAGGCCACGTCCCGGGGGCCAAAAGGCGGCGCCCGGGGAGGGGCCGGAGGCCGCGTCCCTGGGCAAATGGCGGCGCCCGGGACGGCACCGGAGGCCGCGTCCCGGGAGCCAAAAGGCGGCGCCCGGGGAGGGGCCGGAGGCCGCGTCCCCGGGCAAATGGCGGCGCCCGGGCCGGCACCGGAGGCCGCGTCCGGGGAGCCAAAAGGCGGCATCCGGGGAGGGGCCGGAGGCCGCGTCCCCGGGCAAATGGCGGCGCTCGGGACGGCACCGGAGGCCGCGTCCCGGGAGCCAAATGGCGGCGCCCGGGAGGGCATCGGAGGCCCCGTCCCGGGGGCCAAAGGCGGCACCCGGGGAGGGGCCGGAGGCAGCGTCCCCGGGCAAATGGCGGCGCCCGGGACGGCACCGGAGGCCGCGTCCCGGGAGCCAAATGGCGGCACCCAGGAGGGCACCGGAGGCCCCGTCCCGGGGGCCAAAAGGCGGCGCCCGGGGAGGGGCCGGAGGCCGCATCCCCGGGCAAATGGCGGCGCCCGGGACGGCACCGGAGGCCGCGTCCCGGGAGCCAAATGTCGGCACCCGGGAGGGCACCGGAGGCCCCGTCCCAGGGGCCAAAAGGCGGCGCCCGGGTAGGTCCCGGAGGCCAGGTCCCCGGGCAATCGTAACACAACTTACCTGGACTTAGTCCTGCGGAGATTTCCCCCGACACAAAGATCAAACAAGCAAACAGGAATCACAATCCAATAATAATCTATAGGCAACATGCAAAGGGGAAATACTCTCGGCGATACTGGAATAGGCAAGCTTGAAAGCTGGTTTTGAGTTAATCTTGGAGATTCATGGAATCAGGGTTGAGGACGAATGTTAGAGACTCGCAGGGTTTCAAGGCTGCAATATGGACATCAAGTCCGCGGCTGTTTTGCTCAAAAACGACGAACGTCAACAGGTCGACATTCGGTTCAGGGCTCTGACATAGCTTCAGAGAATGCTAGAGAGTTTATCTCAAGGTGTGGTAGTTGAACAAAATGTAGAACATAGCTTTACAAGTTCAATGGACAAGGTGGTTTTCAGGTTGCATAACCAAAAGTGGTTAAATTGGCCTAATGCCATTGGCTGACTGTCACGTCTGCCACGACAGTGACATCACCTGTGAGGAGCCCAGCTCGGTGCAGCTGGCCCTTTAACCACTTGACTTCCCAGGATGAGTCAATCACAGGATTACATTGCAGCAGCAAAATAGTACAATAGTCATAATTGTATGGCCATCAGGCCTTAGTACAAAACGGGATACAGTGCCGTACAAGGCACAAGGGTCTAACAAAATAATACATCTAGTCGGCGGAAGCGAGGCCCAAAAGCAATCCACAGGAAACAGAGGTTGACAGCAAGACAGCACCGCATCAGGGCTCCGGAGGAAACTGCTCGTCTTCTCCTGGGTCCGCAGCATCTTCAGGGTATCCTCCAAGGTCGTAGAACGCTCCATCTATTGATGAGTTGTTGCAAGGGTGAGTACTTACGTACTCAGCAAGTCATAGGGAAGGTAGAGATACATACATATATATATGACATGAACCTATGCTATTGGGGAAAGAGTGAAAGGTTTTCCCAGAATACATTTCTTTCTCAACTCTTACTCAACTTCTGATCACACCATGGCAGTAAATGAATCATATTGATGGTGATACATATATCCAATATCCAAGGCGATATATCCTCATATCATATTATTTTTATTCAAGCCTTTCCATCTTATACTCTCAACAGTATTTCATAACTTAGGGCATAAACCACATGCCTCTTAATTATCATATGATCTCTATATTATGGTATTACCGCGACACGTCAACACATGACAGCCCACGGCAACGCCCCTTATTGTGACAACACATGCCACTTGGGTAATCTTGAGCTAACAAATTTTAGTTTATAAAACAATACTTGTGTCACACCCCATGGATTTAATCCACCGCAGCATACTCCTAGAACTCGGGAGTACGAAGTATTCGAATACATTTTTAAACTCTGCAGAGATGTACCTCTTTTTAAATCCACTTTTTCACTCGACTTCCAAGTCGGGCCAACTCCATGCGACTTATACGCATGTGACAAGGCCGAGATCACACAACGTTTTTGCAGTCTAGTATTAACAGTATCCCTGCCCGGTAAATGGACAATACCGTCCCAAGTACCGTTGTGGGTCCTCCCCACTGCCTTACTTCCTAGCCTGGGTCTATGTTCCCGCAGGACACATAACCTCTTTTGATTACAGTCGCGCACGACTTAATCTGGCGTAGGGCGTCTTCCTTCTTTACACCTTATCCTCTCATAATTTTTCTGATCTCACATCACTCATGGACGAACTGCGTCCCACCAGTTTCCATGCGAGAAACCGGATCGACAAGCCATGCAGGGAACCGATAATACTAAGAAAGCTACTAGGTTGCGCCTGTCCCATACCAGGTAAGTGGTTGGTACGCTTTTCATGCCACTAGACGCATAACACAAGGTTCTAGTCCTTACATGCCAGTGACCAGATCACGCCACAACCCATGCACCTTCAGTGCCTACACATTCAGTGCAGCCAAGCACCTCCAGTGCTTCCACCATTCCATACCAAAATACTGGTCACGGCTAAGGGTTCTATTTCATGAATATAAATATACATGTTTACACTTTTATTAGTTCGAGGCTTGCTATCTTATCAAGTTCACATTTCTCAAGTATTCAATCTATCACTGCCATAATATCATTGATCTCAACATGTGCAATATTAATGAAATATCTACTCATGGAATAGCATAGCAATTCATAAAATATGGGTTTCAATATGTTCAAAGTATGACTTGCCTTCCGCGTCGTAAGTATCAGCAGTCGATGACGGTTCAGCGACAAGATCTTCAACCCCGGACTCTTTCTCTGAACAAGATCAAACAAGAAAACAGGCGTTACAATCAATCCTATTCTTGCTAATCCACTACATGCAAAGATGCAAGGAGAAAATACTCTGGTAATACAAGGTTTGAAAGCGATGTGGTTTTAATTATGGAAACCAAGGTTAAAGTTAGCTGTTAAGGTTTACAAGGTTCCAAAATATCAGGGTAACATCAAGGTGGTGACTGGTTCGCTCAAAAACAGCGAATGTCTTTAGGTTGGCATTCGGTTCAAGGCATCGATATAAGGTCGATGGGTGATAGAGGGCTCAACTCAAGTTGTGACAGTAGAGAAAAGTGTAGATCACAACATCAGGAGTCTAAGGGACAAAGTTATTTTCAAAGTGCATGGCTGGAAGTGGGTGAAAAGGCTCAATGCCACTGGCTGACACAGTCTGGCATAGGCTTGACACGGCCAGAAACTAGGGTTAGCCATATCTTTTGACTCAGGGCTCCAAATGATGCACCACTTTGTCTGGTGGTTAGGCATTTGTAACAGGAACAAATGTCTCAACAGGACCTAGGGCAGGAGATGGCCGGAAAGTGATGAAAACCGGCAAAGAAGTTGGCTGGCCTGGAGCACATGTAGTGTGAACAGTACAGCAAACTAGGGCATAGCTATATCTCACAATCTAGGCCGAATTAGGAGTTGTGATAGAAGACAAAGTTGCTCAGAATGGTCCAAAACATCTAGATGGCAAGGTTTCTATGGCTGGATTGGCTGGGTTTAGGAGATATTGGCCGGAGAAAAGATTAACTCAAACCTGATTTGGGCATTTCTGATTTAGGGCAAATAAACTTAATTCCTTGCTTGAGGGTGGTCTCTGGGGCATAAGAGTGCTACTGGTGAAGTTAGATTAACTAGAAATGCACCAGAAAAGCTTGAACAGCAAGCTCAGTTCATATGCAAGGTTCCAATTTGGGGTTTTTCACATTTTAGCAAATCTGTCGATTTTGGTTGCTTAGGGATGTTAAGCAAGGTCTAGTGAGCATATTTGATTACTAGTTCGAAGGTTGAATCGATCTGGTTGAGGATTAATTGCTCGCCGGAGCTACTGGAGAGAAATGGAAATTGCCGGCGACCGGAGAGGTTTGAAGTCAATTACATGCTCGAGTACGATGAGGGAGGTAAGAGGAGCTTACTGGAGTAGCTGGAATCGAGGAGGAAGCAGTGTAGAGGCTTGGCACCGTGAGCCTCTTCTCGAGCTCGCCGAAGAAGAAGAAGACACGGTGGAGGGTGGCGATTTCTGGTGCTTTGCTATGTGGTGGAGTTGGCTAAGTCCTGAGGGCTATTTATAGGCGAATTGGGGAGGCTGCAACGGCTGGAAAATGCCTGGAGACTTGGAGCGGCGAATTGACCGGCCGGGCGGGACAGCAGCGAAGCGACGTGCTCCAGCGGCCGTGCCGGCTTTGCAGGCAGGCGTGCGCTGTCCCGGGTGATGCAGCGGCGAATTGATGGGCAACTCCGGCATGCTTGCAACGTGGCATCGATCTTCTGCAGTGGCTGCAGCGATGGCGTGCGCGCTCGGGCAAAATTGGCGATGCTGGTGCGGCCGCGGTGGCTCCACGGTGGCGAACGGCGTGCGCACACGTGGCAGGGATGCAGTGGCAAGGGTGGCGACCACGGGACTTCACCGGCGATGAAGTTCCTGGCGTGGCAGCGCGGTGGTCGCGGTCGTGCACGGCTGCTGGTCGTGCACAGTGCCTCTGGTCGAACCAGGGACCAAAATGCAAGGATTCTTATTTGAAATCTGGACTGATTTGTAATTTCTGTCTTAGAGATGGTTAATTTGAGAATTGATTTCATGGTTGAGTATAACATTCCTATTAGTACTCATCCAACTCAAATTTAGAGAAAATTTGACAAGATTTGAGGGATTTCACCTATTTTCGAAAATAGGGTAAAATTAGGGTAAAATAAGTCTGGATTTTGTCGATTTCGAATTCTGGTGATTGGAGAGAGGTTTTGAAGTCTGATCAAAAGGGAGATCTGTATCAAATAATATTTGGAAGGTGTTTCCTGAAGAAATTCTGAAGTTGGAATTGATTTGCAGATTTTAGCCTTTTCAGGCTTCCAGGTAACAGAAAAGGACTTATTCGCAGTAAAATTTGGACTAAACTGCGAAAAGTGTTTAGATGAATTAATTTGGCTCCCAACTTTTTGAAGTGAGTTGAGGATAAACCTAGGAATATATTCTAGGGGTTACTTAAGTCTGAATAGGGTTAAATCAAAGTAATTCAATCATCTGGAAACTGGGGTACTTAGGGTAAATCTGAATTTTCCTGTTTTCGAAAACAGAGAGAGAGGCTTAGGTACTGAGAGTTAGGTTCAGAATTTGATCTGGCTCCTGAAGACTTTTATCTTCAGAGTAACTGATAGGTTAAATCTGGATGGTCAGATCTTGATCTGGATCTAAAGAATAGATTTGAGATTTTTAGGGTTTGGGAGAGATTAGAGATCAGCTGATCTGGCTACTACTACAGAGATACATGCATGCAGGATTTTCATGCAAAACTTTTCACCCCCAAAACTAGGGTGTTACACTGACATGAACTGACAAGGGCTGGCATTGTCAAGGAATGGCATTGATGTGGTTTGGAGATTTCCAATGGGAAGAATGTGATTTGATCAAAGCATTAGATGCAAAATGTAATAAGGTAGCTATTTGGCAAGGTGGTTTTCACAGGAAAGGTCCAGAATTTAAGCAATTTGCAAAGAGGCCCCTGGACACAGTGAATTGAATGTCAGTGCACGGCCAGATTATAGGGCTTGAGTAATTGATCGACCTTCTTGAGCTTTGCTTCGCCAACTATGTCTAGGAGGTAGGCGAGACAACAAGAATCCAATGGTGGAGGTTTCAGGAACTAAGGTGGTCGAACGGTGATGAACGGCGATGAGAAACCACAGTGGTGACACGGCAAGACACAGGTACTGGACAGATCTTTGCATAGGGATTACTTGTGATTTGGCACAGCATCGAAGGGCGATGCAGTGGAGTGATATGCTCAGTAGGTTGAGGCAAATCTACAGGACAAAGTAGATTGAACAATGGCGATGAGATGACTGAGAATGGCGAGGTTGAACTCGTCGGCTTTCAGGAACTGAGGTGAGCTATGGTGGCAGCGAGTTACAGACGATAGAACTCGAAATTGGTTGAGGGTTAACGCTCCTGGGGTGTTGCTGATCATTCCCCAGCGAGGAATTGGGTTGCAATCAAATACTGGAGCTCGCCGGTGTTGATGCTGGACTCGAAGAAGACGGCAACTGGGGCGCCGCTAATATAAGATAGCTCCGGTCAATTAGGTTCGGCTACACCATCTACAGAGTTCAAGGATCACAATGCTACGGTCAATTTGGTCGGAGGTGAAGCTATACGGGCCGGCGACGTGAGCTGCTCACGGCGGCGCGCGAAAACAGGGAAAGGCTCCATCCGAGATTCAATTCAAAATCTAACAGCATGGGCTTGCTAAGAACACTCTAATGATCAATTGCTTCTACTAAAAGGAGTACTAATTCTGGCTAAATCAGCCTACAAAGCTGGAACAGGGCATAAGCAAATAACGGCGATCACCGGCGACAGGAACCACCAGAGTTCAATCAAAGCCTACAAAATGATGAGGTGAGCACAAGGTACTTACTGGTTCAATCAATTTGGAGATTGGTGGAGTAGATTGTCCTGGTGTCGTGCTCCTCCTCGGTGGCTTGCCGGAGACGAAGAAGAAGGTGAGAAGAAATGAGGCTTGCTGGTTCTGGTGAGGAGTGAAGCTGCTGCGAGCTACGGGGGGGGGGGGGGGGGGGCTTAAATAGTGGAGGATGGGGGCTCTCGAGACTTGGAGAAATCGGGAGGATATCCATCTGGTTGGCTACGGTGGCGGTGTGCAACGGCCTCGATGGCTTTTCAGCACGGTCGTCGCGTGCTATGGTAGGTGCAGTGGTAAAGCGTCTGGCAGCTCCGGCATGGAAGCAATGTGGCGTAAAGCTTCTGATATTGCTGCAGGCGAGCGCGCGCGTGCGAGGGAAAGATTCGGGCGATGCTAGTGCTGCTGCAGCGCTACCACGGTAGCCAATCTGGTGCGCGCATGTGGCGACGGGGTTGCCGCGAAGCTGGCAACGGCGAAGTTCCACCGGCGGTGAGGTTCGCGGTGCAGTTGTGCTCCTGGGCCTGAGGTCGAAAACGGCACAGCTACTGGTCACGGCTGCTTTGGTCGAAGGTGGTGCTGCTGGTCAAAACAAGAGGCTGGACTCGATTGCAATTTCAGTTTTCTGATTTGGACTAAACTGTAAAATATGAGATATTGAAGATTATGGCTGATTTTGACTTCACAGATAAGAAGAACTTTATTCAATGGATGATTTGAGAGAGGACCTGATAAAATCTGGAAACTCTTGATCATATTTGAACTGAAGTGAAATCAGGGTAATTAGGGTATCTCAAATCTGGGTTTTGTCGAGATCTGGAAATCTGAGACCTAGGGTGAGATTTTGATGTTCTGACAAAAGGTGATTTTGTGTTGAATAGCATTTGGGAGGTATTCCCTGAATCAAATTGAGATTTGGAGTTGATTTGTGGCTTTTAGCCTTTCCGGGCTCTGGGAGATCAGAAAAGGACCAATCTGCGATACAATTTGGACTGATTCACGAAAAGGGTTTAAATGATGGAATCTGGTTGCCAACTTTTTGGATTAAGGTATTGGCATACCCGTGATTGCAATCCAAGAATAATTTGGTCTAGATTAGGTTAAGATTTGGTTAAATCTGAATTCTGAAACTCAGGGTATTTAGGGTAATTAGGATATTCAATTAATTCCATTTTCGAAAACAAAAAGAGGTTGATAATTCTGGGAGTAAGAGATTGAAGTTGATCCGGCTTCTGAAGGCTTTTATACTCAAGATAGATAGTAGATTATCTCTGGATAATCTGATCTTGAATTGGATCTTCAGGATAGATTTTGGGATTTTTGGGCTTACGATAGATTAGAATTGAACTGATCTTGCTACTTCTAAAGAGATACATGCATGCATGATTTTTATGAAAAGGAATTTTCACCCCCAAAACCAGGGTGTTATACAAAGTCTGCTAGGGCTGGACAAAATCCGGTTAGGGCTGACAGAGTCCGGCTCTGGGCGGACAACGTCCGAACAGTTTAGTTAAACCTGCTGAAACTTCTGAATTTTGAGAATTTTGCAAATTTTCTTCAAAAATGGATTCAAGTTCCAGAAATGATTTGAATAACATGTCAAGAACTTAGATTAATAGCATTTAAAAGAATTTGATTAGAACAAGATCTTGAATTTGATTCCTCAAAAGTGATTTTGGGGTAAAACGGGTAAAACAAGGAACGATTTTCACAAAATCTTCAAATTTTGAGGAAACTTGGATTTTTCTGAAATGTTTGGACTTGGATGAGTTTGAAATAACATTTCAAACCAAGACATGGAAGAAAGTCCAGTCCAAATAGCCAAATTCACAAAAATGCACTTTTGGGTATTTTTGTGTCAAAAGATGTTTTTGACCGACCTAGGATATGTGATAACATGAAAACCATAGGTCTTTTGAGAAAAATTTTAATATGAACTATCTTCCGGTGAGTGAGTTCTAAGTGATTCATGTAGAAAGTTTTGATCAATTCTCAACCCATCTTGTTTTATGGAAATAAATCATTTTGGTCCAAAACAAGATCCCAAAGTTTTCAGTTTTGTTGAAATTTTGCATTTTAGCTCGAAACTCTTTTGTTTCACCTTCAAAACCTTTGAAACATATTTGAAATGTATTTTTGAAGGTTTTGTGGTAATTTTGAGCATTTTTAAAGTTTTGAGCTCTTTTTCACCTTTTTGCTCGAAAATGACTCTTTTACCAAAACAAATATATGATTTGATACATATACACAATTAGGGTATACAATGGTTCAATGACTTTGAAGTTGCTCCCCCTAAATGTGTTATCCAAGTTTTGTCAAGAATTATGTTCAAGAGATAGAAATGATCTAATTTTTGAAAAGCAAGAGTTCAACAAAAATCAATACAAAAGCGAAGATCGTGTACTTCATTCTTTGTGGCCTAAACAATGCATGTTTGAATTGAAATCAATTTAAGACCATGTCATGCAAGAGAATATGCTATTTGGCATAAATTTCATTTACTTTCATTTTTGAAGATTTTACCAAATAGTATATGGATTAAACGAATGAGTTCTAAAGATAAACAAAAAGATCCAAATTGAACTTAAATCAAGAAACCATCCAAATGATCATCAAAACTCATGAAAAGTTTCATAGAGATAAATAACATCAACTCAACCGCTTTTCATGCAGATCCAAGATTCAAAAATTTTAGTCTTTTGAAAGAATTGAGAGATTAACATCCAAATTGACTAATACTTTCTTAAACCCCGTGGCTTCTTTATAATCATCAAAGCATATGCAAACAAATTCTAAAAAGTTCAAATTGAGTTTTGGAGATAAATTATGCAATGAGGAATTAGATTGCCTTTTATAGGGAAGCCAAGATATGATCCAACAATAAGATATGAAAAAGACAAATAAGCCAAAAACCACGACAAACTGAATTTTACAGATTTCAAATTTGATTTGAGAGAGGAGTCAATTTTGCTTAAATCAAATCCAATTCAAATGAAAATTTGCAAAAATGATTCTTAATGCATCAAATACATTTTCCAAAAAGAATTTTCCGATCAAGAGATATGGCCAAATGATCTTTGTATTTAGCAACGAGGTTGAAATTTGACAAACTTTTTGCAAATTGAGTTCAAATTTGATTTTCAGGATATTTTTGATATGAAAGGCCTTACATGAGTTAAACATATCATTTTGAGCCGAAGCTCACAAATAAAGACCATTCAAATAGCTAAACTCATGTTTTGCATATTAAGGGTATTTCGGATCAAAGCAAGTTTTCCGGTGAGATTTAAATACTCATAACTTCCAAATAAGAACTCTTTTGAGAAAGTCCTCAATTTTAAACTTCTCGGCGTAATAATATCAAAGAGTTTTGTAAAGCAAGTTTTGGCGAAAACCAAATAGATTTTGATTTGCGTTCGAAAATGATTTTATTGAAAAACAAGATACCCGATGATCATTTTGATGCTAGTTTTGATAAAAAGAACATTTTGACATCATTTTTCATTCAAAGACTCTAAAAACTTTTTAAATACATTTTGAAGACCATTTTGATATGAATTGATGATTTTTGGCCTTTTGAATGAAAATTTGACATTTTGACAAATTGAACTCATTTTTGGAAACTTATGCTAGCAATTCTGAAATGTCTCACATATAGGGGTGAGAAGGACAACGGAAGCATTTATAAATTATAACCCCCAAAGATGCAACAACATAAGTTTTAAATTTTCACTCTTTTGCTTTGTTGGCCATAATAATTTTAAAACAATCAAAGAATAATGGGAGAAAATGTACTGCAAATATTTTTATGTAAAATATCAAAAGATTTTAGCCCTTTTTGGTACCCAAACCATACGAGGCCCTCTATCCTTGTCGCATAAGTCTTTTGGTACCCAAATAGCTCTATCTTTAGGTTTTTGAAAATGAAAATCAATTGGTTTTGCAATTAAACCATTTATATAATATGAAATCAAATAAGAGCTAAAAGAAACATCTCTAAAAGAATTAGATGCACACTTATACGAATGTTTCCCTTTCAATTGATATGAAGAAAATGAAGTTCGAGAGGGCTTTTTGAAAGATTTTGTATGAGTGTGAAGGAATATATGATGCCTCTCACTAGATGAGTGTGCCTGATTTAGTTTTCCCTTTTTAAATGACAATCTATGTTCTAAAGGGGGTTTAGCAAGCATAGCACTACTCATATGACATCTAGTAGGGTTATTGCCTAATCTATTTACTTTAGTCCTAAGTTCATCATTTTTGATTTTAGGTGCTTGAGATGATTCCGTGTTAACACATGAATTTAGAAAAGAACATGACGGCATCCCATCACAAGAAGATGAACTAGAGGGCATAGCACAAAAATCACTAAATATGGCCAAATGATCTTTGTATTTAGCAAAGAGGTTGAAATTTGACAAACTTATTGCAAATTGAGTTCAAATTTGATTTTCATGATATTTTTGACATGAAAGGGCTTACATGAGTTAAACATATCATTTTGAGCCGAAGCTCACAAATAAAGATCATTCAAATAGCTAAACTCATGTTTTGCATATTAAGGGTATTTCGGGTCAAAGCAAGTTTTCTGGTGAAATTCAAATATACATAACTTTCAAATGAAAACTCTTTTGAGAAAGTTTTCAATTTCAAACTTCTTTGGGATAATAATATCTAAGTGTTTTGTAAAGCAAGTTTTTCCAAATTCCAAATAGATTTTGATTTTCATTTGAAAACAATTTTATTGAAAAACAAGATACCCGAAGATCATTTTAAGGCTAGTTTTTGATATAAGGAACTTTTTGACATCATTTTTCATTCAAAGCCTCTAAAATCCTTTTAAATACATTTTGAAGACTATTTTGATATGTATTGGTGATTTTTGGCCTTTTGAATGGAAATTTGATATTTTGACAAAATGTGCTCAAATTAAAAACTTACAAAAGTAATTTTGAAATGTTTCACATATAGGGGTGCAATAGACAACGGAAACATTTAAAAATCATTACCCCTAAAGATGCAACATCATAAGATTTAAATTTTCACTCTTTTGCAAAATTGGCCATAATGATTTGAAACAATCAAAGAATAAAGAGAGAAAATGTAATGCAAATATTTTTATGTAAAATATCAAAAGATTTAAGCTCTTTTTGGTACCCAAACCATACGAGGCCCTCTAGCCTTGTCACATAAGACTTTTGGTACCCAAATAGTTCTATCGTTAGGTTTTTGAAAATGAAAATCAATTGGTTTTGCAATTAAACCCTTTCTAGAATACAAAATCAAATAAGAGCTAAAAGAAACATCTCTAAAAGAATTAGATGCACACTTATACAAATGTTGCCCTTTTAAATGATATGAGGAACTTGAAGTTCGAGAGGGCTTTTTGAAAGAATTCGTATGAGTGTGATGGAATATATGATGCCTCTTACTAGATGAGTGTGCATAATTTAATTTTCCCTTTTTAAATGAATTTGTATGATCTAAAGGGGTTTTAACAAGCATAGCACTACTTACATGACATCTAGTAAGGTTTTTGCTCAATCCATTTACTTTACTCCTAAGTTCATCATTTTCAACTTTAGGTGCTTGAGATGATTCCATGTCAACATATGAAGTATGATAAGAACATGATGGCATATCATCGCAAGTAGATGAACTAGAAGGTGAAGCATTACAACCACTAGATGAGCTAGGCATATCAAATGAAGAGCGACTAGAACTAACACCATGGCATAGGGATGAGTCACTAGATGAATCATGGTATGAGTTACTAGTATTGTCTGTACAAGCATGTGAATCAATAATTAAATCATTAGTCATATTATCACATGAAGTACTAGTATCCACAAAGCTAGCATTTGAATCTAACCACGAATCAACAATTGAATTATCGCTAACCTATGAAGTAGAAGTGTGTGACTCTAAAGATGGATCAATAGGGGAGTCACAATCAACTCTAACATCTAAAATACATGTAGAGTTAATAGTATCCTTGGCAAGCAAAGAATCATGAGAATTCTTTAACTCTTGATATTGCACTTTCAAGGATGAGTAATTATTCTTTAAAGTGCTAAAACTTTTAGTCATATTGCCAAGCAAGCCTTTTAACTCTACAATTATGTCCATTAGCTCATTATTAGAGAGGTTAGAGTTTGATACCGTCGAGTCACATGCCGTAGGGCATATTGAATTGTCTTGAGATGAAGACTTTGACTTCGACGCTTGTCGGGGGAAATCTCCGCGGGACTAAGTCCAGGTAAGTTGTGTAACGATTGCCCGGGGATCTGGCCTCTGGGGCCTCCCCGGGCGCCGCCATTTGGCTCCGGGGACGTGGCCTCCGGCCCCTCCCCGGGCGCCGCTTTTTGGCCCCCGGGACATGGCCTCCGGGGCCCTCCCAGGCGCCGCCATTTGCCCGGGGACGTGGCCTCCGGTGCCCTCCCGGGCGCCGCCATTTGCCCAGGGACGTGGCCTCCGGCCCCTCCCCGGGCGCCGCCTTTTGGCCCCCGGGACGTGGCCTCCGGTGCCCTCCCGGGCTCCGCCATTAGCGCGGGGACGTGGCCTTCGGGGCCTCCCCGGGCGCCTCCATTGGCCCGGGGACGTGGCTTCCGGGGCCTCCCCTGGCGCCTCCATTGGCCCGGCGACGTGGCCTCTGGGGCCTCCCCGGGCGCCGCCTTTTGGCCCCCGGGACCTGGCCTCCGGCGCTGTCCCGGGCCTCATCGCCCTCCTGAAGGTAAAATCTCGAACTGTTTGTCACGTGCAGGTCACGCGAGGAGCGCCTCGGGAACTAGCGACCACTTGTCAAGCATCCAAGGTGTTTGACCGGGAGAAGGACGGTCCTACCCTTCAATCCGACGGTGGCTTCCGGGGTAGTTTAGGTTTTTTGTTTCTTTTTGGGGCTATAAATAGCTCTTGTACCCCTCTGTTGTAAGGGATCGGTTCTTTTATTGGAATAGCTAAACTCACAGACGTGCTCCGGAAGCCTCTCCCCCGGAGAGAGCCTCCCCAGCCGACTCCGGTCGGGAGCGCGTCGACAGGACTAGGGCCCCCACCGGGACCCGAACCTGTATAAACACGTGTGTCATTTTTTGTGCTTGTCCGGCGGGGGAGGACCGGTCATCCGGTCAACCCGCGCCGCGTAATCTTCGCTAGGATCATTCTCAAAACCTGCCGGGGTATTCGCAATACCACGACAGTTGGCGCCGTCCGTGGGGACTCGTGACAAGACGCCATGGCTCCCCCAAGAACAAGGGCTCGCACCCTTCCCGGTGACCCGGGTCTCGGAGACCCGGCGCCGTCCGCCCGGGACACTGCTGTCCCGGCGGTCCCTTCGGAGGCGACCTGGCCCAGGTACCGCCTCCCTCCTTTCCTCCTAACTTAGGTGCTTCCACCTCCAGGTCGTTCCCGGCGGCCGCGAGGACCTCGGTCGGGACCAGTCTCCCCCCGACGGCTCCCCCGACTCCCCAGGACGCCCTGCTCGAAGCTCTCGTGGAAGGCCAGCTCCGCGCTCAGCGCTCTATGGACGAGCTCCTTAGCGTGTTGGCGCGGCCTCCGGCCCCCACATTTGCGTCACACCCGTATCCGGGGAACATGTGTAACACCCCAGTTTTTGGCTATCTTTTCTGCTTGCGAATCAGCATACCTTCTTTGGAAACCCTGATATTTTAACCCTATCTTGATCTTAGGTATGCCACTACCTTAACCTAAAAAGTTGGCTGCTAAACTTCATTGACCAGATCGTTTTCACATTTCAGTCCAAAAGTGTTTCAATTTAGTCCTTTTCAGAGGTTTCAGAAAACCCAAAAAGGCTAAAAGTCCCAGATCACCTCAAAATCCAGATCTGATCAAGTGATAACCTTTCTTTCATTTTTCTGAACATTTTTCCCTTCTGGAAGAATCCCAGAATCTCGACCAAAACCCTAGTTTCAGCCTCGACGAAAGTTTCAAACCCTAATTACCCTGTTTTCGAATTTTGTCAAAACCACCAGATCTTATCGGATTTCATCATTTTTCCTGCTAGATGAGTCCAAGACATTTAGTGGCACTCATCTGCAAAATCAGAATTCAAATCAGCCCCTCAGATCTTCAGAATTGCAAATAGGCCCAAATCCCCGAGCCAAAACCTTCACAGATCAGTCCAAATCGTTGCAAATAGGTCCAAAGTTCGCAACCAGGTCCCTGTGAAGTTTTCAACCAGCAACCGCCAAATTGCCGCGCCGTTGAACTCGTCGCCGGCGAAGTTCGCCGCGCTGCCACCTCACAGCCACGTAGCCCCCAACCGTGCGCAGCTGTACCGCCACCGTGGAGCGTTTCAACCCCACCGTGCCATCTTCTTCCCCGCGCGCGCGTGCCTGCTTGGCCGCCATCCCGAAGATCATCGCCACCACCCTGACCAAATCCTGTTTCCGCGATTCACCGTCTCTGGCAGAGCCCTACCGCGTCCCGAAGTGCATCGATGACCGTCCCGGCGTCAGAAGAAGATCTCCCCGGCGATTGCTGCTGCTCCCGAGAGCTTCACCCCGCGGCTATATAAGCCCCCTCCCTTGCCCAGCATTGCCTCGCACCACCCCACAGCTTCTTTGCTTTAGCCTTAGCACCAGAGAGCAACCGAGTCCTCAGCGCCGCCGCGAAGTTCATCTTCTCTGGCGAGCAGTTCCTGAAGCTAACGGCGCCAGCTTCGCCCGAAGCTTCCCCCTCCAAACCAACGCCCCCAGTAAGCCCCTTTTATCCCCCTGTACATTTCATAGCCATTAATTGGTCCCCGGCGCACCTCAACGCCGGCAATCACCGGAAAACTGAAAAACCCCTGTTCCCGCAATGCCTAGTGATTTAGTCCGAATTAACCCTTGTGCTAGTGATAGGAATTGACCAGTGCACCCAATTGAGCAAGCCTGCAAGCTTAGATTTCAAATTTGAGCAACAATCATGGCCTTTCCGAAGTTTGCGCGCCACCAGTGAGCTGGTCCTCGTCGCCAAGCTTCTCCGGCCGATTCAACCCCGCAAATAGACCCCTCACCTCACCGTCTCACTCCCTGAGCAAGGAATCGAGCTCAAGCCTTTTAAAACAGAAACGCCCAATCTGGAGGTCATCTTCTCCAGCGCCGGTCGCCGGAATTTTTCCCCGGCCGATCTAGCCCCGCTCACCTTGTCATTTAGATAGATCTCAACCCCCTGAGAAATTTTGTCTACTAGCCCGACTCCTGAATCGACCTGAATCAAAAGTTATAGCCATGCCAAGGTTGCTGTCCAGTGGCTCAGTTCATGTCCAGGCCACCGTGTTTGCTCACCGGATTTGGCCACCCTCCGGCCACTTTCAACCCTTGAGCCTGTTGAGAGTTTTGTAGCTGTTATCAATGCCTAAACCCCAGACAAAGTTGTGCATCAATTGGAGTTCTGAGTCAAAAGTTATGCAATGCCCTAGTTTCTGGCCATGTCTAACACTATGTCAGTGCATGTCCACCTGTGGCATTGGATGATTTAGACTTGTTTCTTTTGAGCAATTGAAATGCCACTTTGTCCACTAAGCCTTTTGAGCCATGTTCTACAATATTCCCTACTATCACATCTCCAGAAAGCAAACCTAGAACCGATTTAGGGCAATGTCAAGCCATGAGCCGAATGTCAGCCCTTCGACATTCAAGCCCTTTGAACCCATGTCGCGCCCCGAGACTGGGACAACGACTACTCCTGTAGAGACCTAGCTCGCTGCAGCTAGTCCCATTCTCACAAACCTTTGACTTCCCAGGATGAGTCAAACACAGGAGTATATTACATTGCAACAGAGTACTCACAAAATATTAAGCAGTGTGGCCAGCTGGCCTTAATATTACATAAAGAGGATTACAATGCCTACAAGGCATTCAGGGTTTAGCAAAATATTTAACTACGCAGCAGAAGATAGGTGACCCTCCCACAAAAGAAGTTGACGGCAGAACAACACACTTCAGGGTTCTGGCGGAACTGATTCTCCTCCTTCTGGATCCACGTAGTACTCCGTGCCATCATCTTGATCAAAATAGGCTCCATCTATTGAGTTGAATGTTGCAAGGGTGAGCACTTACGTACTCAGCAAGTCATAGGTAAGAGTAGATACATATAGTAGTGATGATATGATCCTAGACTAGTCAAGAATTATGGATATTTGTAAAATAATCTTTTCCTTTCTCATCTCATCTTATGGCAGCACTTTTCATAATATAACATCATCATTCATGTTCACTAGATTATAGCACTACCGCGACACGTCGACACACGACAGCCCACGGCAGCACTCCTTATCATGACAACACATGTCATTTGGGTAATCTTGATTTAAACATATTTTATTTAGAAAATAGTACTTGTGTCACACCCCGTGGATTTAATCCACCGCAGCAGACTCCTAAAAACCCGGGAGCTCGGAGTATTCGAATACGTTTTTAACTCTGCAGAGAGGTACCACCAATTTACCCGCAAGATATTCCACTTTCAAACCTTTCCTATCATAACAAAATGATTGGACCCCTGACTCACTTCATACTGTGAGCGGCAAGGTGGAAATAACAAGAACTTTTGTTATGTTTTACTCACAATTCACCCCCGACCCTGTGGCTCTCAGCGAGGCACAGTTGTGGCAGGTTGTATCCAAACCTCCACCCCATTGCTTATTCCCATTACTGGGTCAGCGTGCTTGATCACCTTCAGTGATATGTGTGGGAGCCGCGCTCCGTGTTTATCGTGCATCACTACACATCTCATGCAGGGGTTTCATGTGCGATCCACATAATTACTTGTTCAGGCCTGTCCCATACCAGGCTTGCGGTTAGCACGTTGTTCATGCCACTAGACGCACAACACAAGGTTCTAGTCCTTATATGCCAGTGACCAGACCATCCACAACCCTGCACCTTCAGTGCCTGCATTCCTTTGCAGTCTAGCACCTCCAGTGCTACAGCCATCCATACCATTTTTCTGGTCACGGCTAGGGGTTTTATTTCATGAATATAAGTATATAGATACATATAATAGTTCATGGCTCAAAACTTGTTTATTTCACATTTCACAGATAACCAGTCTAGTACTGCCAATTCATAAATCAACCATTCTCAATCTTTCAAATGCAATATTGCCTATATTCAAGGTTATGTTTTAGCAACATTTAAAATATAGGTTCAAGATGACCAAGGATATGACTTGCCTTCCGCGTCGTAAGATACAGCAGTTGACGTCGGATCCGCAGTGAAGTCCTCGAACTCGGGCTCTTGATCTGCTCTCCAATCAAACAAACAACCAATAATCATAATCTTTTCCATACATTATTTTACTATATGCAATGATGCAAAGATGAAGTCTTGATGATTCTGAAATGATTGGGTTAGAGGCTGATTAGGGTTAAGTTAAGGAAACCAATGTTAAGATTAGCTGTCAAAGGTTTACAAGGTTCCAAATGTCTCAAAATATCAGAATGATATCAAGGTTGCGACTGGTTCGCTCAAAAACAGCGAACGTCTTTAGGTCGACATTCGGTTCAAAGCATCGACATAGGGTCGATGAATGATAGAGGGGTTATCTCAACTTGTGGTAGTAGAATAAAATGTAGATCACAACTCTACAAATTTAGTGGACAAAGTGGTTTTCAATTTACACAACCAGAAGTGGGTAAACAAGGTCAATGCCACTGGCTGACAAGCTCTGGCATAGAGCTGACAATGCCAAAAACTAGGGCTTAGCATAACTTTTGATCTGGAGCTCCAAATGATGCACCACTTTGTCTGGGAGGTAGGCTTGAGTAACAGGAACAATTAAGTCAACAGAATCTAGGCAAGAAATGGCTGGAAAGCAAGAAATTTGATGATGAACAGAGATGAACTGACTGCACTGGAGCAATTCTGGACACAAACTTGGCAAAGCTATAACTTCTAATCTAGGCCGATCTAGGTGTCGGGCTAGAAGACAAAAATACTCAGGAGGCTAAGGCACATCTAAAAGACAAAGTGATTTGGGCTGAATCGGCTGGAACAAGCTTTCCGGTGATCGGCGCCGGAGAAGAAACACTGCCAATTGGGGGTTCCTGCTACAGGCCAAAAGAACTTAATTCCTTGCTTGGAGAGTATCTAGGAGGTAAAAGAAAGCTTCTGGTAACATCAAATTGACCGGAGGATCACCGGAGAAGCCTGGCGACGATCGCCGGTTTCTGGTGAAGCTCGGGTTAGGGAAAAGCTTCGAATGGTGTTTAATTGGAGATTCTAAGCTTACAGGCTTGCTTGATTTGGCTTACTGATCAATTTTGTTTACAAAATCGAAAGCTAATTTGTACTGGATTGAGCCACATTACAGAAACAGGGCAATCGACAATTCCGGTGATCGCCGGCGTTAGGGGTCACCGGTGAGCAATTAAATAGTACTACACAGAAAGAATGAGTAGGGGAACTCACTGATGGCTTTAATTTGAAGGCTGATGCAGCGGATGAAGCTGGCACCGTGAGCCTCCTCGACGGCTCGCCGGAGAAGAAAACGAAAACAGGAATTCCAGGACTTGGCTGATTTCTGGTGAAGTGTGGAGGAAGCTGCTGAGCACAGGAGTGCTTAAATAGGCCAGGCGAAGCTTCCAAGGAGGAGACAACGAAGTAATTGGCAGCTGTGATTAGATGGATTGCGTGAAGAACATCAGCGGCGAAGACTCAGCGAAGAACGGTGATTGCGACGGCAACAGGACTGCAACTGTCCACATTGTCGTTCATCGGGACTTTGCAAAGATGGAGCAAGCGGTGGCGACAAGTATTGGCACGGCAAAGCGACGTGGCGAGGAGTTGCTGACAAAAAGCCATTGATCGCGCGCGGGAGCAGGCACTGGTCGTCGATGTCGCCACGGTGTTGCCATGGCGATGGCTGAGACACTGACGCGTGCGCAACAGGAAGAGCAAGCATGAACGAGCACAAATGCAAGCGGAACTTGGCCGGCGGCGAGCGTGCACGGCGCAAGGAAACCACGGCGAGCCCTGGTCGTGCGCACAGTAAACGGCCTGGTCGAATTTGGACTGAACTGCAGTTTCAAATCTTGAATTTTGGACTGATCTGTAAATCTGGAATTCTGGAAGGTTTAAACTTAATTTGCTTTCACTAATCTGGCAGATATATTCAACAAAACATTTGGCAAAGATAGTTGATAAGATTTGACACATTTGAATAGTTTTGGATACAAACTGAAAATAGGGTACTTTTGGGTAAAATAAGGTTTAAGTTTTGTCGATCTCGAGTTCTGGCATTTAGGGTTCCATTTTGATATCTGCACAGAAGAGAAACTTGTGGCAAATAGCATTTTGAGAAGATTTGCCAAAGAAATTCTGAATTTGGAGTTAATCTGGAGATTTTAGCCTTTCTGGGTTTTCAAATAACAGATAAGGACTAATTTGCGATAACTCTTGGACTGATTTGTGAAAAGAGTCTAGATGATGAAATCTGGCTGTCAACTTTTTAGATTAAGGTATTGACGTACCCATGATCATATTCCAGAAATAATCTAGTCTGAACTTGGTCAAGATTTGGATTAAATCTGGATTCTGAAACTTAGAGTATTTAAGTAATATAAGGTATTTCTGTTTTCGAAAATAGAATGGAGTTGATAATTCTGGGAGTTAGAGATAGAATTGGATCTAGGTTCTGAAGATTTTTAGATTCAGGATAACTAATAGATCACATCTGAACAATCTGATCTTGATTTGAGGTCACAGGATAGATTTTGGAGATTTTAGGGCTTAGGATAGATACTGATCTGGCTATTACTACAGATACATGCATGCATGCTATTGAAGAAAAAGGAAGTTTTCACCCCTAACTCAGGGTGTTACAGATCTACCCTCCTTAAAGAAATCTCGCCCCGAGATTTACCTAAGACAGGAAAAGATAAGGATAGGTTTGCTTAAGATCTTCTTCCTTCTCCCAAGTAGCCTCTTGCTCTGAATGATTCTTCCATTGAACTTTACACAATCTGATTTTCTTCCTTCTGAGCTGACGTTCATCAGTGGCCAGGATTCTGATTGGGTGCTCAAGATAAGTGAGATTCTTCTGTAATGGCACATCTTGTACATTTATCTGGTCAGTAGGTTCCTTCAAACATTTCCGGAGCTGAGAGACATGAAACACATCATGCACTCCTGCTAATCCCACAGGTAATTCCAATTTATATGATACTTCTCCCTTTCTCTTGATTATCTTAAATGGTCCAATGTATCTTGGAGATAACTTTCCTTTCACTTGAAATCTTTGTAATCTTTTGAATGGTGTAACCTTGAGATACACAAAATCTCCTGGTTCAATTGATAATTCTCTCCGTCGTTTATCTGCATAACTCTTTTGTCGTGATTGTGCTGTTTTCAACCTTTCTCTGATGAGTCTGACATGAGCTTCTGCTTCTTCTACTATCTCTGGTCCTATGACTTTTCGTTCTCCTGGCTCATTCCAATGCAATGGAGTTCTGCATTTACGTCCATATAAAGCTTCAAATGGTGCCATCTGTATACTAGCTTGATAACTGTTATTATATGTAAATTCTGCAAATGGTAAACATTTGTCCCATGATGTTCCATAATCTAGTATACAAGCTCTTAGAAGATCTTCTAGGATTTGGTTGACTCTTTCTGTCTGTCCTCCAGTCTGTGGATGATATGCAGTACTGAAGTCCAACTGGGTTCCTAGGGTTTCATGCAGTCTATTCCAAAATTTGGAGGTAAACTGTGTTCCACGATCTGAGACTATGTTCTTAGGAATACCATGTAATGCCACTATTCTTTGCATGTATAACTCTGCTAATTTACTGCCATCATAAATCTTTTTGACCGGTATGAAGTGAGCTACTTTAGTAAGTCTGTCCACAATAACCCATATGGAATCATATCCTCCTTGAGTTTTAGGTAATCCTGTAATGAAATCCATACCAATTTCTTCCCATTTCCATAATGGTATTGGTAGAGGTTGTAGCTTTCCTGCTATTTTCTGGTGTTCTGCTTTAACTCGTCGACATGTATCACAGTTTGCAATATACTCTGCAATCTCCCTCTTCATATTATCCCACCAGAATCTGGTTTTCAAATCTTGATACATCTTTGTGTTACCAGGGTGTATTGAGTATGGAGTTTTATGTGCTTCATGGAGAATTATTTCCTTAAGATCTGCGTTTTGAGGTACACAGATTCTTTCTCGATACCATACAATCCCTTGGTTATCTTCAGTAAAGCCTTGAGCCTTTCCTAACTTGATTCGACTCTTGATCTTACAAATTTCTTCATCTTCCTTCTGGGCATTTCCTATGTGTTCTTCAAGTTGAGATTTTATTGTTAAAGTAGCTACCGTTCCCTGTGGTACTATTTCCACTTGATGATTCTGCAACTCTTGTTGTAGGTAAGGGTTCTTCAACGTAACCATTCCTTGTAGGTTGTAAACTTTTCTGCTTAGGGCATCAGCCACTACATTAGCTTTTCCTGGATGGTACTGAATACTAAGATCATAATCTTTGATCAATTCCAGCCATCGTCGTTGACGCATGTTGAGCTCCGTCTGTGTGAAAATATACTTGAGGCTCTTATGATCTGTAAAGATCTCACACTTATGTCCAATGAGATAATGCCGCCATATCTTTAAAGCATGTACTACTGCTGCTAACTCCAAATCATGGGTCGGATAATTTTCCTCATGTGATCTCCATTGACGTGATGCATAAGCCACTACTTGACCTTGCTGCATTAACACACAGCCTATTCCTTGCTTTGAAGCATCACAGTAAACTACAAAATTTTCTTTGCTGTCTGGTAGGGTGAGGACTGGTGTTGTTGTCAATTTCTGCTTTAGCTTCTGAAAACTCTCCTCGCACTTGGTGGTCCATTCAAATGCAACATCCTTCTTTAGCAGATTTGTAAGTGGTTTGGCAAATTGGGAAAATCCTTCGATGAATCTTCTATAATACCCTGCTAATCCCAAGAAACTTCTAATCTCTGAAACTGAGGTAGGTTGCTTCCACTCCTTGATTGCAGAGATTTTAGTTGAATCCATTGAAATTCCTTCTGCTGTCAACACATGTCCAAGAAATGAAATTCTTGACATCCAAAATTCACATTTGTCAAACTTGGCATAAAATTGCCTCTCTCGTAGCCTTTCCAAGACTAGGTGTAAATGTTGCTCATGTTCTTCCGTACTCTTGGAATATATCAGAATGTCATCTATGAATACTATGACAAACTTGTCAAGAAAATCCATAAATGTACTGTTCATGACATTCATGAATGCTGCCGGAGCATTGGTCAAGCCAAAAGGTACTACTGTAAACTCATATAAACCATATCTGGTAGTAAAAGCAGTCTTCGGTATATCTTCTTTCTTGATCTTCAGCTGATGATATCCAGATTTCAAATCTATCTTGGAAAATACTTTGGCTCCTCGAAGCTGATCGAACAAGTCATCAATTCTTGGTAATGGGTACTTGTTCTTAATAGTGACTTCATTCAAAGCTCGGTAATCTACACACATTCGTAGAGTTCTGTCTTTCTTCCTCACAAACAAAACTGGGGCTCCCCATGGCGATCCCCGTCATCGCGGCCGCCGCGGGGCTCGTTGACTACCGTGGGGTCGGCGCCCGGGCGATCGGGGGGCGCATCCCCCGAAGCTTCCCGGAGGCCTTCGAGCTAACGCGCCGGGAGGTGGAGCTGCTGGCGGAGGGGTTCTACGACCGGATCATCCGGACGAGGTTCCCGACACCGGCGCCTCCGGCCGCGGATGCCCCTGCCCCGGCCACGGAGGAAGCTCCCCGGGGGGAGGACCCCAATGCTAAAGTATGAGCCTCCCCCGGTGTCACGTCTGCCACGACAGTGACATCACCTGTGAGGAGCCCAGCTCGGTGCAGCTGGTCCCATAAACCACTTGACTTCCCAGGATGAGTCAATCACAGGATTATATTGCAGCAGCAAAATAGTACAATAGTCATAAATGTATGGCCATCAGGCCTTAGTACAAAACGAGATACAGTGCCGAACAAGGCACAAGGGTCTAACAAAATAATACATCTAGTCGGCGGAAGCTAGGCCCAAAAGCCATCCACAGGAAACAGAGGTTGACAGCAAGACAGCACCACATCAGGGTTCCGGAGGAAACTGCTCATCATCTCCTGGGTCCGCAGCATCTTCAGGGTATCCTCCAAGGTCGTAGAATGCTCCATCTATTGATGAGTTGTTGCAAGGGTGAGTACTTACATACTCAGCAAGTCATAGGGAAGGTAGAGATACATATATATATATGACATGAACCTATGCTATTGGGGAAAGAGTGAAAGGTTTTTCCAAAATACATTTCTTTCTCAACTCTTACTCAACTTCTGATCACACCCATGGCAGTAAATGAATCATATTGATGGTGATACATATATCCCATATCCAAGGCGATATATCCTCATATCACACTACTCTTATTCAAGTCTTTCAATCATATACTCTTAGCAATATTTCATAACCTAGGGCATAGACCACATGCCTCTTAAATATCATATGTTTGCTAGATTATGGTATTACCGCGACACGTCAACACATGACAGCCCACGGCAACGCCCCTTATCATGACAACACATGCCACTTGGGTAATCTTGAGCTAACAAATTTTAATTTATAAAACAATACTTGTGTCACACCCCATGGATTTAATCCACCGCGGCATACTCCTAAAACTCGGGAGCACGAAGTATTCGAATACATTTTTAAACTCTGCAGAGATGTACCTCTTTTTAAATCCACTTTTTCACTCGACTTCCAAGTCGGGCCAACTCCATGCGACTCATACGCATGTGACAGGGCCGAGATCACACAACGTTTTTGCAGTCTAGTATTAACAGTATCCCTGCCCGGTAAATGGACAACACCATCGCAAGTACCGTTGTGGGTCCTCCCCACTGCCTTACTTCCTAGCCTGGGTCTATGTTCCCGCAGGACACATAACCTCTTTTGATTACAGTCGCGCACGACTTAATCTGGCGTAGGGCGTCTTCCTTCTTTACACCTTATCCTCTCATAATTTTTCTGATCTCACATCACTCATGGACGAACTGCGTCCCACCAGTTTCCACGCGAGAAACCGGATCGACAAGCCATGCAGGGAACTGATAATACTAAGAAAGCTACTAGGTTGCGCCTGTCCCATACCAGGTAAGTGGTTGGTACGTTTTTCATGCCACTAGACGCATAACACAAGGTTCTAGTCCTTACATGCCAGTGACCAGATCATACCACAATCATGCACCTTCAGTGCCTACACATCCAGTGCAGCCAAGCACCTCCAGTGCTTCCACCATTCCATACCAAAATACTGGTCACGGCTAGGGGTTCTATTTCATGAATATAAATATACATGTTTATACTTTTATTAGTTCGAGGCTTGCTATCTTATCAAGTTCACATTTCTCAAGTATTCAATCTATCACTGCCATAATATCATTGATCTCAACATGTGCAATATTAATGAAATATCTACTCATGGAATAGCATAGCAATTCATAAAATATGGGTTTCAATATGTTCAAAGTATGACTTGCCTTCCGCGTCGTAAGTATCCGTAGTCGATGACGGTTCAGCGACAAGATCTTCAACTCCGGACTCTTGCTCTGAACAAGATCAAACAAGCAAACAGGCATTACAATCAATTCTATTCTACTAACTTGCTACATGCAAAGGTGCAAGGAGAAAATGCTCTGGTGATACAAGGTTTGAAAGCGATGTGGTTTTAATTATGGAAACCAGGGTTAGAGTTAGCTGTTAAGGTTTACAAGGTTCCAAAATATCAGGGTGACATCAAGGTGGTGACTGGTTCGCCCAAAAACAGCGAATGTCTTTAGGTTGGCATTCGGTTCAAGGCATCGACATAGGGTTGATGGGTGATAGAGGGCTCAACTCAAGTTGTGACAGTAGAGAAAAGTGTAGATCACAACATCAGGAGTCTAAGGGACAAAGTTATTTTCAAAGTGCATGGCTGGAAGTGGGTGAAAAGGCTCAATGCCACTGGCTGACATAGCCTGGCATAGGGTTGACACGGCCAGAAACTAGGGTTAGCCATATCTTTTGACTCAGGGCTCTAAATGATGCACCACTTTGTCTGGTGGTTAGGCATTTGTAACAGGAACAAATGTCTCAACAGGACCTAGGGCAGGAGATGGCCGGAAAGTGATGAAAACCGGCGAAGAAGTTGGCTGGCCTGGAGCACATGCAGTGTGAACAGTACAGCAAACTAGGGCATAGCTATATCTCACAATCTAGGCCGAATTAGAAGTCGTGGTAGAAGACAAAGTTGCTCAGAATGGTTCAAAACATCTAGATGGCAAGGTTTCTATGGCTGGATTGGCTGGATTTAGGAGATATTGGCCGGGGAAAAGATTAACTCAAGCCTGATTTGGGCATTTTTTATCTAGGGCAAATAAACTTAATTCCTTGCTTGTGGATGGTCTCTGGAGCATAAGTAAGCTACTGGTGAAGTTAGATTAACTAGAAATGCACCAGAAAAGCTTGAACAGCAAGCTCAGTTCACAACCAAAGTTCCAATTTGGGGTTTTTCACATTTTAGCAAATCTGTCGATTTTGGTTGCTTAGGGATGTTAAGCAAGGTCTAGTGAGCATATTTGATTACTAGTTCGAAGGTTGAATCGATCTGGTTGGGGATTAATTGCTCGCCGGAGCTACTGGAGTAAAACTGAAATTGCCGGCGACTGAGGGTATTTAGACTAAATTCCAAGCTCGAGAAGCATGAGGGGGATGAGAGGAGCTCACTGGGGGTGTTGGATTGGAGAATGAAGCAGTGGAGAAGCTTGGCACCGTGCTCCTCCTCTGTTGCTCGCCGGGGAAGAAGAAGACACAGCGAGTTTTACTGATTGCTGGTGTGCAGGTGTGTAAGATGGTTGCTAGTCCAGGGGTTTAAATAGGCGAGGCTGCGGGGGCTCCCAACGTCTACAATCGCACGGGGAGTTGAAGCCGGCTTGAATCGACTGGGAAGTGACCGGCGGCGATGACAGGCGGCGAAGCGACGTCTTCACCGGTCGTGTCGGCTGCGCTGCTGCTCTGGTGGAGGTGAAGGCGAAGTGATGCACCCCCAAGGCATGCGCGCGACGTGGTGCAAAGCTTCTGCAGTGGCTGCAGCAATGGCGTGCGCGCGCGGGCAAAATCGGCGATGCTGGTGCGGCCGCGGTGGCTCCACGGTGGCGAACGGCGTGCGCACACGTGGCAGGAACGCAGTGGCAAGGGTGGTGACCACGGGACTTCACCGGCGACGAAGTTCCTGGCGTGGCAGCGCGGTGGTTGCGGTCGTGCACGGCTGCTGGTCGTGCACAGTGCCTTTGGTCGAACCAGGGACCAAAATGCAAGGATTCTTATTTGAAATCTGGACTGATTTGTAATTTAAGTCTTAGAGATGGTTAATTTGAGAATTGATTTCATGGCTGAGTATAACATTTCTATTAGTACTCATCCAGCTCAAATTTAGCGAAAATTTGACAAGATTTGAGGGATTTCACCTATTTTCGAAAATAGGGTAAAATTAGGGTAAAATAAGTCTGGTTTTTGTCGATTTCGAATTCTGGTGATTGGAGAGAGATTTTGAAGTCTGATCAAAAGGGAGATCTGTATCAAATAGTATTTGGAAGGTGTTTCCTGAAGAAATTCTGGAGTTGGAATTAATTTGCAGATTTTAGCCTTTTCAGGGTTCCAGGTAAACAGAAAAGGGCTTATTCGCAGTAAAATTTGGACTAAACTGCGAAAAGTGTTTAGATGAATTAATTTGGCTCCCAACTTTTTGAAGTGAGTTGAGGATGAACTTAGGAACATATTCCAGGGGTTGCTTGAGTCCGAATAGGGTTAAATCAAAATAATTCAATCATCTGAAAACTGGGGTACTTAGGGTAAATCTGAATTTTCCTGTTTTCGAAAACAGAGAGAGGCTTAGGTACTGAGAGTTAGGGTCAGAATTTGATCTGGCTCCTGAAGACTTTTATCTTCAGGGTAACTGGTAGGTTAAATCTGGATGGTCAGATCTTGATCTGGATTTAGGGAATAGATTTGGAGGTTTTTAGGGTTTGGGAGAGATTAGAGTTCAACTGATCTAGCTACTACTACAGGGATACATGCATGCAGGATTTTCATGCAAAACTTTTCACCCCCAAAACCAGGATGTTACACCCGGGTCTTTAGCTAGGACCTCTTTTTATTTTGTTAGACATTTTGATTCCGGTAGCTTCTTAGGAGAAGCCCCGGGCACTTGTACAAAAACATTTTGCAATGAAATATATTTGAAATTTTTCTAAGTCTGCAATGAAATGTTACCAGGGTACCCGGGGGGTTATTCCCGGGCAACGGTCCGGGAGAGGCTCTCCGGGGGACGCCCAAGCGGCTTTGATTTTGCTGAGCCTTGTCTCCGGGGGGCGCGACGGGGGTACTGTCCGGGAGCCTGTCCGGTTGAGGTGGCGCCCGGAGTGGCACTTGAATAATTTTGACAACAGCCGTGCTGAATTAACTCCCCCGCGCCCGGAGGCCCGGATGATACCTCCTCTCCGGATACTTCCGCCGGCTGGGTACGAGTTTTGGCCCGAAGACGTACTTCGGGACTCTCAGCGTCGCGTCCGGGCGCTGTACCGGGACTTGGCCCGGGAGCTGAGGGAGCGCCTCCGGGAGCTTTAGGCGTAGGGGCCTTAGGCTCGTAGAAAATCCCCCGGGTTAGGACCCGGGTTGTATCATTTCCGAAACCCACCGGAGGGGGAAGATGTCCTCTGGGTTTCCCGATCAATAAAGCACGTTGTTGTTGTTTCCTTTTATTGCGCCTCTTTATTTTCTTCTTGGATGGTCTGGACGACTCATCTTAACAAGGATGAGCTAAGTTTCTTCGTGGGTGACCCGGGGGCCCCCTGTCCCCCCCCGCCCATAGCGGGCGGGAGGAGGCCTCCGCGCGCTGTGGGGGTAACAGGGTCCCCGGGGGGAGCATACCCTGTAGGAGAAATATTTTCTAAGTTAGAAAATTGTAGAAACAGTATTTCCGAGGGAGGGACCTTCCGGGGTGCCCGGGGGCACCGGGAGAGGTTCATCCGGCCGCCGGGAGAGCGGGGAACCGGGAACAAGGCTCGGAAGGGGCTCATGAAAAGCCAATAAGACCTCCGGAGGGGAGCTTCCCGGGAGACTTCGTCCGGTCGCCGTGAGAACGGGGAACCGGGAATAATGTTTCCGGGGGAAAATATATCTGAGAAATCCATATCTTCGTAAAGCAATTGTCCGGTCGCCGTGAGAATGGGGAGCCGGGAATAAGGTCTTCGAGAGATAATCATCCGGTCGCCGTGAGAACGGGGAGCCGGGAATAACGTCGACTCCCGGAGGAGGAAGATAGATCCAATCAAGCCGCAAGGGGCTGATCTTCCGGTCGCCGTGAGAACGGGGAGCCGGGAATAACGTCGACTCCCGGAGGAGGAAGATAGATCCAGAAAGCCATTAGACGTCCCGCTGAGGAGAGCGTCTACTCCCGGAGGAGGAAGTGCCCGGAGACGGGTCTTGAGTGTTTGGGTAGGGGACTAATCTCCCAAAGTGACTCGTTACCGCGGCCGCTGGGGACCGGGTTGCCGCTTACACCCTCAGTCCATGAGGGCTGTTCGTAAGCCGCCCTTCAGGAGGGACTTGCTGGGGCAGGGCCCAATTCCTCACGGAGAGGGCATCCTCGCGGGGAGGGCTTCCTCACGGGGAGGGCATCTTCACGGGGAAGGCATCCTTGCGGGGAGGGCGTCCTCGCGGGGAGGGCATCACCACTAGGGGCGGTAAACAAGAACAACCTGCAGTGAGACAGTTGAAGAACAAAGGCTATGCATTTATTAACGAAATATACAAAGCCCCCCCTGCGAAGCCGCGAAGGGGGAAAAAGGGAAGCTACAGTGTCCCTCCTCCCCCTCCGGCGTGACCGCTCCGGGGGAGGGGACAGGCCCGTAAGGCTAGACGTAGAACTTGCGAAGTAAACGCAAGTTCCAGGTGTGCTTCAGCTCCTGCTCTTGAAGGTTGGAGAGCTTGTAGGCCCCCGAGCCTAGGACAGCGGAGATCCTGTAGGGGCCCTCCCACTTGGGGGAGAGTTTTCCCTGGGCTTGGGGGTCCGTGACGCGCTTGAGGACAAGGTCCCCAAGGCGAAAAGCTCTTTCGCGCACGCACTGGTTGTATGCGCGCGACATTTCGCGCTCGTAGATGGCGTAGCGGAGGAGCGCTCGGTCGCGTTCCTCCTCTACGAGGTCGATTTCCAGCCGCCGGTTGTCTTCGTTGGCCCGGTAGGCTGCGGTCGTGGCTCCGTTCAGGAGCTCGACCCGCAGCGACCGGAAGCCGATCTCCGGGGGGAGGACTGCCTCCGCCCCGTAGACTAGGGAGAAGGGAGCACGCCCTGTGGCCCGGGACGGGGTCGTGCGCATCGAGCAGAGGATGCTAGGGAGCTCCTCTGCCCACGCGCCCCGCTTGGAAGCGGTTTGTTCGAGTCTCCGGTGTAACCCCTGTAGGATTACGCCATTGACCCTCTCGACGGCCCCGTTGCTTTGAGGATGGGCCACTGAGGCGAAGTGGATGACGATCCCCATGCCTTCGCAGAATTCCCAGAAATAAGCCGAGTCGAATTGGGTCCCGTTGTCCATGGTGATTTCCCGGGGGACACCAAAACAACAAACGACGTTTTTCCAGAAAAACCGCTGAACGGCCGGGGAGGTGATGCTAGCCAAGGGCTCCGCCTCAACCCACTTTGTAAAGTAGTCGACCGCGACTACCGCATACTTGTATCCTCCGGGCGCTGGGGGGAAGGGCCCTAAGAGGCCCATCCCCCAGCGCACGAAGGGCCAAGTGATGGGGATAGTCCGCAGCGCTACAGGGGGGAGATTCGAGCCCTTGGCCATCTTCTGGCATGCTTCGCACGCGGAGACAAGGTCTCGCGCGTCGCGCATGACTGTAGGCCAGTAGAAGCCCTGCCGAAGGGCCTTGGCGGCGATGGCACGCGGGGCTAGGTGAGAACCACAGCTCCCGCGTGAATGTCTTCCAGGAGTTGAAGTCCCTCCGACCGGGGGAGGCAGCGCAGGAGGGCTGAAGCCCCCTGCTTGTAGAGCCTTCCCTCCAGCAGGAGATATGCCCGGGCTTTGGCCCGGAGGCGCTTAGCCTCGGTCTCGTGGGGAGGGTCCCCCTCTCCCTTGATGAAGGAGATGAGGGGGTCCATCCAAGATGAAGGCCGGACGATCTCGGCGACCTCCGGGACCGGAGGCTCGGGGCCTGCATCCGGGGAGGCCACCGAGGGCTTCATGATGATTTCCAAGAAGGCCCCCCTGGGGAGCGTTTCCCGGGCGCTTGCTGCCCGTGCCAAGGCATCGGCCCGGTCATTCTCCCTCCTCGGGATATGCCGGGCCTCAAGGCCGTCGAAGTGTTTCTCCATCTTCCGTACTTCCTGCAAGTAAAGACTTAAATTTGCGTCATGGCACAGGTATGACTTGTCCATTTGGCAGACAACGAGCTGAGAGTCTCCCTTCACTAGTAGGCGCCGGATCCCCAGGGAGCGCGCGAGGCGCATCCCGAGGAGCAGAGCCTCGTATTCGGCGACGTTGTTGGTTGCGGGGAACTCGAGCCGCGCGGCATACTCGAGCTCCTTCCCCTCGGGGCTCCGGAGGACTACCCCCGCGCCAGCCCCAGCGAGACACAGTGACCCATCAAATAGCAGGGTCCAATGGTCACTGCGTAGGGGCGGCACAGGGAGATCTTCGTCCCCGGACCCAGAGGCGGGAGTCCACTCTGCGACGAAGTCGGCGAGGACCTGCGACTTGATTGCGGAGCGGCCGGTAAGGGACAGGGAGAAGGGGGCGAGCTCGGCCTCCCACTTCCCAATCCGGCCAGTGGCTTCTTTATTCCGCAGTACCTCCCCCAGGGGGAGGGACGACGGGACGGTGATGGGGGTCGCGGCGAGGTAGAGGAGCAAGGGCTCTTCCAGAGACGGACTCACGAGCATTGGAGGGCTCGAGAGGAACTTCTTGAGGTCATTGAAGGCTTCTTGGGCCTCGGGGGTCCAGCGGAACCCCTCGAGCCCTCGGAGGATCTTGAAGAACTGGAGGCCCCGCTCCCCCGAATGGGAGACGAAGCGACTGAGCGCGGCCAGGTGGCCAGAGAGCCGCTGGACATCTTTGATGGAGCGCGGTGGGGGCATGTCTAGGAAGGCCCGGATCTTCTCGGGGTTTGCCTCAATGCCCCGCTGGGACACGAGGAAACCCAGGAGCTTCCCCCCGCGCACCCCGAAGGCGCACTTCTCCGGGTTGAGCTTGAGCCCGAACGCGCGGAGGTTGCGGAAGGTCTCTGCGAGGTCGTTGATGTGGGAGGCTGCACGGGGACTCTTGACGACCGCGTCGTCTACGTAGACTTCGACGTTGCGGCCGACTTGATCTTTGAAGACCAGCGTCATCAGGCGCTGGAATGTGGCTCCTGCATTCTTGAGCCCGAAGGGCATGTGGCGGTAGCAGAAGGTTCCGAGGGGAGTTATGAAACTCGTCTTTTCCTCGTCCCCCTCCGCCATCCGGACTTGATGGTATCCCGAGTAGGCGTCTAGGAAGCTCATCAGCTCGCACCCCGCGGTGGAGTCAATGAGCTGGTCGATCTGCGGGAGCGGGAAGTTGTCTTTGGGGCAGGCGCGGTTAAGGTCGGTGAAGTCCACGCACATGCGCCACTTGCCACTTGATTTCTTGACGAGGACGGGGTTTGCGAGCCACTCAGGGTGCAACACTTCCCGGATGAACCCCGCCTCTCGGAGCCGGGCTATCTCCGTCTTGATGGCTTCTTGACGTTCGAGGGAGAGCTTCCTCAACTTCTGCTTGACAGGGGGGTGACCGGGGGTTACCGCGAGCTTGTGTTCAATAACCTCCCGGGCGACGCCCCGCATGTCCGAAGGCTTCCACGCAAAAACATCGGAGTTTTCGCGCAGAAAGGCTGCGAGTTGCGCTGCATGGTCTTGGGGGAGCTCTGCCCCGATTTGGACAGTTTTGTCCCTGCTGCCTGGGGACAGCGGGACCTTCCGGAGGCCCCCTTCCGGACGCGTCTTGAGGAGGGGCCTCCCAGGGGATGGCGCAGCGACATCTACGTCCGGGGGGGGAGCCTCCCCCCCGGGTGCCTTGATCAGGTTGACGCTTCCTATTGTGGCAGCAGCTCGCTCGTATAGAGCACGGGCCATGTCTTGATCCCCCCGGACGTTGATCACGCCATGCGGCCCGGGGATCTTCATGCACAGGTAGTTTTGGTGGATGGCAGCCCCCAGCCGATTGATCGTAGTCATCCCCATAATCACATTGTAGGAGGAGGGGAGGTCCACTACGCCGAAGCGGACTAGCTCGGTCCGGTAGTTCTCCGGGGTGCCGAAGGTGATCGGGAGATCTACCTTGCCCACGGGGTGGATCGCCTTCCCCGGGACAAACCCTTGCAGAGGCCCTGCCGCTGGTTGCAGGAGCTTCTCATCCACCTGCATTTCCTTGAAGGTTTTGAGGAACAGGACGTCGGCGGAGCTTCCGCCGTCCACGAGGATGCGGGCCAAGTGGCAGTTGTAGATTGTCGCGGAGACAATGAGCGCGTCGTCGTGGGGGAAGCGAACCCCTCGCGCGTCTTCCGCCGTAAAGGTGAGGGGGACGTTCGACCACTTGGGCGGCACGGACGCGTGTAGCACCCCCACTACCTTAACTTCTCGCACGTACTCCTTGCGCTGGCGCTTGGAATCCCGCCCGGAGGCGGACCCCCCTACGATGACGTTGATGCGGCGCTGAGAAGTTTGAAAGGGGAGAGCGTCTGAAGGCTCCCCCTCCTGCACCTGTTGCCCCCCCGCGGGAGCGGGAAGGGCCGGAACAGCTGGCCGAGGGGGCAAGGAGGCCGGAGTCCCCCCCCCCCTGCCCGCGCTGGTCGAGGAACGCCACGAAGTGCTGCAGCAGCTGGTGGCAATCTCGGGTGGCGTGGGTACTGGACCCGTGGAAGCTGCACCACGGTCCTTCCTGGCTTCTCCCCGCGGGGCCTTCGCGGCCGCGCGAAGACTGTCCCCCCCCATGGCCTCTCGGCTTGGGAAAGGGGCGGTTGCCCTTCGGGGGGTCGCCAGAGTGGTGGTGGCGACGCTTCTCTTCCGGGCCGGGACTGATTTCCCGGAAGTCCGGGCTTCCCCCCGGGGAGGATGGTTCTTCGGCGGGTCTCTTCCCCCGACCGGTGCGAGAGCGAGGCTCCCTGCGACAACGACCGGGGGGGAGCTCTTCCCCGCGGCTGGGAGAATGCATTCGCTCGACCTCCCCCCGGGAGAAGCGGACCTGCTTCGTCGGGGGAGGGACCTCCTGCATTGTAGCAGCCGGCCCGGAAGCTACCGGGGCCTGCTGGGGGGAGCCCCCTGCGACGGCCCCCGGGACCGGAAAGGGGGGAGCCCCTGCACCATCCGGAACCGGGGAGGGGGCGCCCGGGGCGGCGTTTGGATCCGAAGAGGGGGCCCCTGCGGCAACGACCGGGACCGGAAAGGGGGAAGCCCCTGCGACATCCGGAACCAGTGGGGGGTGAGCCCCCTCGGCGACGTCCGGGGTTGGGGAGCCAATGCGGGGGGAAATTCGCTGAGGCACGGGAGCTGCTCTGTCGACCGGCCCCGGTGCGGTAAACGCAACGCGAGGGGCGGGACTGGCTCCCGGCATAGGAATAACCCCCGGCATGAAATGACCCCCCAGCCCCGGAAGCGGGCCGGGGACGGGGTACCCCCCTGGTGCCACGAAGGGCCCGGGCATGAAATAGCCTCCCGGCACCGAGACAGGCCCGGGTGCCGAGAAGTGTCCGGAAGTATATCCCGCGGGGGGAGGGAACCCCCCAGCGGGATCATACGGGGTAGACAGCCCCCCTAACGCCGGAGGGGCCGCTGGGTATCCCATAAAAGGGGGCATGATCCCCGGATACGGGTGCGACGAAAATGTGGGGGCCGAGGGCCGCGCCAACACACTAAGGAGCTCGTCCATAGAGCGCTGGGCGCGGAGCTGGCCCTCCACGAGAGCCTCCAGCAGGGCATCCCGGGGAGCCGGGGGAGCCGTCGGGGGGAAACTCGTCCCGGCCAAGGTCCCCGCGGCCGCCGGGAGCGACCCGGAGGTGGAGGCACCTAGATTGAGAGGAAAGGTGGGAGGCGGTACCTGGGAATGGTCGCCTCCGGACGGAAGCGCCGGAACAGCAGCGTCCCGGACGGGTGGCGCCAGGTCACCGGGACCGGCGTCACCGGGAAGGGCGCGGGCCCTTGTTCTAAGAGGAGCCATGGCGATTCGTCACGGATCCCCACGGACGGCACCAACTGTCGTCGTATTAAGAATACCCCGGCAGGTTTCGAAGACGATCCTAGCGGAGATTATGCAGCGCGGGTTGACCGGGCGACCGGTCCTCCCCCGCCGGACAAACACAAGAAAAGACACGAGGATTTATACAGGTTCGGGTCCCAGTGGGGGCCCTAGTCCTGTCGACGCGCTCCCGACCGGAGTCGGCTGGGGAGGCTCTCTCCGGGGGAGAGGCTTCCGGAGCACGTCTGTGAGATTAGCTATTCCAAATAATAATGAGTTGATCTTTTACAACAGAGGGGTACAAGGGCTATTTATAGCCCCAAAAAGAAGCAAAAAGCCTAAACTACCCCGGAAGCCACCGTCGGATTGAAGGGTAGGACCGTCCTTCTCCCGGTCAAACGTCTTGGATGCTTGACAGGTGGTCGCTGATTCCCGAGGCGTCCCTCGCGTGACCTGCACGTGATAAACAAACAGGGGTTTTACCTTTTAGGAGGGCGATGACGTCCGGGACATGCCTGGAGAGCATGGTCCCGGGGGCCAAATGGCAGCGCCCGGGGCAGGCACCGGAGGCCACTGTCCCCGGGCCAAATGGCGGCGCCCGGGACATGCCCGGGGGGCACAGTCGCGGGGGCCAAATGGCGGCGCCCGGGACATGCCCGGGGGGCACGGTCCCGGGGGCCAAATGGCGGCGCCCGGGGCAGGCACCGGAGGCCACTGTCCTCGGGCCAAATGGCGGCGCCCGGGACATGCCCGGGGGGCACGGTCGCGGGGGCCAAATGGCGGCGCCCGGGACATGCCCGGGGGGCACGGTCCCGGGGGCCAAATGGCGGCGCCCGGGACATGCCCGGGGGGCACGGTCCCGGGGGCCAAATGGCGGCGCCCGGGGCAGGCACCGGAGGCCACTGTCCCCGGGCCAAATGGCGGCGCCCGGGACATGCCCGGGGGCCACTGTCCCCGGGCCAAATGGCGGCGCCCGGGACATGCCCGGGGGGGCACGGTCGCGAGGGCCAAATGGCGGCGCCCGGGACATGCCCGGGGGGCACGGTCCCGGGGGCCAAATGGCGGCGCCCGGGGCAGGCACCGGAGGCCACTGTCCCCGGGCAATCATGAACTTACCTGGACTTGACCGCGTGGAGATTTCCCCCAACAAGTATCCACTGGAATATGTTCCTAGGTATATCCTCAACTAACTCCAAAAAGTTGGGAACCAGATTAATTCATCCGAACACTTTTCGCGGGAAGGTCCAAATTTTACTGCGAATAGGTCCTTTTCTGTTTACCTGGAAGCCTGAAAAGGCTAAAATTCACAAATCAACTCCAACTCCAGAATTTCTTCAGGGAACACCTGCCAGATTCTATTTTATACAGATCTCTCTTTTAATCAGACTTCAAAATCTCTCTCCAATCACCAGAACTCGAGATCGACAAAATCCAGATCTGTTTTACCCAAATTTTACCCTATTTTTGAAAATAGGTGAAATCCCTCAAATCTAATCAAACTTTCTCCAAATTTAAGCTAAATGAGTATTAATAGAAATATTATACTCAGACATGGAATCAAATTCCAAATTGAACCTCTCAAAGACCAGATTTGCAGTTTAGTCCAAAGCCAAACCAACAATCATCGCAAATCAGTCCCTGGTTCGACCACGGGCTACTGTGCACGACCAGGCTGTTACAGTCGACCACGAGCGCCGGGGTTTGGTCGTCGCCGTTGCCGCTGCCGCAGTTTTGTCGCCGGCGACCTCCAACGTTGCCACCTCCGCCACTGTTTCCCTGCAGCGTGTGCGCATCGTGTTCGCCACCGTGGAATCACCTCGCCCGCCAGCAGCGCCTTCGTTCTCCCGCGCGCGCGCCTGACAACGGCAGCCCAGCTGCGCCATGTTGCAAACATGCCTGGGGGAAACATCAACTCGCCGTTGCATCAACCAGGACTGTGCGCCAGGCTGCAAAAGCCGGCACGGCCGCTGGAGCGCGTCGCTTCGCTGCTGTCCCGCCCGGCCGGTCAATTCTCCATCGATTCGAGCTTCAATTCTCCAGGCAATTCCAGCCGTTGCAAGCTCCTTGCTGTGCCTATAAAAGCCACCCCAGCTCAACTCAAAGGCACTCACACCAGAACCACTCAAGTTCCTAACCCCGCTCTCTTCTTCGTCTTCTCCGGTGAGCTCGAAGAGAGGCTCACGGTGCTAGGCCAATTCACTGCACCGAACTTCAAATTGAAGCTACCAGTAAGTAACCCTCATCCACTTACCTGTGTAGTAGCAGCCAATTGAACTCTATCGCACCACCTCACCGGGAATTGCTGATTCTCCCCGACAACTCCGGCGAGCAATTAAACTCTAACCAGAGTGAATTAGCTCTCGAGCCTGTGATCAATCTTGGTTAGTGAACTTATCTAAGCATCTCTAAGCAACCAGAATCGAAGAATTTGCTAAAATATGAAAAACCCCAAATTTACACCTTGCATGCAAACTGGGACTCGCCGCTAAGCTTCTGTGGTGATTTTCCAGTTAAATTGACTTCACACCTAGCTTTGTTATGCCCCAGAGACCCTCCTCAAGCAAGGACTCGAGTTCAATTGCCCTAGAACAGAAATACCCAAATCAGGATTGAGTTCATCCTTCCTCCAGCCAATATCTTTTAAATTCAGCCACTCCAGCTCAAACCACCTTGCCATCTAGATGTTTTGGACCATTTTGAGCAACTTTGTCTTCTACCACGACCCCTAATTCGGCCTAGAACAGGAGTTATGGCTATGCCCTAGTTGCTGCACTGTTTGTGCTGCAGGTACTCCAGGCCAGTCAACTTCTTCGCTGGTTTTCATCATTTTTCAGCCATTTTCAGCCTTGGATCCTGTTGAATGATTTCTTCCTGTTATCAATGCCTATCTCCCAGACAAAGTGGTGCATCATTTGGAGCTCTAGATCAAAAGATATGGCAAGCCCTAGTTTCTGGCCATGTCAAGATCAATGCCAGGCTATGTCAGTTAGTGGCATTAGCTCTTTTCACCTCTTTTCAGTTGTGCAAACTGGAAATAACCTTGTCGCTTAGACTTGTGGAGTTGTGCTCTACATTTTATTCTACTGCCACAAGTTGAGATAACCCCTCTATCATTCATCGACCCTATGTCGATGCCTTGAACCAAATGTCGACCTAAAGACGTTCGCTGTTTTTGAGCGAACCAGTCGCAACCTTGATATCATTCTGATATTATGAGACATTTGGAACCTTGTACACCTTTGACAGCTAATCTTAACATTGGTTTCCTTAACTTAACCCTAATCAGCCTCTAAACCCAATCATCTCAGAATCATCAAGACTTCATCTTTGCATCAATGCATATAGTATAAAAATGTATTGAAAAGATTGTGATTATTGGTTGTTTGTTTGATTGGAGAGCAGATCAAGAGCCCCAGTTCGAGGACTTCACTGTTGACCCGACATCAACTGCTGTATTTTACGACGCGGAAGGCAAGTCATATTCTTGGGCATCTCGAACCTATATTTTAAGAGTTGCTATAACATAACCTTGAATATAGATAATATTGCATGAGAAAGATTGGAAATGGTTGATTTATGAATTGGCAGTACTGGACTGGTTATCTGTGAAATGTGAAATAAACAAGTTTTGGGCCATGAACTATTATATATATTTATATACTTATATTCATGAAATAAAACCCCTAGCTGTGACCAGGAAATGGTATGGAATGGTGGTAGCACTGGAGGTGCTAGACTGCAAAGGATGTGCAGGCACTGAAGGTGCAGGGTTGTGGATGGTCTGGTTACTGGCATATAAGGACTAGAACCTTGTGTTGTGCGTCTAGTGGCATGAACAACGTGCTAACCGCAAGCCTGGTATGGGACAGGCCTAAACAAGTACTTATGTGAATCGTACATGAAACCCCTGCATGAGATGGGCAGTAATACACTAAACTCACGGGGTTCAGCTCCTCCACGTATCACTGAATGTGATTTGATCAAGCACGTTGACCCAGTAATGGGAAGAGGCTTATGGGTGGGGGTACAGCCCGCCACAACTGCGGTTTGTGTGAAGAAAACTGCAGGGTCAGGGGTGAATTGTAAGTGAAACATAACAAAAGTTCCTGTTATCTCCACCTTACCGCTCACAGTATGAAGTGAGTCAGGGGTCCAATCATTCTGATAGGATGGGCTTGAAAGTGGAATATCTTGCGGGTAAATTGGTACCTCTCTGCAGAGTTAAAAATGTATTCGAATACTTCGTGCTCCCGAGTTTTAGGAGTCTGCTGCGGTGGATTAAATCCACGGGGTGTGACACAAGTATTATTTTCTAAATAAAATATATTAAATCAAGATTACCCAAATGACATGTGTTGTCATGATAAGGAGTGCTGCCGTGGGCGGTCATGTGTTGACGTGTCGCGGTAGTGCTATAATTTAGTGAACATGAATGACGATATTATATTATAGAAAGGTGCTGCCATGAGTTGAGCCAGGAAAGAGAAAGATTATTTTACAAACATCCATAATTCTTGACTAGTCTAGGTTCATATCATCTCTACTATATGTATCTACTCTTACCTATGACTTGCTGAGTACGAAAGTGCTCACTCTTGCAACTTACAATTCAGTAGATGGAGCATTCTACAACCAAGACGAAGGCATGGAGTACTTCGTGGATCCAGACGGAGGAGCGTCAGTCCCGTCGTTTCCCTGATGTGTGTTGTTCTGCCGTCCACTTCTCTTTGTGGGTGGGTCACCTACCTTCTGCTGTGTAGATGTTATTTTGCTAAACCATGAATGCCGTGAAGGCATTGTAATCTCCTTATGTAATATTAAGGCCAGCAGGCCACACTGCTTAAATATTTTGTAAGTGACTCTGTGCAATGTGATATACTCCTGTGCTTGACTTATCCTGGGAAGTCAAGGGTATGTGTATGCTATGCATATATGGGACTAGCTGCAGCGAGCTAGGTCTCTACAGGAGTAGTCATAGTCCCAGTTTCGGGGCGCGACACCTGCCCCCTTCCCGGTTCCGGTCGTGGCCACTGGGGCCCCCTCCACTTCGATTCCAGGCGTCGCCGCGGGCGCCCCCTCCCCGGTTCCGGATAATACAGGGGCTTCCCCCTTTCTGGTCCCGGGGGTCGTCACAGGGGGCTCCCCCCAACCGGCTCCGGAAGCCTCTGGGCCGGCAGCTACAGCGCATGAGCTCCCTCCCTCGGCCGGACAGGTCCGTTTCGCCCGGGGGGAGGTCAAGCGAATGCGTTCACCAGAGCGCGGGGAAGAACTTCCCCCCGGCCGTGGGCGCGGGGAGCCTCGCTCTCGCACCGGCCGGGGGAAGAGACCCGCTGAAGAGCCAACCTCTCCAGCGGAGAGCCCGGACGTCTGGGAACTTAGTCCTGGCCCAGAGGAAATGCGTCGCCACCGCCATTCTGGCGGACCTCTTGGACCGCTTCCAGACTCAGACAACGAAGGTCCCGTGAAAGAAGACAGTGACCGGGGCTCTCCCCGGGAAGTGCAGGGGGCCAACCAGCCCCTGTGCCGAAGACTTCGCAGCATCAGGTGGCCGCGGCCCTACCGCCCTCCGCACATCGAGCACTATAACGGTGAGGCAGACCCTTACGAATTTGTGCAGGTCTACTCCACAGCCATCTCTGCGGCCGGGGGGGACGAGACGGTACAGTGCAACGTCTTCCCCCTCTACCTCTCCGGCATTGCCGCTCCTGGTTCTACAACCTGAAGGCGGGCTCCATCAAGTCTTTCTCGCAGCTCAAGCGGGAGTTCTGTGCCAACTTCCAGGGGAACTACGTGCGTCCCCTGGACTCCTCGCAGCTGTACACTGTCCGGCAGAAGACTGGGGAAACCATCAGACGCTTCTTCAAGCGCTTTGCTCAGGTGAAAAGCAAAGTGGCCCATGTCCCCGACTCTACGGTCATCGAAGCCTGCAAAAGCGACATCCTCCCGGGGGGACTCCGGCCTCCTTGCCCCCTCGGCCAGCTGTTCCGGCCCTTCCCGCTCCCGCGGGGGGTCAGCAGACGCAGAAGGGGGAGCCTTCAGAAACTCTCCCCTTTCAAACTTCGCAGCGGCACATCAACGTCATCGTGGGAGGATCTGCCTCCGGGCGGGACTCTAAGCACCAGCGTAAGGAGTACGCGCGCGAGGTCAAGGTTGTGGGGGTGCTACACACGTCCCCACCACCGAAGTGGTCGGACGTCCACCTCACCTTCACGGCAGAAGACGCGCGGGGGGTTCGCTTCCCCCACGACGACGCGCTCATTGTCTCCGCGACCATCTACAACTGCCATTTGGCCCGTATCCTGGTGGACGGCGGGAGCTCCGCCGATGTCCTATTCCTGAAGGCCTTCAAAGAAATGCAGGTGGATGAGAAGCTCCTGCAGCCCGCTGCCGGGCCCCTGCAAGGTTTTGTCCCGAGGAAGGCGATCCACCCCGTGGGTAAGGTAGATCTTCCAATGACCTACGGCACCCCGGAGAACTACCGGACCGAGCTGGTCCGCTTCGACGTAGTGGACCTCCCCTCCTCCTACAACGCGATTATGGGGAGGACGACGATCAACCGACTGGGGGCTGCCACCCATCAAAACTATCTCTGCATGAAGATCCCCGGGCCGCATGGTGTCATCAACGTCCGGGGAGACCAAGACATGGCCCGTGCTCTGTACGAGCGCGCTGCGGCCACAATCGGAAGCGTCAACCTCATAAAGACGCCTGGGGGGGAGGCTTCTCCCCGGAACTAGACGCTGCTGCGCCACCGCCCGGGAGGCCCCTCCTCAAGCCGCGTCCAGAAGGGGGCCTCCGGAGGGTCCTGCTGTCCCCGGGAAACGAAGACAAAACCGTCCGGATCGGGGCGGAGCTCCCCGAGGAGCACGCAGCGCAACTTGCGGCTTTTTTGCGCGAAAACTCCGATGTTTTTGCGTGGAAGCCTTCGGACATGCGGGGCGTCGCCCGGGAGGTCATTGAACACAAGCTTACAGTGGCCCCCGGTCACCCCCCGGTCAAACAGAAGCTGCGGAAGCTCTCCCTCGAGCGCCAAGAGGAAATCAAGGTGGAAATCACCCGACTCCGAGAGGCGGGGTTCATTCGGGAGGTCTTGCACCCCGAGTGGCTCGCGAACCCCGTCCTCGTCAAGAAATCAACCGGCAGGTGGCGGATGTGCGTGGACTTCACCGACCTTAACCGCGCCTACCCCAAAGACAACTTCCCGCTCCCGCGGATTGATCAGCTCGTCGACTCCACTGCGGGGTGCGAGCTCATGAGCTTCCTAGACGCCTACTCTGGCTACCATCAAGTCTGGATGGCGGAGGGGGACGAGGAAAAGACGAGTTTTATTACTCCCCTCGGAACCTTCTGCTACGTCCATATGCCCTTCGGGCTCAAGAACGCAGGGGCAACCATCCAGCGCCTCATGACGTTGGTTTTCAAAGAGCAACTCGGCCGCAACGCTGAAGTCTACGTAGACGACGCGGTTGTCAAGAGTCCCCGCGCAGCCTCCCACATCGACGACCTGGCTGAAACCTTCCGCAACCTCCGCGCGTTCGGGCTCAAACTCAATCCGGAGAAGTGCGCCTTCGGGGTGCGCGGGGGGAAGCTCCTAGGTTTCCTCGTGTCCCAGCGGGGCATTGAGGCAAACCCCGAGAAGATCCGGGCGTTCCTAGATATGCCCCCGCTGCGCTCCGTCAAGGATGTCCAGCGGCTCTCCGGCAGCCTAGCCGCACTCAGCCACTTTGTCTCTCGGTCGGGGGAGCGGGGCCTCTAGTTCTTCAAGATCCTCTGAGGGCTCGAGGGGTTCCGTTGGACCCCCGAGGCCCAGGAAGCGTTCGACGACCTCAAGAAGTACCTCACGAGCCCTCCAATGCTTGTGAGTCCGTCTCCGGAAGAGCCCTTGCTCCTCTACCTCACCGCGACTCCTGTCGCCGTCAGCGTGGTCTTGGTGAAGGAGCAAGGGGGGCAGCAGCGTGCGGTGTACTACGTGAGTGAGGCCCTCCAAGGGGCCAAAACTCGGTACACGGAGATGGAGAAAATCTGCTACGCCCTCCTCATGGCATCCCGGAAGCTCCGGCATTACTTCCTGGGGCACCCCATCACCGTCCCGTCGTCCCTCCCCCTCGGGGAGGTACTGCGGAACAAGGAATCCACCGGCCGGATCGGGAAGTGGGGGGCCGAGCTCGCCCCCTTCTCCCTGTCCCTTACTGGCCGCTCCGCCATCAAGTCGCAGGTCCTCGCCGACTTCATCGCAGAGTGGACTCCCGCCTCTGGGTCCGGGGATGAAGATCTCCCTGTGCCGCCCCGACGCGGTGATCATTGGACCCTTATGTTCGATGGGTCACTGTGTCTCGCCGGGGCTGGTGCGGGAGTAGTCCTCCGGAGCCCCGAGGGGAAGGAACTCGAGTACGCCGCGCGGCTCGAGTTCCCCGCAACCAACAACGTCGCCGAATATGAGGCTTTGCTCCTCGGGATGGGCCTCGCGCGCTACCTGGGGATCCGGCGCCTCCTAGTCAAGGGAGATTCTCAGCTCGTAGTTTGCCAAATGGACAAGTCTTACCTGTGCCATGACGCAAACTTAAGTCTTTATTTGCTGGAAGTGCGAAAGATGGAGAGGCATTTCGACGGCCTCGAGGCCCGGCATATCCCACATAGGGACAATGACCGGGCCGACGCCTTGGCCCGGGCGGCAAGCGCCCGGGAATCGCTCCCCAAGGGGGCTTTCCTGGAGATCATCACGAAGCCCTCGGTGGCCTCCCCGGACACGGGCGACGAGCCTCATGTCCCGGAGGTCGCCGAGATCACCCGGACTCCGTCTTGGATGGACCCCCTCGTCTCCTTCATCAAGGGGGAGGGGGACCCTCCTAGTGAGACCGAGGCTAAACGCCTCTGGGCTAAAGCCCGGGCATATCTCCTGCTGGAGGGGAGGCTCTACAAGCGGGGGGCTTCCGCCCTCCTGCGCTGCCTCCCCCAGCCGGAAGGACTTCAACTTCTCGAAGACATCCACGCGGGGAGCTGTGGTTCTCACCTAGCCCAGCGTGCCATCGCGGCCAAGGCCCTCCGACAGGGCTTCTACTGGCCCACGGTCATGCGCGACGCGCGAGACCTTGTCTCCGCGTGCGAGGCATGCCAGAAGATGGCCAAGGGCTCGAACCTCCCCCCTATGGCGCTGCAAACGATCCCCATCACTTGGCCCTTTGTGCGCTGGGGGATGGATCTCTTAGGGCCCTTCCCCCCAGCGCCCGGGGGATACAAGTGTGCGGTAGTCGCAGTCGACTATTTTACAATGTGGGTTGAGGCGGAGCATTTGGCCAGCATCACGTCCCGGGCCGTTCAGCCGTTTTTCTGGAAAAACGTCGTATGTCGTTTTGGTGTCCCCCGGGAAATCACCGTGGACAACGGAACCCAATTCGACTCGGCTTATTTCCGGGAATTCTGCGAAGGCCTGGGGCTCGTCATCCACTTCGCCTCGGTGGCTCATCCCCAGAGCAATGGGGCTGTCGAGAGGGTCAACGGCGTGATCCTACAGGGGTTGCGCTGAAGACTCGAGCAAACCGCTTCTAAGCGGGGTGCATGGGCGGAGGAGCTCCCTAGCATCCTCTGCTCCAAGCGCACGACCCCGTCCTGGGTGACGGGGCGTACTCCCTTCTCCCTGGTCTACGGGGCGGAGGCAGTCCTCCCACCGGAGATCGGCTTCCGGTCACTGCGGGTTGAGCTCCTGGAGGGAGCTACGCCCTCAGCGTACCAGGCCAACGAGGCCAACCAGCGTCTGGAGATCGACCTCGTGGAGGAGGAACGCGACCGAGCGCTCCTCCGCCACGCCATCTACGAGCAAGAAATGGCGCGCGCGTACAATCAACGCGTGCGCGAGAATGCTTTCCACCTTGGGGACCTTGTCCTCAAGCGCGTGACGGACCCCCAGGCCCAGGGTAAGCTCTCCCCCAAGTGGGAGGGCCCCTACAGGATCTCCGCAGTCCTGGGCTCGGGGGCCTACAAGCTCTCCAACCTTCAAGAGCAGGAGGCGAAGCACACGTGGAACTTGCGTTTACTTCGCAAGTTCTATGTTTAGCCTTACGGGCCTGTCCCCTCCCCCAGAGCGTTCACTCCGGAGGGGGAGGAGGGACACTGTATTTTCCTCCCCTTTCGCAGGGGGAGGCCGTGTACTTCATTTTATTAGCAATACATAGGTCTTGCTTTTCAAACTATCTCATTGCAGGTCTCTCTCATTACCGGCCTTGCTGGCGAGGCCCTCTCCGCGAGGATGCCCTCCCAGTGAGGATGCCCTCCCCGCGAGGAAGTGGGCCAGGCCCAACAAGTCCCTACAACGGGAGTCCCACTCCCGTAGGGCGGCTTACGATCAGCCCTCGTGGACTGAGGGTGTAAGCGGCAACCCGGTCACAGTGGCCGCAGTAACGAGTCACTTTGGGAGACTAGTCCCCTGCCCAAACACTCAAGACCCGTCTTCGGGCACTTCCTCCTCCGGGAGTAGACGCTCTCCCCAGTGGGACGTCTAGGGCCTTCATGGATATATCTTCCTACTATGGGAGTCGATGTTATTCCCGGCTCCCCGTTTTTACGGTGACCGGATGATCGGCCCCTTGCGGCTTGATTGGATCTATCTTCCTCCTCCGGGAGTCGACGTTATTCCCGGCTCCCCGTTTTCACGGCGACCGGACGATTGGTCCCCGGTGACCTTATTCCTGGCTCCCCGTTCTCACGGCGACCGGATGAATGCCTCCCGGAGACCCTATTCCCAGCTCCCCGTTCTCACGGTGACCGGACGATTGTCTCTCGGAGAAGTCACGGATTTCTCAGGCATTTTCTTCCCCGAAGACCCTATTCCCGGCTCCCCGTTCTCACGGCGACCGGACGAATGTCTCCTAGGAAGCTCGCCTCCGGAAATCTCATCGGATTCTCTTGGACATTTCTTCCACATGAGGCCATATTCCCGGCTCCCCGTTCTCACGGCGACCGGACGATTGTCTCCCGGAAGGTCTTCTCCTTGAAAACCTCATTTTAAAATTTTCTAACTTAGAAAGTTTCCTATGCTACAGGTGACTTCCATCCCGGGGGCTTTGTTACCCCCACAGCGCACGGAGCTATTCTCCGGCCCGCTGTGGGCGGGGGGGATAAGGAACCCCCGGGTGTCGACCGCACCGCCCACGAGGAAACTTAGCTCATCCTTGTTAAGATGAGTCGTCCGGACCATCCAAGAAGAAGAAAATAGGCAATGAAAGGAAACAACAACAGCTTTATTGATTATCAAACCCGGAGGACATCTTCCCCCTCCGGTGGGCTTCGGAAATGATACAACCCGGGTTCTAACCCGGGGGATTCTCTAAGCCCTAAGGTTCCTACGCCTAATACTCCCGGAGGCTCTCCGCTAGCTCCCGGGTCAAGTCCCGGTACAATGCCTGTACGCGGCGCCAAGCGTCCCGGAGCACATCTTCAGGCCAGAACTCGTATCCCGCCGGTGGAAGTATCCGGAGGGGAGGGATCATCCGGAGCCCCGGTCGCGGAGGGGACAATTCGGCACGATGATTATCAAAGTTGTCCAAGTGCCACTCTGGACGCCACCTCAACCGGATCGGCTCCCTGACACTATCCTCGCAGCGATTCCCGGAGACAAGGCTTAGCAAGATCAAAGCCGCTTGGGCGTCCCCCGGGGAGCCCCTCCCGGACCTTCGCCCGGGAGCAACCTCCCGGGAACCCTGGTAACAATAAATTCAATTCAAAGACTTAGAAAAAATTCTAACTTTATTGCATTCAAAATGTTTCTGTACAAGTGTCCGGGGCTTCTTCTAAGAAGCTACTGGGATCAAAATCCTAAGAAAACAAAAGAGGGCCCCAGCTAAGACCCGGGCGGAGGCTCATACATGTTCGTTGGCGTCCTCCCCCCGGGGGACTTCTTCCAAGACCGGGGCTGGGACGTCCCCCACCGGAGGCGCCGGAGCCGGGAACCACGCCCGGATGATCCGGTCGTAGAACCCTCCAGCAAGCTGCTCGACCTCCCGGCGCGAAGGCTCGAAGAAGTCCGGGAAGCTTCGGGAGATGCGGCCCCCGATCGCTCGGGCGCCGACCCCCCGGAACTAGATGAGCCCCGCGGCGGCCGCGACGATGGGGATCTCTCAACCCCGCGCCCGAACGTTGGTAGCCTCCGGGATGGCGGAGACCGGTGCGTTGAGAAAACGCACAGCCTCCGCGAGGGTCGCCGGCGGCACCTCCCTGCTCCCGGAGCCTAGGCTTACGCCAAGGCCCTCGAGGGTCGTACGGACGGAGCGGCCCGCGTCCGCCACCGCCCGGACGCTTGAGCTCTCGAGCTCCCGGAGCGCCTCCTCCCTCGTCTTGGCCTCCTCCCGGAGGCGGCCGTTGACGGCCTCGGAAATATGGACCTGGGCCCGGACCCGGGACAATTCCGCGAGGACTTCGTCGCGTTCCCGGAGGGCCTCCTCGCGCTGCCCTACGGAGGCCACGGCCCGGCCCTCCGCCTCCTTAAGCAGCCGGGCGACCCGCTGCTCAAGGCCACAGGTAACAGCTGCCACCTACAAAATTTATAGAGTTAGAAAAATTTCAAAGTGCAGGGGATGAATGAAGACGTTATCGACTCGGGTAACCTGGGTGTAACACCCCTGTTTTTGCTAAACCCTAAAATAGCCAAAATCCACATCTGGACCCCAAACCCTAATCTGGTTCAGCCATTCCCTTCTAAATGCTGTTCAGAACATTTTTCCCTTCGGGACCATCTCCAAAATCTCACCCTAAAGCCGAGTTTCAAGCCTTGCTATTTTTAAAACCCTAATTACCCTGTTTTACCCTAAACTGTTTTCCCCAATTTTGTCGAAACCCTTCAGATCTTGCCCGATCTTACCAAACTTTGGCCAGATAAGTTCTACTAATCTTTTGCAACTTAGCTGCGAAATCAGATTTTAGATCGGACCCTCAGATCCCCAAATTTGCAAACAGGCCCAAGTCCTATTCAAGTTTTCCTCTCAGAACAGCCCCTGGAGTAAGTTTCAGAAATAGCAAATCGGCCCAAACATTCTTTTCAGGCCCTTTTCGACCAGCCCTGGTCGTTGCCACGACCAGTGCCCGAGCCCGTTGCAGCGCCGTGGATTTCTCGCCGTGCTTGCTCGCCGCCGGCCACCGTTCTTGTCGCCTGCATTGTGAGCAACTGAGCCACCTCCCGCGCACGTGCCAGCAGTGCATCGCCTCGCCCAGCGGATAAACGGCCGCGCTCCCGAGCCTCGTTTTCGCGCGCGCTCCCGTTGCCGTGGCAATTGCATGTGTGTACGTGTCGTTGCCGGAGCTACGCTGTCGCCTCCACATCTGCGCCGTCCCGGACGAAGTCCCAAGGCAACTGGCAAAGCTGCAGCACCGCCTGAAGCGCGATCACGTCGCCGTCGCCGTCGTTGCGCCTGCGCCCGACAAACTTCTCCCCGGCGCAAGCAACCGTTGTCGCGTTCACCCTCGCAAACTCCGTCCCCGTGCCTATTTAAACCCCCTCAACGCTGTGAAGAAGCACAAGCTCAGGACTTAGCCAAATTCCCAGTTAATTTCTCACCGCCGTCGAGTTTGCTTTCTTCTCCGGCGAGCAACCTCTGGAGCTCACGGTGCCAGCCTAATCTACTGCACCATTCTTCAAACCAAAGCCACCAGTGAGTTCCCCTCTTCCACCTGTTCGTGTCATAGCACCCAATTGCACCCCGGCGAACCCTAACGCCGGTGATCACCGGAAAAGCTCAAAACCCCTGTTCCTGCAATGCTACCTGATTTAAACCAAATTAGCCCTAGTACCAGTAGAAGAAATTGATCAGCATACTCTTTGTAGCAAGCCTACCAATCTGGTTTTCAAAATCGAGCTAAGATCATAGCTCTCCCCAAATCGCGCGCCACCAGTGAACTGGCTCTCGTCGCCAGGCCACACCGGCGATCCTCCGGCCAAATTAACCTCCCCAGTAGCTTTGTTGCACCCTAGAGATCATTCCCAAGCTTGGAATTGAGCTCATTCGCCCTGAATCGAAAACCCCCTTTGTCCAGTGTCGTCTTCTCCAGCGCCGGTCGCCGGAATTTGTTCCCGGCCGATCCAGCGCCTGAAACCTTGTCCCTTAGATAGATTCCAGTACCCTGAGCAATATTGTCCACTAGATCGACACCTGGATCTGCCTAGATTGTGAGTTATGCCTATGCCAAGATCACTGTCCAGTAACTCAGTTCATGTCCAGGCCACCGTGGTTCATCGCCGGATTTGGCCACCCTCCGGCCACTTTCAGCCCTTGTGCCTGTTGAGTATATTGTTCCTGTTAGTAATGCCTACCTCCCAGACAAAGTGGTGCATCATTTGGAGCCCTAGATCAAAAGTTAAGCCATGCCCTAGTTTCTGGCCATGTCCAGCACCATGTCAGTGCATGTCAACCACTGGCATTAGCCCTGTTTGACCCCTTCTGGTGGAGCAAGTGAAATGCCACCTTGTCCCCTAGATTCCTGGAGTTGTGTTCTACAACTTTCTCTACTATCACTTCTCCAGAAAACCATCCTAAGACTAGTTTCCAGTTATGTCAAAGCCATGAACTGAATGTCGACCCTTCGACGTTCAATCCTTTTTAACCGTTTCTTCGACCAGAGCCCTTGTGACCTTGCCCTAACCTTTTCCCCTGCATACATGGCTTATTTACTTAATACTTTCTATAGAAACTATTTTCAGTATGCTTATGTGGTATGTGTTCGTGTGTTAATTGTTTGCCGCAGAGTCAGAAGCGGAAGGAACGGAAGAAGTCTTTGAAGAGCCGTCTGAGTTTTTAGACCCAACATTGCAAGGCAAGCCTCATTCCTTTGATCATGTCTCACCCAATATTTTCATATGAAGTATATTCACTGTTTCTTACTATGCATGCTTAATTGAAATACAAGTTATGTTTGAATGACATGAGTAGATATTACCTAATGGATCATGAAACCCTTTTTGTTATTGAACCTTCGTGTATATATGCTCTTGTCACCCTAGGACTCATATATTGAATATCCACATTAAACTTGAAATGGTCAAATGCATGAGAAGTTTTAGTGAAAACCGTTTTGATAAGAAAAATGATAAAAGGGATCAGTAGTGAGGATTGGATTGTATGGAGAGGGTGCGGTGCGCACCAGGGAATGTGAATGTTCCTCACTATTGATTCATAAGGACAAGAACCTTGTGCTGTGTCTCTATACGAATTGTAAACGTACCAACCACTTGCCTGGTATGGGACAGGCACAACTTAGTAACTTTTTGGTATTAGCAGTTCCCTGCATGGTTTGACGATCTGGTTTCTCGCGTGGAAACTGGAAGGCCAAGGTTCGGCCACGAGTGATGTGAGTCAGAAAAATGATGAGAGAAAAAGGCGTAAATGAAGGAAGGCGCCCTAGACCTGATTAAGCCGTGAGCGGCTGTAATCTTAAATGGTCGTATGTCTCGCGTGGACATAGACCAAGGCTATGTGTCCTGCGGGAACATAGACCAGAGAGGCTAGGAAGTAAGGCAGTGGGGAAGACCCACAACGGTACTTGAGACTTAATTGTCTATTTACCGGGCAGGGATACTGTTAATACTGAACTGTAAAGCGTTGTGTGATCTCGGCCTTGTCACATGTGTATAAGTCACATGGAGCTGATCCGACTTGAAAGCCGAGTGAACCAGTGGATTTAAAAAGAGGTACACCTTTGCAAAGCGTAAAAGAAGTGTCAGATACTCTGTACTCCCAGGTTCAGGAGTCTTTTCGTAGTGGATGTTATCCATGGGTTATAGCACAAGTAATGTTTTGGAATGTTTTCATAATGCGGCTAACAAAGTAGTGACTCATGGGAGACCACTACATCTAATGTTTTTATTGAAAACATGTAACATGTTTAAAGTGCTATTTTCATGACAAAGTACTGTTTACTGAACAAATAACTTGGAAATCTATATATCTCTATCTATATGAAACTAAAACCCCTGAATCACATGTTTCACCCTCATGTAAGTACAATTACTATAATCCCCGGAATGAGTATTGCTGAGCACCAAGTGCTCACCCTTGCAATTTGCATCCAACTGTAGAAGAGGGATTCGAGGATCCCGATTCCTTCAGTTATGAGTTCCCGGCAGAAGATGGAAGTGCCCCGGACGAGCCCACGTTCTAGAAGGATTGCGCACCAAGTCAAGTCAGATGTGGGAGGAGCCACTTCAACCCCGCTGCGGATGGAAATCAAGCTTTTTGTCGTTGCTTTGTGCTTTATGCTGTGTGTTCGGTACTTAGATACCGACTCTGGTTCTGATAAACTTGTTATTTTCTTAGCAACTCTACTTAGCGCCATTTTCGGTGCTTTGGGTATGTAATATTGGCCAAGCTGGCCTGCTACCTGTTTAATGTTATTATTATGCTTGTCTGGTTTGGAGCTCATGTGTCATCCTGCTGTGTGTAACCTACCTGGGCGGTTACCAAGGTGATCCTCAAATGGGGGTCTCACAGCGAATGGTATCAGAGCATGAAGCTTGACTGTAGGTCGTGACCCTTACTAGAATGGGCGTCCCTAAAGTAGAGAATCGCTAGATTATTTGGTAAAAATCTAATTGTGAAAAACCTAATTTGTTTAAGAAAAGCATAATGAGTATTATTTGAAAATTTTCAAAACCGTTTTCCTACTTTTAAGAGTTCCGTGTCTCATCATCGCAGATGGCCCCTGGTAAGAAGCTGATTCACGGAGACGAGTTGGGATCATGGGCATTGATGCTTTGGATGATGTTGCAATTTCTGGGAGCAAGAGACAACCAGCGACCCGTATACTACGTCCGTCGAGAAGAAGTCGATGGTAGACCTTTTGGTTTCCGTGCCTCGGTGATTGTGTACGAGATCCCAGAGATCGGGAGAGGATCAACAAGAAAGGAAGCTTGTAGACAGGAAGAAGAAGATGCTATCCAAGACGCTGCTCGTCGTGCAATAGGTACCGTCCGCCAGCTGTACGATGACTTTCTTATAGGTTCTCCTTTCTGTTTTGTACCCTACCAAGTCCCCGGATCAGATCGTCGAACTGTTCATCCCTCCAACAACCAGAGAGACGCCATCCTGACCAAAACCAGAGATGTAGTCCAAGTCTTGGAATCAAGCTACACTCGGTTGCTGCGTGAGCATGAGAATGCTCGGGATGACCGTCACTATCTCGAAGGAGCGCTTGCGAAGGTTCGCTCAGAACTCCAAGAGAAGGAGAAACAAATTCAGGAGTTGGCTGAACCTAGCAAAGCTCGAGAAGTCGAAGACGAAGGATCGGTGAACAAGAGGAACCGCTTGAAGATAAGACTCACAGCCCGCAAGAGTGTGGGAAGACCTAGGGATTACCTGGGTTATTTCACGCCTGCTTCGCGTGGTATTGTGATCAACGCCCCTGCACCAGAGTATCCTACTCTCGCGAAAGGAAAGGAAGTTCCTGAGGGCAAAGGAAAAGAGATTGCTACATGCGACACCAACGATTCATCTGAGGAAGAAGAGGACAACGACATGCAATGGGACCCTATGGATGCCGACGAAGATCAAGAGGAGGAAGACCCTGAAGAAGTGGAACCTTGCAGTTCTTCCAAGACCGACAGGAGATCGTAGTTTTCTCTTCAGCTTGACCCTTCTGCTCTAGCCCTTGTAACCGTTAGTCTTTAGCTCTTGTTCTAGTAGCTGCTTTGTTTGTATTGTTTGTTGGTAACTCCAAAGCTGTAAAGGTGAAAACCTTGTATCTTTAGAAAATCTTTGAAAATGGCAATTGCATGTTCCAATCCAATCTCTTGGATTGATCTTTCCTTTCAGCTTTGATCAATCTGTGCTCTCTTGAATTAGTAGTCTTGTCTCAATTATCTTGGCAGAACAGAATGGTGAACACCAGAGGTAGAATCCAAGGTTCAGAAGAAGTCCCAAGAAACACATCAACAAGAAGGACAAGAGATGACTCAGATCAGCCAAATCCATCAGCTTCAGTACCGCAAGGAGGAAATCTGACGGAAATATTAATATGGATGGAGCAAAACAGACAGAGATCCGCAGAGGTACAGAGTCAAATTCTGGAACAGTTGATGCAAAACTCCGCAACACGCCGCGAGGAAGGTTCGAACATTGGAGCAAGACTGACAGATTTTCAAAAGACACGTCCTCCAACTTTCTCCTGCACTGAAGACCCAATTGTGGCAGACGATTGGTTAAGAGAGATCGAAAGGAAATTGGATACCGTCAGGTGTAGTGATGAAGAGAAACTGTTATATGGACCCCATCAGCTCACAGGATCGGCTGCAGCATGGTGGGAGAATTACAAGACGGTACACCTTAATCAGAATTCAATTACCTGGAATGAATTCAAGGAACAGTTCCGTAGATACCATGTCCCCAAAGGAGCTATTCAAGCCAAACGCAGAGAATTCTTGAATCTAAGGCAAGGAGGAAGGACGGTGAAGCAGTATTTGCATGAGTTCATCAAATTGGCCAGGTATGCACCTGAAGATATCATGACAGAAGAGCGGAAGATCGACAGATTCTGCGAAGGCCTACAAAACTCATATCAGTATCACCTGTCAACACACGAGTTCACGGACTTCCAAGTCCTTGTGAATAGAGTACTCAAAATGGAGGAGAAAAGAGGCGTAGTAGAAGAGGACCGCAAGAGGAAAAGTGTAGCATATCCATTTCAAGGAAATTCTAGCCGAGGAAGACCAGCGCCATATGCCAGAGCCGCTTTCAGACCACCCGCACCACCAAGACCCCAGAGGACTTCATCGCCAACAACTCTAACATGCCCCGGATGCAAAGGGAGTCACCTCTATAGAGACTGTACACTGAAGAATGCAGAATGCTTCCATTGTGGCAGAAGAGGACATCACAGAGAGACTTGTCCATTTCGGCATTTACCTCCCAACGTTGCCAAAGCTCAGGCAGCCAAATCCCCTGCACCTGCACGAACTATTGCCAGAGGAGCACTACAAGCTAGAGGAGGAAGATTCCAAACCAACAGAGGAAGAGGAACACCAACCACCGGAGGAAGACTCAACTTCGTGACTGCTACAGAAGCAGGAGAGGCAACTGACGTCGTGATCGGTAGACTCCTGATCTCCTCTCAGATTTCAGTTGTTCTATTTGATCCCGGTGCAACTCATTCATTCATGTCGAAAGATTGCTTGTTGAGTAATAACTTGCCTGTGGTTGCTTTAGAGCATCCTATCATCATTCAGTCACCTGGTGCTAGAATGATTGTTAATTCTATCTGTAGAAACGTTGCCTTCTGTATCGGCAATCTAGAATTCCTGGCAGACATGCTAGTTCTAAACCTTCAAGGATTGGATGTCATTCTTGGAATGGATTGGCTGGCCAAGCATAAGGGATTGATGGATTGTGAGAAGAAAACAATCACCCTGACAAATGCCAGTGGAAAGCAAATTACATTCCATGCAGACAGAACTCCAATCTGCGACCACCTACAGAGATTGAACTGCATCGAAGAAGTGAAGCTTGAAGAGGTACCAATTGTCAATGAGTACCCGGAAGTCTTTCCAGAAGAACTTCCCGGATTGCCACCAAATAGAGATATAGAGTTCACTATTGAACTAAAACCCGGATCTGCGCCATATGCTAGAAAGTTGTTTCGAATGACAGGCCATGAGCAAGAGGAATTGAAGAAGCAGATAGCTGAATTGGAAGAAAAAGGATTCATCAGATCCAGCTCATCACCATGGGGAGCCCCAGTGCTCTTTGTTAAGAAGAAAGATGGTAGTATGCGACTTTGCATAGACTACCGCAAGCTAAACGACATGACCATCAAGAACAAATACCCCTTACCAAGGATAGATGACCTTTTTGACCAGCTCAGAGAAGCAAAAGTGTTCTCAAGAATAGACCTGAGATCGGGATACCACCAGTTAAGGATCAGAGAGCAGGACATTCCTAAAACTGCTTTCGTAACCAGATATGGGTTGCATGAGTTCACAGTGATGCCCTTTGGATTAACTAATGCACCCGCGGTATTCATGAATCTAATGAATAAGATCCTCATGGAATTCCTGGATAAATACATCATTGTATTTGTGGATGATATCCTTGTCTACTCTAAGACGGAGGAGGAGCACGCACATCACCTGAGGATAGTGCTACAGAAACTGGCAGACCACCAGCTATATGCCAAGTTTAGCAAATGTGCTTTTTGGTTGAAGAAGATTTCTTTCTTGGGACATATCATCTCAGGCGAAGGAATATTTATGGACCCGTTGAAGATTCAAGCTGTTACCGACTGGAAACAACCTGAAACCGCAACAGAAATTAGAAATTTCTTGGGATTAGCGGGATATTATCGAAGATTTGTAGAAGGATTCTCGAAGATCACCAAACCGCTAACCCAGCTACTGAAGAAGAATGCCCCTTTTAATTGGACCGAGGAGTGTGAAAGAAGCTTTGAGGAACTGAAGAAAAGGTTGACAACTGCACCAATCCTGATACTGCCGGACGTCAAGAAGGATTTTCAAGTCTTCTGTGACGCCTCCAAACGAGGATTAGGATGTGTATTGATGCAAGAAAGGAAAGTGATAGCTTATGCTTCTAGACAGCTACGACCTCATGAGGAGAATTATCCAACACATGATCTGGAGTTAGCTGCTGTCGTACATGCACTGAAGATATGGAGACACTACCTACTAGGCAGTAAGTGCGAAATTTATACGGATCATAAGAGCCTGAAGTATATCTTCACGCAACAGGAGTTGAATATGAGGCAGAGAAGATGGTTAGAACTGATCAAAGATTATGATCTAGAGATCCACTATCACCCAGGAAAAGCCAATGTAGTGGCTGATGCTTTGAGCAGGAAGTCTCGTTATAACCAGATAACACAGCTAGAAGTGCCGACACAACTGATCAAGGATTTCGAAAGGCTACAATTAGAATTAGTGGACCAAGGAACCATCGCTACGCTAAAGATGGAATGTGAGTTGAAGGATAAGATCAGACAAGCTCAAGCAATGGACCCAGACCTTCAAGAGATGAAGGAGGACATGAAGAGCAAAGATACAACCAACCTTCGAGAAGATGAACAGGGAATTCTATGGTACGATGACCGTATCTGCATTCCGAATGACCACGAGATCAAAGACTTAATCATGCAAGAGGCTCATCAGACCCCATATTCCATACACCCAGGCAGCACCAAAATGTACAAGGACTTGAAGAAAAATTTTTGGTGGAAAGGAATGAAGAGAGAGATTGCCAAGTTTGTCGCAACTTGCGACACATGCCAAAGAGTGAAAGCAGAACATCAAAAGCCTGCGGGACCGCTACAACCTTTACAAATCCCAGAGTGGAAGTGGGACGAAATCGGAATGGATTTCATTGTGGGACTACCAAGGACGAAGAAAGGATTTGATTCTATATGGGTCATAGTTGATAGATTAACAAAAGTAGCACATTTTCTCCCAGTGAAGACCCTATATACAGCTAAGGACTTAGCAGAGCTGTATCTCAACAGAATAGTTGTCCTACACGGAGTGCCGAAGGCTATCGTTTCCGATAGAGGAGCCCAGTTCGTTTCAAGATTTTGGCAAGAGTTGCAGAAAGCCCTGGGCACAAAGTTAAAGTTCAGTACCGCTTACCACCCTCAAACTGGAGGTCAGACTGAAAGAGTGAACCAAATTTTGGAAGATATGTTGAGGGCTTGTGTTTTGGACTATGGAGACTCTTGGGAGTTATTTCTACCTTATGCAGAATTCACCTACAACAACAGTTTCCAAGCAAGCCTGCAAATGGCACCATATGAAGCCCTATATGGAAGAAGATGCCGCACGCCACTGTATTGGACAGAAATTGGTCAAAAACAACATCTAGGACCCCAGTTAGTAGAAGAAGCCACAGCCCACGTCAGGATCATACAAGAAAAACTGAAAACAGCTCAATCTAGACAGAAAAGCTATGCGGATAACCGTAGAAGAGAACTATCTTTTGAAGAGGGCGATTATGTGTATCTCAAGGTTATGCCATACAAAGGAGTTCGAAGATTCCAGATGAAGGGAAAGTTAAAACCTAGATATGTGGGGCCATATCGAATTCTGGAAAAGCGAGGTGAAATGGCATACAAGTTGGAATTGCCACCAGAACTGAGCGGAATTCATGACGTATTTCATGTATCTCAGCTGAAGAAATGCTTGAGAAAACCAACAGAACAGATATCTCCTACAGAGAATGAGATTCAACCAGACTTATCTTGTCAAGAATACCCTATTAGAATTCTGGAAACCAGAGAGAAAGTGCTGAAGTCAAGAACCCTCCGATTCTGCAGAGTTCAGTGGAACAATCACTCAGAGGAGGAGTCAACTTGGGAAAAAGAAGAAGATCTCCGACGAGAATTTCCCTTCCTATTCTCTGACCTGCCCTAATCTCGAGGACGAGATTGTTTCTAAGGTGGGTAGATTTGTAACACCCCTGTTTTTGCTAAACCCTAAAATAGCCAAAATCCACATCTGGACCCCAAACCCTAATCTGGTTCAGCCATTCCCTTCTAAATGCTGTTCAGAACATTTTTCCCTTCGGGACCATCTCCAAAATCTCACCCTAAAGCCGAGTTTCAAGCCTTGCTATTTTTAAAACCCTAATTACCCTGTTTTACCCTAAACTGTTTTCCCCAATTTTGTCGAAACCCTTCAGATCTTGCCCGATCTTACCAAACTTTGGCCAGATAAGTTCTACTAATCTTTTGCAACTTAGCTGCGAAATCAGATTTTAGATCGGACCCTCAGATCCCCAAATTTGCAAACAGGCCCAAGTCCTATTCAAGTTTTCCTCTCAGAACAGCCCCTGGAGTAAGTTTCAGAAATAGCAAATCGGCCCAAACATTCTTTTCAGGCCCTTTTCGACCAGCCCTGGTCGTTGCCACGACCAGTGCCCGAGCCCGTTGCAGCGCCGTGGATTTCTCGCCGTGCTTGCTCGCCGCCGGCCACCGTTCTTGTCGCCTGCATTGTGAGCAACTGAGCCACCTCCCGCGCACGTGCCAGCAGTGCATCGCCTCGCCCAGCGGATAAACGGCCGCGCTCCCGAGCCTCGTTTTCGCGCGCGCTCCCGTTGCCGTGGCAATTGCATGTGTGTACGTGTCGTTGCCGGAGCTACGCTGTCGCCTCCACATCTGCGCCGTCCCGGACGAAGTCCCAAGGCAACTGGCAAAGCTGCAGCACCGCCTGAAGCGCGATCACGTCGCCGTCGCCGTCGTTGCGCCTGCGCCCGACAAACTTCTCCCCGGCGCAAGCAACCGTTGTCGCGTTCACCCTCGCAAACTCCGTCCCCGTGCCTATTTAAACCCCCTCAACGCTGTGAAGAAGCACAAGCTCAGGACTTAGCCAAATTCCCAGTTAATTTCTCACCGCCGTCGAGTTTGCTTTCTTCTCCGGCGAGCAACCTCTGGAGCTCACGGTGCCAGCCTAATCTACTGCACCATTCTTCAAACCAAAGCCACCAGTGAGTTCCCCTCTTCCACCTGTTCGTGTCATAGCACCCAATTGCACCCCGGCGAACCCTAACGCCGGTGATCACCGGAAAAGCTCAAAACCCCTGTTCCTGCAATGCTACCTGATTTAAACCAAATTAGCCCTAGTACCAGTAGAAGAAATTGATCAGCATACTCTTTGTAGCAAGCCTACCAATCTGGTTTTCAAAATCGAGCTAAGATCATAGCTCTCCCCAAATCGCGCGCCACCAGTGAACTGGCTCTCGTCGCCAGGCCACACCGGCGATCCTCCGGCCAAATTAACCTCCCCAGTAGCTTTGTTGCACCCTAGAGATCATTCCCAAGCTTGGAATTGAGCTCATTCGCCCTGAATCGAAAACCCCCTTTGTCCAGTGTCGTCTTCTCCAGCGCCGGTCGCCGGAATTTGTTCCCGGCCGATCCAGCGCCTGAAACCTTGTCCCTTAGATAGATTCCAGTACCCTGAGCAATATTGTCCACTAGATCGACACCTGGATCTGCCTAGATTGTGAGTTATGCCTATGCCAAGATCACTGTCCAGTAACTCAGTTCATGTCCAGGCCACCGTGGTTCATCGCCGGATTTGGCCACCCTCCGGCCACTTTCAGCCCTTGTGCCTGTTGAGTATATTGTTCCTGTTAGTAATGCCTACCTCCCAGACAAAGTGGTGCATCATTTGGAGCCCTAGATCAAAAGTTAAGCCATGCCCTAGTTTCTGGCCATGTCCAGCACCATGTCAGTGCATGTCAACCACTGGCATTAGCCCTGTTTGACCCCTTCTGGTGGAGCAAGTGAAATGCCACCTTGTCCCCTAGATTCCTGGAGTTGTGTTCTACAACTTTCTCTACTATCACTTCTCCAGAAAACCATCCTAAGACTAGTTTCCAGTTATGTCAAAGCCATGAACTGAATGTCGACCCTTCGACGTTCAATCCTTTTTAACCGTTTCTTCGACCAGAGCCCTTGTGACCTTGCCCTAACCTTTTCCCCTGCATACATGGCTTATTTACTTAATACTTTCTATAGAAACTATTTTCAGTATGCTTATGTGGTATGTGTTCGTGTGTTAATTGTTTGCCGCAGAGTCAGAAGCGGAAGGAACGGAAGAAGTCTTTGAAGAGCCGTCTGAGTTTTTAGACCCAACATTGCAAGGCAAGCCTCATTCCTTTGATCATGTCTCACCCAATATTTTCATATGAAGTATATTCACTGTTTCTTACTATGCATGCTTAATTGAAATACAAGTTATGTTTGAATGACATGAGTAGATATTACCTAATGGATCATGAAACCCTTTTTGTTATTGAACCTTCGTGTATATATGCTCTTGTCACCCTAGGACTCATATATTGAATATCCACATTAAACTTGAAATGGTCAAATGCATGAGAAGTTTTAGTGAAAACCGTTTTGATAAGAAAAATGATAAAAGGGATCAGTAGTGAGGATTGGATTGTATGGAGAGGGTGCGGTGCGCACCAGGGAATGTGAATGTTCCTCACTATTGATTCATAAGGACAAGAACCTTGTGCTGTGTCTCTATACGAATTGTAAACGTACCAACCACTTGCCTGGTATGGGACAGGCACAACTTAGTAACTTTTTGGTATTAGCAGTTCCCTGCATGGTTTGACGATCTGGTTTCTCGCGTGGAAACTGGAAGGCCAAGGTTCGGCCACGAGTGATGTGAGTCAGAAAAATGATGAGAGAAAAAGGCGTAAATGAAGGAAGGCGCCCTAGACCTGATTAAGCCGTGAGCGGCTGTAATCTTAAATGGTCGTATGTCTCGCGTGGACATAGACCAAGGCTATGTGTCCTGCGGGAACATAGACCAGAGAGGCTAGGAAGTAAGGCAGTGGGGAAGACCCACAACGGTACTTGAGACTTAATTGTCTATTTACCGGGCAGGGATACTGTTAATACTGAACTGTAAAGCGTTGTGTGATCTCGGCCTTGTCACATGTGTATAAGTCACATGGAGCTGATCCGACTTGAAAGCCGAGTGAACCAGTGGATTTAAAAAGAGGTACACCTTTGCAAAGCGTAAAAGAAGTGTCAGATACTCTGTACTCCCAGGTTCAGGAGTCTTTTCGTAGTGGATGTTATCCATGGGTTATAGCACAAGTAATGTTTTGGAATGTTTTCATAATGCGGCTAACAAAGTAGTGACTCATGGGAGACCACTACATCTAATGTTTTTATTGAAAACATGTAACATGTTTAAAGTGCTATTTTCATGACAAAGTACTGTTTACTGAACAAATAACTTGGAAATCTATATATCTCTATCTATATGAAACTAAAACCCCTGAATCACATGTTTCACCCTCATGTAAGTACAATTACTATAATCCCCGGAATGAGTATTGCTGAGCACCAAGTGCTCACCCTTGCAATTTGCATCCAACTGTAGAAGAGGGATTCGAGGATCCCGATTCCTTCAGTTATGAGTTCCCGGCAGAAGATGGAAGTGCCCCGGACGAGCCCACGTTCTAGAAGGATTGCGCACCAAGTCAAGTCAGATGTGGGAGGAGCCACTTCAACCCCGCTGCGGATGGAAATCAAGCTTTTTGTCGTTGCTTTGTGCTTTATGCTGTGTGTTCGGTACTTAGATACCGACTCTGGTTCTGATAAACTTGTTATTTTCTTAGCAACTCTACTTAGCGCCATTTTCGGTGCTTTGGGTATGTAATATTGGCCAAGCTGGCCTGCTACCTGTTTAATGTTATTATTATGCTTGTCTGGTTTGGAGCTCATGTGTCATCCTGCTGTGTGTAACCTACCTGGGCGGTTACCAAGGTGATCCTCAAATGGGGGTCTCACACTGGGCCCCGAGGGACGGAAGCCCCTCGAAACGCTCATGGAGCGTCCCTTCCGCGACGAAGGCCTGCACCTTCCGGGTATGCAGGCCCTCCGAGTAGCGGGCGACCTCCCTCGTGGGAAGCAGAGGGGTCTCCCGCCCGGCGCCGCCAGTGCGGCCGGTGGGGGGTCCCCGGACCTCAAGGTCCGGTAATGCGGCCGGCATCACCGGCGTCCTCGTCGACGAGGAAGTGCCCCCCGAAGACGTGGCCAAGGAGCTCTCGGCGGGAGCCCCCGCCCGAGGGGGAACCATCAGGCCTTTCCCTGCCCCGGGCCGGAAGGTCCTCGGGGCCTCCTCCTCCGGAGGAACCTCGTAGACCGAGGGGTGCCCCCCCTCGTTCACCGGCCAAACCCGCGAAGGCGAGGCCTCCGCGAATCTCACCTCCAGCCTCTCCGGCTCCAAAGAGGCCGGAAGGGGCAGGAGGGGCTCCACCAAGAGAGGCGACGGGGTGTAGTTCGCCGAGTCGGACGCTGCCCCGCCCGCGGTCGCCTCCTTCCCCCGGGCCTCGACGGGGCCCTTCGGGGGAGGAGGTGTTGCTTCCTTCCGGGCCGGTGCCCGGGCACGCTCGCACCCGGGAGTCTCGCCCCGGGGCTTCGCCGGTGTCGCCGCCGGCGTCGTCGACGGGCCGGGGGTCTTTTGGACCCGGGCCTTCTTGGGCTCTGAGCCCCCGGCCGCCTCCTTCCCCCGTTTGTGCGACCCGGGGGTGGGGAGAGGCTTCCTCTCCGGCAGCTTTAGCCCGTAGGCCGCCGCTACCAAGTTCTTGGGAGGGCCCTCCCCCACGGCGCTCACGACGCACTCGTGCTCATCGGCGAAGTACCTCCCCAGGAGGTTCTCCGCCTTCTCCCGCGCCACCGGGTACGGCCGGACTGCAAGAGGTAAAGAGTTAGTTAAAATTTTGAAAAATTCGTAAATACAATGCAGCAGGTTCCCGGAGCTTACGTCGCGTTACCGGCTTCACCGGGGGCCGCTGCTCGGGGCCTATGCCGATGCCCCTCTTCCCGCCGGTGAAGGGGGAGATCCGGAGGAGAGCCATCTCCTCGGCGGCGTCCCGTATCGAGCGGGTCTTCTTGGAGAGGATCACCTTGCTGAGGAGCTCAAACTCCTCGTCCGTCCACACCGGAGGCTTCGGCGCGGACGACCGGCTGTAGGTGGGGGGCTCCGGGGCGTACACCACCGCCTCGTCCTGGACCTGGAGGTAAAACCACCTCTGGACCCAGTCCCCCCAGTGGTCCCGGGAGGCCGCCGCCGGGTAGTCGATCACCCGGGACGGCAACATTTGGACCATCACCGAGCCGAAGGGGGACTTGGGGCCCCCCTTCACCAGGTGGGAGGTCCGCGCCGCCGGTTCGTAGATGTACCGGAAGGCGCGAAGGGTGGGCTCCCGCCCGGTCGCTGTCTCGTAGAGCCAGATGAAGAGGTCCATCCGGACGAGCGCGTTCGGGGTGAGGTGGTTGAGAGCCACCCCGTACTCCTTGAGAAACTCCCGGAGCATGGGATGCACCGGGAGCCGGAGCCCCGCCTCCAGGAAGGCCTCGAAGGCCACGACCTCTCCAGGCCTGGGGCGGGGGGCTCCGTCTTTCTTCACGGGGACTCGGATGTCCCCGTCCGCTACGACGCACCGTTCGACCAAGGACTCGGCGTCCTCGGCCGTGAACTCCGACGCCCAGAGGAAATCCGGAGGGATTTCCCCCAGGGGCACCTCCGTGGTCTTTGCTCGACCCTTGGGTGCCATGAGGTTAGTCTTCTTTTTTGTTTTGTTCGGTGGCTAACCTTTCAGGAGGCTACTACTAAAACTCCCGGACGTCTGCTACCGGAAAGAGCTACCGGGAGAGGGCTACCGGGAGAGCAAAAATAGCTAAGGCTGAAAATTTGGAACGACCTTCCGGGCCCCCCAAGGTCCTATTTATAGGGGCGGGACGGGGTCTAGATGCACGCCACGTGGCAACCGCGGATCAATCTGGACCGTAGAAGTTCAAACTGTGAGCGGGAAACGAAGGGACGGGCGCGTGAATCGAGCCACCGGTTCGAACCGTGCGCGCATTTATGGCGCAACGGCGCGGCCTTAAGCGTGGGGCACGGAAACCGAAGCACCGCGGCTCCGGTGACTTGCCCGGAGATCTTCCCGGTGACGTGTGCCATACCCACCGGGGACTCGAGCATCGTCCCCGGCGTGCATGGGGGGCTGCTGTCAGGGGAAATCTCCACGGGACTAAGTCCAGGTAAGTTGTGTAACGATTGCCCGGGGATCTGGCCTCCGGGGCCTCCCTAGGCGCCGCCATTTGGCTCCGGGGACGTGGCCTCTGGCCCCTCCCCTGGCGCCGCTTTTTGGCCCCCGGGACATGGCCTCCGGTGCCCTACCGGGAGCTGCCATTTTCCCGGGGACGTGGCCTCCGGCCCCTCCCCGGGCGCCACCTTTTGGCCCGCGGGACGTGGCCTCCGGTGCCCTCCCGGGCGCCGCCATTTGCCCGGGGACGTGGCCTCCGGCCCCTCCCCGGGCGCCGCCTTTTGGCCCCCGGGACATGGCCTCCGGTGCCCTCCCGGGCGCCGCCATTGGCCCGGGGACGTGGCCTCCGGGGCCTCCCCGGGAGTCGCCATCTGCCCGGGGACGTGGCCTTCGGCCCCTCCCAGGGCGCCGCCTTTTGGCCCCCGGGACGTGGCCTCCGGGGCCTCCCCGGGCGCCGCCTTTTGGCCCCCGAGACCGGGCCTCCGGCGCCGTCCCGGGCGCCGCCATTGGCCCGGGGACGTGGCCTCCGGGGCCTCCCCTGGCGCCGCCTTTTGGCCCCCGGGACCTGGCCTCCGGCGCCGTCCCGGGCCTCAGCACCCTCCTGAAGGTAAAATCTCGAACTGTTTGTCACGTGCAGGTCACACGAGGAGCCTTGGGAACTAGCGACCACCTGTCAAGCATCCAAGGTGTTTGACCGAGAGAAGGACGGTCCTACCCTTCAATCCGACGGTGGCTTCCGGGGTAGTTTAGGTTTTTTGCTTCTTTTTGGGGCGATAAATAGCCCTTGTACCCCTCTGTTGTAAGGGATCGGTTCTTTTATTGGAATAGCTAAACTCACAGACGTGCTCCGGAAGCCTCTCCCCCGAAGAGAGCCTCCCCAGCCGACTCCGGTCGGGAGCACGTCGACAGGACTAGGGCCCCCACCGGGACCCGAACCTGTATAAACCCGTGTGTCATTTTTTGTGCTTGTCCGGCGGGGGAGGACCGGTCATCTGGTCAAACCGCGCCGCGTAATCTTCGCTAGGATCATTCTCAAAACCTGCCGGGGTATTCACAATACCACGACAACGCTCTCTTTCTAGCTTTTCTTGAGCTCTCCTTGCAAGGTTTCGCCTTTGTCTTGCTTGGTCAAACCACATCATTTATGTTCTTGAGCTCGCTCGAAAGCTCCCTATCCTCTGCATTGAAATCATCGTCCTCGATATGATAGGAGGTGGAATACATGTCCTTTTCTTTGGACATTACCTCATTTGACATAAGCATGTCAATGAGCTCGCTCGGTGAAGTGTCAGAAAGGTCACCATTTTCAAGATTGGTGACGAAGTCTCCATAGCAACCCTCCGGCAACACCTGGAGCAATTTCCTACAAATATCTAGATCAGAAATATTAGCACCAAGGGATTTGAGCTCATTTGTGATGTTGATCAAGCGATCATATATGGTGGAGAGTGTGTCATGCTCCAACATCACAAATGCCTGATAGTCCCGCAATAGCAAGCGCATCTTAACATGCTCAAAATTAGATGTGCCAACAAATAAAGACTTAAGGGTCATCCAAACATCGTGAGCGGTCGAACAATAACTCACTAGTTCGAGCACATCATGTCTAAGTGAATTAAGGAGCATGTCTTTAGCTTTTGAGTTTAAGAGGTGAATGTGCTTATCTGAATATGATAAATTAGTTATACCCTTTTGCACTAACCTCCATAATTTTAAATTTAATGCCTCAAGATGAGTACTCATCATAATTTGCAACGTGAATAATTTGAGCCATCAAAGTGTGGAGCAATCAATCAAAAATACTCTATTGAATTCAACTTTTCTCTCTGGTGGTAAAGCTGATAAAAGAGAGACCTTGCTCTGATACCAATTGTAGGATCAAGGATGCCGACTAGAGGGGGGTGAATAGGAGGCTTTTAAAAATTCTTTTTCAACTAAGCAATTTTAAAAGATGTTTCGGAAAACCTAGATTTTGCAAAGGGGTTTAGAACTATCTAATCAACTAGTTGCATTCAACCATATGTAATAAGCAATTCAACATGCAACAACAATTTAACACTAGTTGCATTTTCTCAATAAGAAATATAATATACCAAGCAACTAGAGAGTTAAACAATTGTGTCAAGGTAAATATGAAATTGTTGGGGAAAATATCCACGAGACTAAGTCCAGGTAAGAGATTTGCCCGGGGACAAGGCCCCCCGGTGGCTTGTCCCGAGCGCCGCCATTCGCCCGGGGACAAGGTCCCCCAGTGGCTTGTCCCGGGCGCCGCCATGTGCCCGGGGACAAGTCCCCTGGTGCCTGTCCCGAGCGCCGCCATTTGCCTGGGGACAAGGCCCCCGGTGGCTTGTCCTGGGCGTCGCCGTCCTTCCGAAGACAGGGGTCCCCGGCTCTAGGTCACGTGAGGGTCACGCGGGAAGCGCCTCGGGAATCGGCGGACACCTGTCAAGCATCCGAGGGCCCTGGCCGGAAGAAGGACGTTGCTACCCCTCGACACAACGGTGGCAAGTGGGATAGTTTAGTCTTTTTGCGTCTTTTGGGGCTATATAAGCCCTTGTAACACCTCATGTGAAGGGGACAATTCATTATTACTTGGAATAGACAATCTAACAGGTGTGCTCCGGAGCCATCTCTCTCCCGAGAGGGCTCCCCTAGCCATCTCCGATTGGGAGCACGCCGACAGGACTAGGGCCTCCAGTGAGGCCGAACCTGTATAAACCTTCGTGTCACTTGCTGTGCTTGTCCGACGGGAGAGGACCGGTCCCTTGGTCCGCTCGCGTCGTCGGATCTTCCACAAAACCTGCCGGGGTATTCGTAATACCACGACAGTTGGCGCCGACCGTGGGGACTCGTGACGAGACGCCATGGCTCCCCCAAGAACGAGGGCTCGCGCCCTTCCCAGTGACGCCGGTCCCGGTGACCCGGCGCCGCCCGTCCGGGACACGACCGTCCCGGCGCTTCCGCTCGGAGGCAGCCAGACCCAGGTACCACCTCCCACCATCCCTGTTAATTTCTGTGGTTTGACCTCCGGGTCAGTTCCAGTGATCGCGATCACCTCGGCCAGGACCAGTCTCCTCCCGACGGCTTCCCCGGCTCCCCGGGATGCCTTGCTAGAAGCCTTAGTAGAGGGCCAACTCCGCTCCCAGCGCTCTATGGATGAGCTGCTTCATGTCTTGGCGCGGCCGCTGGCCCCCATTTATCAGCCACAGTACTTGTTTATGTGGGCTATGTCACCATATACTGGCCACCCGGTGGCCCCTCTAGCTCCCGGAGGCCCAGCCGCTCCGTACGACCCCACCGGAGGGTATCCTCCCCCGGCGGGCCATCCATCTGGAGCCTCCCCGGTGCCGGGAGCCTTCCCAATGCCGGGGGGTTACCTCATGCCCGGGGCCTTCGTGGTACCGGGGAGATACCCTGTTCTGGGCCCATTCCCGAGGCTGGGGGCCCACTACATGCCAGGGGTTTTCCAGGCGCCGGGCAGGTCGCGTTTACCGCACTGGGGGTGGTTGACAAAGCTGGTCCCGCGTCGCAATGGGGCTCCCCCCGCAACGGTGCCCCAGTTCCAGATGTTGCCGCGGGGGTTCTCCCCTCGTCGGTTTCGGATAATACAGGGGTTCCCCCCTTTCCGGTTCCGGACGTCACCGCGGGGGTTCCTCCCTTTCCGGTTCCAGACGTCGCCGCGGGGGTTCCCCCCTTTCCGGTTCTAAACGTCGCCACAGGGGTTCTGTAACACCCTAGTTTTGGGGGTGAAAAGTTTTGCATAAAAACCCTGCATGCATGTATCTCTGTAGTAGTAGCCAGATCAGCTTAACTCTAATCTCTCCCAAACCCTAAAAATCTCCAAAATCCACCCTTTGGATTCAGATTAAGATCTGCCCATCCAGATTTAACCTACCAGTTACCCTGAAGATAAAAGTCTTTAGGAGCCAGATCAGATTCAGACCCTAACTCCCAGTACCTAAGCCTCTCTCTGTTTTCGAAAACAGGAAAATTCAGATTTACCCTAAGTACCCCAGTTTTCAGATAATTGAGTTATCTTGATTTAACCTTATCCAGACTCAAGTGTCCCTTGGATTATGTTTCCAGTTATATCCTCAACTTACTCCAAAAAGTTGGGAACCAGATTAATTCATCTAAACACTTTTCGCAGATTAGTCCAAATTTCACTGCGAATAAGTCCTTTTCCATTTACCTGGAAGCCTGAAAAGGCTAAAATCTGCAAATCAACTCCAACTCCAGAATTTCTTCAGGGAACACCTCCCAAATGCTATTTTATACAGATCTCCTTTTTGATCAGACTTCAAAATCTCTCTCCAATCACCAGAATTTGAGATCGACAAAATCCAGATCTATTTTACCTTAATTTTACCCTATTTTCGAAAATAGGTGAAATCCCTCAAATCTTATCAAACTTTCTCCAAATCTGAGCTAAGTGAGTATTAATGGAAATAATATACTCAGCCATGGAATCAAATCTCAAATTAAACCTCTCAAAGACCAGATTTGCAATTCGGTCCAAAGCCAAATCAAAAATCATCGCAAATCAGTCCCTGGTTCGACCACGGGCTATTGTGCACGACCAGGCCGTTCAATCGACCACATCTCCAGATTTCGACCGCGCCTGTTGAATCGACCACGAGCACAGGAGTTTTGGTCGTTGCCGTTGCCACCGCTGCAGCTTCGTTGCCATCGATCACTAGCGCTGCCACCTCCGCCATTGCTTCTTTGCCGCGTGTGTGCATCGTGTTCGCCACCATGGAACAGCTTCACCTCGCCAGCATCGCCTTCGCTCTCCCACGCGCGCGCCCGACAACGGCAGCTCAGTTGCGCCACGTTGCAAGCATGCCTGGGGGAAACATCAATTCGCCGTTGCATCAACCAGGACCGCGCGCCAGACTGCAAAAGCCGGCACGGCCGCTGGAGCGCGTCACTTCGCTGCTGTCCCGCCCGGCCAGTCAATTCGCCGTCGATTCACAAGCTTCACTTCTCCAGGCACTTTCAACCGTTGCTACTCACTTCACCTATTTAAGCTTGCTCTGGCCATCTCCTTCACTCACACATACGCCAGAACCACACAAGTCTCTAACCTCGTCATCCTCTTCGTCTTCTTCGGTGAGCTCGAAGAGAGGCTCACGGTGCCAGGCCAACCTACTGCACCGAACTTCAAATTGAAGCTACCAGTAAGTAACCCTCATCCACTTATCTGTGTAGTAGCAGCCGATTGAACTATTATGCACCACATAGCCGGAAATCGTTGATTGTCTCCAGTAGCTCCGGCGAGCAATTAGTCTCTAACTAAACCGATTTAGCTCTCGATCCAGTAATAAAATATGATCAGTGCACTTATCTTAGCATCTCTAAGCAACCAGAATCGAAGATTTTGCTAAAATCTGGAAAACCCCAACTTTGCACCTTGCATGTGAATTGGGGCTTGCTGTTAAGCTTCTCTGGTACTTCCCCAGTTAATCTAACTTCACACCTAGCTTTCTTATGCCCCAGAGACGATCCTCAAGCAAGGAATTAAGTTCATTTGTCCTAGAACATAAATGCCCAATTTTTGTGGCTTCTTCTCTAGCGCCGGTCGCCGGATTTTGTTTCTGGCCGTTTCAACCCTAACCACCTTGTCTAGTAAATGTGCCTTGACCCAATGAGTATTTTTGTCTTCTAGCTCGACACCTGGATCGGCCCAGGTGAAGAGGTATCGCCATGCCAAAGTTTTGTCCAGAGACTGTTTAGAACAGTTCGGCCACCATGTTCTTCGCCGGATTTCCTTGCCATCCGGCCATCTTCTTCCCAAGGCCCTGTTGAATAAATTGTTCCTGTTGCAAATGCCTAACCACCAGACAAAGTGGTGCATCATTTGGAGCCTTGAGTCAAAATATATGGCTAACCCTAGTTTCTGGCCATGTCAACCCTATGCCAGGCTGTGTCAGCCAGTGGCATTAGCCCTGTTCACCCACCTCTGGCCATGTAAAACAGAAACTACCTTGTCAAATAGCTGCCTCACTACCTTGGGCACCATATTCTTGAATTAAAACCTACTTTGGCCACTGGAAACTGTTCAAACAATGCCAATGCCATTCTTGGGCACTGTCAGCCTATGTCAGCCAGTGGCATTAAGCCTTTTCACCCACTTCCAGCCATGAACTTTGGAAATAACTTTGTCCCTTAGACTCCTGACGTTGTGATCTACACTTTTCCCTACTGTCACAACTTGAGTTGAGCCCTCTATCACCCATTGACCTTATGTCAATGCCTTGAACCGAATGCCAACCTAAAGACGTTCGCTGTTTTTGGGAGAACCAGTCACAACCTTGATATTACCCTGATATTTTGGAACCCTGTAAACCTTGAAAACTAATCTTAACCCTGGTTTCCATAGTTTAACTCTAATCGCTTCCAAACCTTGTATCACCAGAGTGTTTCCATCTTGCATTATTGCATGTAGTGGATTAGTAAGAATAAGATTGATTGTAATGCCTGTTTGCTTGTTTGATCTTGTTCAGAGAAAAAGCCCGAGGTTGAAGATCTTGTCGCTGAACCGTCATCAACTGCTGATACTTACGACGCGGGAGGCAAGTCATACTTTGATCATATTGAACCTATATTTTATGAATTGCTATGCTATTCCATGAGTAGATATCTCATTAATATTGCATGTGTTGAGATCAATGATATTATGGTAGTGATAGATTGAATACTTGAGGAATGTGAACTTGTTAAGATAGCAAGCCATGAACTAATAAAAGTATGTACATATACATCTATATTTATGAAATAGAACCCCTAGCCATGACCAGTATTTTGGTATGGAATGGTGGTAGCACTGGAGGTGCTTGGCTGCACTGGATGTGCAGGCACTGAAGGTGCATGGTTTGTGGTATGATCTGGTCACTGGCATATAAGGACTAGAACCTTGTGTTGTGCGTCTAGTGGCATGAAAAACGTACCAACCACTTACCTAGTATGGGACAGGCGCAATCTAGTAGCTTTCTTGGTATTAGCAGTTCCCTGCATGGCTTGTCGATCCGGTTTCTCGCGTGGAAACTGGTGGGACGCAGTTCGTCCATGAGTGATGTGAGATCAGAAAAATTATGAGAGGATAAGGTGTAAAGAAGGAAGACACCCTATGCCAGATTAAGTCGTGCGCGACTGTAATCAAAAGAGGCTATGTGTCCTGCGGGAACATAGACCCAGGCTAGGAAGTAAGGCAGTGGGGAGGACCCACAACGGTACTTGGGACTGGATTGTCCATTTACCGGGCAGGGATGCTGTTAATACTAGACTGTGAAAACATTGTGTGAGCTCGGCCTTGTCACGTGCGTATAAGTCCCAAGTTTTAGGAGTATGCCGCGGTGGATTAAATCCACGGGGTGTGACACAAGTATTGTTTTACAAACTAAAATTTGTTAGTTCAAGATTACCCAAGTGGCATGTGTTGTCACGATAAGGGGCGTTCCCGTGGACTGTCATGTGTTGACGTGTCGCGGTAATACCATAAATAGAGATCATATGATAACTAAGAGGCATGTGGTTTATGCCCTAAAGTATATGAGATACTGCTATGAGTATAAGATTGAAAGGTTGAATAAAAGTAATGTGATATGAGGATATATCGCCTTGGATATGGGATATATGCATATTGACATCAGTATGATTTATATACTGCCATGAGTATGATTGGAAGTTGAATAAGAAATGAGGAAGAAATGTATTTTGGAAAAACCCTTCACTCTTTCCCCAATAGCATAGGTTCATGTCATTTATACTATGTCGGGGGAAATCTCCGCGGGACTAAGTCCGGGTAAGTTATGTCACGGTGGCCCAAGGATCCGGCCCCGGGGCCTCCCCGGGCGCCGCCTTTTGGCTCCCGGGACGCAGGCTCCGGTGGCCTCCCGGGAGCCGCCATTCGCCCGGGGACGGGGCCTCCGGGGCCTCCCCGGGCGCCGCCTTTTGGCTCCCGGGACGCGGCCTCCGGTCCCCTCCCGGGCGCCGCCATTTTCCCGGGGGCGCGACCTCCGGGGCCTCCCCGGGCGCCGCGTTTTGGCTCCCGAGACAGGGCCTCCGGTGCCCTCCCGGGCGCCGCCATTTGGCTCCCGGGACATGGCCTCCGGGGCCTCCCCGGGCGCCGCCTTTTGGCTCCCGGGACGCGGCCTCCGGTGCCGTCTCGGGCGCCGCCATTTGCCCGGGGACGTGGCCTCCGGGGCCTCCCCGGGCGCCGCCTTTTGGCTCCCGGGACGTGGCCTCCGGTGCCCTCCCGGGCACCGCCATTTGCCCGGGGACGTGGCCTCCGGGGCCTCCTCGGGCGCCGCCTTTTGGCTCCCGGGACGTGGCCTCCGGTGCCGTCCCGGGCGCCGCCATTTGCCCGGGGACGTGGCCTCCGGGGCCTCCCCGGGCGCCGCTTTTGGCTCCCGGGACGTGGCCTCCGGTGCCGTCCCGGGCGCTGCCATTTGCCTGGGGACGTGGCCTCTGGCGCTGTCCCGGGCCTCATCGCCGTCCTAAAGGTAAAGTCTTGAACTGTTTATCACGTGCAGGTCACGCGAGGGGCGCCTCGGGAACTAGCGACCACCTGTCAAGCATCCAAGGCATTTGACCGGGAGAAGGACGGTCCTGCCCTTCAATCCGACGGTGGCTTCCGGGGTAGTTTAGGTTTTTTGCTGCTTTTTGGGGCTATAAATAGCCCTTGTACCCCTTGTACCCCTCTGTTGTAAGGGATCGGTTCTTTTATTGGAATAGCTAAACTCACATACATGCTCCGGAAGCCTCTGCCCTGGAGAGAGCCTCCCCAGCCGACTCCGGTCGGGAGCGCGTCGACAGGACTAGGGCCCCCACTGGGACCCGAACCTGTATAAACCCGTGTGTCATTCTTTGTGCTTGTCCGGCGGGGGAGGACCGGTCATCCGGTCAACCCGCACCGCGTAATCTTCGCTAGGAACATCCTCAAAACCTGCCGGGGTATTCGCAATACCACGACAGTTGGCGCCGTCCGTGGGGACTCGTGACAAGACGCCATGGCTCCCCCAAGAACAAGGGCTCGCACCCTTCCCGGTGATCCGGGTCTTGGAGACCCGGCGCCCTCCGCCCGGGACACTGCTGTCCCAGCGGTCCCTTCCGGAGGCGACCTGGCCCAGGTACCGCCTCCCTCCTTTCCTCTTAACTTAGGTGCTTCCACCTCCAGGTCGTTCCCGGTGACCGCGGGCACCTCGGCCGGGACAAGCGTCCCCCCGACGGCTCCCCCGGCTCCCCGGGACGCCCTGCTCGAAGCTCTCGTGGAAGGCCAGCTCCGCGCCCAGCGCTCTATGGACGAGCTCCTTAGCGTGCTGGCGCGGCCTCCGGCCCCCACATTTGCGTCACACCCGTATCCGGGGAACATGCCCCCGTTTAGGGGTTACCCGGCGGCCCCTCCGGCCTCCGGGGGGTTGTCCGCCCCGTTTGATCCTGCCGGGGGGTTCCCTCCCCCTGCGGGATATACGTCCGGACCCTTCCCGGCACCCGGGCCTGTCCCGGTGCCGGGAGGTTATTTCATGCCAGGGCCCTTCGTGGCACAAGGGGGGTACCCCGTCCCCGGCCTTTTCCCGGGGCCGGGAGCCCACTTCCTGCCGGGGGTTTACCCTGCGCCGGGAGCCAGTCCCGCCCCCCGCGTCGTGTTTACCGCACCGGGGGCGGTTGACAGAGTAGCCCCCGTGCCGCGGCGGACTTCCCCCCGCATGGGCTCCCCGGTTTCGGACGTCGCCGCGGGGGCTCCCCCCTCGCCGGTCCCAGGTGTTACAGGGCCTGCCCCCTTCCCGGTTCCGGTCGTGGCCACTGGGACCCCCTCCACTTCGATTCCAGGCATCGCCGCGGGCACCCCCTCCCCGGTTCCGGATGATACAGGGGGCTCCCCCCAACCGGCTCCGGAAGCTACAGCGCACGAGCTCCCTCCCTCGGCGGGACAGGTCCGTTTCGCCCCGGGGGAGGTTGAGCGAATGCGTTCACTAGAGCGCGGGGAAGAACTTCCCCCCGGCCGTGGGCGCGGGGAGCCTCGCTCTCGCACCGGCCGGGGGAAGAGACCCGCTGAAGAGCCAACCTCTCCGGCGGAGAGCCCGGACGTCCGGGAACTCAGTCCCGGTCGGGAGGAAAAGCGTCGCCACCGCCATTCTGGCGGACCTCTCGGACCGCTTCCGGACTTAGACAACGAGGGTCCCGTGAAGGAAGACAGCGACCGGGGCTCTCCTCGGGAAGTGCAGGGGGCTAACCAGCCCCTGTGCCGAAGACTTCGCAGCATCCGGTGGCCGCGGCCCAACCGCCCTCCACACATCGAACACTATAACGGTGAGGCAGACCCTTACGAGTTTGTGCAGGTTTACTCCACTGCCATCTCCGCGGTCGGGGGGGACGAGACAGTACAGTGCAGCGTCTTCCCCCTCTACCTCTCCGGCATTGCCCGCTCTTGGTTCTACAACCTGAAGGCCGGCTCCATCAACTCTTTCTCGCAGCTCAAGCGGGAGTTCTGTGCCAACTTCCAAGGGAACTATGTGCGTCCCCTGGACTCCTCGCAGCTATACACTGTCCGGCGGAGGACTGGGGAAACCATCAGAAGCTTCTTCAAGCGCTTTGCTCAGGTGAAGAGCAAAGTGGCCCACGTCCCCGACTCTACGGTTATCGAAGCCTGCAAAAGCGGCATCCTCCCAGGGGAGCTCCACCGAAGGCTCTCCCGGAGTTGCCCCTCTTCCGCCGACGAGCTCTTCAACGTGCTCAAAAAGTACGCTCGGGCGGAGGAAGACGATATCTGGAAGAAGACCCAGGGGGCTCCCGCCCCCGTCGACCGGGGGGCCAGGGATCCCCCCAAACGCTCCAGGTAGGGGGGACGTAGCGAGCCACGGCCTCGGGACACCTTTGTCCTCGAGGGCGGAGGCGGCTCGCGCGACCCCCCGAGGGCCAACCTCCCCTTCCCCAAACCGAAGGGCCATGGGGGAGGACAGTCTTCGCGCGGCCGGGAAGGCCCTGCGGGGAGAAGGCGGGAAGGACCGTGGTGCGGCCTCCACAGGTCCAATACCCACGCTACCCGAGATTGTAGCCAGCTGCTGCAGCACTTCACGAACTTCCTCGACCAGCGCGGGCAGGGGGGGACTCCGGCCTCCTTGCTCCCTCGGCCAGCTGTTCCGGCCCTTCCCGCTCCCACGGGGGGTCAGCAGACGCAGGAGGGGGAGCCTTTAGAAGCTCTCCCCATTCAAACTTCGCAGCGGCACATCAACGTCATCGTGGGAGGATCTGCCTCTGAGCGGGACTCTAAGCGCCAGCGTAAGGAGTACGCGCACGAGGTCAAGGTTGTGGGGGTGCTACACGCGTCCCCGCCACCGAAGTGGTCGGACGTCCCCCTCACCTTCACGACAGAAGACGCGCGGGGGGTTCGCTTCCCCCACGACGACGCGCTCATTGTCTCCGCGACCATCTACAACTGCCACCTGGCCCGTATCCTGGTGGACGGCGAGAGCTCCGCCGATGTCCTATTCCTAAAGGCCTTCAAAGAAATGCAGGTGGATGAGAAGCTCCTGCAGCCCGCTGCCGGGCCCCTGCAAGGTTTTGTCCCGGGGAAGGCGATCCACCCCGTGGGCAAGGTAGATCTTCCGATGACCTTCGGCACCCCGGAGAACTACCGGACCGAGCTGGTCCGCTTCGACGTAGTAGACCTCCCCTCCCCCTACAACGCGATTATGGGGAGGACGACAATCAACTGGCTGGGGGCTGCCACCCATCAAAACTATCTCTGCATGAAGATCCCCGGGCCGCATTGTGTGATCAACGTCCGGGGAGACCAAGACATGGCCCGTACTCTATACGAGCGCGCTGCGGCCACGATCGGAAGCGTCAACCTCATAAAGATGCCCGGGGGGGAGGCTTCTCCCCCGGAATTAGATGCTGCCGCGCCACCGCCCGGGAGGCCCCTCCTCAAGCCGCGTCCGGAAGGAGGCCTCCGGAAGGTCCTGCTGTCCCCAGGCAACGAAGACAAAACCGTCCGGATCAGGGCGGAGCTCCCCGAGGAGCACGCAGCGCAACTTGCGGCTTTTCTGCGCGAAAACACCGATGTTTTTGCGTGGAAGCTGTCAGACATGCGGGGCGTCGCCCGGGAGGTCATTGAGCACAAGCTTGCAGTGGCCCCCGGTCACCCCCCGGTCACACAGAAGCTACGGAAACTCTCCCTCGAGCGCCAAGAGGCAATCAAGGCGGAGATCACCCGGCTCCGAGAGGCGGGGTTCATTCAAGAGGTCCTGCACCCCGAGTGGCTCGCGAACGCCGTCCTCGTCAAGAAATCAACCGGCAGGTAGCGGATGTGCGTGGACTTCACCGACCTTAACCGCGCCTGCCCCAAAGACAACTTCCCGCTCCCGCGGATTGATCAGCTCGTCGACTCCACTGTGGGGTGCGAGCTCATGAGCTTCCTAGATGCCTACTCGGGCTACCATCAAGTCCGGATGGCGGAAGGGGACGAGGAAAAGACGAGTTTTATTACTCCCCTGGGAACCTTCTGCTACGTCCATATGCCCTTCGGGCTCAAGAACGCGGGGGCGACCTTCCAGCGCCTCATGACACTGGTTTTCAAAGAGCAAGTCGGCCGCAACGTTGAAGTCTACGTAGACGACGCGGTTGTCAAGAGTCCCCGTGTAGCCTCCCACATCGACGACCTGGCTGAAACCTTCCGCAACCTCCGCGCGTTCGGGCTCAAACTAAACCCGGAGAAGTGCGCCTTCGGGGTGCGCGGGGGGAAGCTCCTAGGTTTCCTCGTGTCCCAGCGGGGCCTTGGGGCAAACCCCGAGAAGATCTGGGCGTTCCTAGATATGCCCCCGCCGCGCTCCGTCAAGGATGTCCAGCGGCTCTCCGGCCGCCTAGGTTTCCTCGTGTCCCAGCGAGGCCTCCAGTTCTTCAAGATCCTCCGAGGGCTCGAGGGGTTCCGCTGGACCCCCGAGGCCCAGGAGGCGTTCGACGACCTCAAGAAGTACCTCACGAGCCCTCCAATGCTCGTGAGTCCATCCCCGGAAGAGCCCTTGCCCCTCTACCTCGCCGCGACCCCTGTCGCCGTCAGTGCGGTCTTGGTGAAGGAGCAAGGGGGGCAGCAGCGTCCCGTGTACTACGTGAGTGAGGCCCTCCAAGGGGCCAAAACTCGGTACACTGAGATGGAGAAGATCTGTTACGCCCTTCTCATGGCGTCCCGGAAGCTTCGGCATTACTTCCTGGGGCACACCATCACCGTCCCATCGTCCCTTCCCCTTGGGGAGGTACTGCGGAACAAGAAAGCCACCGGCCGGATTGGGAAGTGGGGGGCGAGCTCGCCCCCTTCTCCCTGTCCCTTACCGGCCGCTCCGCCATCAAGTCGCAGGTCCTCGCCGACTTCGTCGCAGAGTGGACTCCCGCCTCTGGGTCCGGGGACGAAGATCTCCCTGTGCCGCCCCGACGCAGTGATCATTGGACCCTTATGTTCGATGGGTCCCTGTGTCTCGCCGGGGCCGGTGCGGGAGTAGTCCTCCGGAGCCCCGAGGGGAAGGAACTCGAGTATGCCGCGCGGCTCGAGTTCCCCGCAACCAACAACGTCGCCGAATACGAGGCTTTGCTCCTCGGGATGCGCCTCGCGTGCTCCGTGGGGATCCGGCGCCTCCTAGTCAAGGGAGATTCTTAGCTCGTAGTTTGCCAAGTGGACAAGTCTTACCTGTGCCATGACGCAAACTTAAGTCTTTATTTGTAGGAAGTGCGAAAGATGGAGAGGCATTTCGACGGCCTCGAGGCCCGGCATATCCCACGGAGGGACAATGACCGGGCCGATGCCTTGGCCCCGGCGGCAAGCGCCCGGGAATCGCTCCCCAAGGGGGCTTTCCTGGAGATCATCGCGAAGCCCTCGGTGGCCTCCCCGGGCAAGGGCAATGAGCCTCATGTCCCGGAGGTCGCCGAGATCACCCGGACTCCGTCTTGGATGGACCCCCTCATCTCCTTCATCAAGGGGGAGGGGGACCCTCCTAGTGAGACCGAGGCTAAACCCCTCCGGGCTAAAGCCCGGGCATATCTCCTGCTGGAGGGGAGGCTCTACAAGCGGGGGGCTTCCGCCCTCCTGCGCTGCCTCCCCTGGCTGGAGGGACTTCAACTTCTCGAAGATATCCACGCGGGGAGCTGTGGTTCTCACCTAGCCCCGCGTGCCATCGCAGCCAAGGCCCTCCGGCAGGGCTTCTACTGGCCCACGGTCATGCGCGACACGTGATACCTCGTCTCCGCGTGCGAGGCATGCCAGAAGATGGCCAAGGGCTCGAACCTCCCCCCTATAGCGCTACAGACGATCCCCATCACTTGGCCCTTCGTGTGCTGGGGGATGGACCTCTTAGGGCCCTTTCCCCCAGCGCCCGGGAGATACAAGTATGCGGTAGTCGCAGTCGACTATTTTACAAAGTGGGTTGAGGCGGAGCCTTTGGCCAGCATCACGTCCCGGGCCGTTCAGCGGTTTTTCTGGAAAAACGTCGTATGTCGTTTTGGTGTCCCCCGGGAAATCACCGTGGACAACGGGACCCAATTCGACTCGGCTTACTTCCGGGAATTTTGCGAAGGCCTGGGGCTCGTCATCCACTTCGCCTCGGTGGCCCATCCCCGGAGCAATGGGGCTGTCGAGAGGGTCAACGGTGTGATCCTACAGGGGTTGCGCCGGAGACTCAAGCAAACCGCCTCTAAGCGGGGTGCATGGGCGGAGGAGCTCCCTAGCATCCTCTGCTCCATGCGCACGACCCCGTCCCGGGCGACGCGGCGTACTCCCTTCTCCCTGGTCTACGGGGCGGAGGCAGTCCTCCCCCCGGAGAACGGCTTCCGGTCACTGCGGGTTAAGCTCCTGGAGGGAGCTACGCCCTCAGCGTACCAGGCCAACGAGGCCAACCAGCGTCTGGAGATCGACCTCGTGGAGGAGGAACGCGACCGAGCGCTCCTCCGCCACGCCATCTACGAGCAAGAAATGGCGCGCGCGTACAATCAGCGCGTGCGCGAGAAAGCTTTCCGCCTTGGGGACCTTGTCCTCAAGCGCGTGACGGATCCCCAGGCCCTGGGTAAGCTCTCCCCCAAGTGGGAGGGCCCTTACAGGATCTCCGCGGTCCTGGGCTCGGGGGTCTACAAGCTCTCCAACCTTCAGGAGCAGGAGCTGAAGCACACGTGGAACTTGCGTTTACTTCGCAAGTTCTATGTTTAGCCTTACGGGCCTGTCCCCTCCCCCGGAGCGTTCACGCCGGAGGGGGAGGAGGGACACTGTATTTTCCTCCCCTTTCGCGGCTTCGCAGGGGGAGGTCTTGTACTTCATTTTATTAGCAATGCATAGGACTTGCTCTTTAAACTCTCATTGCAGGTCTCTCTCATTGCCGCCCCTAGCGGCGATGCCCTCCCCGCGAGGAAGTGGGCCAGCCCCAACAAGTCCCTACAACGGGAGTCCCCACTCCCGTAGGGCGGCTTACGATCAGCCCTCATGGACTGAGGGTGTAAGCGGCAACCCGGTCACAGTGGCCGTGGTAACGAGTCACTTTGGGAGACTAGTCCCCTGCCCAAACACTCAAGCCCCGTCTTCGGGCACTTCCTCCTCCGGGAGTCGACGTTATTTCCGGCTCCCCGTTTTCACGGCGACCAGAAGATTGGCCCCTTGCGGCTTGATTGGATCTATCTTCCTCCTCCGGGAGTGGACGTTATTCCTGGCTCCCCGTTTTCACGGCGACCGGATGATCGGCCCCTTGCGGCTCGATTGGATCTATCTTCCTCCTCCGGGAGTCGACGTTATTCCCGGCTCCCTGTTTTCACGGCGACCGGACGATTGGTCCCCAGCGACCTTATTCCCGGCTCCCCGTTCTCACGGCTACCGGATGAATGCCTCTCGGAGACCCTATTCCTGGCTCCCCGTTCTCACGGCGACCGGACGATTGTCTCTCGGAGAAGTCACGGATTTCTCGGGTACTTTCTTCCCCGAAGACCCTATTCCCGGCTCCCCGTTCTCACGGCGACCGGACGAATGTCTCCTAGGAAGCTCACCCCTGGAAATCTCATCGGGTTCTCTTGGACATTTCTTCCACATGAGGCCTTATTCCCGGCTCCCCGTCCTCACGGCGACCAGACGATTGTCCCCTGGAAGGTCTTCTCCTTGAACACCTCGTTTTAAAATTTTCTAACTTAGAAAATTTCCTATGCTACAGGTGACTTCCACCCCGGGGGCCTTGTTACCCCCACAGCGCGCGGAGCTATTCTCCGGCCCGCTGTGGGCGGGGGGGATAAGGAACCCCCGGGTGTCGACCGCAACGCCCACGAGGAAACTTAGCTTATCCTTGTTAAGATGAGTCTTCCAGACCATCCAAGAAGAAGAAAATGAAGAGGCAATGAAAGGAAACAACAACACAGCTTTATTGATTATCAAACCCGGAGGACATCTTCCCCCTCCGGTGGGTTTCGGAAACGATACAACCCGGGTTCTAACCCGGGGGATTCTCTACACCCTAAGGCTCCTACGCCTAATACTCCTGGAGGCTCTCCGCTAGCTCCCGGGTCAGGTCCCGGTACAATGCCCGTACGCGGCGCCGAGCGTCCCGGAGCACATCTTCAGGCCAGAACTCGTATCCCGCCGGTGGAAGTATCCGGAGGGGAGGGATCATCCGGAGCCCCGGTCGCAGAGGGGACAATTCGGCACGATGATTATCAAAGTTGTCCAAGTGCCACTCCGGTCGCCACCTCAACCGGATCGGCTCCCGGACACTATCCTCGCCGCGATTCCCGGAGATAAGGCTTAGCAAAATTAAAGCCGCTTGGGCGTCCCCCGGGGAGCCCCTCCCGGACCTTCGCCCGGGAGCAACCTCCCGGGAACCCTGGTAACAGTAAGTTCAATTCAAAGACTTAGAAAAAATTCTAACTTCATTGCATTCAAAATGTTTATGTACAAGTGCTCGGGGCTTCTTCTAAGAAGCTACCGGAATCAAAGTCCTAAAACAAAAAAGGGCCCTAGCTAAGACCCGGGGGGAGGCTCATACATGTTCATTGGCGTCCTCCCCCCGGGGGGCTTCCTCCAAGGCCGGGGCTGGGGCGTCTCCCGCCGGAGGCGCCGGAGCCGGGAACCACGCCCGGATGATCCGGTCGTAGAACCCTCCGGCGAGCTGCTCGATCTCCCGGCGCGAAGGCTCGAAGGAGTCCGGGAAGCTTCGGGGGATGCGGCCCCCGATCGCCCGGCCGCCGACCCCCCGGAACTCGACGAGCCCCGCAGCGGCCGCGACGACGGGGATCGCCCGACCCCGCGCCCGAACATCCGCAGCCTCCGGGATGGCGGAGACCTGTGCGTTGAGGAAACGCACAGCCTCCGCGAGGGTCGCCGGTGGCACCTCCCTGCTCCCGGAGCTGAGGCTTACGCCAAGGCCCTCGAGGGCCGTCCGGACGGAGCGGCCCGCGTCCGCCACCGCCCGGACGCTTGAGCTCTCGAGCTCACGGAGCGCCTCCTCCCTCGCCTTGGCCTCCTCCCGGAGGCGGGCGTTGATGGCCTCGGAAATATGAACCTGGGCCCGGGCCCGGGTCAATTCCGCGAGGGGTTCGTCGCGTTCCCGGAGGGCCTCCTCGCGCTGCCCTACGGAGGCCGCGGCCCGGCCCTCCGCCTCCTTAAGCAGCCGGGCGACCCGCTGCTCAAGGCCCCAGTAACAGCTGCCACCGACGAAATATATAGAGTTAGAAAAATCTCGAAGTGCAGGAAATAAATGAAGACGTCATCGACTCGGGTTACCTGGGCCCCGAGGGACTGAAGCCCCTCAAAACGCTCATGGAGCGTCCCTCCCGCGACGAACCCCTGCACCTTCCGGGTATGCAGGCCCTCCGAGTAGCGGGCGACCTCCCTTGCGGGGAGCAAAGGGGTCTCCCGCCCGGCGTCGCCGGCGCCGCCGGCGGGGGGTCCCCGGACCTCAAGGTCCGGTAACGTGGCCAGCGTCTTCGTCGACGAGGTAGTGCCCCCCGAAGACGAGGCCGAGGAGCTCTCGGCGGGAGCCTCCGCCCGGGGGGGAACCATCAGGCCTTTCCCTGCCCCGGGCCGGAAGGTCCTCGGGGCCCCCTCCTCCGGAGGAACCTCGTAGACCGAGGGGCTCCCCCCCTCGTCCACCGGCCAAACCCGCGGGGGCGAGGCCCCCGCGAATCTCACCTCCAGCCTCTCCGGCTCCAAAGAAGCCAGAAGGGGCAGGAGGAGCTCCACCGTGAGCGGCGACGGGGCGTAGTTCGCCGAGTCGGACGTCGCCCCGCCCACGGTCGCCTCCTTCCCCCGCGCCTCGACGGGGCCCTACGGGGGAGGAGGTGTTGCTTCCTTCCGGGACGGTGCCCGGGCACGTTCGCTCCAGGGGGTCTCGTCCCGAGGCTTCCCCGGTGTCGCCGCCGGCGTCGTCGATGGGCCGGGGGTCTTTTGAACCCGGCCCTTCTTGGGCTCTAAGCCCCCGGCTGCCTCCTTCCCCCGTTTGTGCGACCCGGGGGTGGGGAGAGGCTTCCTCTCCGGCAGCTTTAGCCCAAAGGCCGCCGCTACCAAGTTCTTGGGGGGGCCCTCGCCCACGGCGCGCACGACGCGCTCGTGCTCATCGGCGAAGTACCTCCCCAAGAGGTTCTCCGCCTTCTCCCGCGCCGCCGGGTACGGCCGGACAGCAAGAGGTAAAGAGTTAGTCAATTTCTTAAAAATTTGTAAGTACAATGCAGTAGGTTCCCGGAGCATACGTCGCGTCACCGGCTTCACCGGGGGCCGCTGCTCGGGGCCCATGCCGATCCCCCTCTTCCCGCCGGTGAAGGGGGAGATCCGGAGGAGAGCCATCTCCTCAGCTGCGTCCCGCATCGAGCGGGTCTTCTTGGAGAGGATCACCTTGCCGACGAGCTCGTACTCCTCGTCCGTCCACACCGGCGGCTTTGGTGCGGACGACCGGCTGTAGGTGGGGGCCTCCGGGGCGTACACCACCGCGTCGTCCCAGACCCGGAGGTAGAACCACCTCCAGACCCATTCCCCCCAGTGGTCCCGGGAGGCCGCCGCCGGGTAGTCGATTACCCGGGCCGGCAACATCTGGACCATCACCGAACCGAAGGGGGACTTGGGGCCCCCCTTCACCAAGTGGGAGGTCCGCGCCGCCGGTTCGTAGAAGTACCGGAAGGCGCGAAGGTCGGGCTCCCGCCCGGTCACTGTCTCGTAGAGCCAAATGAAGAGGCCCATCCGGACGAGCGCGTTCGGGGTGAGGTGGTTGAGAGCCACCCCGTACTCCTTGAGAAACTCCCGGAGCATGGGATGCACCGGGAGCCGGAGCCCCACCTCCAGGAAGGCCTCGAAGGCCACGACCTCTCCGGGCCTGGGGCGGGGGGCTCCGTCCTTCTTCACGGGGACTCGAATGTCCCCGTCTGCGACGATGCCTCTTTCAGCCAAGGACTCGGCGTCCTCGGCCGTGAACTCCGACGCCCAGAGGAAATCCGAGGGGATTTCCTCCGGGGGCACTTCCGTGGTCTTCACTCGACCCTTGGGTGCCATGAGGTTAGTTTTCTTTTTTGGTGGCTAACTTTGCAGGAGGCTACTACTAGAAACTCCCAGACGCCTGCTACCGGAAAGAGCTACCGGAAAGGGCTACCGGAAAGAGCTACCGGGAGAGGGCTACCGGGAGAGCAAAAATCGTTGAGCCTGAAAATTTGGAATGAGCTTCCGGGCCCCCCAAGGTCCTATTTATAGGGGCGGGCCGTGGTCTAAATGCACACCACGTGGCACCCGCGGATCAATCTGGACCGTAGAAGTTCAAACCGTGCGCGGGAAACGAAGGGACGGGCTCGTGAATCCAGGCGCCGGTTCGAACCGTGCGCGCATTTATGGCGGAACGGCGCGGCTTTAAGCGTGGGGCACGGAAACCGAAGCGTCGCGGCTCCGGTGACTTGGCCCGGAGATCTTCCCGGTGACCTGAACCATACCCACCGGGGACTCGAGCATCATCTCCGGTGTGCATGGGGGGCTCCTGTCGGGGGAAATCTCCGCGGGACTAAGTCCGGGTAAGTTATGTCACGGTGGCCCGAGGATCCGGCCCCCGGGGCCTCCCCGGGCGCCGCCTTTTGGCTCCCGGGACGCAGCCTCCAGTGGCCTCCCGGGCGCCGCCATTCACCCGGGGACGGGGCCTCCGGGGCCTCCCCGGGCGCCGCCTTTTGGCTCCCGGGACGCGGCCTCCGGTCCCCTCCCGGGCGCCGCCATTTGCACGGGGGCGCGGCCTTCAGGGCCTCCCCGGGCGTTTTGGCTCCCGGGACAGGGCCTTCGGTGCCCTCCCGGGCGCCGCCATTTGGCTCCCGGGACGTGGCCTCCGGTGCCGTCCCGGGCGCCGCCATTTGCCCGGGGACGTGGCCTCCGGGGCCTCCCCGGGCGCCGCCTTTTGGCTCCCGGGACGTGGCCTCCGGTGCCGTCTCGGGCGCCGCCATTTGCCTGGGGACGTGGCCTCCGGGGCCTCCCCGGGCGCCGCCTTTTGGCTCCCGGCACGTGGCCTCCGGTGCCCTCCCGGGCGCCGCCATTTGCCTGGGGACGTGGCCTCCGGTGCCGTCTCGGGCGCCGCCATTTGCCCGGGGACGTGGCCTCCGGGGCCTCCCCGGGCCCCGCTTTTGGCTCCCGGGACATGGCCTCCGGTGCCGTCCCGGGCGCCGCCATTTGCCCGGGGATGTGGCCTCCGGGGCCTCCCCGGGCGCCGCCTTTTGGCTCCTGGGACATGGCCTCCGGTGCCGTCCTGGGCGCCGCCATTTGCCCGGGGACGTGGCCTCCGGCGCTGTCCCGGGCCTCATCGCCCTCCTAAAGGTAAAGTCTTGAACTGTTTATCACGTGCAGGTCACGCGTGGGGCGCCTCGGGAAAGCATCCAAGGCATTTGACCAGGAGAAGGACGGTCCTGCCCTTCAATCCGACGGTGGCTTCCAGGGTAGTTTAGGTTTTTTGCTGCTTTTTGGGGCTATAAATAGCCCTTGTACCCCTCTGTTGTAAGGGATCGGTTCTTTTATTGGAATAGCTAAACTCACAGACGTGCTCCGGAAGCCTCTCCCCCGGAGAGAGCCTCCCCAGCCGACTCCGGTCGGGAGCGCGTCGACAGGACTAGGGCCCCCACCGGGACCCGAACCTGTATAAACCCGTGTGTCATTCTTTGTGCTTGTCCAGCGGGGGAGGACCGGTCATCCGGTCAACCCGCGCCGCGTAATCTTCGCTAGGAACATCCTCAAAACCTGCTGGGGTATTCGCAATACCACGACATAATATATGTACCTCTACCTTCCCTATGACTTGCTGAGTACGTAAGTACTCACCCTTGCAACAACTCATCGATAGATGGAGCGTCCTACGACCTTGGAGGATATCCTGAAGATGCTGCGGACCCAGGAGATGATGAGCAATTTCCTCCGGAGCCATGATGTGGAGCTGTCTTGCTGTCAACCTCTGTTTCCTGTGGATTGCTTTTGGGCCTAGCTTCCGCCGATTAGATGTTTTATTTTGTTGTACCCTTGTGCCTTGTAAGGCACTGTACCTCGTATTGTACTATGGCCTGATGGCCATAAAATTATGACTACTATAATATTTTGCTGCTTCAATGTATTCCTGTGATTGACTCATCCTGGGAAGTCAAGTGGTTTATGGGACCAGCTGCACCGAGCTGGGCTCCTCACAGGTGATGTCAGAGTCGTGGCAGACACGACCGGTTCCCCCCTCACCAGCCCCGGTAGCACCCGGGCCGGTAGCTGTTGCACATGAGCTCCCTACCCCGGGGCCACCCCTGAGGGCACCTCCGGCGAACCAAGTCCGCTTCACCCAGGAGGAGGTTGAGCGCATGCGTACAACTAAGTCCGGGGAGGAACTTTCCCCGGGTCGCGGACGCGGAGAGCCTCGCTCCCGCTCCGACTAGGGGAAGAGACCCGCCGAAGAGCCAACCTCTCCTGGGGAGCGTCCAGATGTCTTGGAGGTCAGCTCCACCAACCCGGAAGAAAAGCAGTGCTACCACCATGCCGGCGGACCCCTTGGGCCCCTTCCCGACTCTGACAACGAGCGCGCGTCCCCTGTCAAAGGAGACAGTGATCGAGACTCTCCCCGAGAAGTAGGGGGGCTAACCAGCCGTTGTGCCGAAGACTATGGTGCATTCGATGGCCGCGGCCTTACTACCCGCCGCACATCGAACACTACAACGGTGAGGCCGATGCTTATGAATTCGTGCAGGTTTATTCCACAGCCATCTCAGCGGCCGGGGGGGACGAGACGGTGCAATGCAACGTCTTCCCCCTCTAGCTCACCAGGATCGCCCGCTCGTGGTTCTACAACCTGAAGGCCGGCTCCATCAAGTCCTTCGCGCAGCTCAAGCGCGAGTTCTGCGTGAACTTCTAGGGGAACGACGTGCGTCCCCTGGATTCCTCGCAGCTGTACACCATCCAACAGAGGACGGGGGAGACCATCCGCAGCTTTTTCATGCGCTTCGCTCAAGTCAAGAGCAAAGTGGCTCATGTCCCCGATTCCACTGTCATCGAGGCGTGCAAGAGCGGGATCCTCCCAAGAGAGCTCCACCGGAGACTCTCCCGAAGCTGCCCCTCTTCCGCCGACGAGCTCTTCAACGTACTTGAGAAGTATGCTCGGGAGGAGGAGGATGACCTCTGGAAGAAGAACCAGGGCGCTCCCGCCCCCGCCAACCGGGGGGCTATGGACCCCCTCAAACGCCCCAAGCAGGGGGGTCGTAGCGAGCCACGGCCTCGGGACACCTTTGTCCTCGAGGGCGGAGGCGGCTCAGGCGACGCTTCGAAGGGCAATCACCCTTTCCCCAAGCCGAAAGGCCGTGGGGGAGGGCAGTCGTCCCGCGGTCGGGAAGGCCCCGCGGCGGGAGGCAGGGAAGGTCCGTGGTGTACCTTCCACAGGTCCAATACCCATGCCACCCGGGAATGCCATCAACTACTACAACAATTCGCAGCATTCCTCGACCAGCATGGGCCGGGGGGGGACCCCGGCCTCCTTGCGCTCTCAGCCGGCCTTACCGGCCCTTCCTGCTCCCGCGGGGGAACAGCAGGGATGAACGCAGGAGGGGGAGCCCTCAGAAACTCTCCCCTTCCAAACCTCCCAGAGGCATGTCAACGTCATCACGGGGGGGTCCGCTTCCGGGCGGGACTCTAAGCGTCAGCACAAGGAGTACGCACGCAAAGTGAAGGTGGTGAGGGTGCTACATATGTCCCCGCCACCTAAGTGGTCTGACGTCGCCCTCACCTTCACGGCAGAAGACGTGCGCGGGGTTTGCTTCCCCCATGACGATGCGCTCATTGTCTCTGCCACCATCTACAACTGTCATCTGGCCCGCATCCTCGTGGATGGCGGGAACTCCGTCAACGTCCTCTACCTAAAGGCGTTTAAGGAGATGCAGGTGGATGAGAAGCTCTTGCAGCCCGCAGCTGGGCCCTTGCAGGGCTTCGTCCCGGGGAAGGCGATCCACCCCGTGGGGAAGGTGGACCTCCCCATGACCTTCGGCACCCCGGACAATTACCGGACAGAGATGGTCCGGTTTGAAGTGGTAGACCTCCCCTCTTCTTACAACGCGATCATGGGGAGGACCACAATCAACCGCTTGGGGGCCGCGATCCACCAGAACTATCTCTGCGTGGAGATCCCCGGGCCTCATGGTGTGATCACCGCTCGGGGAGACCAAGACGTGGCCCGCGCTTTATACGAGCGCACCGCCGCAATGATCGGGAGCGTCAATATCATCAAAACCCCGGGGTGGAGGCATCCCCCCCAGAGTCAGACGCCGACATGATACCTTCTGGGAGGCCCCTTCCCAAGCCACGCCCGGAAGGGGGCCTCCGGAAGATCCCACTGTCCCTGGACGACGGGGACAAAACCGTTAGGATCGTGGCGGATCTCCATGAAGAGTGCGCGGAGCAACTCGCGGCTTTCCTGCACAAAAACTCTGATGTTTTCGGGTGAAAGCCCTCCGATATGCGGGGCGTCGCTTGGGATGTCATCGAGCACAAGCTCGCGGTGACCCCCGGTCAGCCCCCAATCAAGCAGAAGTTGAGGAAACTCTCCCTTGAACGCCAAGAGGCGATCAAGGTAGAGATTGCCCGACTCCGAGAGGCGGGGTTCATTCGGGAGGTCTTGCACCCCAAATGGCTTGCAAACCCCGTCCTCGTAAAGAAGTCGAACGGCAAGTGGCGGAAGTGCGTGGAATTCACCGACCTCAACCACGCTTGCCCCAAGGACAACTTCCCGCTCCCGCTAATTGACCTGTTGGTCGACCCGACCGCGAGGTGTGAGTTGATGAGCTTCCTGGACGCATACTCGGGCTATCACCAAGTCCGGATGGCGGAAGGGGACGAGGAAAAGACGAGTTTCATAACTCCCCTCGGAACCTTCTGCTACACCCACATGCCCTTCGGGTTGAAGAACACTGGAGCAACGTTCCAGCGGCTCCTGATGCTAGTCTTCAAGGACCAAATCGGTCGCAAGGTAGAAGTCTACGTCGACGACGCGGTCGTCAAAAGTCCCTGCGCGACTGCTCACGTCGACGATTTGGCGGAGACCTTCCACAACCTCCGCGCGTATGGGTTGAAGCTCAACCTAGAGAAATGCGCCTTCGGCGTGTGCGGGGGGAAGCTCCTGGGCTTCCTTGTGTCCCAGCGGGGCATAGAGGCAAACCCCGAGAAGGTCCGGGCATTCCTGGACATGCCCCCACCGCGCTCGGTTGAGGACGTTCAACGACTCACCGGCCGCTCAGCCGCGCTAAGCTGCTCCGTCTCGTGGTCGGGGGAACACGGCCTCCAATTCTTCAAAATCCTCCGGGGACTCGAGGGGTTCCGCTGGACCCCCCAGGCCCAGGAGGCCTTCGACGACCTGAAGAAGTACCTCACGAGCCCCCCCATGCTCGTAAGCCCATCTCCGGAAGAGCCCTTGCTCCATTACCTCACCGCGACCCCAGTCGCCGTAAGTGTGGTATTGGTAAAGGAACAAGACGGATAGCAGCGTCCCGTGTACTCCGTGAGCGAAGCCCTCCAACGGGCCAAAACTCGGTACATGGAGATGGAGAAGATCTGCTACGCCCTCCTGATGGCGTCCTGGAAGCTTCGTCATTACTTCCTAGGGCACCCCATCACCGTCCCGTCGTCCCTCCCCTTGGGGGAGGTGCTCAGGAACAAAGAAGCCACCGGCCAGATTGGAAAGTGGGGGGCCGAGCTTGCCCCCTTTTCCCTTTCCCTCACAGAGCGCTCCGCCATCAAGTCACAAATCCTCGCCGACTTTGTGGCATAATGGAATCCTGCCTCTGGGCCCAGGGATGAAGACCTCCCCGCACCACCCCGACACAGTGAACATTGGACACTTTTGCTCGATGGTTCTCTGTGTCTCGCCGGGGCCGGCGTAGGAGTAGTCCTCTGGAGCCCCAAGGCCAGGGAATTGGAGTACACGGCGCGGCTCGAGTTCCCCGCCACGAACAACATCGCCGAATACGAGGCCTTGCTCCTCGAGTTGCGCCTCACGCGCTCCCTGGTGATTCGATGCCTCCTAGTGAAAGGAGACTCCCAGCTCGTAGTTTGCCAAATGGACAAGTCTTACTTGTGCCATGACGCGAACATGAGCCTTTATCTGCAGGAGGTGCGCAAGATGGAGAAGCACTTCGACGGCCTAGAGGCCCAGCACATCCCGCGGAGGGACGACGACCGGGCCGACGCCTTAGCCCGGGCAGCCAGCGCCTGGGAACAGCTCCCCAAAGGGGCTTTCCTGGAGATCATCGCGGAGCCCTCGGTGACCTCCCGGGATGCGAGCGACGAGCCCCGTGTCCCGGAAGTCGCTGAAATCATCAGGACCTCATCCTGGATGGATCCCCTCATCTCCTTCATCATGGGGGAGGGGGACCCTCCCAACGAAACTGAGGCCAAGTGCCTCCAGGCCAAGGCTCGGGCATACCTCCTTTTGGAGGGGAAGCTCTACAAGCGGGGGGCTTCCGCCTTGCTCCGTTGTCTTCCACAGCTGGAAGGGATCCGGCTTCTCGAGGATATTCACTCGAGGAGCTGCGGGTCTCACCTAGCCATGCGAGCCCTCGCAGCCAAGGCCCTTCGCCAGGGTTTCTATTGGCCCACGGTAATTCGCGACATGCCAGACCTTATCTCCGCGTGCGAGGCCTGCCAGAAGATGGCCAAGGGTTCGAGCCTTCCCTCTGTAGCGCTGCAGACCATCCCCATCACTTGGCCTTTCGTGCACTGGGGGATGGACCTCCTAGGGCCCTTCCCCCCAGCGCCCGGGGGCTACAAGTATGCGGTGGTCGCGGTCGACTACTTTACAAAATGGGTAGAGGCTGAACCTGTGGCCAGCATCACGTCCCGAGGAGCACAGCGGTTTTTCTGGAAAAATATCGTGTGTCATTTTGGCATCCCCCGAGAGATCACTGTCGATAACGGTACCCAATTCAGCTCGGTGTATTTCCGGGAATTCTACGAAGGCTTGGGGCTCACCATCCACTTCGCTTCAGTGGCCCATCCACAGAGGAACGGGGCCGTTGAAAGGGTCAACGCCGACGGCTCGAGCAAACCGCTTCCAAGTGGGGTGCATGGGCAGAGGAGCTCCCTAGCATCCTCTGCTCCATGAGCACGACTCCGAGCCGGGCGATGGGACGTACTCCTTTCTCCCTGGTATACGGGGCTAAGGCAGTCCTCCCCCGGAGATTGGCTTTCGGTCGCTGCGGGTCGAGCTCCTAGACAGAGCTACGACCGCGACGTACCAAGCCAATGAGGCAAATCAAAAACTGGAGGTCGATCTCGTGGAGGAGGAACGCGACCAAGCGCTCCTCCACAACGCCATCTACGAGCGCGAAATGGTGCATCCGCGAAAGGGCTTTTTGACTCGGGGACCTTGTCCTCAAGCACATCACAGACCCCCAAGCCCAGGGCAAACTCTCTCCCAAGTAGGGGGCCCCTACAAGATCTTGGCAGTCCTGGGCTCGGGGGATTACAAGCTCTCCAACCTTCAAGAGCAGGAGCTGAAGCACACGTGGAACGTGCGTTTACTTCGCAAGTTCTACGTCTAGCCTACGGGCTCGTTCCCTCCCCTAGAGCGATTACGCCGGAGGGTAGGGGGGACATTTGTACTCACCGTTTCCTCCCCTGTCGCGATCTCGTGGGGGGAGGCGTTGTACTTCAGTTCATTATCAATACAACTGATTTTTTCCCTCAGCTCTCTCAATACAGGTTCTTACATTACCGTCTCTCACGGCGATGCCCTCCCCGTGAGGATGCCCTCTCAACTAGGATGCCCTCCCCGTGAGGAAGTGGGCTATCACAACCCAACAAGTCCCTACAACGGGAGTCCCACTCCCGTAGAGCGGCTTACGATCACCCCTCGTGGACTGAGGGTGTAAGCGGCAACCCGGTCCTCAAGTACCGCGGTAACGAGTCAATTTGGGAGACTAGTCCCCTACCCAAACACTCAGACCCGTCATCGGGCGCATCCTCCTCCAGGAGTCGATTGTCTCCTCAGTGAGACGGAATTCTCGGATATTCTTTCTTGGAGATCTCATTCTCGGCTCCCTGTTTTCACGGTGACCGGAGGGTTGTCTCCCGAAAAAATTATCCCCGGGAATTTCACCTTGGACTTTCTTGGATGTTCTTCCCCGGAGATTTCGTTCTCGGCTTCCCGTTTTTACGGTGACCAGAGGGTTCTCTCCTGGGAAAATTCCCAGAGATATTGGGCCTCCCGGAGGACTCACCCGGTTCCCCGTTCTCACCGTAACCAGAAGGTTCTTACCCCGAAGAGAATTTCTTGGAATTTTGGAATTCTCAGATATTCTTCTTGGAGACATAGTTCTCGGCTCCCCGTCTTCACGGTGACCAAAGGATTGTCTCCCGAAAAAATCATCCCCGGGAATTTTACGGATTTTCTTGGACGTTCTTTCCCCGGAGACCCTCCCCGTTCTTACGGTGGGCGGAGGATCCCATCGGGACTTTCGAAAAATCGTTCCTGGAAATTTTTATAACCTTGAGAAAACTTGAATCCTTGAGCGAAAGGGTCTTTACTCCGGGAGTTTTGTCACCCCCACAGCGCGCGGAGCTACCCTCTGGCCCGCTGTGGAGGGGGGGATAAGGAGCACCCGGGAGTTCCAGACCATCTAAGAAGGCAAAATACACGAGCAAAGTTAGCTCTACTAAAGAAATCAAAGTACACAAGAAAACTTAGCTTTATTGAAGATCATTTAACCGGAGGACATCTTCCCCCCCCCGGAAAGACCCTACGCCTAATAATCCTGGAGGCCTTCCGATATCTCCCGTTACAAGCTGCGTATGCGACGCTAGGCCTCCTGGAGCAGGTCTTCGGGCCAATATTTGTAGCCTGCCGGTGGAAGTATTCGAAGCAGGGGAGCCCTCTGGGATCCCGGTCGTGGAGGGGATAGTTCAGCGTGGTGATTATCGAAGTTGTCCAGGTACCACTACCGATGCCACCGCAACCGGATCGGCTCCCGGGAAACGCCCCCGTTGCGTCCCCCAGAGAAGAGACTTAACAAAATAAAGGCGGCCTGGGCATCCCCCAGGTTACACCCGCCGAGGCTCAAAGGCCTCACCCCCGGAGAGTCTCTCCGGGACCTTCGCCTGGGAATAATCTCCCGGGTAACCTGGTACATTTCATTCAAAGACTTAGCAAAAAATTGAATTTGTATTGCATCAGAATGTCTTTTGTACAAGTGTCCGGGGCTTCCTCTAAGAAGCTATCGGAAGCAAAAGCCCCAAAAAAAAGGGCCCTATCTAAAGGCCCAGGGGGAGGCTCATACTTGTTCGTTGGCGTCCTCCCCCCGGGGGGCTCCCGCTGGAGCCGCAGCATCCGCCCCCCAAGGTGCCAGCGCAGGGAATCGCACCCGGATTATCTGATCGTAGAAGCCGCGGGCGAGCTGCTCCACTTCTCGCCACGACAGCTCGAAGAATTCCGGGAAGCTCCGGGGGATTCGGCCCCCGATCGCCCGAGCGCCCACCCCCCAGTGCTCCACGAGCCCGGCCGTTGCGGCCACCACCGGGATCACCCGGCCTCGCGCCCGGGCATCAGCGACCTCCGGGATCACGGAGACTTGTGTGTTGAGAAAACGCACAGCCTCCGTGAGCGTTGCCGGGGCCGCCTCGGAGTTGCTCCCCGAGCCCAGGCTCACTCCGAGCCCCTTGAGGGCTGAGCGAACGGAGCGGCCCACATCCTTCATCGCCTGGACGCTGGAGCTCTCGAGCTCCCGGAGGGCATCCTCCTTTGCCTTCGCCTCCCTCCGGAGCCGGTCGTTGGCGGTCTCGGAGCCATGGATTTGGGCCCGGACCCGGGCAAGCTCCCGGAGGGCATCGTCCCGCTGCTCCAGATAGGCGGCAGCCTTCCCCTCCGCGTCCTTCAACACCCGGCTGAAGCGCGCTTCGATCCCCCAGGTGATGGCCGCCCCCTACAAGTGCAAGAGTTAGAAAAAATTTAGGTGGGGCGCGTGGATGGAAACCTTCCACCGGCTCGAGAAGATACCTGGATCTGGAGGGATCAAAGCCCCTTGAAGCGCTTGTGGAGTGTCCCTTGCGAGACATAGTCCTGGACCTTCCGAGTCTGCAAGCTCTCCGCATACCGGTCAACCTCCCTCGCGGACAGCAGGGGGTCTCCCTCCTGGCGTCGGAGCCGTCGTGACCGACGACGGGCCCCATGCAAGAGTTGTGGGGGTGATGTGGACCGGGGTGGCAGTGGCTGGTATCCTTGCCGCCGAGGAAGTGGCCGCCAAAGAGGAGGAGGGCGACGAGCTCTCGGAGGGGGTCCTCCCACGGGGGGATCAGGAGCCCCTTTCCCTTTCCGGGCCGTGGGGTGTAACATCCCAATTTTTTGCTATCGTTTCTGCTTGCTAGTCAGCATATCTTCTTTGGAATCCCAGATGTCTCAACCCTATTTTGATCTCTTATCTCAAAATTATGATCTTAGGTATGCCACTACCTTAACATAAAGAGCTGGTAGCTAAACTCTATCTTTCAGATCATTTTCGCTTTTCAGTCCAAAAATATTTCAGATTAGTTCTTTTCAGAATTGTCAAAAAACCAAAAAGACTAAAAGTCTCATACCACCTCCAAAATCTGATATGATCCAATGATTGTCCTCCCTTCACTTGTCTGAAGATTTTTCCCTTCTGGAAGAACTCAAAAATCTCAACCGAAACCCTAGTTTCAGCCTCGCTAAATTTTCAAACCCTAATTACCCTGTTTACCCTGTTTTCGATTGTTCTCAAAACCACCAGATCTTATCGGATTTTTCCATTCTTCCTGCTAGATGAGTTCAATTGTTTTGGTGGCACTCATCTGCAAAGTCAGATTTCAAATCAGCCCTCCAAATCCCCAGAATTGCAAACAGGTCCAAAATCTCGAAGAGAATCCTCGCAAATCAGTCTAAAACTTCACGGATTAGCCCCTGGCCCCTTTTTCGACCTCGACCAGGGCTGAGCCCGTGTGAAACCATGACCAGAGACGACCTCGACCACAACCGCTACCGTTCGCCATGAACCGCCACCGCAAACTTCACCACCGGCCAGTTCTTGTCTTCACCAACGGTCGTGTCCTACGTGTCCGCACGTGGTGTTCGCGTCGCGCCAAAGCACTCCACCATGGCGACGACCAGTGACCGCCAGCAACGTCGTTCGCGCGCGTGTGCCTGCTGCTGTCAGAACTTTTGTGCCACTTCGCCACCATGCCGAAGCTTGCCATCCCGTCGTTCTGCCCAAACCGGATTTGATGCGATTTTTCTCCTCTGGCAGAACCACCGCCGCGTCCCAACGCCGCCTTGATCTTGCTCCGGCGCCAGTCGAGCATCTCCCACTCAATTTGCTTCAACTACAGAGGACCCAGCCGCTGGCTATATAAACCCCCCTCGCCCAGAGCTCTTCACACCACACCACACCAGCGAACCTCCTAGCTTAGCTCTCGTGTTTGCCATCTTCTTCCCCGACGAGCTACCTGAGGAGCTCTCGCCGCCAGCTCAAGCTACTGCTTCCCTCTTCAATCTGAGTTCACCAGTGAGTTCCCCTCACCTTCCTCTCCATATCATAGCGCTTAATTGGACCCCGGCGAACCCTAGCACTGGCAACCGCCGGATTTTCCTTTTGCCCTGTTCCTCCAATGCCGAGCGATTCAAACAAAATTGACCCTCGTGCTAGTAAAACAAAGTGATCAGTGAGTCAAGTGGAGTAAGCCTGTAGGATTGAAACCTTCAATTTTGCCCAGAACGAAGAATCCCCAATTTGGGATTTCACCAGTTCACCGGAGATCGCCGCCGAGCTTCTCCAGTGATCCTCTAGCCAAATTGAACCCCCCAGTAGCTTTCTATTGTCCCCAGGATGCTTCACAAGCTTGGAATCGAGCTCAAATTCCTTTAATAAAAAACGCCCAATTCCTGTGTCTTCGTCTTCGGCTCAATTCACCGGAGTTTGCTTTTCGGCCGATCTAGCCGATACCACTTTGTCAATTATCTAGGTCTCAACCCCCTGAGTATTTCATTCCACTAGCCCGATCCCCGAATCTGCCCAGATCAAAAGTAATGCTCTTGCCAAGTTCCTGTCCAGAACCATGCCTGTGCCGTGTAGCCACCGTAGTTTATCGCCACCGTTCATCGCCGTCCAGCCATCATTTGCCCTGAAACCACCGCCAATGTGTTCCTGGCATCCACGCCTACCTCCTAGACATAGTTGGCGTAGAGTTTGAGGCCCAAAACCAGATTTACCCCTCTACCCTAGTTTTTCACAGTGTCAGTGCAGTGTCAATGCATGTCAGTCACTGACATTGGCCTTGTTTAACCCTTTCTTTTTGAGCAATTGAAATGCCACTTTGTCCACTAAGCTCCTGGAGCCATGTTCTACAATATTCTCTACTGTGACATCTCCAGAAAACCCACCTAGAGCCAACTTTGGGCTATGTCTAGCCGTAGACCGAATGTCAGGCTTTCGACATTCAAGTCCTTTTGAGCCCATCTCTTCAATCAACACCCAAGTGACTTTGTCCAAACCTTTCCCCTTGCATGCATGATATATTTACTTATTATTTTCTAGTGCAACTATTTCTGTATGCATATATAGTCTGTATGCTTTCAAGTCGGTACCTCTCCATGCGACTTTTACGCATGTGACAAGGCCAAGATCACACAACAATTTACAATCCTAGCATTAACAATTCCCTGCCCGGTAAGTAGACATTCCAGTCCTCATTATCGTTGTGGGTCCTCCCCACTGCCTTACTTCCTAGCCTTGGTCTATGTTCTCGCAAGACACATAGCCTCTTTTGATTACAGCCACGCACGACTTAATCCAGGAGTAGGGCGTCTTCCTTCTTACACGGGGGGTACAAATAATACATACACACTATATAAGCATACAAAAATAGTTGCACTAGAAAATAATAAGTAAATATATCATGCATGCAAGGGGAAAGGTTTGGACAAAGTCACTTGGGTGTTGATTGAAGAGATGGGCTCAAAAGGACTTGAATGTCGAAAGCCTGACATTCGGTCTACGGCTAGACATAGCCCTAAGTTGGCTCTAGGTGGGTTTTCTGCAGATGTCACAGTAGAGAATATTGTAGAACATGGCTCCAGGAGCTTAGAGGACAAAGTGGCATTTCAATTGCTCAGATAGAAAGGAATAAACAAGGCCAATGCCAATGACTGACATGCATTGACACTGCACTGACACTGTCAAAAACTAGGGTAGAGGGGTAAATTTGGTTCTGGGCTTCAAACTCTTCGCCAACTATGTCTAGGAGGTAGGCGTGGATGCCAGGGACACATTGGCGATGGTTTCAGGGCAAAAGATGGCCGGACGGTGATGAACGGCGGCGATGAACTACGGTGGTGACACGGCACAGGCACGGCTCTGGACGGGAACTTGGCAAGAGCATAACTCTTGATCTGGGCAGATTTAGAGATTGGGCTAGAGGAATGAAATGCTCAGGAGACTGAGACCTAGCTAAATGACAAAGTGGCATCGGCTAGATCGACTGGAAAGCAAACTCCGATGAACTGAGCCGAAGACGAAGACACAGGAATTGGGCGTTTTTAATTTAAAGCATTTGAGCTCAATTCCAAGCTTGTGAAGCATCCTGGGGACAACAGAAAACTACTGGGGAGGTTAATTTGGCTAGAGGATCACTGGAGAAGCTCGGCGGCGAGCTCCGGTGAACTGATGAAATCCCAAATTGGGAATTCTTCGTTCTGGGCCAAATTGAAGGTTTCGATCCTACAGGCTTACTCCACTTGGCTCACTGATCACTTTGTTCTACTAGCACGAAGGTCAATTTGGTTTAAATCACTTGGCATTGGAGGAACTGGGCAAAAGGGAAAATCTGGCGGTCGCCGGCGCTAGGGGTTCGCCGGGGTCCAATTAAGCGCTATGATACAGAGAGGAAGGTGAGGGGAACTTACTGGTGAACTTGGATTGGAGAGGGAGGCAGTGGCTTGAGCTGGCGGTGAGAGCTACTCAGATAGCTCGTCGGGGAAGAAGAAGGTGAACACGAAAGCTGAAGCTATGAGGTTGCTGGTGTGGTGTGGTGTGAAGAGCTCTGGGCGAGGGGGTTTATATAGCCAGCAGCTGGGTCCTCGGAAGTTGAAGCAAATCGAGTGGGAGATGCTTGACTGGCACTGGAGCAAGATCGAGACGGCATTGGGACGCGGCGGTGGCTCTACCAGAGGGAAAAATCGCATCAAATCCGGTTTGGGCAGAACGACGGGTGGCAAGCTTCAGCATGGCAGCGAAGTGGCACAAAAGTTCTGACAACAGCAGGCACACACGCGCGAATGGCGTTGCTGGCGGTCACCAGTCGTCGCCACGGTGGAGGGCTTTGGCACAACGCGAACACCACGTGCGGACACGTAGGATACGACCGTTGGTGAAGACAAAAGCTGGCCGACGGTGAAGATTGTGGCGGCGATTCACGGCGAACGGCAGTGGTCGCGGTGGAGGAGGTCTCTGGTCGTGGTCGCACACAGGCTCAGCCCTGGTCGAGGTCGAAAAAGGGGCCAGGGACTAATCCGCGAAAGTTTGGACTGATCTGCAAGGATTTTCTTCGGGATTTTCGACCTGTTTGCAATTTTGGGAATCTGGAGGGCTGATTTGAGATTTGATTTTGCAGATGAGTGTCACTAAATCACTTGAACTCATCTAGAAAGAAGAATGGTAAAATCCGATAAGATCTGGTGGTTTTGACAAAAATCAAAAATAGGGTAAACAGGGTAATTAGGGTTTGAAAATTTGGCGAGGCTGAAACTAGGGTTTTAGTTAAGATTTTTAATTCTTCTAGAAGGGAAAAAATGTTCATAAAAGTAAAGGAAAGACAATCATTGGATCAGATCAGAATTTGGAGGTGGTCTGAGACTTTTAGTCTTTTTGGGCTTTTGACAATTCTGAAAAGGACTAATTTGAAATACTTTTGGACTGAAAAGCGAAAATGATCTGAAAGGCGGAGTTCAGCTGCCAACTTTTTAAGTCAAGGTAGTGGCATACCTAAGATCATGATTTTGAGATAAGAGATCAAAATGGGGTTGAGACATCTGAGAATTCATTGAAGATATGCTGACTAGCAAGCAGAAAGAATAGCAAAAACTGGGATCTTACAGCTGCCATTTGCCCGGGGACTACGCCCCCCAGTGGCTTGTCCCGAGCGCCGCCATTCACCCGGGGACAAGGCCCCCCGGTGGCTTGTCCCGGGAGCCGCCATTTGCTTGGGGACAAGGCCCCCCGGTGGCTTGTCCCGGGTGCCGCCTTTGGCCTGGGGACAAGGCCCCCCAGTGGCCTGTCCCGGGCGCCGCCATTTGCCTCCTTGTGTCAGACCCGCGGGCCAAGGGACAGTCTCAGGTAGATAGTTTCTATGGGGCGTAGGCCTCCCAAAAGGTAACGGAGGCGTGCAAAGGTTTCCTTGGGCCAAACGGACATTGGTCCTCGAGTGCAAAGGCAGAAGGGAGATTGGGTGCAAGACTCACCCGTCGAGCAGAGACGAAAGTCGGCCTTAGTGATCCGACGGTGCCGAGTGGAAGGGCCATCGCTCAACGGATAAAAGTTACTCTAGGGATAATAGGCTGATCTTCCCTAAGAGTCCACATCGACGAGAAGGTTTAGCACCTCGATGTCGGCTCTTCACCACCTGAAGCTGTAGGTGGTTCCAAGGGTTGGGCTGTTCGCCCATTAATGCGGTACGTGAGCTAGGTTCAGAACATCGTGAGACAGTTTGGTCCATATCCGGTGCGGGCGTTAGAGCATTGAGAGGACCTTTCCCTAGTACGAGAGGACCGTGAAGGACGCACCTCTGGTGTACCAGTTTTCGTGCCTACGGTAAACGCTGGGTAGCCAAGTGCAGAGCGGATAACTGCTGAAAGCATCTTGCGAGACGTACTCCTGCACCTTCCGGGTCTGGAGGCCCTCCGCGAACCAGAAAAACTTGCCCGTGGACAGCAGGGGGGTCTCCCTCCCAATGGCTCAAGACCCGTTCGTGCCGGCGGGCCCCCTCACGAAGGTCGCGGGGGTGATGTGGACCAGAGTGGCATCGGCCGGAGTCCTCACCGCCGAAGAGGTGGCCGAAGAAGAAGTCGCCGAGATCTCCAAGGGGGTCCCCCCGGGAGGGCCGAGGAGCACTTTCCCCTTTGCAGACTGTCGGGCCCGCGGGACCTCCGTCGCCATGGGAACCTCGTAGACCGAGGGGCTCCCCCCTCATCCACCGGCCATTCGACGCGCAGAAGGGAAGCCTCCGCGAATCGAACCTCCGGTCTCTCCGACTCCAGTAGTACCGGTGCCACCGGGAGCGCGATCACCGGAGGCGATGAGGGGGCATAATTCGCCGAGTCAGATGCCACCCCGTCATCAGCTGGCTCCTTTCCTTGAGCCTCTCCGGAGGCCTCGAGAAGGAGCGCAAACTCTTGTGCCTCCACGCCCCCCCGGAGTTCTCCTCTCGGAGGGGCGGCGTCACCGGGAAGGCGCTCGGATGCGCCCCGACCAGGGGGCGACATCCCGGGCCTTCACAGGCGTGGAACCCAACGTCGTTGCCGAACCGAGGGACTTTTGAGGGTTGGCATGCTTCGGCTCGGAATCCCCGGTGACCTCCTTCCCTCGCTTGTGAGAGCCGGGAGTGGGGAGAGGCGTCCTCTCCGGCAGCCGCAGCCCAAAGGCCTCGGCCACCAAGTTCCGGGGAGGACCCTCCCCGAAGATGCACACAATATGCTCGTGCTCATCAGCGTAGTACCTCCCGAGGAGGTTCTCCGCCTTCTCCTGGGTGGCTGGGTACGGCCGGACTATAAAAGAAAAGAGTTAGCAAAACTAATAGAAAAGCGAAGAAAGTCGCTGGGAGCTTACGTCGGGTCACAGGCTTTTGCGGGGGCCACTGCACCAGGCACATTTCAATCCCCCTCCTCCATTGCAAGAAGGGGGAGACCCTCAGTAGCGTCAGCTCCTCGGCGGCATCCCTCATGGAACAGACGCCCCGGGAGCCAACCACTTGGCTGAGGAGCTTCAGCTCCTCCTCGGTCCACACCGAGGGCTTGGGGGCAGACGACTAGCTGTAGGAGGGTGCTCTAGTGAGTAGGTCACCTCGGCGTCCCGGACCCGGAGGTAAAACCACCTCCAGACCCAATCACCCCAGTGGTCCCAAGAAGCAGCCACCGGATACTCCTGCACCCTTGACGGCAAGAGCTGAATCATGACAGAGATGAATGGAGACTTCGGCCCTCCCTTCACCAGATGGGAGCTCCTCGCCACCGGCTCATAGAAGTACCGGAACAGCTGGTGCGTCAGCTCCCATCCGGTGGCTGTCTCGAACAACCAGATAAAGAGCCCCATCCGAACGAAGGCGTTCGGTGTCAGGTGGTTGAGTGCCACCCCATATTCCCGGAGGAACTCCCAGAGCAACGGATGCACCGGGTGTCAACGATTCGGACTCAGGGTCTTTAGTCAAACTTATGTAGAATTTGTGAGTTGTGAGACCTTTCAGGGTGTCCCTCCAGGAAGGGATGATGAACCAAAGTCAGTTGGAGAACAGAGAGATTTATACAGGTTCGGGCCCTCGATGGTTGGAGTAATAGCCCTACGTCCTGTTGGGATTTCACTATGTGTGGAAAAAGGATTACAAAGTTGTGGAAAAGATCATCACAGGAGAAGATCTTTTCCATGTGGTTATGTAAAACACTGCTAAAACTAGCCTATGAAAACTAGTCGATGTTGATCTGTTCCAATGTCTTGTTGTCTCGTCTGGTGCATTTGCTCACCCTTTTATACTGGTCGAAAGGGCGCCAATGCACAACGGCTTCGAACGGTTGCTCGGGTGCAGTTTTGGTAACTGCACTTAACTTCCACGCAGGCTTAACACGTGCAATTAAAGGAATAACTGCACATATTAACCTCCTGATAGTTGTCTTCATATGTGGAAGAATCTTCGGGATACTCGGAATATGATTGTTGTAGGACATAAGCAACCCCGAGTCGCCCTGGTCGAAAATAGTCCGTGACCTTCTGACCTCGCATTGTCCGCAATCACTTGACCTCACACTATCTGCAACCTCCTGTCCGCGTATTGCCTATGGGCTTCTGACCGCACACTGTCTGTGGCCTGATTGCCTAAAGCCTGCGACCATGTGTCCGCGCTTCCCAGGCCAGCTGAAATTACACCAATGGACACTTACCTGGTTCGAATCTGTTTTGAACCAGACGTGCATTTATTCTGAACTAGCTCGGGTAACAATCCTTGTCAGCTAGCCCCCAAATTTGAAGAAAATGAAGAGACATATTTACTTCAAATTTTAAAACTCACATCAGATAAGTGACCCGACGCTTCAAATTCTCCACTTAGTGGCGCACTAAGTGTGGCAGTTTATTTCCCGAGACGGACTCTGGGCAGTATTTTGACAGGTAATGATGGTGCCGTAGAATTGTCTTTCAACCCGAGATAAAACTGTAAATGTTTTAAAAACTCGAGGCATTCGAAAAATAAACCGTCACCCCAGGGGTTATAAAAACTGAAGCCTCTTAACTTTAAAACTTCACAAATCTTTTCCTGGCTAAGTCTTTTCCAAAGCCATCTCTTCTTCCCTTTTGTACACTCGTCAATGGCAGATCAAAACATCATTGAGATTGAAAGTGATGAAGAGGAAATAGCGCTTGAATTCGACCAAGATTTCCAGAAGGTAAGTCTCCCTTGGATCCTTGGTTTAAGTTGCCATCTTATGTTCTGATCATTTCCCGAATGCTTTTGGAACTTCACAGACGACCGAAGATCTGGTTTCTCCAAGGAAGAAACCCAAGGTTGACGAGGGATCCTCCAGTGGCACAAGGGTGAGAGACGCATCATTGCTCTCTCTTCCTTTGGTTCCTGTCGTCCTCCCTGTTCATGTATCTCGGCAGGTCAAACCTTCATCTCCACTTTTGGAGGTCCATAATAATTCTTCAAAGCCTTCTTCTCAACTTTCTCCATCGCATCCCAGTGATCCCCGTCTTTTGATGGGTTATCAATTTTCCGATTGGCAAGCTGTACTTTCGCGACCAGATACTCCTCAACTTGTGTTGGGGAACAATCTTCTGGTGGGAAGGTTCCACTTCCACCACCTGATGGTTCCCAATTTTTGTCGGGTGATCTACTTTCTGGGGGAAATACTTCATCCTCTCACTTGCGAGGATTGGTAATTATTTTCATCCCTTCTGTTGGTCGTTTTAACTTGTAAAACTAACACATTTATGTGCAGGAGATGAAAATTGTTGAAGCCCCCAGCAACCAGCCTGCTAAGATCCAGACTCTTCAGAGGGAGAAAGAGGTTCTGGAGAAGAAGACCGAAGAGATGTCTTCGGCCATTCTGCATCTGACAGAATGTTTTAACAGATCCCGCGAAGAGGAGCACCAATTCTGATTGGAGAGGGACTACGCTCGACAACAGCGAGAGCTCTCCGATTCGATCAGGGATGGTAGTGCTTCTCTGATTCGGAATGATGTAGATAGGCTTAGAGTAGTTGCTAGTTCTCTTGGGGCGGTCAGTGTAGATCCTACCAACGCCAATATGTCCCTAGGAGAACTTTGTAAACTCCTCTCGGATCAGGTCAATGCTCTGGTCGCCTGTATCCCTTTTGTATGCAAGGATTGTCAGAAATAAAGATTTCTCTTACCTTACATGACTTACCGTAAGAGTTAATTTGAATTAAAACTCTTCACAATCTCTGTGTAAAAACATGGTCATAAGAAATGTCTTTTCGATCAAACATACACAAGTAAACCTGAAGCGACGAATCTTTCGATCAGAAGTGCATTAATGAATCATACCGCGACCAGTACTGGTACCGCGATCAGAACCAAAGCCACGATCAGAACTGACATTCGATCAGAACTGTCATAGCGATCAGAACTGAAGTCCTGATAACATAATGCCTTCACCGGATGATAACTATTTTTTATTGTGATTATCCATTTGCGATGATCACAGAATATCATTATGATCAAAATGCAAACTTTAAAGTGATCACAGGAACACATTGTGACCAACACGTGAAAATTTATCTTACAAAAAACATGGAGGATAACTTCCTCTGAAAATTTTTGGAACATTTTCACGTTCTTATGTACACCCTAGCCCCCAAATTTGAAACAGAAAATACTTTTCGTTTCGGATTCACTGTGGGGAGAGCATAACGGGTCTTCAACAGAAAGCATCCATTATGGGAAATGAATAAAATATTCAATAGAACATTGCCCTCAGTGGAACATTGCCTCAGGCCTATGAAAGGAGCAGGTAGCTTCCTGAGGAAGCCAGACAATCAGAAACCTGCCTTAGAACTTCTGCCGCACAAAACCCTCATTCCTCATCCTCCATCATCTCCAAAATCACCACCTTTCCTCCTGATCTTTTGCAAGAAATGGCGTCCTAGAGCCGATCAGTTCACCACACAGAGGAGAGCCTAGTGGCACTGGAGAAAGAAGAGATCCTTCCTCCGCGGCTGCTAATCAACTGGCGGCCCGCAGAAAAGGATCGAGAAACCCCAATCGTCTAAGAGGGCGAATTGGTGGTTTTTGAGGAATACCTGTGATGCGGGTTCCGATTTCCCGAGAGTCGATTCCTGAAGGGAATCTTGGAGCACTACGGGTTGGAGTTGGTGAATCTCCACCCTAATGTTGTCCTGATGCTGGCGATCTTCCAGCACTTGTGCGAAGCCTTCGTCGGAGTGCTTCCAAGAGTGGAGCACTTCCAGCGCTTCTACTACTCGGCATGGTCGAAGAGCACCAATGCCGCTGGATGTATTTACTTCCGAATAAGGGAGAAGAAAGAGTATCCCTTCCCACCCCTGCGGGACTCCGTTCACGGGTGGTACCAGAAATGGTTCTACTGCACCCCTCTGTCGGAAAGTGGGTTGTGGTTTGAGAACTCCCGGCCAGAGAAGTCCAGCGAATTGGATTCTCTTCCTGCTCTAAGCGTGGAGCAGAAGAAACAAGCCTGTTGGGGGAATCCCGTACCTCTGGGTAGTCTTCGAAGTGGGCTCCCGAGCGCTCTCGGTCCATTGTGCAGAGAAGATCCCCAGCGGATCCCAAGGCCTCCGGGTCCCGGGTCCTAGGTCCCGGGGAACTCCCGGAGCCCCTCGGCCCTTCGTGCGGAGAAGGTCCCCAGCGGGTCCCTGAAGGTCCCAGTGGCTCTTGGGCCCTCTGGGCCCAGGTCCCAGGGAACTTCCGGAGCCCCTCGGCCCTTCATGTGGAGAAGGTTCCCGGTGGGTCCCTAGGCCTCTGGCCCTTGGTCCCAAGGAACTTCCGGAGCGCCTCGGGCCTTCGTACGGAGAAGATCTCGGTGGGTCCCTGGGCCTCTGGGCCCGGGTCCCGCTGGGCCTCCGGAGCACCTCAGCCCTTCGTATGGAGAAGGTCCCCGGTGGGTCCCTGGGCATCCGGGCCCCGGGTCCCGAGGGACTTCCGGAGCGCCTCAGGCCTTCGTGTGGAGAAGGTTCCGACGGGTCCCTGGGCCGCCGGGCCCTGGGTCCCGCGAGGTCTACAGAGAGTCTCGGCCCTTCATGCGGATAAGGTCCCCGGCGGGTCCCTGAGCCTCCGGGCCCCAGGTCCCTCGGGAACCAGCGAGAACACTTGTCAAGCATCCAAGCCCTTCGGCCGGCGAAATGACGCCAGCGCCCCTCGATCCAACGGCCATAGCTAGGGCTTTTTGGTCTTTTGCGTGTTTTGGGGCCTATAAATACCCCCTTGTACCTCATTTGTAAGGAGACCAATTCATTTTCAGCACACTCAAACAATAGGCTCCCTTGGAGACCTCTCTCCCCGAGAGAGCTCCTCACCAGTGGACTCGCGTCTGGAGGGTGCCGACAGGACTAGGGCCCCCACTGGGATCCGAACCTGTATAAAAATCGCTGTGTCAATTGCTGTGTTGCCCGGCGGGAGGTGACCGGTCACTCGGTCAGCTCGCACCGCTGTTCGCGTGTCAAGTCTTTCCATGAAATCTACCGGTGGTATATTTTATACCACGACAGTTGGCGCTGTCTGTGGGGACTCGTGACGAATCGCCATGGCTCCCCCTAGAATGAGAGCTCAAGCTCTCTCCCTTTCCAGTGGTGACGGTCCTAGCGACCCGGCGCCGCCCCAGCAAGACGTCACCGTCGCGACGCTACCGTCTGGGAACACTCGGAGAGAGGTGCCACCTTCTTCCCCAGAAAGCTTTGGTAAAGGTGTTCCCGTTTCCAGCTCGACGACCGCAACCGCGATTGTGGGACCTCGCGCCCTACCCGGTGATGCCGGTCCCAGTGACCTGGCGCCACCCCCTCGAGACACGACCACCCCGGCGCTTCCGGCTGGAGGTGGCCAAACCCAGGTACCACCTCTCACCTTTCCAATTACTTTCGGTGGGCCCACCTCCTGGTCAACCCCGGTGACTGCGGTCGCCTCGGCGGGGACTAGTCTCCCCCCAATGGCACACCCGGCTCCCCGGGACACCTTGCTCGAAGCTTTGGTCGAAGGCCAACTCCGTGCCCAGCGCACCTTGGAGGAGTTGTTGCACGCCTTAACGCGGTCTCCGACTCCAGTATATCCGCCCTCATTTTTTGTGGGACATCCGGCGGCCTTCCTGGCGCCGGGCATGTTCACCGCGCTGGGGGCTGACCCCGGGCCGGGAGCTCTCCCCACGCCCGCGCCGGGAGCTGTCCCCGCGCCGGAGACTTACCTTGGCCAGGGAGCCTTCCCCATGCCGGGGACTTACCCCACGCCGGGAGCTTTCCCTGCGCCTGGGACTTACCCCGCGCCGGGAGCTGTCCCCGCGCTGGTGCCTTACCCCACGCCGGGAGCTTTCCCCGCGCCGGAGACTTACCCTGCACAGGGAGCTGTCCCCGCGCCGGGGCCTTACCCCACCCCGGGGACTTTCCCACGCAGGGCCTTACCCCATGCCGGGGCCTTACCTCGCACCGGAAGCCTTCTCTGCGCCGGTGGCTCTCCCTGGCTCAGCGCCGTGGATGGTTGCCAGTGTGGCCGGAGCGGCTCCTAGGCCGGCGGTTTCCACCGCGCTCGGGACGGCCCCGGAGATACGCTCGACGCCGGGCCATGCCCGCATTCCAGCGGCATCCTCCGGACGCCGCTAACGCGCATCAGCTCCCTCCTCTCCCGGGGCCGCCCCCGAGGGCTCCCCCTGTGGATCAGACCCAACTAACTCGGGAGGAGGTGGAGCGCATGCGGGACGTGAAACCTAGCGAAGCTCCCTCTCGGCACAGGCCGGGGACACACCGCCAGACCAGCCGGAGAGGGAGACCAGTCGACGAAGCCACCGGCACCTCTGGGGGACACCTGGAGGTTCACGAAGCTAGCTCCAACCCTGAGGAGAAGAAGCGCTACCACCATCCGGGCGGACCGCTGGGGCCTCTCCCCGACTCCGATAACGAGCACGTCTCCCCTGCAAGGGAGGACAGCGACTGGGAACCTTCCCGGGGAGTAGTCGTAGTCCCAGTTTCGGGGCGCGACACCGGTGACCCGGCACCACTTGTCTGGGACAACCTCCCACCTTCCCTCTTAATTGCGATGGTTCAACCTCCGGGTCAGCCCCAGTGACCGCGGTAGCCTCTGCCGGGACCAGTCTCCCTCCGACGGCTCCCCGGGACGACTTGCTTGAGGATTTAGTGGAGGGCCAGTGATATTTACTCGATTTGCCTCATTTTTGTGTACATTTTCCCCATGCTTTTGCACATATAAGTCATTAACCTCGGCACATGTCTAGATTATTCCAGATTTGTCGCCAAATCGACCGGATTACTTGTTTTTCCAATTTTTATCGCAGGTCGACGAGGATTGGATGGATTTTCGGCTAGCGGACGCGCGTCCTCGACTTAATCTGGCCATCGGACGATTCCTGATGAAAGTGTACATTCTCGCGGACGCGTGGGATCTGACCGCACCGAAATCGGAGTCTCCAGGGGCCCGGAATTCCAAACCCTAGCCACGAGGTCACATTTCCAATTCTCCAAAACTTCGAGGGTTTTTCTGCAAAAGTGCCAAATTGCCTTCTTTTCCAAGCGGCCGGCCATCTGAGGATTTTTGAGCCCGGCATTTAGTTTTTTACTTCGTTCTTCTTCTTCCCCAAACCACTCTTCCACACCTCCCTTCACCTCGCCGCCGGTGGCCGGGCCGTACGCCGGCGGCGCTCCACCCTCTTCTACCTCCCTCAACTTCCCTTCTCCTCCCCCTTCTTTTTCTTTTTCCTCCTTTCTTCTTCCTGCCTCTTCTTTTCCCCAAATCCTCTGCCTCTCTACTCCCTAAAAATCTCCACAAACTCTCCAGATCCACAGCGCCTCGCCGGCTTCCACCGCCGTGCGCCTTCACTCCACTCCACGGCCTCCTCGCCAGCCTCCAACCCGAGCCGTGCGCCCCAGATCCCGAGCCGGCGCCGCCGAGCCGCTCCTCCATTCTCGGCCATCTGCCACGGCGCCGCCGCATCTCCCCTTCGTGGCCACCACCGCGCTGCCACATCTGCTGCGCGCCGCTTCCTCGCGCCACCATCGCGGATCTTGCCCGATCCCGCCTCCAGCGCCGCCCACAAACCGCCGGCGTCGCAGCGCCGCTCGACGCCGCCACTTTCCACCGGCGCCGCGCCTCCTCTCCACTCCACGCCGCCGGAGCCGCTCCTCCCTCTCGGCCATCTCCACGGCGCCGCCGAGCCGCGCCTCCACGTTCGCGATCCCGTGACCCCACCATCTCCGCGCCGCGCTGCCGCAGCTCCTCTGCGCCGCCCTCATCACTCGGCGCTGCGCCCCCGAGCTCTCCACTCCTGTCGCCGATCCAGCACCACGCCACCGGACCAGCAGTCCTTGCCGCCGATCTGCCGCCTCGCCGGCGGTTCGCCCAATTCCACAGCCGCGCTGCGCCACCACCGGATCTCCACTGGCGCCGCCGTCGGATTTGGCCAAATCCGCGCCGGAGCCGCCTCTGCCTCGTGCCGCGCCGCCGTTCCAGCACCGCGCCGGGCCGTCTTCTTCGCGCCACTACCTTCCCTCCGCCGCCCCTCACTGCTCCACGGGCGCCTTCTTCCTCTGTTGTGGAGTCGACATCTTCTTCGCCGTGAAGCTCCACTTCGACGTCTTCCTCGACACGGCTGCAGCTCCCTCGACCAGCAACTCCAGCGGCTGTAATTACTGGTTCAATCCTTCTCACCTTCTTTGTTCTTGAATTCTGATGAACTGATGAAGAGGAACAATGCATGTATGAGATGATAAATGCGTGTAAAGAACCAAACTGAATTTTGATTGATTCCCATCCAACTGCACTTCTATTTCTTCAGGTTAATCAGAAATTTCTGCATTGCTATGTATTATATTGGCTGAATGCTTGCTGAAGGTTGAACTGAATTAATAGTGATAGACTGAAATTGTTCTTGATTAGTTCCATCTTCTGATTGATTTGCAATGTTCCAAGTGGCTTAGTTCAGAGTTCTGTTGAATGAGCTTGACAGGTTCCTCTCTATGATGATAAATTGTGATGGTAAATTGTTGATCACCTTTTTATGTATTGCTGTTAGTAATTGCTGTTTAATCAATGTGTCGATTCCTACACGAGTGTGTTTTGGGCTGAGTTGAACTGAATTCTTATGATTGTCTCACTGTTGAATCTCTGTGTGATGCTTGAGTAATGATCAACATATTTGAGTTGTATTACATGTTCTTTGATCCATCTTTTGGTTAGCTGTTCATTGTTGCAATTGGCATTGAGCTGTAGTTTAATTGAATTGCATTTCTGAATTGAATTGACTTGATCCCCTACTGTGCTGAATCTATTTGCAAATTATTTTGGATTGTGATTTTCACAAAGTTGGCTGTTTGAGGTTGAGTTGTCGAGTGGAGTTGGCTGGGCTTGAGTGTTTACTTTGTACTTGTGTTTCGTAGATACTCGCCGTAGATTGCGATCGATGCTGGTAGTTTGCGCTGCCTCGCGCACTACTACTACACGATTTCTTTTTATTGCTTGTATTGTGAATACTAGTCCAGAATAAACATTAGTCGCCTGTCGCGGCGAGATCACCTCTTTCTCTCTTCGCCTTTCCTCTGACATTCTCTCTCTCATTCTCTCGTCTATTTTAGTTTCACTTGCCATCGATTTAGTCTAGTTTTACACGATTTGTTGTCTCTAGTCCTTGTGGAAAGAACGACTAGAATACTCGCCTACTGCATCGTCCTCGTTCTATTGCGAGACGGTCTAGGCCGGTATCAATTTTTGGCGCCGTTGCCGGGGACTAGATGAAAGTGAATGTGTTTAACTAGATTAAATCATTTTGTTTTTGTTTTTCTTTTCTGTTTCTGTTTGCATCTTTTCCCGCCCCTTTTTCCCTCCCAGCTCTTTTATTTCTCGCCTTTCCTCTTGTCCTTTTCTCGTTGATTGATTTTTACTGATTGAGGATATGGATGGTTCGCAGTCTTTTTGTGATGCATGTGACAATCTCAGTGCTAAACTAGATGATTTGCCTCGTCAGATGGATACAGCCCTTCGTGGATTATTTGCTCATATTAGTGTTGCTCCTATATGTTCTATTTGCGGTATTCGAGGTCATTCGCCCGCCGCTTGTCGGCGTGGTCGAGCATCCACTATATATCATCCTGGATGGCCTGCATACCCAAATTCATCATATAGGAACAACCACCCTGTTATCTCATCATCTTCTCCTAGTCATCTTTCGCAGGGTTTTAGGTACGGAGAGCGGCACCCATGTACATCATATCAGCCTCCGTACTTGGCACATCAGCAGTACTCACAGCAGCCTCCTACATATGAGGATACACCATCTAGACTTGAGGTGCTGTTTGAGCGCCATTTGAAAAAGGTGCATGAGTTTCTACATCCGCCACCACAGTCGCCTCCCGAAGTTGAGGATACATCCAGACTTGAGGCACTGATGGAGGGCTTGGTTAAGCAATCTGAGCGACTCATGACCCAGCATTCAAGGGATGTGGAGTTATTGCGGACTGAGATGCAAGGTGTGCGATCTTGCATAGCTGAGTTCAGAGGATATCGAGATCCAGTCCACACCCTGCCATCTCAAGTACCCGCATTTGAGGCCATCACATCTCCGTTGAGTGTCCCGGAGCCCACCCATGACACCTATCTTGGAGACCCTCACGGAGAGACCACAGTATTGAGCGACGAGCTTCGACCCGATCTTCTTTCTTCGACGTCGCATCAATCACCTCCGCCTCCTATTGATTTGATCATGTTTGATGATGATGATGGAGAGCTTGTTTTTGAGACTCCTCTGCGTCCGTTTGGACCGTTTTCTTTTGATGATCCATTGGCGGACGGACCAGAGATGGAGAGTGTCAGTTTCGACGTTGCAGACCTTCTGGACTACTCCTTGAGCCACGAGATTGAGAGGGAGACGTTCATATTTGTTGACGAGGGACTTCCTTCTGACATAGGGGTGCCAGTTCATCCTGATCTACCAGACCCGACCCCCGTGGAGGTCCTTCCTACCCCAAACTTCACGCCATCCACTATTCAGGTAGATTTGAAACCCCTCTCGTATCATTATGAGTTGTCTAGTTCTAACGAGGTTATTCATACTCCTTTGAGTTGTCATTCATTCTGCATCGATATATGCCATCCTCATGATATGTATAGTCAGTCGATCTACGAGAAAGGATTTTCGTCAGCTGACCTTCTGGAGGGCTTTGTCCCTACCATACACACGTGCTTGGTCTTTCTTTATCTTATTTGCAGGTTAGCACGTGTGGCTTCTCGACCGCGAGCACACTTGCTCCGAGTCGACATTCCCTGGGACCTTGGAGGATTCCCATCATGTTGCTTTCAACAGGAGGGTGGACGTGGAGCTTCTACTGCGTCCCATGCTTGCCTCTCCTTCACTCGCGCTTCAACGCCATATTCTTTGAGGGTCGAGCTTTCGACCTAAAAGAAGCGCTTTTCGGGAGGCAACCCGAGTGTTTTCTCTCTTTCTTTCTTTTCGTTATTTATTTTCCTTTATTTTGTAGGATTATTGTTAGTTTCTTCTTTGGTTTTTCTTTCAGGGCATCTTCCTCATATGGCGGCTTGGCACATTTGGGATACTTTGGATGGCTCATCGCAGCATCATCGTCTTCATTCTTCACCCGGTGAGCTATTGCGGACCTCTCATATGACCCTTGTGCATGAAATTTATTTTGTGTTCCCATCTCCATGTGTTCATCTCATGTTGTTGCATTGTGGACTATGCAACCATTTAAGCTTGGGGGGAGAATGCATTTCTTGTTGTGCTTAACTCTGAAAATCTGGGTCAAATTTTTCAAATTTGAGCTACTATGTGCGAGTTTGTGCTTATGTATGAGATATGTTGTATGGACTTGCTTATCTTGCCTTTCCTATGTGTGAATGATCTTTTTCCAGCCTTGTGGGCTTGTTTATGTTGTGATATGACCTGTTGTATAGTTGTGTTGTTTGGATTGCAAGAAAAATCTAGAAAGGTCATGTCAAAATTTTCTGGAAATTCTAGACTTGTGCGGATTTGTATCTATATGTGAGTGTTGTGGTTATGACTATATGTGCTTTCATTTTGCGTTTCATTGTTCTCATTCGGCTTCTGGAGCCCCTTTTGCATGTTGTGTTGAGTTGTATGCATGCTTTAGTGGCTCGACGATCTATTATAGGTTGAATTGTGATTAATCATCTTCTAATGGTACTAAAATTGCTTGTACTTAGTTTTGTTGTGGATATTGTGGAAATTCGAATGCTTACTGATATCTTTATTACTGCATTCTGTCTTGTATACTGAAATGTCAATTGTGAACCTAATCTCTACACACATGCTTAGAACACGAGTCTCCTAAACAATCATTTAACTTGTGTAAACCAGATTTGAAAAAAAAAAAAAAAATCTTGCTAATAAGGTCGCATTTGTTCGTTTTCTACCTTGTAGACACTGCCAAATTTTCTTTTCTTTTGAATAAAAACTCTTGTGCTTCGTTGCTCCTCTGAGTATTTGGTATGTAAGCATGGTTTGCACATTTTGAAATCTAATAAGTGCACAAGCCTTCCCGCTACATCTTTTGACTCATGAGCATGTTTATAAACACTCTAGTGGACTACCTACCCTAGAGCGAAGTACGGAGAGATCCGCCTAAATAAGTCGAAGGGTAGAGACTTACATGTGCACCAGCCGAGGGAAGAGACCCGCTGAAGAGCCAACCCCTCCGGGGGAGAGCCCGGACGTCTTGGAACTCAGCCCCGGCCCTGAAGAAAAGAGTCATTACCGCCACGCCGGCGGACCTCTTGGGCCACTTCCCGACTCCGACAACGAGGGCGCGTCCCCTGTCAAAGGAGACAGCGACCAGGACTCCCCTCGGGAAGTGTAGGGGGCTAATCAGCCGCTATGCCGCAGACTTCAGTGCATTCGATGGCCGCGGCCTTACCGCCCGCCGCACATCGAGCACTACAATGGTGGGGCCGACCCCTATGAATTTGTGCAGGTATATTCCATGGCCATCTCGACGGCCGGGGGGGACGAGACGGTGCAATGCAACGTCTTCCCCCTCTACCTCACCGGGATCGCCCGCTCCTGGTTCTACAATTTCAAGGCCGGCTCTATCAAGTCCTTCGCGCAACTCAAGTGCGAGTTCTGCGCGAACTTCCAGGGGAACTACGTGCGTCCCCTGGATTCTTCGCAACTGTACACTGTTCGGAAGAGGACGGGGGAGACCATCCACAGCTTCTTCAAGCGCTTCACTCAAGTCAAGAGAAATGTGGTTCACGTCCCCGACTCCAAAGTCATCGAGGCGTGCAAGAGCGGGATCCTCCCGGGCGAGCTCCACGGCAGGCTCTCCCGAAGCTGCCCCTGCTCCGCCGACGAGCTCTTCAACGTACTTGAGAAGTACGCTCGGGCGGAGGAGGACGACCTCTGGAAAAAGAACCAAGGGGCTCCCGCCCCCGCCGACCGGGGAGCCAGGGACCCCCTCAAACGCCCTAAGCAGGGGGGTCATACTGAGCCACGGCCTTGGGACACTTTTGTCCTCGAGGGCGGAGGCGACTCGCGCGATGCCCCAAGGGACAATCGCCCCTTCCCCAAGCCGAAAGGCTGTGGGGGAGGACAGTCGTCCCACGGTCAGGACGCCCCCGCGGGGGGAAGCAAGGAAGGACCATGGTGCACCTTCCACAGGTCCAGTACCCATGCCACCCGGGAATGCCACCAGCTGCTGCAGCAGTTCACCGCGTTCCTCAACTAGCATGGGCAGGGGGGGACTCCGGCCTCCTTGCCCCCACATCCGGCCTTATCGGCCCTTCCGGCTCCCGCGGGGGGACAGCAGGGACAAGCGCAGGAGGGGGAGCCATCAGAAACTCCCCCCTTCGAAACCTCCCAGAGGCGTGTCAACGTCATCATGGGAGGGTCCGCTTCCGGTCAGGACTCCAAACGTCAACGCAAGGAGTACGCGTGCGAAGTAAAGGTGGTGGGGGTGCTGCACACGTCTCCGCCACCCAAGTGGTCGGACGTCCCCCTCACCTTCACGGCGGAAGACGCGCGCGGGGTTCGTTCCCCCATGACGACACGCTAATCGTCTCAGCCACCATCTACAACTGTCATTTGGCCCGCATCCTCATGCATGGTAGGAGCTCCGCCGATGTCCTCTACCTAAAAGGCTTCAGGGAGATGCAGGTGGATGAGAAGCTCTTGCAGCCCGCAGTGGGGCCATTGCAAGGGTTTGTCCCGGGGAAGGCGATCCACCCAGTGGGGAAGGTGGATCTCCCCATGACGTTTGGCACCCCGGAAAACTACCGGACTGAGATGGTCCGATTTGAAGTGGTAGACCTCCCCTCCTCCCACAACGCGATCATGGGGAGGACCACGATCAACCGCCTGGGAGCGGCCATCCACCAAAACTACCTCTGTGTGAAAATCCCCGGGCCTCATGGCGTGATCACCGCCCGGGGAGATCAAGACGTGGCCAGCGCTCTATACGAGCGCGCCGCCGCAACGATCAGGAGCGTCAACATCATCAAGGCCCCCGGGGGGGAGGCCTCTCCTCCGGAGTCAGACGTCGCTATGATACCTTCCGGGAGGCCCCTCCCCAAGCCGCGTCTGGAAGGGGGCCTCTGGAAGATATCGCTATCCCCAGACGGCGGGGACAAAACCGTTAAAATCGAGGCGGAGCTCCCCGAGGAGCATGCGGAGCAACTCGCCGCTTTCCTGCGGGAAAGCTCTGACGTTTTCGCGTGGAAGCCCTCCGACATGCGGGGCATCACCCGGGATGTCATCGAGCATAAGCTCGCGGTGACCCCCGGTCACCCCCCAATCAAGCAGAAGCTGAGGAATCTCTCCCTTAAACGCCAGGAGGTGATCAAGGTAGAGATTGCCCGACTCCGAGAGGTAGGGTTCATTCCGGAGGTCTTGCACCCCGAGTGGCTTGTGAACCCCGTCCTTCTGAAGAAATCGAATGGCAAGTGGCGGATGTGCGTGGACTTCACCGACCTCAACCGCGCCCGCCCTAAGGACAACTTCCCGCTCCCGCGAATTGACCAGTTGGTCGACTCTACCGCGGGGTGTGAGTTGATGAGCTTCCTGGACGCGTACTTGGGCTATCACCAGGTCTGGATGGCGGAAGGGGATGAGAAAAAGACGAGTTTCAGAACTCCCCTCGGGACCTTCTGCTACGTCCACATGCCCTTCAGGCTGAAGAATGCAGGAGCGACCTTCCAGCGGCTCATGACGCTGGTCTTCAAGGACCAAATCGGTCGCAACGTCGAAGTCTACGTCAACAACGCAGTCATCAAAAGTCCCCGTGCAACCGCCCACGTCGACGACCTAGCGGAAACGCGGAGAAGTGCGCCTTCGGCGTGCGCGGGGGGAAGCTCCTGGGCTTCCTTGTGTCCCAGCGGGGCATAGAGGCGAACCCCGAGAAGATTAGGGCATTCCTAGACATGCCCCGCCACGCTCGGTCAAGGACGTTCAGTGACTCACCGGACGCTTAGCCGTGCTAAGCCGCTTCATCTCGCGGTCGAGGGAACGCGGCCTTCAATTCTTCAAGATCCTCCGGGGGCTCGAGGGATTCCGCTGGACCCCCGAGGCCCTGGAAGCCTTCGACGACCTAAAGAAGTACCTCACGAGCCCCCCAATGCTTGTGAGCCCATCCCCGGAAGAGCCCTTGCTCCTTTACCTTGCCGCGACCCCGGTCGCCGTAAGCGCGGTATTGGTGAAGGAGCAAGACGGGCAGCAGCGTCCCGTGTACTACATGAGTGAAGCCCTCCAAGGGGCCAAAACTCGGTACACGGAGATGGAGAAGATCTGCTACGCCCTCCTGATGGCGTCCCGGTAGCTTCGTCATTACTTCCTGGGGCACCCCATCACCGTCCCGTCATCCCTCCCCTTGGGGGAGGTGCTCCAAAACAAAGAGGCCACCGGCCGGATCGGGAAGTGGGGGGCCGAGCTCACCCCCTTTTCCCTTTCCCTCACGGGGTGCTCCGCCATCAAGTCACAGGTCCTCATCGACTTCGTGGCGGAGTGGACTCCTGCCTCCGAGCCCGGGGACGAAAACCTCCCTACGCTGCCCCGACGAAGTGACCATTGGACACTCATGTTCGATGGCTCCCTGTGTCTCACCGGGGCTGGTGCAGGAGTAGTCCTCCGGAGCCCCGAGGGGAGGGAACTTGAGTACGCGGCGCGGCTCGAGTTCCCCACCACAAACAACGTTGCCGAATACGAGGCTATGCTCATCGGGTTGCGTCTTGCGCGATCCCCGGGGATTCGACGCTTCCTAGTAAAAGGAGACTTCCCGCTCGTGGTTTGCCAATTGGACAAGTCTTACTTGTGCCATGACGCGAACTTGAGCCTTTACTTGTAGGAGGTGCGCAAGATGGAGAAGCACTTTGACGGCCTCGAGGCCCAGCACATCCCACGAAGGGACAACGACCGAGGCGACGCCTTAGCCCAGGCAGCCAGTGCCCGGGAACCGCTCCCCAAAGGGGCCTTCCTGGAGATTATTGCGAAGCCCTCGGTGACCTCCCCAGACGCGGGCGACGAGCCTCGTGTCCCGGAAGTCACCGAGATCAGTCGGACTTCGTCTTGGATGGACCCCCTTATCTCCTTCATCAAGGGGGAGGGGGATCCTCCCAATGAGATCGAGGCTAAGCGCCTCCGGGCCAAAGCCCGGGCATACCTCCTGTTGGAGGGGAAGCTCTACAAGCAGGGGGCCTCCGCCCTGCTCCGTTGCCTCCCACGGCCGGAGGGACTCCGGATTCTCGAAGACATCCACGTGGGGAGTTGCGGCTCTCATCTAGCCTCACGCGCCATCGCGGCCAAGGCTCTTCTCCAGGGCTTTTACTGGCCGACGGTAATGCGCGACACGCGAGACCTGGTCTCCGCGTGCGAGGCTTGCCAGAAGATGGCCAAGGGCTCGAACCTCCCACCCCCCCCCCCCCCCGTAGCTCTACAGACTATCCCCATCACTTGGCCCTTCGCGCGCTGGAGGATGGACCTCCTAGGGCCCTTCCCCCCAGCGCCTGCGGGCTACAAGTATGCGGTGGTCGCGGTTGACTACTTTACTAAGTGGGTAGAGGATGAACCCTTGGCCAGCATCACGTCCCTGGCGGTACAGCATTTTTTCTGGAAAAACGTCGTTTGCCATTTTGGCGTCCCCCGGGAGATCACTGTCGATAACGGGACCCAATTCGACTCGGCGTACTTTCGGGAATTCTGTGAAGGCCTGGGGCTCACCATCCACTTCGCTTCAGTGGCCCATCCCTAAAGCAACGGGGCCGTTGAGAGGGTCAACGGTGTAATCCTACAAGGGTTTCGCCGACAGCTCGAGCAAGCCGCTTCCAAGCGAGGGGCATGGGAAGAGGAGCTCCCTAGCATCCTCTGCTCTATGCGCACGACTCCGAGCCGGGGAACGGGACGCACTCCCTTTTCCCTGGTATACGGGGCTGAGGCAGTCCTCCCCCCGGAGATTGGCTTTCGGTCGCTACGAGTCGAGATCCTAGACGGAGTTACGACCGCAGCATTCCAAGCCAATGAAGCCAATCAGTGACTGGAGGTCGATCTCATGGAGGAGGATCGCGACCGAGCGCTCCTCTGCCACGCCATCTACGAGCGCGAAATGGCGCGCGCATACAACCAGCGCGTCCGTGAGAGGGCTTTTCTCCTTGGGGACCTTGTCCTCAAGCGCGTCACGGACCCCCAAGCCCAGGGCAAGCTCTCCCCCAAGTGGGAGGGCCCCTATAGGATCTCGGCAGTCCTGGGCTCGGGGGCTTACAAGCTCTCCAACCTTCAAGAACAGGAGCTGAAGCACACGTGGAACTTGCGTTTACTTCGCAAGTTTTACGTCTAGCCTACACGGGCTCGTCCCCTCCCCCGGAGCGATTGCGCCGGAGGGGGAGGGGGGACATTGTAATCACCGTTCCCTCCCCCGTCGTGATTTCGTGGGGGGAGGCATTGTATTTTGGTTCATTGTTAATACAACTGGATTTTTTTTTCAGCTATCTCAATGCAGGTTTTTTACATTACTGTCTCTCACGGCGATGCCCTCCCCGTGAGGAAGTGGGCTATCACGACCCAATAAGTCCCTACAACGGGAGTCCCACTCCCATAAGGCGGCTTACGATCACCCCTCGTGGACTAAGGGTGTAAGCGGCAGCCCGGTCCTCAAGGACCACGGTAACGAGTCAGTTTGGGAGACTAGTTGTAACATCCCTATTTTTGCTATCTTTTCTGCTTGCTAGTCAGCATGTCTTCTTTGGAATCCCATATGTCTAAACCCTATTTTGATCTCCTATCTTAGAATCATAATCTTAGGTGTACCACTACCTTAACCTAAAAAGTTGACAGCTAAACTTCATCTCCCAGATCATTTTCACCTTTCAGTCCAAAAGTATTTCAGATTAGTCCTTTTCAGAATTTTCAAAAAGCCCAAAAAGGCTAAAAGTCTCAGATAATCTCCAAATTCTAATATGATCAAATGATTATCTTTCTTTTACTTTTCTGAACGTTTTTCCCTTCTGGAAGAACTCAAAAATTTCAACCCAAACCCTAGTTTCAGCTCCGACAAAAGTGTCAAACCCTAATTACCCTATTTTACCCTGTTTTTGATTTTTGTCGAAACCTTCAGATCTTATCAGATTTTTGCCATTTTCCTACTAGATGAGTCCAAGTGTTTTGGTATCACTCATCTGCAAAGCCAGATTTCAAATCAGCCCTCCAGATCTCCAGGTTTGCAAATAGGCCCAAATTCCCAAACCTAATTCCTTGCATATTAGTCCAAACCTTCGCAAATCAGTCCAAAGCCTCACAAACAAGCCCCTGGCCCTTTTTCGAATTCGACCACGACCAGAAGCCCGCGTGCACGACCACAACCTGAGGACGTTTGACCGCAGCTGTTGCCGTTGCTGTGAACCACCATAGCCTTCACCGCCGGCCAGATTCGCCTCCGCCAACGGCCAAATCCCACGTGACCGCACGTGCTCACGTCACGCCAAGGAACGCCACCGTGGTGATGACCGGAGACCGCCAGCTTCACCGTTCGCGCGTGCGTGCCTGCCACTGTCAGAGCTTTACTGCCACATTGCTGCCATGCTGAGACTCGCCATCCCGTCGTTCTGCCGAATGCAGATTTTGCGCGATACCTTCGTCTCTCGCAGAGCTCCCGTCGTGTTCCAATACGCCTCGTTGACTGCTCCGGCGCTAGAGAGTATCACCGCTCGATTCACTGCCGCTCCCGAGGACTCAACCCCACGACTATATAAAGCCCCGTTCGCCCTGTGCTTCACTTCACACCAAAGCTCACCAGAAACCCGTAGCATTAGCAGCAGAGCTTGCCTTCGTCTTCTTCCCCAAAGAGCCTCTTCTGGAGCTCACGGTGCCGGCCTCAACCGCAGCATCTCTCTCCAATCCAAAGCTACCAGTGAGTTCCCCTCACCCTCCTGCCCGTTTCATAGCTTTTAATTGAACTTCGACGAGACCTAGCGCCGGCGATCGCCTAGATTGTCTTTTTGCCCTGTTCCCCTAGTGCCGAGTGATTCAAGCCAAATTGATCCTCGCGCCAGTAGAGAAAGATGATCAGTAAGCTAGGAGAAGTAAGCCCGCAAGATTAGAATCCCCAATTTTGGCCCGAGCGAAGAATCCCCAATTTCGGATTCTGTCAATTCGCCGGAGAACGCCGCCGAGCTTCTCCAGCCATTCCCTGGCAAAATTGAGCACCCCAGTAGCTTCGTGTTATTCCCTAGACGCTTCACAAGCAAGGAATTGAGCTCAAACGCCCTAGATCAAAAATGCCCAAATTCGTGCCTTCGTCTTCGGCTCCGATCACCAGAGTTTGCTTTTAAGCCGAAACAGCTGATGCAACCTTGTCATTTAGCTAGGCCTCAACCCCCTGAGTATTTTACTCCATTAGCTCAAACCCTGAACCGACCTGTATCAAAAGTTATGATCATGCCAAGTTTTGTCCAGAACCCTGTCTGTGCTGTGTCGCCAACGTGGTTCATCGACGCCGTTCATCGCCGTCCGGCCACTTTCTGCCCTTGAGCCTGTTGAGTGATTTGTTCCTGTTATCAAGGCCTAAACCCCAGACAAAGTCGTACATCAATAGGAACCCTGGATCAAAAGTTATGATCATGCCAAGTTTTGTCCAGAACCCTGTCTGTGCTGTGTCGCCACCGTGGTTCATCGACGCCGTTCATCGCCGTCCGGCCACTTTCTGCCCTTGAGCCTGTTGAGTGATTTGTTCCTATTATCAAGGCCTAAACCCCAGACAAAGTCGTACATCAATAGGAACCCTAGTTTCTGGCCATGGCCAGCACTATGTCAGTGCATGTCCACCAGTGGCATTGAGTGATTTAGACCTGTTACATTTGAGCAATTGAAATGCCACTTTGTCCACTAAGCCTTTGGAGCCATGTTCTACAATATTCCCTACTGTCACATCTCCAGAAAACGTACCTAAAACCAGCTTAGGGCTATGTCAAGCCATGAACCGAATGTCAGCCCTTCGACATTCAAGTCCTTTTGAGCCTGTCTCTTCAATCAACACCAAGTGACCTTGTCCAAACCGTTTCCCCTGCATGCATGATATATTTACTTATTATTTTCTAGTACTTGTGTGCTTATATAGTGTGTATGTGTTGTTTGCGTCCGTCGTGGAACCAGAAGTTGAAGGAGCAGAAGAGATTTTCGAGGAATCATCGGAGCAGCTAGACCCATCACTGCAAGGCAAGTCTCAATCCCTTGATCATGTCTCGCCTATTATTTTGAAATGAAGTATGTTAACTGTTTTCAAGTATATGCATGCCTTAAATTTAAATAAGAGTTATATTCAAATAAAGAGATTAGATATGACCTAAATAACTGTAAGGCCCCTTTTGACATTGAATATCCATGCACCCTTGTCACCCTAGGATATCATGCTTAGGCTATGCTATGCTCAAGATTATATGTTAAATGTTGAATGGTCACATATGAGAAAAGCATATTCAAAACCCCTTTTTTTGAAAGAAAATGTGATTGGAATCGATAGTGAGGATGGTTTGATTGGATGGTGCTGTGTGCGCACTGGGAATGTGAAAGACTCCTCACTAAAGATTCATAAGGACTAGAACCTTGTGTTGTGCTTCTATGCGGCATGAAAAACGTACCAACCACTTGCCCGGTTATGGGACGGGCGCAACTTAGTAGCTTTATCAGTATTAGCTTTTCCCTGCAATGGTTGTCGGTCTAGTTTCTTGTGAGAAACTGGTGGGCCAGTAAGGGCCGTGAGTGATGTGAGTTCAGAAAAATTATGAGAGGAAAAGGTGGAAAGAAGGAAGACGCCCTATGCCAAATTAAGTCGTGCACGGCTGTAATCAAGAGAGGATATGAGTCTTGCGAGAACATAGACCCAGGCTAGGAAGTAAGGCAGTGGAGAGGACCCACAACGGTACTTGAGACTTAACTGTCTATTTACTGGGCAGGGAATTGTTAATGCTAGGACTGTAAACTGTTGTGTCATCTCGGCCTTGTCACATGCGTAAAAGTCGCATGGAGAGGTACCGACTTGAAAGCCGAATGATCGGTGGATTAAGGTGGTACACCTTTGCAAAGTTATAAAAAGTATCGGATGCTCTGAGCTCCCAGGTTATGGAGTCTGTGCGCGGTGGATTCTATCCACGTCGATGCAGCACGAGTAGATTTTGGAAAGTTTTTCACAAAATCTAAGTAAAGTGGTGACTCATGAAAGACCGCCACACATAACATTTTCTGAAAATCTAGCTTAGGATTTTAAAAGCCTCGCTTTTGAAAACAAAGACCTTTTCTTCAAAACTAAGTGTGAAAATCTATTCTATTTATAAATATAAAGCCAAAGAGCCATTCTTTGAGAATTTCCCCCTCATCTATATATACCTGCATTCTTATTTGGGACTTGTTGAGCTCCATGTGGACAATGTGCTCACCCTTGCTTTTACAAACAAATTTAGAAGAAGGATTCATTGACCCTGAGTCCTATAGACTTGAACCCAATATGGAACAAGAAGAAGAAACTGAAAACCCAGCTTGTTAGAGGGTTACGTACCAAGTGGAGTCCGATGTGGAGAAGGCCCGTGCCACACCGCTGCAGTTGAAGATCAAGTCTGATGAAGTCCTTTTGTTTATTATTGTTGTTTCATTTTGTGCCAACCTTTGTGTCGAAAACTCCTTAATTTTGTATCAACATTTAAGTGCGTCATTTTGGCACTAAGTTATTGTAATGTTGGTCCCTGTGATCAGCACTTGTTTTTAATTACTCGCATTTTTATATAATGCATCTTGTTGTTTTGAGCTGCAATGTACCATTTTTTAGTGCAACCCACCTGGGCGGTTGCCACTGGATTCCTCAAATGAGGGTCCCAAACTAGTCCCCTACCCAAACACTCAGACCCGTCATCGGGCACATCCTCCTTCGGGAGTCGATTGTCTCCTCAGAGACGGAGTTCTTGGATATTTTTTCTCGGAGATACTATTCCCGGCTCCCCGTTTTCACGGCGACCGGACGGTTGTCTCCCGAAAAAATTACCTCCAGAAATTTCGTCTCGGATTTTCTTGGATGTTCTTCCCGGAGACCTTATTCTCGGCTCTCCGTTTTCACAGTGACCGGGGGGTTCTCTCCTGGAAAATTTCCCGGAAACCCGGTTCTCCATTTTCACGGCGACCGAAGAATTTCAAAGAAAACACTTGTTGGCTTTATTGATCATTCAACCGGAGGACATCTTCCCCCTCTGGTGGGCATCACTACATTGGATACGATACAACCCGGATTATAACCGGGAAAGTTTACGTCCTAAAGCACCTACGTCTAATAATCCCGGAGACCTTCCGATAGCTCCCGCATATGCGGCGCTGGGCTTCCCGGAGCAGGTCCCCGGGCCAATACTCGTAACCCACCTGTGGAAGTATCCGAAGAGGGCGAATCATCCGGGACCCCGGACGCGGAGAGGGTAGTTCAACGTGATGATTATCGAAGTTGTCCAGGTGCCACTCCGGATGCTATCGCAACCGGATTGGCTCCCGGACAACGCCCCCGCTGCGTTCCCCGGAGAAGAGACTTAACAAGATTAAAGTGGCCTGGGTGTCCCCCGGGCGGCACCCGCTGGGGCTCAAAGGCCTCACCCCCGGGGAACCTCTTCCGGACCTTCACCCAGGAGTAACCTCCCGGGAAGCCTGGTACATTGCATTCATTTAGACTTAGAAAAAATTTCAATTTCCATTGCATTCAAAATATTTTCATGCAAAGTGTCCGGGGCTTCCTCTAAGAAGCTACCGGGAGCAAAAACCTAAAAAAACAAAAAGGGGTCCTATCTAGACCCGGGGGGAGGCTCATACTTGGTCATTGGCGTCCTCCCCCCGGGGGGCTCCCGCCGGAGCCGTTGTATCCGCTCCCGGAGGCGCCGGTGCCAGGAACCTCACCTAGATGATCCAGTCGTAGAAGCCCCCGGCAAGCTGCTCCACCTCCCGGCGTGAGGGCTCGAAAAACTCCGGAAAGCTCCGGGGGATGCAGCCCCCGATTGACCGGGCGCCCACCCCCCGGTGCTCTATGAGACCGGCCATGGCCACCACAACGGGGATTGCCCGGCCTCGCGCCTGGGCATCAGCAGCCTCTGGGATCACGGAGACTTGTGTGTTGAGAAAACGCACAGCCTCCGTGAGGGTCGCCGGGGCCGCCTCGCAGTAGCTCCCGGAGCCTAGGCTCACGCCAAGCCCCTCGAGGGCTGAGCAGACGAAGCGGCCCACATCCGTCACCGCCCGGACGCTCGAGCCCTCAAGCTCCCGGAGGGCGTCCTCCTTCGCCTTGGCCTCCCTCCGGAGCCAGTCGTTGGCGGTCTCGGAGGCGTGGATTTGGGCCCGGACCCAGGCCAGTTCCCGGAGGGCATCGTCCCGCTGCTCCTGGTAGGCAGCGGCCCTCTCCTCCACTTCCTTGAGCGCCCGGCCGAAGCGTCTCTCGAGGCCCCAGGTAATGGCCGCCCCCTACAAGCTCAAGAGTTAGAAAAAATTCGAGTTGGGGGGCCGAAGGAAAACACCCACCGGCTCGGGGAGGTACCTGGATTTGGAGAGATTGAAGCTCCCCAAAATGCTCGCGGAGCGTCCCTTTCGAGACGTAGTCCTGGACCTTCTGGGTCTGCAGGTTCTCCGCGTAATGATCAACCTCCCCCGCGGAAAGCAGGGGTGTCTCCCTCCCGGCGCTGGACCCGTCGCGGCCGACGACGGGCCCCCGGACATGAGTCGCCGGGGTAATGTGGACCGGGGTTACAGTGGCCGGCGTCCTCGCCGCCGAGGATGTGGCCTCCGAAGAGGTGGCCGAGGAGCTCTCAGAGGGGGTCCCTCCCAGGGGGGGTTCAGGAGCCCCTTCTCCTTCCCAAGCCGCGGGGCCCCCTGGACCTCCGTCTCCAAAGGGACCTCATAGACTGAGGGGCTCCCCCCCTCATCTACCGGCCACTCTACACGCGGGGGCAAGGCTTCCACGAACCGGACCTCCGGCCTCTCCGGCTCTGAAAGCGCCGGGGCCGCCAGGAGGGCAATCGCTGAAGGTGGCGAGGGGGTGTAGTCCGTCGAATCGAACGGCCCCCCTCCCCCCCCCCGGTCTACGGCTGGTCCCTTCCCCCGAGCCTTTGCGAGGTTCTCCGGGGGAGGGGGCGTTGTTTCCTTCCAGGCTGGCGCCCGTGCACGCCCGGTCCCGGGGGTCTCGTCCCGGGCCTTCACCGGCGTGGAGCCCGGCATCATCGACGGAATGGGGGCTTTCTGAGCCTTGGCCTTCTTTGGCTCAGAGCCGCCGGTAGTCTCCCTTCCCCTCTTGTGGGAACCGGGGTGGGGAGGGGCTTTCTTGCTGGTAGCCTTAGCCCGAAGGCCTCGGCTACCAGGTTCTGGGGAGGGCCCTCCCCCACGACGCGCACGATGCGCTCGTGCTCGTCGGCATAGTACCTCCCGAGGAGGTTATCCGCCTTCTCCCAGGCCGCCGGGTACGGCCAGACTGCGAAAGGTAAGAGTTAGAAAAATTTAAACGAAATGGACTAGGTCATCGGGAACTTACGTCGAGTCACCGGCTTCTGCGGGGGCCACTGGGCCGGGCACATCGCGATCCCCCTCCTCCCGTGCGAGAAGGGGGAGATCTTCAGGAGCGTCAGCTCCTCGACGGCGTCCCGCATAGAGCGGAAGCCCCGGGAGCCGACGACCTTATTGAGGAGCTTTAGCTCCTCCTCCGTCCACACCGGGGGCTTCGAGGCGGACGACCGGCTGTAGGTGGGAGCCTCCGGGGAGTACACCACCTTATCGTCCCGGACCCGGAGGTAGAACCTGTTGGGGGAAATCTCCGCGGGACTAAGTCCAGGTAAGTTGCGTCACATTCGCTAGGGGACCTGGCCTCCGGGGCCTGCCCCGGGCGCCGCCATTTGCCCGAGGACGTGGCCTCCGGTGCCTGCCCCAGGCGCCGCCTTTTTGGCTCCCAGGACCTGGCCTCCAATGCCAGTCCCGGGCGCCGCCATTTGCCCGGGGACGTGGCCTCCGGTGCCTGCCCCGGGCGCCGCCTTTTGGCTCCCGGAACCTGGCCCCCAATGCCGATCCCGAGCGCCGCCTTTTGGCTCCCGGGACCTGCCCTCCGGCATCGGTCCCGGGGGCCGCCATTTGCCCAGGGACGTGGCCTCCGGTGCCTGCCCCGGGCGCCGCCTTTTGGCTCCCGGGACCTGGCCTCCGGTGCCCGTCCCGGGCGCCGCCTTTTGGCTCCCGGGACCTGGCCTCCGGTGCCCGTCCCGGGCGCCGCCATTTGCCCGGGGACATGGTCTCCGGTGCCTGCCCCGGGCGCCGCCTTTTGGCTCCCGGGACCTGGCCTCCGGTGCCGGTCCCGGGCGCCGCCTTTTGGGTCCCGGGACCTAGCCCCCGGTACCGGTCCCGGGTGCCGCCTTTTGGGTCCCGGGACCTGGCCTCCGGTGCCGGTCCCGGGCGCCGCCATTTGCCCGGGGATGCGGCCTCCGGTGCCGGTCCCGGGAGCCGCCTTTGGCCCAGGGACCTGGCCTCCGGTGCATGTCCCGGGCCTCATCGCCCTTCTAAAGGTAAAGTCTCTGGTTGTTGATCACGTGCAGGTCACGCGAGGAGCGCCTCGGGAATCAGCGACCACCTGTCGGGCATCCAAGGCGCTTGACCGGGAGAAGGACGTTGCTACCCCTCAATCCGACGGTAGCGTCCGGGGTAGTTTAGTCTTTTTGCTTCTTTTTGGGGCTATAAATAGCCCTTGTATCCCCTGTTGTAAAGACAAGTGATTCATTGTTGTTAAGTAGCAAAAACTCACAGGTGTGCTCCGGAAGCCTCTCCCCCGAGAGAGCCTCCCCAACCGACTCCGGTCGGGAGCACGCCGACAGGACTAGGGCCCCCACCGGGACCTGAACCTGTATAAATCCTCATGTCAATTCTTGTGTTTGTCCGGCGGGGGAGGACCGGTCACCCGGTCAGCCCGCATCGCGTTTTCTTCGCTAGGATCATTCCCAAAACCTACCGGGGTATTCGCAATACCCGGACAGAACCACTTCCGGATCCAGTCCCCCCAGTGGTCCTGGGAGGCTGCCACCGGGTACTCAGCTACCTGGGACGGTAGCAGCTGAATCATCCCCGAGCCAAAGGGGGACTTTGGCCCTCCCTTGACCAGGTGGGAGCTCCTCGCCGCCGGCTCGTAGAAGTAGCGAAATGCCCGGAGCGTGGGCTCCCGTTCAGTGGCCGTCTCGAAGAGCCATATGAAGAGGCCCATCCAGACGATGGCGTTCGGTGTGAGGTGGTTCAGTGCCACCCCATACTCCTTCAGAAATTCCTGGAGCAAGGGATGCACCGGGAGCAGGAGCCCCGCCACGAGGAAAGCCTCGAAGGCCACAACTTCCCCGGGCATGGGGCGGGGGGCTCCGTCTTTCTTCGCGGGGATCCGGACGTCCCCATCCGCAACAATTCCCAGGTCGTGAACTCGGAGGCCCAGAGGAAGTCCACTGTGACTTCCTTCGGGTGCACCTCCGCGGCCTTGGCACGGCCCTTGGGCCCCATTTGTTTTCTCGGTGACTTAGGCTTCGGAAACTGGGGGGACCTAAGGGTTCGGGAAGCTAAACTTCTGGGAACGAGCTTCCGGGAGAGGGCTATCGGGAGAGCTAAGGGCGCTAAGGGAGTTTGAAGGCTTGAAGTTTGGAATGAACTCCCCGGACCCCCTGAGGCCCTATTTATAGGGGCGAAGCACCGCCCCGATGCGCGCCACTTGGCCCTCCATGGTACATCCATGCCGTTGGAATTCAAACAACGCGCGGGAAACGAAGGGACGGGTGCGCGAAACGACGCAATGGCTCCGGTAGCTTGTCCTGGAGATTTTCCCAGTAACATGAACCATTCCCTCCGGGGACTCGAGCATCGTCCCCAGAGGGCATGGGGGGCTGCTGTTGGGGGAAATCTCCGCGAGACTAAGTCCAGGTAAGAAGCTGTGCCATTTGCCCGGGGACAAGGCCCCCGGTGCCTGTCCCGGGCGCCGCCGTTAGCCCGGGGACAAGGCCCCCGGTGCCTGCCCCGGGTGCCGCCATGTGCCCGAGGACAAGGCCCCCGGTGCCTGTCCCGGGCGCCGCCATTTGCCCGGGGACAAGGCCCCCGGTGCCTGCCCTGGGCGCCGCCTTTAGCCTGGGGACAAGGCCCCCCGTGCCTGTCTCAGGTGCCGCCTTTTGCCCGGGGACAAGGCCCCCGGTGCTTGTCCCGGGAGCTACCATCCTTCCAGAGGCAATAGTCTCCGGTCCTGGGTCACGTACAGGTCACGCGAGGAGCGCCTCGGGAATCAACGGACACCTGTCAAGCATCTGAGGTGCCTGGCCGGGAGAAGGACATTGCTACCCTCTGATCCAACGGTGGCAGGCGAGGTAGTTTAGTCGTTTTGCTTCTTTTGGGGCTATAAAAGCCCTTGTACATCTCCTGTAAGAGACAATTGCCCATTATTGCATAGAATAAACAATCTCACAGGTGTGCCCCGGAGCCATCTCTCCCCAAGAGAGCTCCCCTAGCCGACTCCGATCGGGAGCACGCCGATAGGACTAGGGCCCCCACTGGGACCCGAACCTGTATAAACCCTCGTGTCATTTGTTGTGCTTGCCCGACGGGGGAGGACCGGTCACCCCGCGTCATATTTTCTTCGCTAGGATCATCCACAAAACCTGCCGGGGTATTCGCAATACCACGACAAGGGAAAAGAGAGAGTACCCCTTCCCGTCCCTCCGGGATTCTATACACGGGTGGTACCAGAAGTGGTTCTACTGCACCCCTCCATCGGAGAGCAGACTGTGGTTCGAGAACTCTCGAAAGGAGAAGGTCAGCGAGTTGGACTCCCTTCCTGCTCTGAGCGCAGAGCAGAAGAAGCAGGCCCAAGTCATTCTTCACTTAGTCCAGCAAGGACTAACTGCGCGCAACATCATACGCAACTTTGTGAAGAACCGGATAAGCCCCCTGCGTGAAAGGGCTCATCTGGCTTGGGAAATCTAGTCCATGGCAAATAGTACCTTGGACTATAATAATGGCATGTCTTCTAGTCAACAAAACATACATTTTTACTGAAAAAAATGTCATATCTGTTAACATGCTTGTTTGTGACGCAGCCCTGCCTTTGTCCGAGATTGAAAAATGGACAAATTATCTCCTCAAGGGGTACAGCGCCGCTGTGGAGGGAGCCAAGGGATCGCCTCACCCCCAAAGCCTAATCAATGCCGGCGACGCGTCCAGTATTAACAAGAACATTTGGAATGACATAGCTTCTGGGAAAGTTCGCCGAGGCGACGCGTCCAAGTGAGGACGTTGGTCTCTTGGGGAGACCGACTACGAAGAGGGTGAAGAGGACCTCTTCGAAGCACACGGTGAAGGAACCTACTACCAAGAAGTCCAAGAAGATCCTGGGAGAGGCCTCTCCACAAAAGAAACCCCTTACCGCGAAAATGACTGCGGTAAGATATTCAGCGCCTCCTGTAACCCCAGGTACGAGTAGAAATTATTTCTTCATCGTACAGGGTGAAGGGAGCGAGGACGAGGAGGATGACATTCCTCTGGTTTGCCGCAAGAGGAAGGTGATCGCTCCTCCGACCAGCAAGGTCCTATCTCTGACCACAGGTACACAGACGACTACAATGGGCCCCGCGACCACCGATAATCCTGTGGTTGCGGGTGAAACCTTAGTTCTTGAAGCTCACGAAGCTTCAGGATTTGCAACACCTCCCCTTTTGACAGAAGGGGCAATTGTGGTAAGATTTCTCACAATCCTGAATGTTTTCGTTCATCTGTGCACATCTATTAAGTTATGTTGTGCTCACACAGGAAGAGGAATACGATGTTCCCTCATCCACCGCCAAATGACTCCTGCCAGTCCTAGGGTGGTGAGCATTCCACTCCTATTGACAGGAGTGGGAATAACTGAACAGGATCTTGCGACCACAACAGATCTTGTGGTCGCGGACAAAGTTCTGGTGCCAGTGGTCCAAGAAGCTTCAGGACCCAGGACTTCATCTGTACCGACAGAAGAAGTCAACCCGGTAAGGATCATTACAATCTTGGTTTCCATCATTCCTCATGTGTATCCTTATAGATTTGCATGCACACAGGGAGAAAAGGACAAGGTCCTATTTAGGAAAAGGAAGACCAGGACAGATGGCAACTGTCCTCTTTTCCTCGGGGAACCCTCTTCGAAATCCCAGGAATTCATAGGATTTCGAGTAAGGTAAGAATCTCTCCCGTTTGGACAAGGTCGTATTACAGTGATCGACTGAAGAGATTCTAACTGATGGTCCTTCTATTTGCTTAGGCGCAAAGATACAGCGCCAAGCCCCCCAGTGACCTCTGCAAGTGTTGAATCTTCTCCCGCTACAGAGGTCACAGGCGAGCAAAGTTCCATCCCTTCGGCCAGGGAAGTTCTTCGCGCCGTTATAGATGGGATGGGCGCAGAATTCCAAGCGCAGAGATTGGAATCTGCGACCCCAGCTATGGAGGAGGCTCAGCAGGAAAACTCATATGCCGCTCCTACTGGGGATAAGGCAAGTCTAGGACTCAACCTTTGGCTGAACCAGAAAGTGGCTCGTTCAACGAGTATGTTGAGGTATGCCGATCATCCCTTGTGATTTTTAAGTTAGCATTTGCATAGGAATACCTAGGCTTTGAAACTGATCCCCTTCCATGTCATAGGAACTAAATCGTATGGTGACCAAGTCGATGGCTGTAGCAAATAGCATCGACGTCACGCAAGAGGAAATGAGTCGCCTGCAGCGATAAGGAAAATGTTTCTTCATTTGCCTGAATGTAAGTCCTATCTTGACAATTGTCTCTTTTGTCACAGAGAAAATGCCTTTCTGATCAAAAGCCTCGTTGATCGGGAAAACCAGGAGTTCAGGGCAGCTGCCAAGATCTCATTCCTGGAGACCGAACTCCAAAAACTGCTGTCACAGCTCTCCTGTAAGTATACTTCCGACCAGAGTGAATTAATTTTGTCATGTGAACTGTTTGTGATGTTCTCTTATCGCAGCTCGAGAGGACCAAATAAGCCAGCTCGGCCAAGAGAAGAAATATCTCCAGGCGACCATCGAGTTGCAAAACTCAAAAGTTGATTCTGTCTGCAGGGAGAACAAGGACTTGAATGCGTCACTCTCAGCCTGCAGCAGTGCTCAACGCGACATCTTCGAAAAACTGAAGATGGTGGCCGGTTTGCTAAGGGCCGATGTGGTCGAAACCGAAAAGGATGACCTCAGCCTTAGCGACTGGACCACACTGGTCGCGACCCAAGCAGAGTCACTTCTCGAGTATCTTCCTGAAGATACAAGGCGGCAAAAAGAGGCGACCAAGACAAGAGTGCAATCAGCAGCCTCCGCCATCCTCTGCCGACTTCGTCTTCACCATGGCCCAGATCTTGATCTGAATCCAGTGGTGGGAGAAGCAGAGGTCGAGAGTGAAGACCAGCTTGAGGTCATAATGGAGGAAGTCAAACCTCTAGTAGAAGATCTCTTGAAAGAGCTTGGCCTAATGTAAATCTTGTACCTGTACAGATATAATTTATACAATGCAAATGTATGCATTATTTTTTGAAAAGAAACGCAATTCTTTTTGTTTCATGTTGCGACCATATTCCCCTAGCCGCCTCCTGTGATTATGTATACTGAAGACTTAGTATCATAAGCACAGGAAGAAAATGAATGTAACGATGACCAGGAATACCTAGAAATTACTATGACTTTAGGTATTAATAGACGACCAGACCAATAATCATGTTCAATACAACACCCGACCTTATTGCAAACATGCCAGCAAGCCCCGTGTGCGTTGAGAAATGGCTTATTTAGGGGTGTCTTGTCTGGAAGTGATCACGAGATCGGCCAGCGAATCCGATCAAGGTATTGTAGTGATACAACTATCGGCGACCAGCCCCCAAGCCAAACTCGTAACATATGGGCAAAAGGAATAATTAACACATGACACAACTAAAAGTACTGATTTTGTTAAATCATGCTAATTGAAAAGAAAAAGGATTAGGAACTTACACGTAGAACTTGCGTAGTTGATCGATGTTCCATGTATTGGATAAGATCCGACCATCCTCCATCACTAACCGAGCTGATCCTGGTCGCGGCACCGAGACAACGGTGTAGGGACCTTCCCATTGAGGGGAAAATTTATTGCGATTAGATTGGTTTTATATTTTACGTAAAACCAGATCACCCACGTGAAGACTACGTGGTCGCACCCTTTTGTTGTGATATTTGCGCAAAGCTTGCAAATACACTGCGGGCTTGACCAGAGCTTGATCACATTTTTCTTCTAGGAGGATGAGATCTTGTAATTGTTGCCCGTTCTGATCAATTTGTTCGAATTGATCTATTTAGACAGAACCAATACTAATTTCCATAGGTAACACAGCCTCAGCCCCGTATACCAGATGGAAAGGTGTCTCACCCGTGACTCGACTAGAAGTAGTACGTAGTGCCCATAGAACGGTATAGAGTTCGTCTACCCAAGCTGCCGAGCGTGTCTTAAGGTGATCAAAAACACGCTTTTTCATGCCCTGTAATATTTTCCCGTTGGCACGTTCAACAGCTAGCACCATTGCTCTGCAGATGAGCTACAGAGGCAAAGCACACCTTGGTCCCAATATTGTCACAATAGTCCAGAAAGAGACCGCTAGCGAATTGTGAACCATTATCAGTGATGAGACGATTTGGAACACCGAATTGAGTCACAATGTTCTTATGAAAGAACCTTTGTGCGGCAGCAGCAGTGATATTGCGTACTGGCTAGGCCTCAATCCACTTTGTAAACGTGTCAATGGCTACGAACAAGAACTTGTATCCATTGACCGCTTGTGGCATAGGACCAACAATATCCATCCCCCAGACCGCGAAGGGCCATGATAGAGGAATGGTTTGTAGAGCGTAGGCAGGCTAATGGACCTGTCTCACATGAAATTGATACTGAGGACATGTCTTGACCATATTTTTGGCATCGTCAAGTGCCGAAGGCCAGTAAAATCCTTGTCGGAAAGCCTTTCTGACCAGTGTGCGAAATGACACGTGAGCACCGCATACACCGTCATGAATTTCTTTCAAGAGGGATTTACCTTCCTCTTGGGATACACAGCGCATGAATACTCCTTGAGTACCTTTTCTATACAAAACTCCTTCTCTAAGCTTGTATAGACGCGCTTTTTGAACTAACCGATCGCTTTCGGTTTCATCCTCAGGCTAGGTCCCGTGTTCGAGATAGACCCTCAATGGATGGGTCCAATCTCGTTGTTGTCCGAGGTTGGTAACGCAGACTGTTACCGGATCATCCTCGACCATAGTCATGATCGAGGGATGTTCCAAGTGTTCGACGAACACTCCTGCCGGAGCGGATGTGCGTGAGGACCCAATTTTGGATAATTGGTCTGTGAGAATGTTGTCCTTTCGCAGGATGTATTGGACTTCGAAATGACTGAAGTGTTTTTCCAATCTCCTCACTTCCCCCAGGTAATGAGCCATTGTCTCATCGGAGGTGCTGTACTCCTTGTTTACCTGGTTTACGACCAGTTGTGAGTCTCCCCTCACCACTAATCGACGGACTCCGAGGAATTTTGCTGCCCGGAGCCCTGCAATAAGACCTTCATACTCTGCTGCGTTGTTGGTCGCAACAAAGTGTAGTTGAATGACATACTTCAGCTATTCGCCCTGAGGCATAACTAAGACCACTCCAACCCCCGAGTGTTGAAAACTACGAGAGCCATCAAAGTACATTGTCCAGTGATCAGGGCATTCCAAATCTTCGGACGCCTGCGCGGGCAGCTCAGGATTAGTCCATTCGACCACGAAGTCGGCCAGGACCTGAGACTTGACTGCGGTGCGGGGCATGAAATGGATGTCGAATGCTCCGAGTTCAACAGCCCATTTGGTGATCCGACCAGATTTCTCTGGATTGCAGACAATGTCCCCCAATGGAAAAGATGAGGGCACTGTGATCTTATGTGCTTGGAAGTAATGTTGTAGCTTATAGGAAGCCATCAGTAGTGCGTAAAGTATCTTCTGGACCTCAGGGTATCGCTCCTTGGGACCATGAAGTACTTTGCTTATGTAGCAGATGGGTTTGTGCACAGCCTCTCTTTCCGCGATCAGGACAGCGCTGACCGCGTGACGTGTGGCCGCCAAGTAGAGGAGTAATGGTTCCTCTTTGTTGGGAGAAACCAAAACCGGCGGGCTAGATAAATATGCTTTGACCTCCTGAAATGCCTTCTCAGCCTCATCGGACCAAGTAGAATTCTGGTGTTTGCACAGGGCTTTGAAGAAAGGTAGTCCCTTTTTGCCTAGTCGCGAGATGAACCGGCTCCCTACCGCCATGCGACCTGCTAGGCGCTGAACATCTTTGATGGTCGAGGGAGACCTCATTTGTTCAATAGCCCTGATTTTTTTGGGATTGACCTCGATTCCTCTAGAACAAACAAGAAAAGCAAGAAGTTTTCTAGATGAAACTCCGAAAGAACATTTCTCCGGGTTTAACTTTATTCCAAATCGATTCAAATTACAGAAGGTTTCAGCAAGATCGTCTAAATGAGACGAACTTTTCAAGCTTTTTACAACCAAGTTGTCTACATAAGCTTCAAGATTACGCCCCATCTGGGAAAGAAAGGTCTTTTACATCAAGCGCTGGTACGTGGAACCTGCGTTCTTGAGACCAAATGGCATGCTGACGTAGCAGTAGGTGCCGAATGGTGTGATGAAGGCAGTCTTCTCTTCATCTTCTTCTGCCATGCTAATTTGATGATATCCCGAGTAAGCGTCCAGGAAACTCATCAGTTCACAACCCGCAGTAGAATCTACCAACTGGTCCATGCAGGGAAGGGGAAAGTCATCCTTCGGACAGGCACTATTTAGGCTGGTGTAGTCGACGCACATGCGCCACTTTCCATTTGACTTGCGGACCATGACCGGATTTGCAAGCCATTCTGGATGATCGACTTCGCGAATGAATCCGGCCTTTTGGAGCTTATCTAACTCCGCTTGGATGGCTTCTTGTCGATCAATAGCAAAAAGCCTGAGCTTCTGCTTTATTGGTCGCTGTCCAGGTCGAATTGCTAACCTGTGCTCAATTACCTCCCTTGGGACACCGGGCATGTCGGATGGTTTCCACGCAAACGCATCTGCGTTAGCTCGGAGGAAAGTAACGAGCTCGAGTTCCTATTTGTCATCCAGGCCTGATCCAACCCGAATTGTCTTGGATGGATCATCTGGGTACAATGGAACCAGTTTTAATGTTTCATCTGGTCAAGGAGCAGCTTTGATCGTATCAGTGCACATTGTGGCAATCTGGGCTTCTCGGAGGGGAAGCTGATCTACCATCTCCAGGGATAACCGATCACATGTCAATGCCACGTTGCGGCTGCCTTGGACCGAAATAACGCCCTTGGGGCCAGGCAACTTGCCGCACTGGTAGGCATAGTGCGTAGCCATCATGAACTTAGCAAGAGTGGGCCTGCAAAGATTGCGTTATAAGCCAAATCACAATCAATTACATCAAAAGTAACCAATTCTGTTCGGAAGTTATTTGATTCTACCAGCGTGACCGGGAGCACCACCTGTCCCAATGGCATCATAGTGGGACCAGGAATTATCCCATAAAACGGATGAACTATGGGTCTGATTTTTGAACGAGGAATTTGCATCTCGTCGAGTGCCTTGACCAATAAAATGTCCAAGGAACTACCTCCGTCGATCAAGACCCTTTCGACTCTCGCATTGCTAATAATTGGGGTTACGACCAAAGGTAGCCTCAATGGTCGAGTAAGCCCCACAGGGCAATCAGAGCGATCAAACGTCAAAGGAGTACCCGACCAACGAGGGTATTGAGGTTCACCAAGGGGAGTCTCCATTTGGTTCACCTCTCGATAGAAGGCTTTAAATTGCCTTTTAGAAACAAAAGAGAAGGAACCTCTGAAAATAACATTGACATGATTACGAGGTACCTGGTAAGACATCTCTTCGTCCCCGCTGGCGTTTCTTAGCCCGCAAGTTTGTTCTTTTGGTGGCAAGGTCGGCATAGGTCCGATCCCCTGGTAGAAGTCATCCAACTGCTTCAACCAGCTCCGGCAATTCTTGAGGTCGTGGCCTGCAGAGTTGTGGAGTGGACACCATCTCTTGCCTTCCTGCGGGTTAGTCGACTTCTCTAGCTGGTCGGCACTGCGACCACCAGGAGCAGTTTTATTTTTAATTGAAGGTTTGTTACCTTTGGTTGGTGGAGGTTTCTCTGCGACCGCGACCTCTCGGTACTATCCAGATCGACTCCTTTTTGATTTCTTCGACTTCCCGCCTGATGAAGATTCTGGATTCTTGTTCGAATCCTCCCTCTTCACGTCCTTGAGACCTGGTTGAGGCGGTAGGTTACCTTTGTCCACCATCCGATTCCACTCGACGGCCTCGGCCGCGTCGGAATATCGATCAGCCATATCAAAAAGATATGAATGATTGAGGAGGATGGATGAGTAAGTCCTCAATGAACCTCCGATATCGAACGGAATTATCAGATATGTTCGGGATAGTATTTCTCTCCCCGACAAATCTGATAACAATTTTGGAAATTGTTGAGGATGGCATCGCACAACATTTCCCAGTTATATATCGAACCCTCGGGCTGGTTGAACAGCCAGGTTTGTGCCGGTCCCTCGAGGACTATAAGCAGATAGTTGGCCATGACCCGATCATCACCACCTGCTGCCTGAATAGCGGTGATGTAAATTTGAAGGAACTCCGATGGATTCTGAGTTCCGTCAAATCTTTCTATGGCCCCTGGTTTAAACTTGTCAGGCCAAACGACCGCACGAAGGCTGGGCGAGAAAGCTTTACAACCAACATAAGGACCATGGATGGACCTGCGACTCTCGACCTGATCTCGGGCGACCTCACGTGAAGGAGAGGCCACACGTGGTCCTAGGCGAGAGTGGACAGGAATCTGTTCCCGATCACAAGAATTCCTCGCCCGTCTGGCTTTGTCATGCCAAGACGGTGCTAGTGGTGGACGATTCCGTCTACCAGAACTAGAGTTAGAGTATTCTCGGTCATGAGAACGTATCACCGACCGGGAAGAGGCTGTAGGGGTCGCTTCGGATGCGACCTCGTCTAACCTCTCTACCAAAATCCTGGCGAAGGCTGGTTTCTACGCATCTGTGACCGTAGGAGGAAACCACAGTTGTGGCAGGCCATGTTTCACACACAATTCACCCCAGACCCCGTGGTTTTCTTCACGCAAACCACAGTTGTGGCAGGGTTTCACAACCCCCACTAATTGGCATCTTCCCCTCAGGGTCAGCGTGCATGATCACATCCTGTGATATGTGTTGGAGCGCACCCCGTGTTAATCGTGAGTTTGTCATATAGGGGTTTCATGTGTGATCCACATACTACTTGTTCAGGCCTATCCCATACCAGGCTTGCGGTCGGCACGTTAATCATGCCACTAGACGCACAACACAAGGTTCTAGTCCTTATATGCCAGTGACCAGCTCATACCATAATCCATGCACTTCCAGTGCTGGCACATCCTGTGCGACCAAGCACCTCCAGTGCTTTCACCATTCCATACCAAAATACTGGTCACGGCTAGGGGTTTTATTTCATGAATATAAATATACATAATATATTAGTTCATGGCTCATTATTTGATCAATCCACAATTCACAGGCATCAGCCTGATGCTGCCATTTCATAATTCAACTATTCTCAATCTTTCTCATGCAATATTATTATTTTATAATCAAGGTATATTCTAGCAATTCATAAAATATAGGTTCAAGATGTTCAAGAATATGACTTGCCTTCCGCGTTGTAAGAAACAGCAGTTGATGTCGGGTCTGCGACGAAGTCTTCGAACTCAAACTCTTGCTCTGAACAAGGATCAAACAAGCAAACAGGCATTACAATCAATCCTACTCTTACTATTCCACTATATGCGATAATGCAAGGTGAAAGTGTCTCGACGACACAAGATTTGGATTCTGGGAAGCGATTAGGGTTAAACTATGGAAACAAGGGTTAAGATTAGTTGTCAAGGGTTTACAAGGTTCCAAATGTCCCAAAATATCAGAATGATATCAAGGCTGCGGCTGGTTCGCTCAAAAACAGCGAACGTCTTTAGGTCGACATTCGGTTCAAGGCATCGACATAGGGTCGATGGATGATAGAGGGCTCAACTCAAGTTGTGACAGTAGAATAAAATGTAGATCACAACATCAGGAGTCTAAGGGACAAGGTTATGTTCAGTTTGCATACCCAGAAGGGGTCAAACTGGCCCAATGCCATTGGCTGACATAGGCTGACAAGGGCTGACAATGCCGAAGAATGGCATTGACATGGTTTGAATAGTTCCCAGTGGCCAAATTGAGTTTTGATTCAAGCATATGGTGCAAAAAGTAGTGAGGCAACTGTTTGACAAAGTATTTTCTATTTTTCATGACCAGAGGTGGGTGAACAGGGCTAATGCCACTGACTGGCATAGTTTGACATAGAGTTGACATGGCCAGAGACTAGGGTTTGCCATAACTTTTGATCTAGGGCTCCAAATGATGTACCACTTTGTCTGGTAGTTAGAAATTTGTAACAGGAACAAATGTCTCAACAGGATCTAGGGCAGGAGATGGCCGGAAAGTGATGAAAACCAGCAAAGCAGTTGACTGGCCTGGAGCACATGCAACATAAACAGTGCAGTAACTAGGGCATAGCTATATCTCACAATCTAGGCCGAATTAGAAGTCGTGATAGAAGACAAAGTTGCTCAGAATGGTCCAAAACATCTAAATGGCAAAGTGGCTAGGGCTGGATCGGCTGGATTTGGAAGATACTAGCTGGAGAAAAGATGAACTCAAATCTGATTTGGGCATTTCTGATTTAAAGTGATTGAACTCAATTCCTTGCTTGTGTATGGTCCTCAGGGTACTAGAAATGCATTGGTGAAGTTAGATTAACAGATTGCTCAACAGAGAAGCTAAATCAGCAAGTACAAGTTCATGTTCATGGCTGGAAATTGGGGGTTTTTGTTTTACAACGAATTTGTTCAAACCAATAGCTCAGGGGTCTTAAGTGAGCTATTCTAAGCATCTTTCACTACTGGCTCGAAGATCAATTCAATTTAGGTGAGGGTTAATTGCTCATCGGAGTTCTAGATGAAACACGGCGATTGCCGGTGACAGAAAGCATTTGAACTAAATTCCAAGCTTGAGAAGCATGAGGGAGATGAGAGAAGCTCACTGGGGGTGTTGGATCGAAGTAGGAAGCAGTGGAGAAGCTTGGCACCGAAGCTCCCTCTTTGCTGCTCACCGGAGAAGAAGAAGACACAGTGAACTGCTGGTTTTCTGGTGTTTTGGAGTGTAAGGAGTAAAGCTAAGCTCTGGTGGGTTTATATAGGCGTGGTTAGAGGCTCTCAACGGTTGGAAAATGCTCGGGGAGTTGTAGCTGGCAAGATGTGACTGGATGGCGACTTCTGTAACACCCTAGTTTTGGGGGTGAAAAGTTTTGCATAAAAACCCTGCATGCATGTATCTCTGTAGTAGTAGCCAGACCAGCTGAACTCTAATATCTCCCAAACCCTAAAAATCTCCAAATCTATTCTCTAGATCCAGATCAAGATCTGACCCTCCAGATTTAACCTACCAGTTACCCTGAAGATAAAAGTCTTCAGGAGCCAGATCAAATTCTGACCCTAACTCCCAGTACCTAAGCCTTTCTCTGTTTTCGAAAACAGGAAAAATTCAGATTTACCCTAAGTACCCCAGTTTCCAGATGATTAAGTTATCTTGATTTAACCTTATCCAGACTCAAGTAACCCCTGGAATATGTTCCTAGGTTCATCCTCAACTCACTTCAAAAAAGTTGGGAGCCAGATTAATTCATCTAAACACTTTTCGCAGTTTAGTCCAAATTTTACTGCGAATAAGTCCTTTTCTGTTTACCTGGAAGCCTGAAAAGGCTAAAATCCACGAATCAATTCCAACTCCAGAATTTCTTCAGGGAACACCTCCCAAATGCTATTTGATACAGATCTCCTGTTTGATCAGACTTCAAAATTTCTCTCCAATCACCAGAATTCGAGATCGACAAAATCCAGATTTAGTTTACCCTAATTTTACCCTATTTTCGAAAATAGGTGAAATTCCTCAAATCTTATCAAACTTTCTCCAAATTTGAGCTAAATGGGTATTAGTAGAAATGTTATACTCAGCCATGAAATCAAATCTCAAATTAAACCTCTCAAAGACCAGATTTGCAATTTAGTCCAAAGCCAAACCAAAAATCATCACAACCAGGCCCCTGGTTCGACCAGGCTACTGTGCACGACCAGGCCGTTCAAACGACCACGAGCGCCGGAGTTGGTCGTCGCCGTTGCCGCTGCTGTGGTTTCGTCGCCGGCGGTCTCCAGCGTTGCCACCCCAGCCACTGTTTCCTTGCCGCGTGTGCGCATCGTGTTCGCCACCGTGGAATCACCGCGCCCGCCAGCAGCGCCTTCGTTCTCCCGCGCGCGCGCCCGACAACGGCAGCGCAGTTGCGCCACGTCGCAAACATGCCTGGGGGAAACATCAACTCGCCGTTGCATCAACCAGGACTGTGCGCCAGGCTGCAAAAGCCGGCACGGCCGCTGGAGCGCGTCACTTCGCCGGGATTCAGCCGTGTTGTCACCTCCAGCCGCTTCACTTCCCCGTGCATTTTCAACCGTTGCAAGCTCCTTGCTGAGCCTATAAAAGCCACCCCAGCTCAGCTCAAACACACTCACACCAGAACCACTCAAATTCTCAACTCGCCGTCTTCTTCGTCTTCTTCGGCGAGCTCGAGAAGAGGCTCACGGTGCCAGGCCAATCCACTGCACCGAACTTCAAATTGAAGCTACCAGTAAGTAACCCTCATCCACTTACCTGTGTAGTAGCAGCCAATTGAACTCTATCGCACCACCTCGCCGGGAATTGCTGATTTTCCCCGACAACTCCGGCGAGCAATTAAACCCTAATTAAACCGATTTAGCTCTCGAGCCTGTGATCAATATTGATTAGTGAACTTATCTAAGCATCTCTAAGCAACCAGAATCGAAGAATTTGCTAAAATATCAAGAATCCCAACTTTGCACCTTGCATGTAAGCTGGAGCTCGCTGTTAAGCTTCTCTGGTGTTTCTCCAGACAATCTAGCTTCGCACATAGCTTTTGTATGCCCCAGAGACCCTCCTCAAGCAAGGATTCGAGTTCGTTTGCCCTAGAATAGAAATGCCCAATTTTTGTGTCTTCTTCCCTAGCTCCGGCCGCCGGATTTTGTTCCCGGCCGTTTCAACCCCAACCACCTTGTCTAGTAGATGTGCCTCGACCCCATGAGTATTTTTGTCTTCTAGCTCGACACCTGGATCGGCCCAGATGAAGAGGTATCACCATGCCAAGGTTTTGTCCAGAAACTGTTGAGAACAGTTCGGCCACCGTGTTCTTCGCCGGTTTTCATCGCTTTCCGGCCATCTCCTGCCCTAGATCCTGTTGAGACATTTGTTCCTGTTACAAATGCCTAACCACCAGACAAAGTGGTGCATCATTTGGAGCCCTGAGTCAAAAGATAAGGCTAACCCTAGTTTCTGGCCATGTCAACCCTATGCCAGCCTATGTCAGCCAGTGGCATTAGCCCTGTTCACCCACCTCTGGTCGTGTAAAACAGAAATTACTTTGTCAAATAGCTGCCTCACTACCTTGTGCACCATATGCTTGAATCAAAATCTACTTTGGCCACTGGAAACTGTTCAAACCATGTCAATGCCATTCTAGAGCACTGTCAGCCTATGTCAGCCAGTGGCATTGAGCCTTTTCACCCACTTCCAGCCATGCACTTTGAAAATAACTTTGTCCCTTAGACTCCTGACGTTGTGATCTACACTTTTCTCTACTGTCACAACTTGAGTTGAGCCCTCTATCACCCATCGACCTTATGTCGATGCCTTGAATCGAATGCCAACCTAAAGACGTTCGCTGTTTTTGGGCGAACCAGTCACAACCTTGATATTACCCTGATATTTTGGAACCTTGTAAACCTTGACAACTAATCTTAACCCTGGTTTCCATAGTTAAACTCAAATCGCTTTCAAACCTTGTATTCCCAGAGTATTTTCTCCTTGCATCTTTGCATGTAGTGATTTAATAAGAATAGAATGAATTGTAATGCCTGTTTGCTTGTTTGATCTTGTTTAGAGCAAGAGTCCGGGGTTCAAGATCTTGTCGCTGAACCATCATCAACTGCTGATACTTACGACGCGGAAGGCAAGTCATACTTTGATCATATTGAACCTATATTTTATGAATTGCTATGCTATTCCATGAGTAGATATCTCATTAATATTGCATGTGTTGAGATCAATGATATTATGGCAGTGATAGATTGAATACTTGAGGAATGTGAACTTGATAAGATAGTAAGCCACGAACTAATAAAAGTATAAACATGTACATTTATATTCATGAAATAGAACCCCTAGCCGTGACCAGTATTTTGGTATGGAATGGTGGTAGCACTGGAGGTGCTTGGCTGCACTGAATGTGTAGGCACTGAAGGTGCATGGTTGTGGTATGATCTGGTCACTGGCATGTAAGGACTAGAACCTTGTGTTGTGCGTCTAGTGGCATGAAAAACGTACCAACCACTTACCTGGTATGGGACAGGCGCAATCTAGTAGCTTTCTTGGTATTAGCAGCTCCCTGCATGGCTTGTCGATCCGGTTTCTCGTGTGGAAACTGGTGGGACGCAGTTCGTCCATGAGTGGTGTGAGATCAGAAAAATTATGAGAGGATAAGGTGTAAAGAAGGAAGACGCCCTACGCCAGAGTAAGTCGTGCGCGACTGTAATCAAAAGAGGTTATGTGTCCTGCGGGAACATAGACCCAGGCTAGGAAGTAAGGCAGTGGGGAGGACCCACAACGGTACTTGGGACAGTATTGTCCATTTACCGGGCAGGGATACTGTTAATACTAGACTGCAAAACGTTGTGTGATCTCGGCCTTGTCACATGCGTATAAGTCGCATGGAGTTGGCCCGACTTGGAAGTCGAGTGAAAAAGTGGATTTAAAAAGAGGTACATCTCTGCAGAGTTTAAAAATGTATTCGAATACTTCGTGCTCCCGAGTTTTAGGAGTATGCCGCGGTGGATTAAATCCACGGGGTGTGACACAAGTATTGTTTTATAAACTAAAATTTGTTATCTCAAGATTACCCAAGTGGCATGTGTTGTCATGATAAGGGGCGTTGCCGTGGGCTGTCATGTGTTGACGTGTCGCGGTAATACCATAATATAGAGATCATATGATAATTAAGAGGCATGTGGTTTATGCCCTAAGTTATGAAATACTGTTATGAGTATAAGATTGAAAGGCTTGAATAAAAATAATGTGATATGAGGATATGTCGCCTTGGATATGGGATATATGTATCACCGTCAATATGATTTATTTACTGCCATGGGTATGATCAGAAGTTGAGTAAGAATTGAGAAGGAAATGTATTTTGGGAAAAACCCTTCACTCTTTCCCCAATAGCATAGGCTCATGTCATTTATACTGTAACTATATCTCTACCTCCCCTATGACTTGCTGAGTACATAAGTACTCACCCTTGCAACAACTCCTCAATAGATGGAGCGTTCTACGACCTTGGAGAATGCCCTGAAGATGCTGCGGACCCGGGAGATGATGAGCAATTCCCTCCGGAGCCCTGATGTGGTGATGTCTGCTGTCAACCTCTGTTCCTGTGGATTGCTTTTGGGCCTAGCTTCCGCCGACTAGATGTGTTATTTTGTTAGACCCTTGTGCCTTGTAAGGCACTGTACCTCGTTTTGTACTAAGGCCTGATGGCCATACAATTATGACTACTGTATTATTTTGCTGCTTCAATGTATCCCTGTGATTGACTCATCCTGGGAAGTCAAGTGGTTTAAGGGACCAGCTGCACCGAGCTGGGCTCCTCACAGGTGATGTCACAGTCGTGGCAGGCACGACAACTTCACGGCGAGCTGGCGTCGAGGTGACTTGGTTCAGCGGCCGTGAGGGCTTTTGCAGCTGGAGCTGCTGCGATGTGAAGGCGAACTGATGGTTGGCCGCAGCGAGTTCTCCACGTGGCGCAAAGCTCCTGCGTCGACCGTTGTTGGTGGCGTGCAAATGGGAGAAAACAATGGCTGCGAGTTGCGCCGGGGAAGATCCACAGTGGCCAACAGTACTCGCACACGTGGCACTGTTCAGCTGGCGAAGATGGCGACCACGGCTGGCTTCAACGACGTGCTACTGTAGCAGTGCAACAGGGCGTGCTCGAGGTCGAAGCTCCCGTGCTCGAGTGCTTGTTCCAGGTCGTGGTCGATTTGGTTGAGGAGCTGCGGTCAAAAACAGTAGCTGGTCAATTGCACTGCTCTGGTCGAAGTCGAAATCAGCTGATCCGGTCGTGAACAGCATGTTCTGGTCGATCAGGGGCATAATTGTGATGATTTCGGTTGAAGAGTGGACTGATTTGTAAATCTGGTTTTAAAGAGGTTTAATTTGGAATTTGATTTCATGGATGAGTATAATATTTCTATTAATACTCATTTAGCTCAAATCTGGAGAAAATTTGATAAGGGTTGAGGGATTTCACCTATTTTCGAAAATAGGGTAAAATAGATCTGGATTTTGTCGATCTCGAATTCTGGTAATTAGGGTGAGATTTGGAAGTCTGATCAGAAGGGAAATCTGTATCAAATAGTATTTGGGAGGTGTTCCCTGAAGAAATTCTGAGGTTGGAGTTGATTTGTGAATTTTAGCCTTTTCAGGCTTCCAGGTAAACAGAGAAAGGACATATTCGCAGTAAAATTTGGACTAAACTGCGAAAAGTACTTAGATGAAACAATCTGGTTTCCAACTTTTTGGAGTAAGTTGAGGATATACCTGTAACGCCCTAAGTTAGGGGTGAAAATTTCCTTTTTCATAAATAGCATGCATGCATGTATCTGTAGTAATAGCCAGATCAGTTTCTATCTCAAGCCCTGAAATCTCCAAAATCTATCCTATGACCTCAAATGAAGATCAGATTGTTCAGATATGATCTATCAGTTTCTTTGAACTTAAAAGCCTTCAGAACCTAGATCCAATTCTATCTCTAAATCCCAGAATTATCAACTCCATTCTGTTTTCGAAAACAGAATTACTCTATATTACCCAAATACCCTAAGTTTCAGAAATACAGATTTAACCTAAATCTTGACCAAGTTTAGACCAGATTATTTCTGGAATATGATCATGGGTATGTCAATACCTTAATATAAAAAGTTGACAGCCATATTTCACCATCTAGACTCTTTTCACAAATCAGTCCAAGAATTATCGCAAAATAGTCCTTATCTGTTATTTGAAAATCCAAAAAGGCTAAAATCTCCAGATTAACTCCAAATTCAAAATTTCTTCGGCAAATCTTCTCAAAATGCTATTTGTCACAAGTTTCTCTTCTGTTCAAATTCCAAAATCTCATCCTAAGTACCAGAATTCAAAACCAAATGAAATTCAGATTTCAATTACCCTAAATTACCCTATTTTCAGTTTGTATCAAAAACTATTCAAACGTATCATATTTTATCAATTATCATTGCCAATTAACCTGTTGAATATAATCTACCAGATTAGTGAAATCAAATTCAACTCTAACCTTCCAAATCTCCAGAATTACAGATTGGTCCAATTGTGAAAATCAAATATTGCAAATCAGCCCAATTTCGACCAGGCTAGCTACTGTGCGCACGACCAGGAACTGCCGTGCTTGTGCGCCGTGGTTGCTCATCGCCGGTGAGGCTTCGCCCGCGCTCGTGACCATGCATGCCGGTGCGCACGTGTCCCCACTCCAGCTAGTGCCGTGGCAAGGCTGCTGCTACGTCGACGACCAGTGCTGCTCCAGCGCGCGATCAACGGCTTTTTGTCAGCAACTCCTCGCCACGTCGCTTTGCCGCGCCAGTGTTGTCGCCACTGCTTGCTACAACTTTGCCAGGTCCCGATGAGGCGACATTGTGATCAGCTGAGAGCTTGTCGCCGTCGCATCACCGTTCTTGCTGTGTCTTCGCCGCTGATGTTCAGCACGCAACCAATCTTATCACCGGCTGCTAATCACTTCGCTGCTCCCTCCTTGCAAGTTGCGCCTGGCCTATTTAAACACTACTGTACCCTCAGCAACTCCTTTCCTTCACTGGAAATCAGCTAAGTCTCGAAATTCTCTTGTCTTGGTCTTCTTCTCCGGCGAGCCATCGAGGAGCTTCACGGTGGCAGCCTCAACCACAGCATCTCCTGCCAAATTAACCGCACCAGTGAGTTCCCCTTATCTCTCTCATCGTGCTGTACCATCTAATTGGTTTATATTGCATCCAGTCGCCGGTGATCGCCGGAATTGGCTGAAAATCGAAGATTGCCCTGTTCCGGCAATGCAGGCCAAATCAATTCGAATTAGCCCTCGAACCTGTGAAGCAAATTGATCAGTGGGTTATTTCAAGCAAGCCTGTAAGCTTAGAATCCTTAATTAAACATCATTCGAAGCTTTTCCCAAATTCAAGCTCTACCAGAAAACCGGCGATCGTCGCCAGGCTTCTCCGGTGATCCTCCAGTCAATTTGATGTTACCAGAAGCTTCCCTATACCTCCTAGATGCTCTCCAAGCAAAGAATTAAGTTCTCTCGGCCTGTAGCAAAAACCCCCAAATAGCAGTGTTCTTCTCCGGCACAGTTCACCGGAAAAGTGTTCCCGGCCATTTCAGCCCTCGAAACTTTGTCATTTAGATGTGCCTTAGCCTCCTGAGTATTTTTGTCTTCTAGCTCGACACCTAGATCGGCCTAGATTGGAAGTTATAGCCATGCCAAGTTTGTGTCCAGAACTGCTCCAGTGCAGCCAGTTCATCTCTGTTCATCATCAAATTTCTTGCTTTCCAGCCATTTTCAGCCCTAGATCCTATTGAATGATTTATTCCTGTTATCAATGCCTACCTCCCAGACAAAGTGGTGCATCATTTGGAGCTCCAGATCAAAAGTTATGCTAAGCCCTAGTTTTTGGCATTGTCAGCTCTATGCCAGAGCTTGCCAGCCAGTGGCATTGACCTTATTTACCCACTTCTGGTTGTGCAATTTGAAAATCACTTTGTCCACTAAATTTGTAGAGTTGTGATCTACATTTTATTCTACTACCACAAGTTAAAATAACCCCTCTATCATTCATCGACCCTATGTCGATGCTTTGAACCGAATGTCGATCTAAAGACGTTCGCTGTTTTTGAGCGAACCAGTCGCAACCTTGACATCATTCTGATATTTTGAGACATTTGGAACCTTGTAAACCTTTGACAGCTAATCTTAACATTGGTTTCCTTAACTTAACCCTAATCAGCCTCTTAACCCAATCATTTCAGAATCATCAAGACTTCATCTTTGCATCATTGCATATAGTATAATAATGTATTGAAAATATTATGATTATTGGTTGTTTGTTTGTTGGGAGAGCAGATCAAGAGCCCGAGTTCGAGGACTTCATTGCGGATCTGACGTCAACTGCTGTATTTTACGACGCGGAAGGCAAGTCATATCCTTGGTCATCTTGAACCTATATTTTAAATGTTGCTATAATATAACCTTGAATATAGGCAATATTGCATGTGAAAGATTGAGAATGGTTGATTTATAAATTGGCAGTACTAGACTGGTTATCTGTGAAATGTGAAATAAACAAGTTTTGAGCTATGAACTATTATATGTATCTATATACTTATATTCAGGAAATAAAACCCCTAGCCGTGACTAGAAAAATGGTATGGATGGCTGTAGCACTGGAGGTGCTAGACTGCAAAGGAATGCAGGCACTGAAGGTGCAGGGTTGTGGATGGTCTGGTCACTGGCATATAAGGACTAGAACCTTGTGTTGTGCGTCTAGTGGCATGAACAACGTGCTAACCGCAAGCCTGGTATGAGACAGGCCTGAACAAGTAATTATGTGGATCGCACATGAAACCCCTGCATGAGATGTGTTGTGATGCACGATAAACACGGAGCGCGGCTCCCACACATATCACTGAAGGTGATCAAGCACGCTGACCCAGTAATGGGAATAAGCAATGGGGTGGAGGTTTGGATACAACCTGCCACAACTGTGCCTCGCTGAGAGCCACAGGGTCGGGGGTGAATTGTAAGTGATACATAACAAAAGTTCTTGTTATTTCCACCTTGCCGCTCACAGTATGAAGTGAGTCAGGGGTCCAATCATTTTGTTATGATAGGAAAGGTTTGAAAGTGGAATATCTTGCGGGTAAATTGGTACCTCTCTGCAGAGTTAAAAATGTATTCGAATACTCCGAGCTCCCGGGTTTATAGGAGTCTGCTGCGGTGGATTAAATCCACGGGGTGTGACACAAGTACTATTTTCTAAATAAAATATGTTTAAATCAAGATTACCCAAATGACATGTGTTGTCATGATAAGGAGTGCTACCGTGGGCTGTCGTGTGTCGACGTGTCGCAGTAGTGCTATAATCTAGTGAACATGAATGATGATGTTATATTATAAAAAGTGCTGCCATGAGATGAGGTATGAAAGAAAAAGGATTATTTTACAAATATCCATAATTCTTGACTAGTCTAGGTTCATATCATCACTACTATATGTATCTGCTCTTACCTATGACTTGCTGAGTACGTAAGTGCTCACCCTTGCAACATTCAACTCAATAGATGGAGCCTACTTTGATCAAGATGATGGCACGGAGTACTACGTGGATCCAGAAGGAGGAGAATCAGTTCCGCCAGAGCCCTGAAGTGTGTTGTTCTGCCGTCAACTTCTTTTGTGGGAGGGTCACCTATCTTCTGCTGTGTAGTTAAATATTTTGTTAAACCCTGAATGCCTTGCAGGCATTGTAATCCTCTTTATGTAATATTAAGGCCAGCAGGCCACACTGCTTAATATTTTGTAAGTACTCTGTTGCAATGTAATATACTCCTGTGTTTGACTCATCCTGGGAAGTCAAAGGGTTGTGGTTGAGACTAGCTGCAGCGAGCTAGGTCTCTACAGGAGTAGTCGTTGTCCCAGTCTCGGGGCGCGACAATACCTAGGAACATATTCCAAAAGATACTTGAGTCTGGATAGGGTTAAACCATGATAACTCAGTTATCTGGAAACTGGGGTATTTAGGGTAAATCTGAATTTCCTGTTTTCGAAAACAGAAAGAGACTCAGATACTGGGAGTTAGGGTTAGAATTCAATTTGGTTCCTGAAAACTTTTATCTTCAGAATAACTGGTAGGTTAAATCTGGATGGTCAGATCTTGATCTGGATCTAGAGAATAGATTTGGAGATTTTCAGGGTTTGGGAGAGATTAGGGTTCAGCTGATCTGGCTACAATTACAGGGATACATGCATGCAGGATTTTATGCAAAAACTTTTCACCCCCAAAACCAGGGTGTTACAATTTAATTGGACCCCGGCGAACTCTAGCGCCGGCGATCATCAGAGAAGCCCAGAACCCCTGTTTCCCCAATGCTGCCCGATTCAATCCAAATCAGCCCTCGTGCCAGTAGTAGAAATTGATCAGAACACTCCATTTAGTAAGCCTACCAATCTGGATTTCGAAATTGAGCTAAGATCATAGCTTTCCCCAGTTTGCGTGTCACCAGTGAGTCGGCTCTCGTCGCCAGGCCACACCGGTCATCCTCCGGCCAAATTAGCTTCACCAGTAGTTTCCAAACTTCACCCTCACTCCCTGAGCAAGGAATCAAGTTCAAACCCTCTGTATCGAAAACGCCCAATTTATGTGTCATCTTCTCCAGCGCCGGTCGCCGGAATTCTTCTCCGGCCGATCTAGCTCCGGACACCTTGTCCCTTAGATAGATTCCAGTACCCTGAGCAATATTGTCCACTAGCTCGACCTCTGAATCGACCCGAATCAAGAGATATTCCAATGCCAAGATCACTGTCCAGTAGCCCAATTTATGTCCAGGCCACCGTGTTTACTCGCCGGTTTTGGCCGCCCTCCGGCCACTTTCTGCCCTTGAGCCTGTTGAATATTTTGTTACTGTTATTAGGGCCTAACTCCTAGATAAAGTAGTGCATCAATTGGAGCCCTGGATAAAAAGTTGTGCCATGCCCTAGTTTCTGGCCATGTCTAGCACTATGTCAGTGCATGTCCACCAGTGGCATTGAATGATTTAGGCCTGTTACACTTGAGAAATTGAAATGCCTCTTTGTCCATTAGATTCCTGGAGTTGTGCTCTACATCTTTCTCTATTGCCACTTCTCCAGAAAACCTACCTAAGACCAACTTAAGGTTATGCCTAGCCGTGGACCAACTGTCGGCCTTTCGACATTCAACTCCTTTTGAGCCCATCTCTTCAATCAGCACCCAAGTGGCTTTGTCCAAAACCTTTCCCCTGCATGCATGATATATTTACTATTGCACCTATTTTCTGTATGCTTATGTAGCGTATGTGTGTATTATTTGTATCGCCGTGGAACCAGAGATTGAAGAAGCGAAAGAGATCTTCGAAGTTTTGTCCAAGTAACTAGATCCAGTATTACAAGGCAAGTCTCAATCCCTTGATCATGTCTTACCTACTATTTTGAAATGAAGTATGTTAGATGTTTTCAAGTATATGCATGCCTTATATTCAAATAAGAGTTATATTCGAATAAAGTGATTAGATATGACCTAAATAATTGTAAAGCCCCTTTTGTGATTGATTATCCATGCACCCTTGTCACCCTAGGATATCATGCTTAGGCTATACTATGCTCAAGATTATATGTTAAATGTTAAATGTTCACATGTGAGAAAAGCATATTCAAAACCCCTTTTTGTGAAAGAAAATGTGATTGGAATCGATAGTGAGGATGGTTTGATTGGATGGTGCTGTATGCGCACTGGGAATGTGAAAGACTCCTCACTAAAGATTCATAAGGACTAGAACCTTGTGTTGTACTTCCATGCGGCATGAAAAATGTACCAACCACTTGCCCGGTATGAGACGGGCGCAACATAGTAGCTTTCTCAGTATTATCTTTTCCCTGCAATGGTTGTCGGTCCGGTTTCTTGCGAGAAACTGGTGGGCCACTGAGGGCCATGAGTGATGTGAGTTCAAAAAAATTATGAGAGGAAAAGGTGGAAAGAAGGAAGTCATCCTACGCCTGATTAAGTCGTGCGCGGCTGTAATCAAAAGAGGCTATGTGTCTTGCGAGAACATAGACCAAGGCTAGGAAGTAAGGCAGTGGGGAGGACCCACAACGGTAATGAGGATTGGAATGTCTATTTACCGGGCAGGGAATTGTTAATGCTAGGATTGTAAACTGTTGTGTGATCTCAGCCTTGTCACATGCGTAAAAGTCGCATGAAGCTAATCCGACTTGAAAGCTGAGTGATCGGTGGATTAAGGTGGTACACCTTTGCAAAGTTATAAAAAGTATAGGATACTCTGAGCTCCCAGGTCATGGAGTCTGCGCGCGGTGGATTCTATCCACGTCGATGCAGCACAAGTAGCTTTGAAAGGTTTTTCACAAAATCTGAGTAAAGTGGTGACTCATGGATGACCGCCACACATAACATCTTCTGAAAATCTACTTAGGATTTTAAAAGCCTCGCTTTTGAAAACAAAGACCTTTTCTTCAAATTAAGAGTGAAAATCTATTCTATTCCTATATATAAAGCCAAGACCTCTTTCCTTGAAAACCCCTCATCTATATATCTGCATTCTCATAACGAGACTTGCTGAGCATCTTGTAAAAACATGCTCACCCTTGCCTTTACACACAAATCAGAAGAAGAAAAGATTTGAGGACCCTGATTCCTTTAGCCTTGAGCACCAAGAAGAGGAAGGAACCTTTCCAGAAGATTTGAGCTTCTAGGAGGGTCATGCGCCAAGTTGAGTCTGATGTGGTAAAGGCCCGAGCCGAACCGCTGCAGAAGGAAATGAAGACCTTTGTTGTTGCTTTTGTGTTATATTTCTGTATTCGGTACCTCGATACCGATTCTTTTTTATTCTTGATTTTGAAAAACTCTCTACTTTTGTATCAATTTTAATTAATGCCATTCTTGGCATTATGATAATGTAATAGTGGTCCTCGTGACCTTGTACTTGTTTTATCTATTTGCTTTACTGTTTAGAGTAAATCCTGTTGTTGTGAGCTTGTGATGTACCTTTCTGAGTGCAGCTCACCTGGGCGGTTTCCACCGGATTCCTCAAATGAGGGTCCCACAGTTTCCATGCAAACACATCTGCGTTAGCTTAAAGGAAAGTAACGAGCGCGAGTTCCTATTTGTCATACAGTGCTAACCTAATCCGAACAGTCTTAGAGGGGTCATCTAGGAATAAAGGGACTTGCTTGAGTTTTTCGTTTGGTCGCGGAGTTGTCTTGATCGCATCTGGTCCTTTGGTCGCCAACTTGACATCCCGTAGGGGTAGTTGATCGACCAGCACCAAAGAAATGCAATCACAAGTGAGAGCTGTATTTTGACTGCCTCTGATTGTGATGACGCCTTTTGGCCCTGGTATCTTGATGCACTGATAAGCATAGTGTGTCACCGCCATGAACTTGGTGAGTGAACGCCTGCCAAAGATGGCGTTGTAAGGTGAATCAAAATCAATCACATCAAAAGTAATTAATTATGTTTGAAAGTGTTGGGGGAAATCTCCACGAGACAGTCCAGGTAAGTTGCTCCACATTTGCCCGGGGACAAGACCCCCGGTGCCTGTCCCGGGCGCCGCCTTTAGCCCGGGGACATGGCCCCCAGTGCCTGTCCCTGGTGCCGCCTTTCGCCCTTTAGCCCAGGGACAAGGAACATGGCCCCCAATGCCTGTCCCGGGCGCCTTTTGCCCAGGGACAAGGCCCCCGGTGCCTGTCCTGGGCCCCCGGTGCCTGTCCCGGGCGCCGCCTTTTGCCCGGGGACAGTGATGTGACCATGCACATCATAGATAGGACCAACACTACATCAACATGGTGATCGTTCCACCAGCATGATGAGCTTGCCGGCTGTGCACGCGAACTGGCCATGGTGCGGGTCGATGATGCCATATAGTTGATGATGACACCATAGTTGATGTAGATGATGTCGAGGATGCCGTGAAGTGTTGCCAACTTGTCGTAGATGTCATGGAAGAAGTTACACTAATCCATGTTGGCGAAATGATCGAGGTAGCACTCGGCGACGACCATGCTGACGAAGAATTGAATGAAACTCTTGATGACCACCATGTTGATGTAGTGTTGGTCCTATCTATGATGTGCATGGTCACATCAGACAGAGCCTTTTGCCAGGGGACAGGGCCCCCGGTGCCGGTCCCGGGCGCCACCTTTTGCCCGGGGACAGGGCCCCCGGTGCCGGTCCCGGGCGCCGCCTTTTGCCCGGGGACAGGGCAACACCTTTTGCCCGGGGACAGGGCGACACGGCCCCCAGTGCCTGTCCCGGGCGCCGCCATTCACCCGGGGACATGGCCCCCGGTGGCTGTCCCGGGCGCCGCCTTTCGCCCGGGGACACGGCCCCCGGTGCCTGTCCCGGGCGCCGCCATTCGCCCGGGGACATGGACCCCGGTGCCTGTCCCGGACGCCGCCTTTAGCCCGAGGACATGGCCCCCGGTGCCTATCCCGGGCGTCGTCGTCCTTCCGGAGATAGAAGCCTCCGGTCCCGGGTCACGTGCGGGTCGCGGGACAAGCGCCTCGGACACGCGTGGGTCGCGGGACAAGCGCCTCGGACACGCGCGAGTCGCGGGACAAGCGCCTCGGGAATTAGCGGCCACCTGTCAAGCATCTGAGGCACCTGGCTGGGAGAAGGACGTTGCTACCCCTCGATCCGACGGTAGCACCCGGGGTAGTTTAGTCTTTTTGCTTCTTTTCGGCTATAAATACCCTTGTACACCCTCTTGTAAAGACAAGTTGCTCATTATTTGCTAGAATAGCCAATCTCACAGGTGTGCTCCGGAAGCCTCTCCCCAAGAGAGCCTCCCCAGCCGACTCCGATCCGGAGCACGTCGACAGGACTAGGGTCCCCACCGGGACCCAAACCTGTATAAACCTTTGTGTCACTTGTTGTGTTTGTCCGGCGGAGGAGGACCGATCACCCGGTCAACCTGCGTCGTATTCTCTTCGCTAGGATCATCCACAAAACCTGCCGGGGTGTTCGGAACACCACGACAGTTGGCGCCGACTGTGGGGACACGTGACAAGACGCCATGGCTCCCCCAAGAACAAGGGCCCGCACCCTTCCCGGTGACCCGGCGCCACCTGTCCGGGACACGACTGTCCCGGACCTTCCGCTCGGAGGCGGCCCGACCCAGGTACCGCCTCCCACCTTCCCTCTTAATTTAGGTGGTTCGACCTCCGGGTCGGTCCCGGTAGCTACTGTAGCCTCGGCAGGGACTAGCCTCCCCCCAACGGCTCCCCCGGCTCCCCGGGCGCCCTGCTTGAGGTTTTGGTGGAGGGCCAGCTCCGCGCCCAGCGCTGTATGGATGAGCTGCTCCACGTGTTGGCGCGGCCTCCGGCCCCCACATACACGCAGTACCCATACCCGAGGGCTATGCCCCCGTTTATGGGTCACCCGGTGGCCCCTCCGGTCTCCAGAGGTCCGGCCGCCCCGTATGACCCCTCCGGAGGGTACCCTCCCCCGGCGGGTCATACGTCCGGACCCTTTCCAGCACCGGGATCTTTCCCGGTGCCGGGGGGTTACGTCGTGCCTGGGCCCTTCGCGGCACCGGGGGGATATCCTGTTCCGGGCCCATTCCCAGGGCCGGGGGCCCATTACATGCCGAGGGTTATCCCTGCGCCGGGAGCCAGTCCCGCCCCACGTGTCGCGTTTACCGTACCGGGGGCGGTCGACAGAGCAACTCCTGTGCCTCAGCGGACCTCCCCCCGCAACGGCACCCCGGTTTCGGACATCACCACGGGGGCTCCCCCCTCGGCGGCTCTGGATAATACAGGGGCTTCCCCCTTTCCGGTTCCGGTCGTCGCCGCCGGGGCTCCGTCCTCTTCAGTTCCGGATAATACGGGGGCTCCCCCCTTTCCGGTTCCAAGCGTCGCCGCGGGCGCCCCCTCCCCGGTTCCAGATGATACAGGGGCTTCCCCCTTTCCGGTTGTAGCTTCTAGGCCCCTAAAGAGTGTTTTAGTAATTAATGACAATTACAAATGCTATACTAACGATACCTGTTAAGTTATGTCAAGAAGAAACTCAAAAGACAGGTTAATGAAAGGCAAAGAAAGAGCCTCATGATGAAGAAAGGACATTGATCAAAGAGGCAAAGATACGAAATAGGGTCTTTTACATTTTACCGGTCTAAGGTGATTAGAGAAGAATTTTGACCGAATTTTAGGATAATCGTCGTACTATTAAGAGGAGCATGTGGTGTATCACAAAATACTTCATATATGTGCCACAAATCATAAAATCAACTTGCATTGCATACTAGAAGGTCATATACTTTGAAAATGCTTGTTTCAACTCATTTCTGTCAAACTCTATCTCAGTCGGTCTGACCGTTTGTTAGACCGGTCTGACCGTTTGTTAGACCGGTCTGACCGAATAGACAGACTGACCGAGTAGGGTTTCAGACTGACCGATGTTATGTCAAAGTGTAGTTTATTCCTTTAAACGGTCGGTCTGTCCGTAGGTAAAAACCTAGGTCAGTCTTCTGGTACTTCATGATCTATCTTTCTGTTGTATTGTGTTATGACGGTCTGACTGTTTGTTAGACCGGTCTGACCGATAAATCGGTCTGACCGTGCTTTTGAACTATGGTCTGACCGTCTGGCCGGTCTGTCCGTAATTATCGGCCTGACCGTATAAAGTGTCCAGAAACTATGTCGTCTCTGGACAGTTTCACGGTCTGACCGGAATTGGCTCCGGTCTGACCGTGAGTGTACCTGACAAGGGTAGGTGAGCATTTATTGCACCTGTTTAATGCCGTTGCAATTGCGGCGGTCTGACCGGGCTTATACCTGCGGTCGGACCGCCAAGTGATCTTTTTCTCCCAACGGCCTATAACGGCTATATTTATTGTGGGGGGTATATCTACTCCCATGCACGGTCCTGTTCACAACTTTTGGCATAACTTGAACATTGTCATCATCCTTGAGAGCTTAAGAAAGTTTCATACACTCTAGGGTTCTAATTCTCGAATTTGTGAGAGTGTGCATTTGAGATCTTCTAGTGCATTGCATTTAGATCACTAAATCAATCTTGTGGCACTAGAAGAAGGTTAAGTGATCATCACCGGCTTGTTACTCTTGGAGTTTGCCGGCTCCTAGACGGCTCGAGAGAAGGTTTTGGAGAGCTCTTCAAGGAAGATTGTGAAGAAGCCTCAAAACATCTTGTGAAGGGTTGAGCACGCCTTGCCGGAGCGGTAAAGTGCATCATTAGTGAAATCGAGGTTTGGATAACTCATCACACTAATCCGGCTCGAGATCTAGGTCACTTCTCGAGAGAAGGTTGACTAGATAGAGGAGCGGTTAGAGATTTGAGTTTGCCTCAACGTGGATTAGGGGTGATCGGCAAATCACCGAGACCACGGGATATATCCTTGTGTTAAATTGTTCATTGTTCATCTTGTTTTAGTTAATTGCTCCCATTTGCTATTAATTGCTTGATTAATCGTTAATTTGCTAAAATCGCCTATTCACCCCCCTCTAGTCGATATCCTAGATCCCTTCCACCGGTTCCGGGAGTCTTCGCAGGGGGCTCCCCTCAGCCGGCCCCGGTAGCCTCCGGGCCGGTAGCTACAGTGCATGAGCTCCCTCCTCCCCCGGGGCCGCCCCTGAGGGTGCCCCCAGCGGACCAGGTCCGTTTCTCCCAGGAGGAGGTCGAGCGAATGCGCACGGCCAAGTGCGGGGAAGAGCTTCCCCCGGGTCGCAGACGCGGAGAGCCTCGCTCCCGCACTGGCCGGGGGAAGAGACCCGCCGAAGAACCAACCTCTCCGGGGGAGAGCCCGGACGTCCGGGAACTCAGCCCCAGCCCGAAAGAAAAGCGTCGTTACCACCATGCCGGCGGACCTCTTGGGCCGCTCCCCGACTCTGACAACGAAGGCGCGTCCCCTGTCAAAGGGGACAGCGATCGGGATTCTCCTCGGAAAGTGCAGGGGGCTAATCAGCCACTCTGCCGCAGACTTCGGTACATTCGATGGCCGCGGCCTTACCGCCCACCGCACATCGAGCACTACAACGGTGAGGCCGACCCCTATGAATTCTTTCAGGTATACTCCACCGCCATCTCGGCGGCTGGGGGGGACGAGACGGTACAGTGCAACGTCTTCCCCCTCTACCTCACTGGGATTGCCCGGTCCTGGTTCTACAACTTGAAGGCCAGCTCCATCAAGTCCTTCGCGCAGCTCAAGCGCGAGTTCTACGCGAACTTCCAGGGGAACTACGTGCGTCCCCTGGATTCTTCGCAGCTGTACACCGTCCGGCAGAGGACGGGGGAGACCATCCGCAGTTTCTTCAAGCGCTTCACTCAAGTGAAGAGCAAAGTGGCTCACGTCCCCAACTCTACGGTCATCGAGGCGTGCAAGAGCGGGATCCTCCCGGGGGAACTCCACCGGAGGCTCTCCCGAAGCTGCCCCTCCTCCGCCGATGAGCTCTTCAACGTACTTGAAAAGTATGCTCGGGCAGAGGAGGACGACCTCTGGAAGAAAAACCAGGGGGCTCTCGCCCCCACTGACCGGGGGGCCAAGGACCCCCTCAAACGACCCAGGCATGGGGGTCGTAACGAGCCATGGCCTCGGGACACTTTTGTCCTCGAGGGCGGAGGCGGCTCGCGCGACGCCCCGAGAGGTAACCGCCCCTTCCCCAAGCCGAGCGGCCGTGGGGGAGGACAGTCGTCCCGCGGCAGGGAAGGCCCCGCGGGGAGAAGCAGGGAAGGACCGTGGTGCACCTTCCACGAGTACAGTACCCATGCTACCCAAGAGTGCCACCAGCTATTGCAGCACTTCGCGGCGTTCCTCAACCGGCATGGGCAGGGGGGGGACTCCAGCCTCCTTGCCCCCTCAACCGGCTGTACCGGCCCTTCCTGCTCCGGCGGGGGGACAGCAGGGACAGCCGCAGGAGGGGGAGCCGTTAGAAATTCTCCCCTTCCAAACTTCCCAGAGGCGTGTCAACGTCATCATGGGAGGGTCCGCCTCCAGGCGGGACTCTAAGGGCCAGCATAAGGAGTACGCGCGCGAAGTGAAGGTGGTGGGGGTGCTACACCTGTCTCCTCCACCTAAGTGGTCGGACGTCCCCCTCACCTTCACGGCGGAAGACGCGCGTGGGGTCCGCTTCCCCCACCACGACGCGCTCATCGTCTCCACCACCATCTATAACTGCCACCTGGCCAGCATCCTTGTGGATGGCAGGAGCTCCGCCAATGTCCTCTACCTGAAAGCTTTCAGGGAGATGCAGGTGGACGAGAGGCTCTTGCAGCCCGCAGCAGGGCCCTTGCAAGGATTCATCCCGGGGAAGGCGATCCACCCCGTGGGGAAGATCGACCTCCCCATGACGTTCGGCACCCCGGAGAACTACCGAACCGAGATGGTCCGGTTCGACGTGGTGGACCTCCCCTCCTCCTACAACGCGATCATGGGGAGGACCACGATCAACCGCCTGGGGGCTGCCACCCACCAAAACTACCTCTGCATGAAGATCCTTGGGCCGCATGGCGTGATCACCGTCCGGGGAGACCAAGACATGGCCCGCGCTCTATACGTGCGTGCCGCTGCAACAATCGGGAGCATCAACATCATTAAGGCACCGGGGGGAGAGGTCTCTCCCCCGAAATCAGACGACGCCGTGATACCTCCCGGGAGGCCCCTCCCCAAGCCGCGTCCGGAAGGGGGCCTCCGGAAGGTCCCGCTGTCCCCGGACGACGGGGACAAAACTGTCCGGATCGGGGTGGAGCTCCCCGAGGAGCATGCAGAGCAACTTGCGGCCTTCCCCGAGGAGCATGCAAAGCAGCTTCCTCAGCTTCCGACATGCAAGGCGTCGCCCGGGATGTCATCGAGCACAAGCTCGCGGTGACCCCCGGTCACCCCCCAATCAAACAGAAGCTGAGGAAACTCTCCCTTGAACGCCAAGAGGCGATCAAGGTGGAGATCGCCCGACTCCGAGAGGCGGGGTTCATTCGGGAGCTCATGCACCCCGAGTGGCTCGCGAACCCCGTCCTCGTGAAGAAGTCGAACGACAAGTGGCGGATGTGCGTGGACTTCACCGACCTCAACCATGCATGCCCCAAGGACAACTTCCCACTCCCGCGGATTGACCAACTGGTCGACTCCACCGCGGGGTGCGAGTTGATGAGCTTCCTGGACGCCTACTAGGGCTACCACCAAGTCCGGATGGCAGAAGGGGACGAGGAAAGACGAGTTTCATAACTCCCCTCGGAACCTTCTGCTATGTCCACATGCCCTTCGGGCTGAAGAACGCCGGAGCGACCTTCCAGCGCCTCATGACGCTGGTCTTCAAGGACCAAATCGGTCACAACGTCGAAGTCTACGCCGACGACGCGGTCGACAAAAGTCCCCGCGCAACCGCCCAAGTCGACGACCTAGCGGAGACCTTCCGCAACCGCCACGCGTATGGGTTGAAGCTCAACCCGGAGAAGTGCGCCTTCGGCGTACGCGGGGGGAAGCTCCTGGGTTTCCTTGTGTCCCAATGGGGCATAGAGGCAAACCCCGAAAAGATCTGGGCGTTCCTGGACATGACCCCGCCGCGCTCCGTCATGGACGTTCAGCGACTCGCCGGCCACTTAGCCGCGCTGAGCCGCTTCGTCTCGCGGTCGGGGGAATGAGGCCTCCAATTCTTCAAGATCCTCCGGGGGCTCGAGGGGTTCCGGTGGACCCCCGAGGCCCAGGAGGCCTTCGACGACCTCAAGAAGTACCTCATGAGCCCTCCAATGCTGGTGAGTCCATCTCCAAAAGAACCCTTGCTCCTCTACCTTGCCGCGACCCTGGTCACCGTGAGCACGGTATTGGTGAAGGAGCAAGGGGGCAGCAACGTCCCGTGTACTACGTAAGTGAGGCCCTCCAAAGGGCCAAAACTCGGTACACAGAGATGGAGAAGATCTGCTACACCCTCCTGGTGGCGTCCCAGAAGCTTCGCCACTACTTCTTGGGACACCCCATCACCGTCCCGTCGTCCCTCCCCCTGGGGGAGGTGCTTCGGAACAAAGAAGCCACCGGCCGGAAAGGGAAGTGGGGGGCCGAGCTCGCCCCCTTCTCCCATTCCCTCATAGGCCGCTCCGCCATCAAGTCACAGCTCCTCGCCGACTTCGTGGCGGAGTGGACTCCTGCCTCCGGGTCCGGGGAAGAAGACCTCCCGGCGCTGCCCCGATGCAGTGACCATTGGACACTCATGTTCGATGGGTCGCTATGTCTCGCCGGGGCCGGTGCGAGAGTAGTCCTCCGGAGCCCCGAGGGGAAGGAACTCGAGTATGTGGCGCGGCTCGAGTTCCCCGCAACCAACAACGTCGCCGAGTACGAGGCTTTGCTCCTCGGGTTGCACCTTGCGCGCTCCCTGGGGATTCGATGCCTCCTAGTGAAGGGAGACTCTCAGCTCGTAGTTTGCCAAATGGACAAGTCCTACCTGTGCCATGACGCAAACTTGAGTCTTTATTTGCAGGAGGTGCGCAAGATGGAGCGGCACTTCGACGGCCCCGAGGCCCGGCATATCCCACGAAGGGACAATGATCGGGCTGACACCCTAGCCAGGGCAGCCAGCGCCCGGGAACCGCTCCCCAAAGGGGCCTTTCTGGAGATCGCCGCGAAGCCCTCGGTGGCCTCCTCGGACACGGGCGAACCTCCGAATTTCAATTAGGACGCCTTGAGAAAGGCCCCACGGTGGGCGCCAGCTGTCGACGATTCGGACTCGGAGTCCTCAGCCGAACTTATGCAGAATTTGTAATAGTGAGACCTTTCAAGATGACCCTTCGGGAAGGTATGCTGAACAATGGTGAACAGGAGCACAGAGAATTTAGACAGGTTCGGGCCCTCGATGGTGGGAGTAAAAGCCCTACGTCCTGTTGAGATTTCACTAAGTGTGGTAAAATGTTTACAAATAGAAGGAAAAGTCCTCACAGGCAAGGATTTTTCCTGTAAAAGCGTACAAAGATAAGCTAAAAAAGACTTAAAAATGCTATACGAGGTGTGCCGTAGACTTGGCTAACTTCGGTCCTCTCTTGATTGATACTTCATGCCATCCTTTTATACTGCTTGAAAGGGTGCCATGTGAAGAAAACTGCATCAATCGGTTGCACGGACGGTTGGATACAGTTTTTGGAACTGCTCTTAACCTCCACGCAGGTTAAACACGTGTTATTCATGAATAACTGTACGTGTTAACCTCCTGACGGTTGATTTTCCACGTGTAGGAATCTTCAGGATACTTAGAATATCCTATCGTATGGGCAACCGAATAGATAGATCCCAGGTATCCTGATCGGCAGATGTTCTGATCGCGGGATTCGACTGACCGCGTAATATCCCGAATGTGTAGTTCGCGTATAGCCCACGAACTTCTGACCGCGCAAGGCTTACGGTCTGACCGCGTAAAGCTGCGACTTGATCGCGTAAAGCTTGCGACCTCGTGGTGATGCCTCTCAAAATAGCTTGAGTTCGCATCTCCAGTCATATGTCTGGTTCGAACCTGTCTTGAACTAGAAGTTTATTAGAAGTGACCCGGGTGTCAATCCTCGTCAGCTAGCCCCCAAATTCTAAGAAAACGAAGAGACGTGTTTATTTCAAATTTAAAAAACCGTGCATTGGATTTTTAACCCGGCCCTTTAACTTCTCCACTTAGTGGCGCACTAAGTGAAAACGGTTGGTTTTTCAAGACGGGTTCTGACATTATGTGACGGGCAATGATGGCGCCGTAGAGATTTTTATCTCGAGGTAAAATTGTAAATGTCTTAACGAGACTCGAGGTGTCTGGGAGGCGAACCGTCGACCTGGCGGCTATAAATACCAGACCCCTGGTTATATAAAGATTTACAATTCTCTCTTACGTCTAAGTCTTTTTCTTGTTACCTGGCCTCCTCCCTTTTCACATACTCCTCCCAATGGCAGATCACGAAATCATCGAGATTGAGAGCGATGAAGGGGAAATTGTCGAACAAGGGTCTCAATCTAATGAGGTCCTGTCTCCCTTAAGGAAGAAACCCAAGGTTGACGAAGGATCTTCCAGTGGGACAAAGGTGAAGAATGTAGCGAGTTTCTTTCTTCCTTCAGTTCCTTTGACCCTCCCCGTTCATGCCTCTCGGCAAGTTAGGCCTTTATCCTTAGAGAAAGATCCCTTCACATTCAATTCTCCCATCCTTTTGGGTGATCAACATCCTGGTCGGCAAGCGGTGACTATCCCTCGACCAGATGATTGCCATATTGGGTTGGCGAAGCAATCTTCTTCTGGGAACAGTCCTGCCCTCAGCTGAGATTGAGAGGCGGACTAACTACCTCCTCAGGGCGTACAACGCCGAGGTAGAAGGCCCCAAGGGATCTCCTCGTCCCCAAAGCTTGATTCATGCTGGCGACGACCTTAAACAGGAGCGCCGAAAGGTAAACTTTCCACTTGGCCTCTGTTTTTCAGGTCTCATGTATATCCAGCACTAATCAATTCCATTGGAATGAGAATAGCTCCTAGGGAGGTTTGCGGATGCAACATTCCCAAGTGAAAATGTCGGCTCTCTGAAGAAGCCGACGGCGAGGAACGTGAAGAAAGTCTCTCAGAGACCCAGGACAAAGAGTCCTGCCTCTAAGAAGACCAAGCTGAACCCTGGAGAGGGGTCTTCACGAAGCGTTCCTCGTCTCGCAAGAAAGACTGCGGTAAGATATCGCATTCCTGCTACTTTTTCAGGCGCGACATGGAATCACTTCTTCGTCGTACAGGGAGAGGGGAGCGAGGAGGAAGAGGATGACGTTCCTCTGATCCTTCGAAGGAGGAAGATCGCGGATCTTCCATCCAGCGATGCCCCAAGCTGCCCCGCAGAAACCACAGCTGCCGAAGAGGTGGCCGTGGCTGATCCTGCGACCACCAAAGATCTTGTGGTCGCGGGTGACCTTCCAATTCCTGAAGCCCCCGAGGTTTCAGGATCAATCATCTCTGCTTCCCTGGTCGAAGGGACGACTAAGGTAAAGGATCTTTTCGATTATTCCCTCCATGACTCTTTCTGTGCATTTGACAAGTTAATGTACATACAGGAAGGAGAGCTTCCCCCTGGGTCCACTGGGGATTCCAGGGAGGAAAATCCTCCTCCTCCGCGGACAGAGGAGGAGGTAGACGAACAAAGGCCGGTTGTGATGGTTCCAGCAACTCAGGAATCGCCAAGGCCTTCAGATGCAGCCCCACCAGTTAGTCCGGTGGCCCAGGTAAAGACCTATGTGTCTTTACTTGTCCCCTAAGAATATGCTTGTAACGTGACATTTGCAGGGGGGTGCTGTCTTATTTACCATAAGGAAGGCAAGAACCGGAGACGGCTCTCCTTCACAAGGGGAATTTTCCCAGAAGTCTCAGGAACGAATGGGATTTCGAATAAGGTAAAAACTCTTACTTGACAGTAATCTTAGATAAAAACTGTCTGATCCATTCTTCCTGTTAGGCAAAAGAAGACAGCGCCTATACCTTCAACCGCCACTGGGGTGGTTGAAGCCAGGGCTAATGAGGGAGCCTCTAACGAAGAGCGCTCTACTCCCGTGGTTCAGGAAGTCGTCCGGACCGCGGGAGGTGAAACAAGTGCAGGGACTAGGTCACCACCAGTGGCCTCTGGGGGTGGCGTCCGGCCGGCACTCCCAGCAACTGTCCCCGTCGCAGGCACTTCAGGCGCGCTAGCAAGGATTCCTGCTAGCATGGATGATGCCGCTTTGAATAAGTTTATGAAGGTATGATCACCTCTGTTTCGGCGCTTGAATCGCCTTTAGAGCATACTTGACTCTCTTGCTTTGTGTCACAGGGCTTGTCATGGGTGACGAGCCAGTCGCATGCTGCAATGGCTAGCATGGCGGCTGTTCAAAAAGATCGTGACAGCTTGCGCAAGTGAGGATCGTCATTCTTCTGTTAATATAAGTAGGCTTTAATTGTGACTAACTTGATTTTGCTGCAGAGAGGTTACATTCTTGAAGAAAGAGTTAGCCAAGATAAGTCTGAACTCAGTTTCAGAGTTCCAGAAACTACGGACTGAAATCAATAAACTTCAGTCTGAGAAGGCTGGTAAGTCGATCCTCAATTTGGGAAGACTTAAAGCCGTTTCTTGTTTAATAACCTCTTTTCTCTGTACAGCGCAAGCAGGTCACATTACACAGCTTGTCAAGGACAAGATGCTTCTTGAGTCCTCGCTCAACCATACTGATCAAGTGGTCAAAGAGTTGAGCCTACTGGTCTTCGAAAAACTGAAGGCCATAGCCAGCCTCTTGAATACCAACGTGGTTGAGTTGAGGAAGGATGACCCAACTGTCAGCGATTGGGCATCAGTGCTCACAACTCAAGCAGAATCACTGCTCGAATATCTCCCTGGAGATTTACGGTGACGTGAAGAGACAATCAGGACGAGAGTCCGATCAGCCGCTTCTGCCGTACTCAGCCGGGTTCGACTTCACCATGGCCCAGATGCGAATCTGAGCGCGCTGGTGGGACCGGTTGAGGTCGAGAGTGATGAACTGCTTGATGCCATTATTGAAGAAGTTAAGCCCTTCGTTGACAAACTTTTGGCTGAGCTGAGGATCGAATGATCCTTATATTTTGTAATCAAACAATTGTAATTATAATGCTATGTATGTAAAACTATTTTTTTCAAAAGAAAGTGCATATTCACATCATAAGTTTCACACTATAAGTATATTCCTCTAGCCCCCGCCTCTGTTTTATGAATACTGAAGCCTTAGTATTTTAAGCAGAGGGGAAAACATAAATATGATGACCAGGGATATGTGCTTCAAACCGATGGCAAGATTAAATTAACATTCTAACCTTATTGCAAACTGGTAGCCACCCAAATGACCGAGAACTAGCCAGATAGTCCCGTGTGCATTGAGAAACGGCTTATTTAGGAGTGACTTATCTGGAAGTGATCATGGGATCGACCAGCGAATCTGGTTAAAAAATGCTGTAATAACCTAACCGCCGGCGATCAGCCCCCAGGTCGAATTTGTATAATTTGGGCTTTAAAGAAAAACACTTATAATATGAAAACAAGACATGCTTTTTATGAAAAGATGCTAATTGAACAGGAAAAAGGTGATTGGAATACTTACACGTAAAACTTGCGAAGTTGATCGATGTTCCAAGTATTGGACAAAATCCGACCATCCTCCATGGCTAACCGCGCAAATCCTGGCCGCGGCACTGAGACGACAGTGTATGGTCCCTCCCACTTTGGGGAGAATTTATTGCGGTTAGACTGGTCTTGAATTTTTCGTAAAACCAAGTCGCCCACGTTGAGATCATGTGGTCGCACCTTTTTACTGTGATACTTGCGTAGAGCCTGCAAATATACCGCGGACTTAATCAGGGCGCGATCACGCCGTTCTTCCAGGAGGATGAGATCTTGCGATCGCTGTTCGGATTGGTTGACCTGTTCGAATTGATTCGTGCGAACAGATCCAATACTTACTTCCATAGGCAACACAGCCTCGGCCCCATAGACCAAATGGAAGGGTGTCTCACTGGTGGCTCGACTAGAGGTAGTCCGTAGTGCCCATAGAACAGTATAGAGCTCGTCTGCCCAAGCCCCCGAGCGGGTCTTGAGGCGATCAAAAACACGTTTTTTGATGCCTTGCAATACTTGCCCATTGGCCCGTTCTACGGCACCATTGCTTTGTGGATGTGCCACGGAAGCAAAGCACACCTTGGTCCCAATCTGATCGCAGTAGTCTAGGAAAAGACCGCTAGCAAACTGAGAACCGTTGTCTGTGATGAGACGGTTTGGAACACCAAATCGTGCCACAATGTTCTTGTGAAAGAACTTTTGTGCGGCTGATGCAGTAATATTTCGTACTGGTTCGGCCTCAATCCACTTCGTGAATGTGTCAATGGCTACGAACAAAAACTTGTATCCATTGACCGCTTGTGGCATAGGACCGACGATGTCCATTCCCCAGATCGCGAAAGGCCATGCGAGAGGAATAGTTTGCAATGCATAAGCAGGTCGATGAACCTGTCTTGCATGAAACTGACACTGTGGACACATCTTGACCATAAGCTTGGCATCATCGAGTGCCGAAGGCCAGTAGAATCCCTGTCGAAAAACTTTTCCGACCAGTGTTCGGTATGACGCGTGTGCACCGCATACACCGTCATGTATTTCTTTCAAGAGGGATTTTCCTTCCTCCTGAGATATGCAGCGCATGAATACTCCTTGAGTACCCTTTCTGTACATAACCCCATCTATGAGTTTGTACAGACGCGCCTTTCGAATTAACCGATCGCTTTTGGTTTCATCCTCAGGTAGGGTCCCATGTTCAAGATAGACCCTCAATGGATGAGTCCAATCTTGTTCCTGACCGAGGGTGGCAACGAAGGCTATTGCCGGATCATCCTCGACCGAAGTCATGATCGAAGGATGGTCCAAGTGTTCCATGAACACTCCTGCCGGAGCGGATGAGCGTGAGGATCCAATTTTGGATAATTGGTCTGCGAGAATGTTGTCCTTTCGCGGGATGTATTGGACTTCGAAATGACTGAAGTGTTTTTCCAATCTCCTCACTTCCCCCAGGTAATGAGCCATTGTCTCATCGGAGGTGCTGTACTCCTTGTTTACCTGGTTTACGACCAGCTGTGAGTCCCCCCTCACCACTAATCGACGGACTCCGAGGAATTTTGCTGCCCGGAGCCCTGCAAGAAGACCTTCATACTCTGCTGCATTGTTGGTTGCAACAAAGTGTAGTTGAATGACATACTTAAGCTCTTCGCCCTGAGGCGTAACTAAGACCACTCCAGCCCCTGAGTGTTGAAAACTACGAGAGCCGTCAAAGTACATTGTCCAATAATCGGGGCACTCCAGTTCCTTTGCCAACTGCACAGGTGGCTCAGGGTTGGTCCATTCGACCACAAAGTCGGCCAAAACTTGAGATTTAACCGCCGTGCGAGGGGTGAAATGGATCTCAAAGGCACCGAATTCGACCGCCCATTTGGCGATTCGACCAGATTTCTCTGGATTTCGGACAATATCCCCTAAAGGAAAAGAGGAGGGTACTATGATCTTGTGTGCTTGAAAGTAATGTCGTAGCTTACGGGAAGCCATCAGTAGCGCGTAGAGTATCTTCTGGACCTCAGGGTAGCGCTCCTTAGGACCATGAAGTACTTCGCTCACATAGTAGACGGGTCTGTGCACCCCTTCCCTTTCCGCGATCAGAACTGCGCTTACCGCGTGTGGGGTGGCCGCCAAATACAGAAGTAATGGTTCATCCTTTTCAGGAGACACCAATACTGGCGGACTGGATAGATATGTTTTTACCTCCTGAAACGCTTTTTCGGCCTCATCTGACCACGTGAAGTTATGATGTTTCCGCAAGGCTTTAAAGAAAGGTAGTCCCCTTTCGCCTAATCGCGATATGAAGCGACTTAAAGCCGCCATGCGACCAGCCAGGCGTTGAACATCCTTCATGGTCGAGGGCGACCTCATTTGTTCAATAGCTCTGATTTTCTCAGGATTAACCTCAATGCCCCTGGAACACACAAGAAAACCAAGAAGCTTTCCTGAAGAAACCCCGAAAGAACATTTCTCCGGGTTCAATTTTATTCCAAAGCGATTCAAGTTACAGAAGGTTTCAGCAAGATCGTCCAAATGAGACAATCTTTTGGTACTCTTTACAACCAAGTCGTCTACATATGCTTCGAGATTACGCCCTATCTGGGAAAGAAAGGTCTTTTGCATCAAGCGCTGGTACGTGGAACCAGCGTTCTTGAGACCGAACGGCATTCTGACGTAGCAGTATGTGCCGAACGGGGTGATGAAGGCAGTTTTCTCTTCATCATCTTCTGCCATGCTAATTTGATGATATCCTGAGTAGGCATCCAGGAAACTCATCAGTTCGCAACCCGCAGTGGAGTCAACCAGCTGGTCGATGCGGGGAAGGGGAAAGTCGTCCTTCGGACAGGCACTGTTGAGGCTAGTATAGTCGACGCACATGCGCCACTTGCCATTTGACTTGCGGACCATGACCGGATTGGCGAGCCAGTCCGGGTGATTCACCTCGCGGATAAACCCGGCTTGTAAGAGTTTGTCTAACTCTTCTCGGATGGCTTCCTGTCGATCGGTGGCAAAACGCCTGAGCTTTTGCTTTATTGGTCGTTGTCCAGGTCGAATTGCTAACCTGTGCTCAATTACTTCCCTTGGGACACCGGGCATGTCGGACGGTTTCCACGCAAACACGTCTGCGTTAGCTCGGAGGAAAGTAACGAGGTCGAGTTCCTATTTGTCATCCAGGGCTGACCCAACCCGAATTGTCCTGGATGGGTCATCTGGGCACAAAGGAACTTGTTTGAGTTTCTCATCTGGTCGAGGAGCAGCCCTGATCGCATCGATGGCGACAGTGGCGACCTGGGCGTCCCGGAGGGGAAGTTGATCAACCATCTCCAAAGATAGCCGGTCGCACGTGAGTGCCACGTTGCGACTACCTCGGACCGAAATGACACCTTTGGGGCCAGGCAATTTCCCGCACTGATAAGCATAGTGCGTTGCCATCATGAACTTAGCGAGAGTAGGCCTGCCAAAGATTGCATTATAAGCTGAATCACAATCGATTACATCGAAAGTAACCAATTCTGTTCGGAAGTTATCTGGTTCTCCCAGAGTGACCGGGAGGACCACTTATCCCAATGGCATCATGGAGGGACCTGGGATTATCCCATAAAACGGATGGATTATGGGCTTGATCTTCGAACGAGGAATTTGCATCTCGTCGAGTGTCTTGACCAATAAAAGATCAAGGGAACTTCCCCCGTCGATCAGGACCCTTTCGACTCTCGCGTTACTGATGATTGGGGTAATAACCAGGGTAACCTCAATGGTCGAGTTAGCCCCGCAGGACAGTCAGCGCGGTCGAACGTCAAAGGCATATCCGACCAACGGGGATATTGAGGTTCACCAAGGGATGTCTCCGTTTGGTTAACCTCTCGGCAAAAAGTTTTAAACTGCCTTTTGGAAACGAAAGACGAGGAACCTCCGAAAATGACATTAACATGATTTTGAGGTACCTGGTAAGCCATTTCTTCGTCTCCATCGACGTCTCTAACCCCGCACGCCTGCTCTTTGGGCGGTAAGGTTGGCATTGGCCCAGCTCCTTGGTAGAAATCATCCAGCTGTTTCAACCAACTCCTGCAGTTTTTGAGATCGTGGCCTGCGGAATTGTGGAGTGGACACCACCTTTTGCCCTCCTGCGGATTAGTTGATTTTTCTGGCTGGTCGGAATCCCGGCCACCAGAAGCAGTTTTACTTTTAAAAGAAGACTTATTACCTTTGGTCGAAGGTGGTTTCTCCGCGACCATGACCTCACGGTACTGTCCAGAGCGGTTCCTCTTCGACTTTTTTGACTTCCCACCCGGCGAAGACTCCGGCTTTTTGCTCGAATCTTCTTTCTTGGCGTCCTTGAAGCCTGGTTGGGGCGGTAGGTCCCCCTTGTCAACCATTCGGTTCCATTCGACTGCCTCGGCTGCATCGGAGTATCGATCAGCCATATCGAATAGATCGGCCACCGATCGAGGAGGGTGGATGAGCAAGTCTTCCGTGAATCTCCGGTATCGAACGGCATGCTTAAATGCCCTGATTACAGAGCCATCAGATATGTTCGGGATGGTATTTCTTACCCCGACAAACCTCTTGACAAACTGCCGAAGCGTTTCGGTCGAAGTTTGCCGCAATCTATGCAAGTAGTCCTCCTTACCCGGCTTTTGGTAACAGTTTTGGAAATTGCTGAGGATGGCATCGCATAGCATTTCCCAATTATAGATAGAACCCTCAGGCTGATTGAACAACCAGGTTCTAGCCGGTCCTACGAGGACTGTTGGCAGGTAGTTGGCCATGACCTTGTCATCGCCTCCTGCTGCTTGGATGGCAGTAATATAGATCTGAAGAAACTCGGATGGGTTCTGAGTTCCATCAAACCTCTCAATGGCCCCTGGTCGAAACTTATCGGGCCAAACGACTGCTCGTAGGCCAGGCGAGAAAGCTTTGCAACCAACGTAAGGACCGTGAACCGTCCTGCGACTTTCGGTCGGGTTTCGAGCAAACTCACTTAATGGCGGGGTTACTCGGGGTCCCAAACGAGAATGAACGGGAACTCGATCCCTACTGCGAGAGTCCTGCATTCGCCGATATTTGTCCCGTCGGGACGGTATAGGCGGCGGGTAACTCCGTCGGCCAGAGCCAAAATGAGGACCATCTCGATCACGGGAATGTGTCACTGAGCGGGAAGAGGCTGTCGGGGTTGCCTCGGATGCGACCTCATCCAGTCTTTCCGCCAGGATCTTGAAAAATGCCGGTCTCTGCGCATCCGTGACTGTAGGAGGAAAATTGCGCATGACTTCCGCGATAGATCGCAGTCGACCATGGGTACTTCTCCTAGGGGCACCAGGCGTTATCGTTTCCTCGTCCACTGGGAAGTGCTCCGGTGGTAAGGAAGGAGTCTGGTCACGTCTATGACTACACGACCGTCGAGAAGAACTCGGGGCAGCATCGTAACGAGCCTGCGCATCTTGAAGAGCCTCTAGGGCAGTTCTGCGTAGTTCGTTGTTTTGTTGCTCGAGATCTTGCTCCTCCTTCTGTTTGCAATCTTGTTCTTCCCTGGCAGCCTGTTGATCGGGAGTTTCCTCCGACAATGCAGCAAACTGCCTAGGGAGAGAGGTCGCCGATGGGGAGAACATCTCGGTTTGTTCCGAGTCGGACTCGAAATCAAAGAGACGGTGAAGGTTATCAGGGTCGAATCTTCCTGGGCTAATTTCAGGGTCACCATCATATTTTCCCTCAGTGGGATCGTACGATGGGCCGGACCCATCACCTAGCACATTAAGAACCTCTGTGGGTTCTGACCCTGTGCCAGTTACCTCCTGGTCGATCATCATGACTTGGGGAGATGATTCAGCCTGGGGAAGATTCTGGCCTTCGACCTCTTCCATCGGAACAGGATCACTTGGAGAAGGCATTGGGATATGAGCATAATCCTCGAGATCGAAATCATTCTCGGAATCATATGCTCCAGCCATGTTTCGGCGAACCTCCGAATTTCAATTAGGACGCCTTGAGAAAGGCCCCACGGTGGGCGCCAGCTGTCGACGATTCGGACTCGGAGTCCTCAGCCGAACTTATGCAGAATTTGTAATAGTGAGACCTTTCAAGATGACCCTTCGGGAAGGTATGCTGAACAATGGTGAACAGGAGCACAGAGAATTTAGACAGGTTCGGGCCCTCGATGGTGGGAGTAAAAGCCCTACGTCCTGTTGAGATTTCACTAAGTGTGGTAAAATGTTTACAAATAGAAGGAAAAGTCCTCACAGGCAAGGATTTTTCCTGTAAAAGCGTACAAAGATAAGCTAAAAAAGACTTAAAAATGCTATACGAGGTGTGCCGTAGACTTGGCTAACTTCGGTCCTCTCTTGATTGATACTTCATGCCATCCTTTTATACTGCTTGAAAGGGTGCCATGTGAAGAAAACTGCATCAATCGGTTGCACGGACGGTTGGATACGGTTTTTGGAACTGCTCTTAACCTCCACGCAGGTTAAACACGTGTTATTCATGAATAACTGTACGTGTTAACCTCCTGACGGTTGATTTTCCACGTGTAGGAATCTTCAGGATACTTAGAATATCCTATCGTATGGGCAACCGAATAGATAGATCCCAGGTATCCTGATCGGCAGATGTTCTGATCGCGGGATTCGACTGACCGCGTAATATCCCGAATGTGTAGTTCGCGTATAGCCCACGAACTTCTGACCGCGCAAGGCTTACGGTCTGACCGCGTAAAGCTGCGACTTGATCGCGTAAAGCTTGCGACCTCGTGGTGATGCCTCTCAAAATAGCTTGAGTTCGCATCTCCAGTCATATGTCTGGTTCGAACCTGTCTTGAACTAGAAGTTTATTAGAAGTGACCCGGGTGTCAATCCTCGTCATAAGTATCTCAAAATCAAACCCTAAATCCCATAATTCGAGATCAATAAGATTCAGACTTATTTTACCCTAATCTACTCTGTTTTCAGTTCATATCAAAAATCATCCAAACATCTCAAATTTTATCTTCTATCTGTGCCAAATCATCTGTTGAATCAAGTCTACCAGATCAGTGCAATCAAAGTCAGATCAAACCTTCCAAATCTTCAGATTTCCAGATCAGTCCAAATCAAGAAATCAAATATTGCAAATCAGCCCCTATTTCGACCAGGACAGCTGCTGTGCACGACCAGAAGCTCGCCGTGGTTTCCTTGGGCCGTGCTTGCTCGCGCCGGTGAAGCTTCGCCGCACTCGTGACCGTGCATGCTTGCGTGTACGTGTCCTTGCTTCAGCCGTGCCGTGGCAATGCCGTGGCAGCGCTGACGACCAACGTTGCTTCTGTGCGCGACCAGCAACAGAAACAACAGGCTTTTGTCAGCAACACCGCGCCACGTTGCTTACTTTGCCAGCCCTTGTCGCCACCGCCTTGCACCGCCCGACATTGTTGAGTCCCGATGAAGCAACAGTGAACAGCTTTGCACCGCCTGAGCGCTATGGCGTCACCGCTCGCCGTTGTTGCAGCTGCGCTTGGCAAGTCATTGATGCCAAATCACTTGCAAGCTGCGCCTGGCCTATTTAAGCACTCCTGTGCTCAGCAGTTCCCTCACACTTCACCAGAAATCAGCCAAATCCCAAATCTTTATGTTTCAGTCATCTTCTCCGGCGAGCCGTCGAGGAGCCTCACGGTGCCAGCACGCCCTGCTGTACCAACCTTCGAATTAAAGCCATCAGTGAATTCCCCTACTCATCCTCTCTGTGTAGTATCATTTAATTGCTCACCGGTGACCTCTAACGCCGGCGATCACCGGAAATCCCGATTGCCCTGTTCCGGCAATGCAGGCCAAATTACTTCGAATCAGCTTTCGATTGTGGAAGAAAATGATCAGTGAGCCATTTCCAGCAAGCATGTGCATCAAGATCTCCAGATTGAGCTTCAATCGAAGTTTTCCCCAATTTTGAGTTTCTCCAGTCGCCGGCGATCGTCGCCAGGCCACACCGGCCATCCTCCGGCCAAATTGATCGTGCAGGTAGCTTCCTCTTACCCATCTATCACTCCCTGAGCTTGGAATTAAGTTCATTTGACATGCAACAAAAACCCCCAAATTGTATGTCATCTTCTCCGGCGCCGGCCACTGGAAATCTTTTCCCGGCCGTTTCAGCTTCATCCACTTTGTCCTTCAGGTGTGCTTCAACCTCTTAAGAATCTTTGTCTTCTAGCTCGATCTCTGAAACTGCCCAGATTTCAAGTTATAGCCATGCCAAAAACCTTGTCCAATGGCTTCACTGTGCCGTGTCGCCACTACACTTCTCCTTTGAATTTCATCACCTTCCAGCCATCTTCATCCTTAGATCTTGTTGAATGATTTGTTCCTGTTATCATTGCCTACCTCCCAGACAAAGTGGTGCATCATTAGAAGCCCTAGATCAAAAGATATGCCAAGCCCTAGTTTCTGGCCATGTCAAGATCAATGCCAGACTATGTCAGTCAGTGGCATTAGCCCTTTTCACTCCCTTCCAGATGTGCATTTTGAGCATAACTTTGTCCCTTAGATTCCTGAAGTTGTGATCTACAATTTCTTCTTCTATCACAACTTGATTTGAGCCCTTGAATTATATTTGTTGCTAAACCCTAATTTTTGACACTGTCCCAGTGCATGCTAGCCAATGGCATTGGCCTTGTTTACCCACTTCTAGTTGTGCAATTTGAAAACCACTTTGTCCACTGAATTTGTAGAGTTATGATCTACACTTTCTTCTACTGTCATAACTTGAGATAAACTCTCTAGCTTCCTTGAAGTTATGTCAGAACCTTGATCCGAATGTCAATCTGCTGACATTCACTGTTTTTGATCAAACCAACCACAAAACTGATGTTCTTATTGCAGCCTTGAGATCCTAAGAGCATCTAACACTCATCCTTAGCCAATTCCTTGAAACCCTAGATCTCAACTCAGTTCAGCTTGCAATCTCAATTATCTCCAATATCGTTCAGTCATTCTTGTAGAGCATATCTGCATATAGATCATAAAACATTTTAATATATAAGTAATATTTGTGTGTATTGTTTGGTTTGTCGTCGAGCAGATCCAGAAATTGAGTTTGAGGACTTCGCTGTTGACCCGTCATCAACTGCTGTTTCTTACGACGCGGAAGGCAAGTCATATCCTTGGTCATCTTGAACCTATATTTTAAATGTTGCTAAAACATAACCTTGAATATAGATAATATTGCATGTGAAAGATTGAGATTGGTTGATTTATGAATTGGCAGTACTAGACTGGTTATCTGTGAAATGTGAAATAAACAAGTTTTGAGCCATGAACTATTATATATGTATATATTTATATTCATGAAATAAAACCCTAGCCGTGACCAGAAAAATGGTATGGATGGCGGTAGCACTGGAGGTGCTAAACTGCGAAGGAATGCAGGCACTGAAGGTGCAGGGTTGTGGATGGTCTGGTCACTGGCATGTAAGGACTAGAACCTTGTGTTGTGCGTCTAGTGGCATGAACAACGTGCTAACCGCAAGCCTGGTATGGGACAGGCCTGAACAAGTACTTATGTGATCGCACATGAAACCCCTGCTGGAGTTGTGTAGTGATGCACATTTGGCACGGAGGACGGCTCCCACACATATCACTGAAGGTGATTTCGCACGTTGATCCAGTAATGGAAATATATGTAGGGGTGGAGGTTAGGATACAACCTACCACAACTGTGGTTCGTGGAGAGCCACAGGGTCCGTGGTGAATTGTGAGTGAGACATAACAAAAGTTCTTGTTATTTCCACCTCGCCGCTCACAATATTAAGTGAGTCAGGGGTCCAATCATTTTGTTATTGATCCGTTTGAGACCTAGCCTTGGTTTTCGCACTAGGCTCGCCCAGATTCTAATATGCGGAATGACGGGATCTTACTCGGAAATACCGAAACCCAAAGTAATTGCACAACTCTTTATTTCAAAGAGGGCTTTATACGTCGAACGTTAGACACACTTGTCTACGTCGAAGGAACTATAAGTGTCTAAAACTCAAATAAGTTCTATGACTCTTCGATTGAGTTCGATGATCTAAACTAGACCTATTACAAGGTATTTATAGTCCAATCGTATGAGTACGTATCAGACTTAGAGACCTAAACGTATTAGACTCATATAACTAATCCTAAACAGATAAGCTTAGTTATACACATTCGGATCGGATTACAATTCCAAACAGGGAACGAATTCCTTTTCCTGGTCGCGAACCAATCCATGGTCGCGGACTCATCCAGGTCGCGAATCCTTTCCGAACACGGTTAAGGTCGCGAAGCCGTATGCGATCAGGACTTGGTCGCGAAGCCGTATGCGATCAGGACTTGGAGATCCTCCCGGATCATGACTCCCTTGTTGAGAAGGAGCCAACCCCTGTTGCGACCTCTCGATCAAACTGGAGATGTGGAAATTGGGCTTGTCCATCTTCTTTGGTGTACCACTTTGCCGCACGTGCTCGTTGATCTTTCCGACAGATTCGAAAATTCTCCTTGGTGCCACTGCGGGTGGTAGTCACCTTCTTCTCCAGAATCACATCTTCACGTAGAGGTTCGTCTCGTTGATAGACCAAATCTTCAACAGATGGTACTATGGTATCTGGCTCATCATCCAGCATTGAAGGCTCAAACAGTTTGAGGTGCTCAACATTAACAACCGAGTAAATATCCATGTATGGAGGTAACTCGAGCTGACAAGCATTATTACCCACTTTCCGCAAAATCCGAAAAGGACCATAACGAATGGGTTTGAGCTTCTTACCTTCACCTTTAAGTCTCTCCTTACTCAGATGTAACCATACCATATCACCTTCTTGAAATTGCGCATCAACTCGGTGCCGATCATGTCGCGCCTTGTACTTGAGTTGAGCTTTCAGCAAGTTCTGTTCAACCTCACGATGGAGTCGTTGAATACCTTCCAGGAACTTTTGTGCTCGATCCTGATCAGATGCTTCCTTGCTGTTCTGTGCTGAGGTAGGGATCACAAACTCCATGTCGAATGGACTCTGTGGTAGAAATCCTAAACAAACCTCAAACGGTGACTTTCGAGTCGAACCATGCACTGCTCGATTAAAAGCAAACTGCAGGTACGGTATGCTTCCATCCCAGGTCTTCGGGTGCTTCGAGTTATATCCTCTCAAAAGATGAACAACTGTGCGATTAACCACCTCGGTTTGACCATCAGTTTGCGGATGAAAAGCAGTACTCCTCTTCAGCTTGGTGTCCATCATCGTCCAGAGCGATCGCCAAAAGTGACTAAGGAACCGGGTATCGCGATCAGACACAATAGAAGTCGACAGTCCGAAGTGTGTCCAAACGTGTTGAAAGAATACCCGAGCTGCCTCTTCTCCCGTGATAGTCTTCCGACAAGGTATAAGAATAATCATTTTGGAGAACCGATCAACGACCACGAATAGATAGTCGTTGCCACGTCGGGTCTTAGGCAATCCTCCCAAGAAATCCATAGATATGCTTTCCCATGGTCGCGATGGAACTGGCAAAGGAGTGTACAAACCTATTTTTCGGTTTGCCGGTTTCGAGATGCTGCAGAGACCACAGCCTCGAACAAAGCTAGCCACATCTTGCTGCATACGCGGCCAAAACACATGTCGGTGAAGATTTTGCAACGTCTTTGTAACCCCAAAGTGACCAGCTACCTTCGATGTATGCGCTTCTCGCAACCATTGAATTTGAGGTGCTCCACGAGGTATACAAAGTAAATTACCCTTGTACAAGAGTCCTTCTCGACGAACGAACTCCGTAGGTTTCCCTGTTTCGAGCTCAGTCAGTACTGTTTGAAAATCGGGGTCTTCACTGTACATAGTGGCATAGTCATCATGACATGAGGGCTCGATCTGCATGAACGCTGATAAACAGAGGGTCGTAACTGGTGGTCGCGACAACATGTCCGCCAATTTGTTGTGGACAACCGTCTCTTTCCCCAAGAGATAACACCGCCAATGTTTCACGGCCTGATGCAGTGCGCATAACTCCTTATCATAAGTCGGGTAGTTCTTCTGAGCTCCCTGGAATAACTCAGAGTGATATGCCACTGGTCGACCTTCTTGCATGAGCACTGCGCCCATTGCATAACCTGAGGCATCGGTTTCTAACTCGAACGGTTTCTGGAGATTCGGCAAAGCTAACACAGGCGCCTCGCTGATCTTCCTTTTCAGCAAGAGAAACGTGTCATCATGTTTCCCTGTCCACTCGAACTTATGATCGATCCTGGTTAATGCATGCAACGGAGAAGCCATAATCGAGAAGTGTCGGATGAACTTCCGAAGGTATTGGCATGCTCCCACAAAACTACGCACATCCGTAACTGTTCGTGGTCGCGGCCACTCGGGAATCACTTTTACCTTATCTGGGTCGATTTGCAACGTACCGTTGCCGACCAGGAATCCAAGGTAAAGTAGAGTTTGCTGGCCGAACTCGCACTTCTTACGGTTGAGGCGAAGTCGATGTTGCCGAAGCTGATCGAACACCTTTTCGACATGAATGAGGTGCTCATCCCACGAACGACTATAAACCAATATGTCATCGAGGTAAACGATCACAAAGTCGTCGATGAACTGTCTCAATACGTCATTCATAAGACGCATGAAATTTGCCGGGGCATTGCAGAGACCAAACGGCATGACCAGCCATTCGAACAGACCTTGTCGTGTTTTGAATGCGGTCTTCCACGTATCCTCCTCTCGGATGCTGACTTGATGATATCCTGACTTAAGATCCAATTTGGAGAAGACAACAGCATGCTTCAATTGGTCTAGCAGGTCATCAATACGAGGAAGGGGGTACCGGTTCTTGATGGTGATCTTGTTCAGTGCTCGATAGTCGATGCACATACGCCAAGTCCCATCTTTCTTTGGTACTAACACCACAGGAGATCCACAAGGTGAACTACTTGGTTGAATGACACCATCGTTCAGCAACTCACCAAGTTGTCTTTTGATCTCTTCATTCTCCAATACTGAGTTGCGATACATACTCAGATTGGGCAGTGTCGCATCGGACACAAGCTGAATTTCGTGCTCGACTGGACGTTTCGGTGGACGACCCTGGGTAGTCTCGAACAAATCACTGTATTTCTCCAGTAGTCTCGACAAACGACCAGAATCTTCTCGGCACGTCAACGAAAATGCTGGTCGAGTACCCTCACTTTGTCCAATGGGTCGAATCATGACAAGCACATACTTGTGACATGCATTAACAATCCGTTTGGCTTGATTTGCGGTAATCAAGTTCGAAGTGTTGACGTGGACGTCTCTACTGATTACGAACTTAACCCCGTCTTTGGTGAGGTCGTACTCTTGCGCACGCCGATGGAAATGAGCGTCTCGATCATACAGATACGGACTCCCAAAGATCACCTGACAGATATCGATAGGGACAACATCGCATTGCACCTCATCGATATATCGTGCAGAGATCGCAAACTTCAACACACACTGACTCGTAATCTGTTGGTTCACGTCGGATGTAAACCAACCCAGCGGATATGGTCGCGGGTGTGTGGTTGTCTTCAAACCAAGTCGCCGGACCAGTCCAGTGGAGACCAAATTCTTTTGACTTCCTGGATCGAATATCGCTGCGACCACTTCGTGCTTCACCTGGATGTTGATGGTGAACAAGTCCTCCGTCGGGTGATGGTCGTTCGGTGGATCCGAACCCTTCTCCTTCGGCATTGCCATCAGAGACAAGGTCGTATCCGCCTCATTAACCGAATTCACTCGGACAACTTCTTCGTCGGGTGAAGTCGCAGTAGCCGTAGTTGTTCTTTTCCCTGGTCCGTTTTTCTTTGGTCAAAGCTCAGGATGAAGCTTGTAGCATTTGTCCTTCGTATGTCCCGCAACTTGACAATGTTCGCAGAAAGCACCCGTGCCTGATTTCTTCTTCGGACTCGGCTTTTTCTTTGTCGAGGTCGCACTTTCCTTCGTGCTTTTGTCGCTGCGGGATTTGTTCTTCTTCTCGATCGCCATAGCAGTTGTGCTCGCGGTCGCGATATCTTGGACGCCGAACAGACTTAGCTCAGTACTGATCGATTTCTGAAGTCCAGATGTGTACTTCCGAAATACTTGAGGGTCGGATAGTGAGATGCCAATGACCATTGCTTGTCGCCGAAACTCTGTCGTATACTCCTGGACGGTCTGGTCGCGCCGTTGATACAATCTGTGCCAACGCTCCCATCTCTCCTCAAGGTAACCCATCGGATAGAATTCTTGTCGCAGAAGTCGTTTGAATTGACCCCACGCAAGGTCGTCAGCTTCACCACTGGCGACAAGGGCCTTCCACCATGTCTTGGCGTGGTCCTTCATCTTCAAAGGTGCAAATTTGACCTTTTGAGTGCTACTAAACCCTTTCAGGTCAAAGTAGGTCTCAAGTTGGTCGATCCAAGAATCCAGCTTCTCGGCATCGATCACCCCATCATATATGGGTATATCAATCTTAGCGTCGACTTTAAAAGATCCGACAGCTAAGGAGGTGTTGGCGAGGTCGTCGGTCTTGTGGTCGCCTTCGTCTTCATCTTCGTCTGCCCTGCGCAAGTCTTCATCAGTCTTCTCACCCATAACCTTCCCTACTTCAGGAGGTACAATCATGGCCTGCTGCTTAATCCAAGCAAGCACGGTTTCCATGTCGGTAGAGAGTTTAGCCACTTGTTCGGCTAGGTTAGCTTGAACGGAGGTATCGTCAGACATTGTCGGAGACGCGGCTGTAGGAACCGTCAATTGATCGCCTGGAATTTCACCGGAAGTTTTGTAACCCTGGCGAGTCTTCACCATCCACAGGATAGGAAAGTCGCTCTGATACCAACTTGATCCGTTTGAGACCTAGCCTTGGTTTTCGCACTAGGCTCGCCCAGATTCTAATATGCGGAATGACGGGATCTTACTCGGAAATACCGAAACCCAAAGTAATTGCACAACTCTTTATTTCAAAGAGGGCTTTATACGTCGAACGTTAGACACACTTGTCTACGTCGAAGGAACTATAAGTGTCTAAAACTCAAATAAGTTCTATGACTCTTCGATTGAGTTCGATGATCTAAACTAGACCTATTACAAGGTATTTATAGTCCAATCGTATGAGTACGTATCAGACTTAGAGACCTAAACGTATTAGACTCATATAACTAATCCTAAACAGATAAGCTTAGTTATACACATTCGGATCGGATTACAATTCCGAACAGGGAACGACTTCCTTTTCCTGGTCGCGAACCAATCCATGGTCGCGGACTCATCCAGCTCGCGAATCCTTTCCGAACACGGTTAAGGTCGCGAAGCCATATGCGATCAGGACTTGGTCGCGAAGCCGTATGCGATCAGGACTTGGTCGCGAAGCCGTATGCGATCAGGACTTGGAGATCCTCCCGGATCAGTTATGATAGGAAAGGCTTGAAAGTGGAATATCTTGCGGGTAAATTGGTACCTCTCTGCAGAGTTAAAAACGTATTCGAATACTCCGAGCTCCCGGGTTTATAGGAGTCTGCTGCGGTGGATTAAATCCACGGGGTGTGACACAAGTATATTTTCTAAATAAAATGTGTTAAATCAAGATTACCCAAACGACATGTGTTGTCATGATAAGGAGTGCTGCCGTGGGCTGTCGTGTGTCGACGTGTCGCGGTAGTGCTATACTCTAGTGAACAAGATTATCAATGTTATATTACGAGAAGTGCTGCCATGAGATAAGATGAGATGAGGTATGAAAGAAAAAGATTATTTTACAAACATCCATAATTCTTGACTAGTCTAGGTTCATATCATCACTACTATATGTATCTACTCTTACCTATGACTTGCTGAGTACGTAAGTGCTCACCCTTGCAACCTACAAATCAGTAGATGGAGCGTTCAATAACCAAGATGAAGGCGTGGAGAACTTCTTGGACCCAGAAGGAGGAGCGTCAGTCCCGTCATTACCCTGATGTGTGTTGTTCTGCCGTCCACTTCTCTTTGTGGGTGGGTCACCTATCTTCTGCTCTGTAGATGTTATTTTGCTAAACCATGTATGCCGCGAAGGCATTGTAATCTTCTTATGTAATATCAAGGCCAGCAGGCCACACTGCTTAAATATGTTGTAAGTTACTCTGTTGCAATGTGAATATACTCCTGTGCTTGACTTATCCTGGGAAGTCAAGGGTATGTGTATGCTATGCATATATGGGACTAGCTGCAGCGAGCTAGGTCTCTACAGGAGTAGTCGTAGTCCCAGTTTCGGGGTGCGACAGATATTTTTTCCCGGAGACCTTATTCCCGGCTCCCCGTTCTCATGGCGACCGGACGATTGTCTCCCGGAAAAATTTCCTCCGGAAATTTTGTCTCGGGGATTTCTTGGATATTTTTTCCCGGAGACCTTATTCCCGGCTCCCCGTTTTCACGGCGACCGGACAATTGTCTCCCGGAAAAATTCTCCGGAAATTTCATCTCGGGTTTTTCTTGGACATTTCTTCTCGGAGACATTATTCCCGGCTCCCCGTTTTCACGGCGACCTGACGATTGTCTCCCGGAAAAATTCCCCCCGGAAACCTTGGTTTGGAATTTTTTAACTTGGAAAATTCTTAAGTCACGGGCCTTCATCCCGGGAGCTGTGTCACCCCCATAGCGCGCGGAGCTACCCTCCGGCCCGCTGTGGAGGGGGGGGATAAGGAGCCCCCGAGAGTCGTCCGGACCATCCAAGAAAAACGAGCAAACTTAGCTCCATCTTATCAAAAGAAAATTCTCAAAGCAACAAGCAAACACAGCTTTATTGATCATTCAACCGGAGGACATCTTCCCCCTCCGGTGGGCGTCGGAAACGATACAACCCGGGCCATAACCCGGAAATTCTCTACGTCCTAAGGCTCCTACGCCTAATAGTCCCGGAAGCCCTCCGATAGCTCCCGGGTCAGGTCCCGGTACTGCCCACGTATGCGGCGCTGAGCTTCCCGGAGCAGGTCCTCGGGCCAATACTCGTAGCCCGCCGGTGGAAGTATTCGAAGAGGGGGAACCATCCGGGACCCTGGCCGCCGAGGGGGTAACTCGGCGCGATGATTATCGAAGTTATCCAAGTGCCACTCCGGATGCCATCGCAACCGGACCGGCTCCCAGACAACGTCCCCGCTGCGCTCCCCGGACAAGAGACTCAACAAGATTAAAGCGGCTTGGGCATCCCCCGGGGGGCACCCACCGGGGCTCAAAGGCCTCGCCCCCGGGGAACTTCTTCCGGACCTTCGCCTGGGAGTAACCTCCCGGGAAACCTAGTAAAAGTGCATTCATATAGACTTAGAAAAATTTTCAATTCTGTTGCATTTCAAAATGTCTTTTTACAAGTGTCCGGGGCTTCTTCTAAGAAGCTACCGGGAGCAAAATCCTAAGAAAGCAAAAAAGGGGTCCTATCTAAGACCCGAGGGGAGGCTCATACTTGGTCATTGGCGTCCTCCCCCCGGGGGGCTTCCGCCGGGGCCGGGGCATCCGCTCCCAGAGGCGCCGGTGCCGGGAACCTCACCCGGACGATCCGGTCGTAGAAGCCCCCGGCGAGCTGCTCCACCTCCCGGCGCGAGGGCTCGAAAAACTCCGGGAAGCTCCAGGGGATGCGGCCCCCGATAGCCTGGGCGCCCACCCCCCGGTGCTCCATGAGCCTGGCTGCGGCCACCACCACGGGGATTGCCCGGCCTCGCACCCGGGCATCTGCGGCCTCCGGGATCATGGAGACTTGTGCGTTAAGAAAACGCACAGCCTCCGTAAAAGTGGCCGGGGGCACCTCGGAGCTGCTCCCGGAGCCGAGGCTCACGCCAAGTGTCGTGGTATTGCGAATACCCCGGCAGGTTTTGAGAGTGATCCTAGCGAAGATTACGCGGCGCGGGTTGACCGGATGACCGGTCCTCCCCCGCCGGACAAGCACAAAGAATGACACACGGGTTTATACAGGTTCGGGTCCCGGTGGGGGCCCTAGTCCTGTCGACGCGCTCCCGACCGGAGTCGGCTGGGGAGCCTCTCTCCGGGGGAGAGGCTTCCGGAGCACGCCTGTGAGTTTAGCTATTCCAATAAATGAATCGATCCTTTACAACAGAGGGGTACAAGGGCTATTTATAGCCCCCAAAAAGCGGCAAAAAACCTAAACTACCCCGGAAGCCACCGTCGGATTGAAGGGCAGGACCGTCCTTCTCCCGGTCAAACGCCTTGGATGCTTGACGTGGGGTCGCTAGTTCCCGAGGTGCTCCTCGCGTGACCTGCACGTGATAAACAGTTCAATACTTTACCTTTAGGAGGGTGATGAGGCCCGGGAGGCCCCGGAGGCCACGTCCCGGGAGCCGAAAGGCGGCGCCCGGGGAGGCCCCGGAGGCCACGTCCCCGGGCCAATGGCGGCGCCCGGGAGGGCACCGGAGGTCACGTCCCGGGAGCCAAAAGGCGGCGCCCGGGGAGGCCCCGGAGGCCACGTCCCCGGGCCAATGGCGGCGCCCGGGAGGGCACCGGAGGCCACGTCCCGGGAGCCAAAAGGCGGCGCCCGGGGAGGCCCCGGAGGCCACGTCCCCGGGCCAATGGCGGCACCCGGGAGGGCACCGGAGGCCACGTCCCGGGAGCCAAAAGGCGGCGCCCGGGGAGGACCCGGAGGCCACGTCCCCGGGCCAATGGCGGCGCCCAGGAGGGCACCGGAGGCCACGTCCCGGGAGCCAAAAGGCGGCGCCCGGGGAGGCCCCGGAGGCCACGTCCCCGGGCCAATGGCGGCGCCCGGGAGGGCACCGGAGGCCACGTCCCGGGAGCCAAAAGGCGGCGCCCGGGGAGGCCCCGGAGGCCACGTCCCCGGGCCAATGGCGACGCCCGGGAGGGCACCGGAGGCCACGTCCCGGGAGCCAAAAGGCGGCGCCCGGGGAGGGCACCGGAGGCCACGTCCCCGGGCAAATGGCGGCGCCCGGGGAGGCCCCGGAGGCCACGTCCCCGGGTAATCGTGACACATCTTACCTGGACTTATTCTCGCGGAGATTTCCCCCGACAGCAGCCCCCCATGCCCGCCGGGGACGATGCTCGAGTCCCCGGTGGGTATGGTTCAGGTCACCGGGAAGATCTCCGGGCCAAGTTACCGGAGTCGCGACGCTTCGGTTTCCGTGCCCCACACTTAAAGCCGCGCCGTTTTGCCATAAATGTGCGCGCGGTTCGAACCGGCGCCTCAATTTTTACGCCCGTCCCTTCGTTTCCCGCGCACGGTTTGAACTTCTACGGCCCAGATTGATCCGCGGGTGCCACGTGGCGTGCATCTAGACCACGGCCCGCCCCTATAAATAGGGCCTTGGGGGGCCCGGAAGCTCATTCCAAATTCTCAGCCCCAACGATCTTTGCTCTCCCGGTAGCTTATTCCGGTAGCTTTCTCCGGTAGCTTTTTCCGGTAGCAGGCGTCCGGGAGTTTCTAGTAGTAGCCTCCTGCAAAGTTAGCCACCAAAAAGAAAACTAACCTCATGGCACCCAAGGGTCGAGCGAAGACCACAGAGGTGCCCCCGGAGGAAATCCCCTCGGATTTCCTCTGGGCGTCCGAGTTCACGGCCGAGGACGCCGAGTCCTTGGCCGAGAGGGGCATCGTTGCGGCCGTGGACATCCGAGTCCCGGTGAAGAAGGACGGAGCCCCCCGCCCCAGGCCTGGGGAGATCGTGGCCTTCGAGGCCTTTATCGAGGCGGGGCTCCGGCTCCCGGTGCATCCCATGCTCCGGGAGTTTCTCAAGGAGTATGGGCTGGCTCTCAACCACCTCACCCCGAACGCGCTGGTCCGGATGGGCCTCTTCATTTGGCTCTTCGAGACAGCGACCGGGCGGGAGCCCGACCTTCGCGCTTTCCGGTACTTCTACGAACCGGCGGCGCGGACCTCCCACCTGGTGAAGGGGGGCCCCAAGTCCCCCTTCGATTCGGTCATGGTCCAGATGTTGCCGGCCCGGGTAATCGACTACCCGGCGGCGGCCTCCCGGGACCACTGGGGGGATTGGGTCCGGAGGTGGTTCTACCTCCGGGTCCGTGACGACGCGGTGGTGTACGCCCCGGAGGCCCCCACCTACAGCCGGTCGTCCGCACCGAAGCCGCCGGTGTGGACGGACGAGGAGTACGAGCTCCTCGGCAAGGTGATCCTCTCCAAGAAGACCCGCTCGATGCGGGACGCGGCTTAGGAGATGGCCCTCCTCTGGATCTCCCCCTTCACTGGCGGGAAGAGGGGGATCGGCATGGGCCCCGAGCAGTGGCCCCCGGTGAAGTCGATGACGCGACGTAAGCTCCGGGAACCCGCTGCACTGCTCTCAAAATTTTAATGAAATTGACTAACTCTTTACCTCTTGCAGTCCGGCCGTACCCGGCGGCGCGGGAGAAGGCGGAGAACCTCTTGGGGAGGTACTTCGCGGATGAACACGAGCGCGTCGTGCGCGCCGTGGGCGAGGGCCCCCCCAAGAACCTGGTAGCGACGGCCTTCGGGTTAAAGCTGCCGGAAAGGAAGCCTCTCCCCACCCCCGGGTCGCATAAACGGGGGAAGGAGGCGGCCGGGGGCTCGGAGCCCAAGAAGGCCCGGGTTCAAAAGACCCCTGGGCCATCGACGACGCCGGCGGTGACACCGGCGAAGCCCCGGGACGAGACCCCCGGGGGCGAGCGTGCCCAGGTGCCGTCCCGGAAGGAGGCAACGCCTCCTCCCCCGAAGGGCCCCGTCGAGGCGCGGGGGAAAGAGGCGACCGCGGGCGGGGCGGCGTCCGACTCGGTGAACTACGCCCCGTCGCCGCTCGCGGTGGAGCTCCTCTCGCCCCTTCCGGCCTCTTTGGAGCCGGAGAGGCTGGAGGTGAGATTCGCGGGGGCCTCGCCCCCGCGGGTCTGGCCGGTGGACGAGGGGGGGAGCCCCTCGGTGTACGAGGTTCCTCCGAAGGAGGGGGCCCCGAAGACCTTCCGGCCCGGGGCAGGGAAAGGCTTGATGGTTCCCCCCCGGGCGGAGGCTCCCGCCGAGAGCTCCTCGGCCACGTCTTCGGGGGGCACAACCTCGTCGACGAAGACGCCGGCCGCGTTACCGGACCTTGAGGTCCGGGGACCCCCCGCCGGCCGCACCGGCGGTTCCGGGCGGGAGACCCCCTTGCTCCCCGCGGGGGAGGTCGCCCGCTTCTCAGAGGGCCTACACACCCGGAAGGTGCAGGCCTTCGTCGCGGGAGGGACGCTCCATGAGCGTTTCGAGGGGCTTCAGTCCCTCGGGGCCCAGGTAACCCGTCAATAACACCTTCGCTTATCCCCTGCACTTTGAAATTTTTCTAACTCTTATGTATTTTGTAGGTGACAGCTGTTGCCTGGGGCCTTGAGCAGCGGGTTGCCCGGCTGCTCAAGGAGACGGAGGGCCGGGCCTCAGCCTCCGTAGGGCAGCGCGAGGAGGCCCTCCGGGAACGCGACGAGGCGCTCTCGGAATTGACCCGGGTCCGGGCCCAGGTTCACATTTCCGAGGCCATCAACGCCCGCCTCCGGGAGGAGGCCAAGGCGAGGGAGGAGGCGCTTCGTGAGCTCGAGAGCTCAAGCGTCCGGGCGGTGGCAGACGCGGGCCGCTCCGTCTGGACGGCCCTCGAGGGCCTTGGCGTAAGCCTCGGCTCCGGGAGCAGAGAGGTGCCACCGGCGACCCTCGTGGAGGCTGTGCGTTTCCTTAACGCACAGGTCTCCGCCATCCCGGAGGCTGCCGATGTTCGGGCGCGGGGTCGGGCGATCCCCGTCGTCGCGGCTGCCGCGGGGCTCGTCGAGTTCCGGGGGGTCGGCGCCCGGGCGATCGGGGGCCGCATCCCCCGAAGCTTCCCGGACTCCTTCGAGCCTTCGCGCCGGGAGGTCGAGCAGCTCGCCGGAGGGTTCTACGACCGGATCATCCGGGCGTGGTTCCCGGCTCCGGCGCCTCCGGCAGGAGACGCCCCAGCCCCGGCCTCGGAGGAAGCCCCCCGGGGGGAGGACGCCAATGAACATGTATGAGCCTCCCCCCGGGTCTTAGCTAGGGCCCTTTTTTGTTTTAGGATTTTTTGATTCCGGTAGCTTCTTAGAAGAAGCCCCGGGCACTTGTACAAAAATTTTTAATGCAATGAAGTTAGAATTTTTCTAAGTCTTTGAATTGAACTTACTGTTACCAGGGTTCCCGGGAGGTTGCTCCCCGGGGGACGCCCAAGCGGCTTTAATTTTGCTAAGCTTTCTCTCCGGGAATCGCGGCGAGGATAGTGTCCGGGAGCCGATCTGGTTGAGGTGGCGTGCGGAGTGGCACTTGGACAACTTTGATAATCATCGTGCCGAATTGTCCCCTCCGCGACCGGGACTCCGGATGATCCCTCCCCTCCGAATACTTCCACCGGTGGGTTACGAGTTCTGGCCTGAAGATGTGCTCCGGGACGCTCGGCGCCGCGTACGGGCGTTGTACCGGGACTTGACCCGGGAGCTAGCGGAGAGCCTCCGGGAGTATTAGGCGTAGGAGCCTTAGGGCTTAGAGAATCCCCCGGGTTAGAACCCGGGTTGTATCGTTTCCGAAGCCCACCGGAGGGGGAAGATGTCCTCCGGGTTTGCTGATCAATAAAGCGCGTTGTTTCCTTTTATTGCGCCTCTTTATTTTCTTCTTCTTGGATGGTCTGGACGACTCATCTTAACGAGGATGAGCTAAGTTTCCTCGTGGGCGGTGCGGTCGACACCCGGGGGTTCCTTACCCCCCCCCCCCCCCCCCCCCCCGCCCACAGCGGGCAGGAGGATAACTCCGCGCACTGTGGGGGTAACAAGGCCCCCGGGATAGAAGTTACCTGTAGCATAGGAAATTTTCTAAGTTAGAAAATTTTAAAACGAGGTTTTCAAGGAGAAGACCTTCCGGGAGATAATCATCCGGTCGCCGTGAGAACGGGGAGCCGGGAATAAGGCCTTAAGCGGAAGGAATGTCCAAGAGAACCCGATGGGATTTCCAGAGGCGAGCTTCCTGGGAGACACTCGTCCGGTCGCCGTAAGAACGGGGAGCCGGGAATAGGGTCTTCGGGGAAGGAAATGCCCGAGAAATCCGACTTCTCCGAGAGACAATCGTCCGGTCGCCATGAGAACGGGGAGCCGGGAATAGGGTCTTCGGGGAAGGAAATGCCCGAGAAATCCGACTTCTCCGAGAGACAATAGTCCAGTCGCCGTGAGAACGGGGAGCCGGGAATAGGGTCTCCGGGAGGCATTCATCCGGTCGCCGTGAGAACGGGGAGCCGGGAATAAGGTCGCTGGGGACCAATCGTCCGGTCGCCGTGAAAACGGGGAGCCGGGAATAACGTCGACTCCCGGAGGAGGAAGATAGATCCAATCAAGCCACAAGGGGCTGATCTTCCGGTCGCCGTGAAAACGGGGAGCCGGGAATAACGTCAACTCCCGGAGGAGGAAATGCCCGAAGACGGGACTTGAGTGTTTGGGCAGGGGACTAGTCTCCCAAAGTGACTCGTTACCACGGCCACTGTGACCGGGTTGCCGCTTACACCCTCAGTCCACGAGGGCTTATCGTAAGCCGCCCTACGGGAGTGCAGGCTCCGTTGTAGGGACTTGTTGGGGCTGGCCCACTTCCTCGCGGGGAGGGCATCCTCGCGGAGAGGGCATCCTCGCGGAGAGGGCTTCCTCGCGGGGAGGGCATCGCCACTTGGGGCGGTAATGAGAGACCTGCAATGAGACAGTTTGCAAAGCAAGACCTATGTATTGCTAATGAAATGAAGTACAGGGCCTCCCCCTACGAAGCCGCGAAAGGGGAGAAAAATACAGCGTCCCTCCTCCCCCTCCGGCGCGAACACCCCGGGGGAGGGGACATGCCCGTAAGGCTAAACATAGAACTTGTGAAGTAAACGCAAGTTCCACGTGTGCTTCAGCTCCTGCTTTTGGAGGTTGGAGAGCTTGTAGGCCCCCGAGCCCAGGACCGCGGAGATCCTGTAGGGGCCCTCCCACTTGGGGGAGAGCTTACCCTGGGCCTGGGGGTCCGTCACGCGCTTGAGGACAAGGTCCCCAAGGCGGAAAGCTCTCTCGCGCACGCGTTGATTGTACGTGCGCGCTATTTCTTGCTTGTAGATGGCGTGGCGGGGGAGCGCTCGGTCGCATTCCTCCTCCACGAGGTCGATCTCCAAACGCTGATTGGCCTCGTTGGCCTGATATGCCGAGGGGGTGGCTCCCTCCAGGAGCTCCACCCGCAGTGACCGGAAGCCAATCTCCGGGGGGAGGACTGCCTCTGCCCCGTAGACCAGGGAGAAGGGAGTACGTCCCGTTGCCCGGGACGGGGTCGTGCGCATGGAGCAGAGGATGCTAGGGAGCTCCTCTGCCCATGCACCCCGCTTAGAAGCGGTTTGCTCGAGTCTCCGGCGTAATCCCTGTAGGATCACGCCGTTGACCCCCTCGACAGCCCCATTGCTCTGGGGATGGGCTACAGAGGAGAAGTGGATGACGAGCCCCAGGCCTTCACAGAATTCCCGAAAATAAGCCGAGTCGAATTGGGTCCCATTGTCCACGGTGATTTCCCGGGGGACACCAAAACGACATACAACGTTTTTCCAGAAAAACCGCTGAACGGCCCGGGACGTGATGCTGGCCAAAGGCTCCGCCTCAACCCACTTTGTAAAATAGTCGACTGCGACTACCGCATACTTGTATCCTCCGGGCGCTGGGGGGAAGGGCCCTAGGAGGTCCATCCCCCAGCGCACAAAGGGCCAAGTGATGGGGATCGTCTGCAGCGCTATAGGGGGGAGGTTCGAGCCCTTGGCCATCTTCTGGCATGCCTCGCACGCGGAGAAGAGGTCTCGCGCGTCGCGCATGACCGTGGGCCAGTAGAAGCCCTGCCGGAGGGCCTTGGCTGTGATGGCACGCGGGGCTAGGTGAGAACCACAGCTCCCCGCGTGGATGTCTTCGAGAAGCTGAAGTCCCTCCGTTCGGGGGAGGCAGCGCAGGAGGGCAGAAGCCCCCCGCTTGTAGAGCCTCCCCTCCAGGAGGAGATATGCCCGGGCTTTAGCCCGGAGACGTTTAGCCTCGGTCTCACTAGGAGGGTCCCCCTCCCCCCTTATGAAGGAGATGAGGGGGTCCATCCAAGACGGAGTCCGGGTGATCTCGGCGACCTCCGGGACATGAGGCTCGTCGCCCGTGTTCGGGGAGGCCACTGAGGGCTTCGTGATGATCTCCAGGAAAGCCCCCTTGGGGAGCGATTCCCGGGCGCTGGCCGCCCGGGCCAAGGCGTCGGCCCGGTCATTGTCCCTACGTGGGATATGCCGGGCCTCGAGGCAGTCGAAATGCCTCTCCATCTTTCGTACTTCCTGCAAATAAAGACTTAAGTTTGCGTCATGGCACAGGTAAGACTTGTCCATTTGGCAAACTACGAGCTGAGAATCTCCCTTGACTAGGAGGCGCCGGATCCCCAGGGAGCTCGCGAGGCGCATCCCGAGGAGCAAAGCCTCGTATTCGGCGACGTTGTTGGTTGCGGGGAACTCGAGCCATGCGGCGTACTCGAGTTCCTTCCCCTCGGGGCTCCGGAGGACTACTCCAGCGCCGGCCCCGGCAAGACACAGCGACCCATCGAACATAAGGGTCCAATGGTCACTGCGTCGGGGCGGCACAGGGAGATCTTCGTCCCCGGACCCAGAGGCGGGAGTCCATTCTGCGACGAAGTCGGCGAGAACCTGCGACTTGATGGCGGAGCGGCCGGTAAGGGACAGGGAGAAGGGGGCGAGCTCAGCCCCCCACTTCCCGATCCGGCCGGTGGCTTCTTTGTTCCGCAGTACCTCCCCAAGGGGGAGGGACGACGGGACGGTGATGGGGTGCCCCAGGAAGTAATGCCGAAGCTTCCGGGACGCCATGAGGAGGGCGTAGCAGATTTTCTTCATTTCCGTGTACCGAGTTTTGGCCCCTTGGAGGGCCTCACTCACGTAGTACACCGGACGCTGCTGCCCCCCTTGCTCCTTCACCAAGACCGCGCTGACGGCGACGGGGGTCACGGCGAGGTAGAGGAGCAAGGGCTCTTCCGGGGACGGACTCACGAGCATTGGGGGGCTCGTGAGGTACTTCTTGAGGTCGTCGAACGCCTCCTGGGCCTCGGGGGTCCAGTGGAACCCCTCGAGCCCTCGGAGGATCTTGAAGAACTGGAGGCCCCGCTCCCCCGACCGGGAGACAAAGCGGCTGAGTGCGGCTAGGCGGCCGGAGAGCCATTGGACATCCTTGACGGAGCGTGGCGGGGGCATGTCTAGGAATGCCCGAATCTTCTCGGGGTTTGACTCAATGCCCCGCTGGGACACGAGGAAACCTAGGAGCTTCCCCCCGCGCACCCCGAAGGCGCACTTTTCCGGGTTCAGCTTGAGCCCGAATGCGCGGAGGTTCCGGAAGGTTTCAGCCAGGTCGTCGATGTGGGAGGCTGCGTGGGGACTCTTGACAACCGCGTCGTCTACGTAGACTTCAACGTTGCGGCCGACTTGCTCTTCGAAAACCAGTGTCATCAGGCGCTGGAAGGTCGCCCCCGCGTTCTTGAGCCCGAAGGGCATATGGACGTAACAGAAGGTTCCGAGGGGAGTAATAAAACTCGTCTTTTCCTCGTCCCCTTCCGCCATCCGGACTTGATGGTAGCCCGAGTAGGCGTCTAGGAAGCTCATGAGCTCGCACCCCGCAGTGGAGTCGACGAGCTGATCGATCCGCGGGAGCGGGAAGTTGTCTTTGGGGCAGGCGCGATTAAGGTCGGTGAAGTCCACGCACATCCACCACCTGCCGGTTGATTTCTTGACGAGGACGGGGTTCGCGAGCCACTCGGGGTGCAAGACCTCTCGAATGAACCCCGCCTCTCGGAGCCGGGCAATCTCCGCTTTGATTGCCTCCTGGCGCTCGAGGGAGAGTTTCCGCAGCTTCTGTTTGACCGGGGGGTGACCGGGGGCTACTGCAAGCTTGTGCTCAATGACCCCCCGGGCGACGCCCCGCATGTCTGACGGTTTCCACGCAAAAACATCGGAGTTTTTGCGCAGAAAAGCCGCGAGTTGCGCTGCGTGCTCCGCGGGGAGTTCCGCCCCGATCCGGACGGTTTTGTCTTCGTTGCCCGGGGACAGCAGGACCTTCCGGAGACCCCCTTCCGGACGCGACTTGAGGAGGGGCCTCCCAGGCGGTGGCGCAGCAGCATCTAGTTCCGGGGGAGGAGCCTCCCCCCCGGGCGTCTTTATGAGGTTGACGCTCCCGATCGTGGCCACAGCGCGCTCGTATAGAGCACGGGCCATGTCTTGGTCTCCCCGGACATTGATCACACCGTGCGGCCCGGGGATCTTCATGCAGAGGTAATTTTGATGGGTGGCAGCCCCCAGCCGGTTGATTGTCGTCCTCCCCATGATCGCGTTGTAGGAGGAGGGGAGGTCTACTACGTCGAAGCGGACCAGCTCGGTCCGGTAGTTCTCCGGGGTGCCGAAGGTCATTGGAAGATCTACCTTGCCCACGGGGTGGATCGCCTTCCCTGGGACAAAGCCTTGTAGGGGCCCGGCAGCAGGCTGCAGGAGCTTCTCATCCACCTGCATTTCTTTGAAGGCCTTCAGGAATAAGACATCGGCGGAGCTCCCGCCGTCCACCAGGATCCGGGCCAGATGGCAGTTGTAGATGGTCGCGGAGACAATGAGCGCGTCGTCGTGGGGGAAGCGAACCCCCCGCGCGTCTTCTGCCGTGAAGGTGAGGGGGACGTCCGACCACTTTGGTGGCGAGGACGTGCGAAGCACCCCCACAACCTTGACTTCGCGAGCGTACTCCTTACGCTGGCTCTTAGAGTCCCGCCCGGAGGCAGATCCTCCCACGATGACTTTGATGCGCCGCTGCGAAGTTTGAAAGGGGAGAGCTTCTGAAGGCTCCCCCTCCTGCGTTTGTTGAACCCCCGTGGGAGCGGGAAGGGCCGGAACAGCTGGCCGAGGGAGCAAGGAGGCCGGAGTCCCCCCCGCTCACGCTGGTCGAGGAAGTCCGCAAAGTGCTGCAGCAGCTGGCTACAATCTCGGGTAGCGTGGGTATTGGACCTGTGGAGGCTGCACCACGGTCCTTCCCGCCTTCTCCCCGCGGGGCCTTCCCGGCCGCGCGAAGACTGTCCTCCCCCATGGCCCTTCGGCTTGGGGAAGGGGCGGTTGGTCCTCGGGGAGTCGCGCGAGCCGCCTCCGCCCTCGAGGACAAAGGTGTCCCGAGGCCGTGGCTCGCTACGCCCCCCTTGCCTGGAGCATTTGGGGGGATCCCTGGCCCCCCGGTCGGCGGGGGCGGGAGCCCCCTGGGTCTTCTTCCAGATATCGTCTTCCTCCGCCCGAGCGTACTTTTCGAGCACGTTGAAGAGCTCGTCGGCGGAAGAGGGGCAGCTCCGGGAGAGCCTTCGGTGGAGCTCCCCCGGGAGGATGCCGCTTTTGCAGGCTTCGATGACCGTAGAGTCGGGGACGTGGGCCACTTTGCTCTTCACCTGGGCAAAGCGCTTGAAGAAGCTTCTGATGGTCTCCCCAGTCCTCTGCCGGACAGTGTACAGCTGCGAGGAGTCCAGGGGACGCACGTAGTTCCCCTGGAAGTTGGCACAGAACTCCCGCTTGAGCTGCGAGAAAGATTTGATGGAGCCGGCCTTCAGGTTGTAGAACCAGGAGCGGGCGATGCCGGAGAGGTAAAGGGGGAAGACGTTGCACTGTACTGACTCGTCCCCCCCGGCCGCGGAGATAGCAGTGGAGTAGACCTGCACAAACTCGTAAGGGTCTGTCTCGTCGTTATAATGTTCGATGTGTGGCGGGCGGTAGGGCCGCGGCCACCGGATGCTGCGAAGTCTTCGGCACAGGGGCTGGTTGGCCCCTTGCACTTCCCGGGGAGAGCCCCGGTCGCTATCTTCTTTGACGGGACCTTCGTTGTCTGAGTCTGGAAGCGGTCCGAGAGGTCCGCCAGAATGGCGGTGGCGACGCTTTTCCTCCGGACCGGGACTGAGTTCCCGGACGTCTGGGCTCTCCGCCGGAGAGGTTGGCTCTTCAGCGGGTCTCTTCCCCCGGCCCGTGCGAGAGCGAGGCTCCCCGCGCCCGCGGCCGGGGGGAAGTTCTTCCCCGCGCTCTGGTGGACGCATTCGCTCGACCTCCCCCGGGGCGAAACGGACCTGTCCCGCCGAGGGAGGGAGCTCGTGCGCTGTAGCTTCCGGAGCCGGTTGGGGCGAGCCCCCTGCGACGACCCCCGGGACCGGAAAGGGGGAAGCCCCTGTATCGTCCGGAACTGGGGAGGGGGCACTCGCGGCGACGCCTGGAATCGAAGTGGAGGGGGCCCCAGTGGCCACGACCGGAACCGGGAAGGGGGCAGGCCCTGTAACACCCGGAACCGGCGAGGGGGGAGCCCCGGTGGCGGCGTCCGGAACCGGGGAGCCCATGCGAGGGGAAGTCCGCTGCGGCGCGGGGGCTGCTCTGTCGACCGCCCCCGGTGCGGTAAACGCAACGCGGGGGGCGGGACTGGCTCCCGGCGCAGGGTAAACCCCTGGCAAGAAGTGGGCTCCCGGCCCCGGGATCAGGCCGGGGACGGGGTACCCCCCTGGTGCCACGAAGGGCCCTGGCATGAAATAACCTCCCGGCACCGGGACGGGCCCGGGTGCCGGGAAGGATCCGGGCGTGTATCCCGCAGGGGGAAGGAACCCCCCGGCAGGATCATACGGGGCGGACAACCCCCCCGAGGCCGGAGGGGCCGCCGGGTAACCCATAAACGGGGGCATGTTCCCCTGATATGGGTGCGACGCAAATGTGGGGGCCGGAGGCCGCGCCAACACGCTAAGGAGTTCGTCCATAGAGCGCTGGGCGCGGAGCTGGCCTTCCACGAGAGCTTCGAGCAGGGCGTCCCGGGGAGCCGGGGGAGCCGTCGGGGGGACGCTTGTCCCGGCCGAGGTCCCAGCGGTCGCCGGGAACGACCTGGAGGTGGAAGCACCTAAGTTAAGAGGAAAGGAGGGAGGCGGTACCTGGGCCAGGTCGCCTCCGGAAGGGATCGCCGGGACAGCAGTGTCCCGGGCGGACAGCGCCGGGTCTCCGAGACCCGGATCACCGGGAAGGGTGCGAGCCCTTGTTCTTGGGGGAGCCATGGCGTCTTGTCACGAGTCCCCACGGACGGCGCCAACTGTCGTGGTATTGCGAATACCCCGGCAGGTTTTGAGAGTGATCCTAGCGAAGATTACGCGGCGCGGGTTGACCGGATGACCGGTCCTCCCCCGCCGGACAAGCACAAAGAATGACACTCGGGTTTATACAGGTTCGGGTCCCGGTGGGGGCCCTAGTCCTGTCGACGCGCTCCCGACCGGAGTCGGCTGGGGAGCCTCTCTCCGGGGGAGAGGCTTCCGGAGCACGCCTGTGAGTTTAGCTATTCCAATAAATGAATCGATCCTTTACAACAGAGGGGTACAAGGGCTATTTATAGCCCCCAAAAAGCGGCAAAAAACCTAAACTACCCCGGAAGCCACCGTCGGATTGAAGGGCAGGACCGTCCTTCTCCCGGTCAAACGCCTTGGATGCTTGACGTGTGGTCGCTAGTTCCCGAGGTGCTCCTCGCGTGACCTGCATGTGATAAACAGTTCAATACTTTACCTTTAGGAGGGTGATGAGGCCCAGGAGGCCCCGGAGGCCACGTCCCGGGAGCCGAAAGGCGGCGCCCGGGGAGGCCCCGGAGGCCACGTCCCCGGGCCAATGGCGGCGCCCGGGAGGGCACCGGAGGTCACGTCCCGGGAGCCAAAAGGGGGCGCCCGGGGAGGCCCCGGAGGCCACGTCCCCGGGCCAATGGCGGCGCCCGGGAGGGCACCGGAGGCCACGTCCCGGGAGCCAAAAGGCGGCGCCCGGGGAGGCCCCGGAGGCCACGTCCCCGGGCCAATGGCGGCGCCCGGGAGGGCACCGGAGGCCACGTCCCGGGAGCCAAAAGGCTGCGCCCGGGGAGGGCACCGGAGGCCACGTCCCCGGGCAAATGGCGGCGCCCGGGGAGGCCCCGGAGGCCACGTCCCCGGGTAATCGTGACACATCTTACCTGGACTTAGTCTCACGGAGATTTCCCCCGACACCAAGGTCCTCGAGGGCCGAGCGGACGGAGCGGCCTGCGTCCATCACCGCACGGACACTCGAGGCCTCGAGTTCTCGGAGGGCTTCCTCCTTCGCCTTGGCCTCCCGCCGAAGACGGTCGTTGGCGGTCTCGGAGGCATGGACTTGTGCCCGGACCCAGGCCAGCTCCCGGAGGGGATCATCCCGCTGCACCTTGAAGGCGGCGGCCCTCTCCTCCGCCTCCTTCAGCAGCCGGCCGATGCGCTGCTCAAGCCCCCAGGTAATGGCCGCCCCCTACAAACTCAAGAGTTAGAAAAAATTCGAGTTTATGGGCCAAAAGAAAGCACCCACCGGTTCGGGTAAGTACCTGGATTTGGAGAGACTGAAGCTCCCAAAACGCTCACAGAGCGTCCCCTCCAAGACGTAGGCCTGGACCTTCCGGGTCTGCAGGCCCTCCGTGTAGCGGTCAACCTCCCCCGCGGAAAGCAGGGGGGTCTCCCTCCCGGTGCCGATCCCATCGCGGCCGATGACGGGCCCCCAGACCTGAGTGCCCGGCATAATGTGGGCCGGGGTGGCGGTGGTTAGCGTCTTCGTCGCCGAGGAGGTGGCCTCCGAGGAGGTAGCCGAGGAGCTCTCGGAGGGGGGTCCCTCCCCGGGGAGGAATCATGAGCCCCTTTCCCTTCCCGGGCTGCGGGGCCCCCAGGACCTCCACTTCTGGAGGGGCCTCATAGACCGAGGGGCTCCCCCCCTCGTCTACCCCCCATTCCACCCGCGGGGGCGAGGCCTCCGCGAACCTCACCTCCGGCCTCTCCGGCTCCAAAGGTGCCAGGGCTGCCAAGAGGGCTGTCGCCGAAGGCGGCGAGGGGGCATAGTGTGAGACCCCCATTTGAGGATCACCTTGGTAACCGCCCAGGTAGGTTACACACAGCAGGATGACACATGAGCTCCAAATCACACAAGCATAGTAATAACATTAAACAAGTAGCAGGCCAACATGGCCAATATTACATAGCCAAAGCACCGAAAATGGCGCTAAGTAGAGTTGCTAAGAAAATAACAAGTTTGTCAAAACCAGAATCGGTATCCAAGTACCGAACACACAACATAAAGCACAAAGCAACGACAAAAAGCTTGACTTCCATCCGCAGCGAGGTTAAAGTGGCTCCTCCCACATCTGACTTGACTTGGTGCGCAATCCTTCTAGAACGTGGGCTCGTCAGGGGCACTTCCATCTTCTGCCGGGAACTCATAACTGAAGGAATCGGGATCCTCGAATCCCTCTTCTACAGTTGGATGTAAAATGCAAGGGTGAGCACTTGGTGCTCAGCAACACTCATTCCGGGGATTAATGTAATTGTACTTACATGAGAGTGAAATATATGATTCCGGGGTTTTGGTTTCATATGGATAGAGATATATAGATTTCCAAGTCATTTGTTTGTTAAAACAGAACTTTATCATGAAAACGATACTTTAAACATTAAACAGGTTTTCAATAAAACATTAGATGTAGTGGTCTCCCATGAGTCACTACTTTGTTAACCGCATTATGAAAACATTCCAAACATTACTTGTGCTATAACCCATGGATAACATCCACTACGAAAAGACTCCTGAACCTGGGAGTACAGAGTATCTGATACTTCTTTTACACTTTGCAAAGGTGTACCTCTTTTTAAATCCACTGGTTCACTCGGCTTTCAAGTCGGATCAGCTTCATGTGACTTATACACATGTGACAAGGCCGAGATCACACAACGCTTTACAGTTCAGTATTAACAGTATCCCTGCCCGGTAAATAGACAATTAAGTCTCAAGTACCGTTGTGGGTCTTCCCCACTGCCTTACTTCCTAGCCTCTCTGGTCTATGTTCCCGCAGGACACATAGCCTTGGTCTATGTCCACGCGAGACATACGACCATTTAAGATTACAGCCGCTCACGGCTTAATCAGGTCTAGGGCGCCTTCCTTCATTTACGCCTTTTTCTCTCATCATTTTTTCTGACTCACATCACTCATGGCCGAACCTTGGCCTTCCAGTTTCCACGCGAGAAACCAGATCGTCAAACCATGCAGGGAACTGCTAATACCAAAAAGCTACTGAGTTGTGCCTGTCCCATACCAGGCAAGTGGTTGGTACGTTTACAATTCGTATAGAGACACAGCACAAGGTTCTCGTCCTTATGAACCAATAGTGAGGAACATTCACATACCCTGGTGCGCACCGCACCCTCTCCATACAATCCAATCCTCACTACTGATCCCTTTTATCAGTTTTCTTGTCAAAACGGTTTTCATTATAACATCTCATGCATTTGACCATTTTAAGTTTAATGTGGATATTCAGTATATGAGTCCTAGGGTGACAAAAGCATATATAAGAAGGTTCAATAACAAAGAGGGTTTCATGATTCATTAGGGAATATCTACTCATGTCATTCAAACATAACTTGTATTTCAACTAAACATGCATAGTAAGAAACAGTGAATATACTTCATATGAAAATATTGGGTGAGACATGATCAAAGGAATGAGGCTTGCCTTGCAATGTGGGGTCTAAATATTCAGACGGATCTTCAAAGACTTCTTCCGCTCCTTCAGCTTCTGACTCTGCGGCAATCAGACAATACACAAACACATACCATACATGAGCATTCAGAAAATAGGCTTTATACAAAACATAAGTAAAATATACGCATGAATGCAAATGAGGGAGATTGGGCAGAAACAGGACAGCGGAGAAAAGGATTCTAGGGTTAGGTTCACTGGACAAGACTCGAATGTGACGAGAGCCATGGGTCGGTATTCGGTTCACGAGCAGACAATGTCCGAGAAGGACACTAGGATGATTTAGGGCTTCTGGATGATCAAAACTGGTGCAAGAGGTGGCATTGTGTGCCAAATGCTGTGAGGGACCTAAGTGACAAAGTGGGCTTTTCACAAAAGCCCTTGAATTAACAGAAATTCACAGCAAAGCTCAGGACACAGGAAATCGAATGCCACTGTACAGCAGCGAACTAGGGCACATGCGTCTGGACGAATCACGCATGCATTGCTTCGCCAAATATGTCAGGGAGGTAGGCGGGATCAAGATAAGGTCGCTGGTGGGAGGAATTTGGCTGGGGCGGCTGGCCGGCGACGAACGGCGAGGTTGAAATCTTCGGCCGCCTGGGACAAGGACGAGCCACGGTGACAGGGAACTGGAGTTAACTAAACTTGAAATTGACCGAGGGGAAACACTTCTGGGGTGGTGTGGATTGCTCTGGAGAGAGGAATTGGATAGTGGTTAAGTGTACAAGCTCGTCGACGTTACCACCGGAGTTGGAGAAGACGGTGAATGTCGAACTGGCTCCACACTGCAATGTAGGCTATAAGCCTTGGGCTACACCATCTAGGGGTTGCAGGGAAGGTGTAGGTGGCTTTAATTTGGAGGGAGCAGCAGCGAGGCACGCCGGCGACGTGAGACGTCCACGGTGGCGCGCGAAAATTGGGAAAACGCACAGTACTGCTTCAATTTGAAAATGGCTGAGCAGGCTTGCTAAGAGAGGGCTAAGGATCATTTGATTCTACTGGAGTGAGTGATGAAAAGCACTGGAACAGGTTTAATTTCTGGAACAGGGGTCTTCTGGTTTTCCGGCGATCACCGGTGATGATGAGCGTTAGGACGCAATTGGTTGCTTGGACACGGGAAGATGGGTGTGTTGGACTCACTGGTGAGCTTGGATTGAAGTGAGGGGCTGTGGTTTGCTCTGGCGTCGATGGCCTCAGAATCGGCTCGTCGGGGAAGAAAGGGAAACAGTGAGCAAACTGGAAAATAGCTAAGTCCTGGCGTTGTACTTCATCACAGCGCTGAAGGGGTTTAAATAGGCGATGAGGCGGAGCTTGCGAGGGGAAACGGCGAGAGAACTTGTGCCGGGGACGAGACCGGCCGGGTGCAGCTGCGACAGCGGTGACCGGCGATGTGATTGCGCACTGGCGGTGTAGCTGCTCTACAGGCTTTGTCGATTGCATTGGGACTTCACCAGAGATGGCGCAGATGCGAAGGCAGTAGCAAAGCTCCGGCAACGACACGTAACGCATGCAATTGCCACGGCAACGGTTGCGCGCGCGCGAAGACAATGCCCTGGAGCGCGGGCGCTTATCCGCTGGACATGGCGCGGTACTGGTGGCAAGCACGTGCGCGCGGGGTGGCTCTTTTGCTCACAGTGCAGGCGACAAAAGGCGACGGCCGGCGGCGAGCAACTGCGGCGAGAAAACGTGGCACGGCAACGGCGATGCAGCACTGGTCGAGGGCACGACCAGGCACTGGTCGAAAAGGGCCTGAAAATAATATTTGGGCCGATTTGCTATTTCTGAAACTTACTCCAGGGGCTGTTCTGTGAGGAAAACTTGAATAGGACTTGGGCCTGTTTGCAAATTTGGAGATCTGAGGGTCCGATCTGAAATCTGATTTCGCAGCTAAGTTGCAAAAGATTAGTAGAACTTATCTGGCCAAAGTTTGGTAAGATCGGGCAAGATCTGAAGGGTTTCGACAAAATTGGGGAAAACAGTTTAGGGTAATTAGGGTAATTAGGGTTTTAAAATAGCAAGGCTTGAAACTCAGCTTTAGGGTGAGATTTTGGAGATGGTCCCGAAGGGAAAAATGTTCTGAACAGCATTTAGAAGGGAATGGCTGAAGCAGATTAGGTTTTGGGGTCCGGATGTGGATTTTGGCTATTTTAGGGTTTAGCAAAACAGGGGTGTTACACATAGTCCGCCGAAGGCCGGCGTCGTCGATGGGCCGAGGGCTTTTTGAACCCTGGCCTTCTTTAGCTCAGAGCCCCCAGTAGCCTCCCTCCCCCGCTTGTGCGAGCCGGGGGTAGCGAGGGGCTTCCTTCCCAGTAGCCTTATCCCGAAGGCCTCGGCTACCAGGTTCCGGGGGGCGCCCTCCCCCATGACGCGCACGATGCGCTCATGCTCGTCGGCGAAGTACCTACCGAGGAGGTTCTCCGCCTTCTCCCGGGCCGACGGGTACGGCCGGACTGCGAAAGGTAAGAGTTAGAAAAATTTACGAATTAAATGAACTGTCATAGGGAACTTACGTCGGGTCACCAGCTTCTGCGGGGGCCGCTGCGCTGGGCACATCCCGATCCCCCTCCTCCCATGTGAGAAGGGGGAGATCTTCAGGAGCATCACCTCCTCGGCGGCGTCCCGCATAGAGCGGACACCCTGGGAGGCGACAACCTTGCCGAGGAGCCTTAGCTCCTCCTCCGTCCACACCGGCTGCTTCGGGGCAGACGATCGGCTGTAGGTGGGGGCCTCCGGGGAATACACCACCTCGTCGTCCCAGACCCGGAGGTAGAACCATCTCCGGATCTAGTCGCCCCAGTGGTCCCGCGAGGCCGCCACCGGGTACTCGGCTACTCGGGACTGTAGCATCTGGATCATCACCGAGCCGAAGGGGGACTTGGGTCCCCCCTTCACCATGTGGGAGCTCCTTGCCGCCGGCTCGTAGAAGTACCGGAAGGCGCGGAGCGTGGGCTCCCGTCCGGTCGCCGTCTTGAAGAGCCAGATGAACAGGCCCATCCGGACGATTGCATTCGGAGTGAGGTGGTTCAAAGCCACCCCATACTCCTTCAAGAACTCCCGGAGCAATGGGTGCTCCGGGAGTCGGAGCCCCGCCTCGAGGAAGGCCTCGAAGGCCACGACCTCTCCGGGCCTGGGGCGGGGGGCTCCGTCTTTCTTCACAGGGATCCGGACGTCCCCATCCGTGACAACTCCCCGGTCGATCAGGGACTCTAAGTCCCCGGTCGTGAACTCAGAGGCCCAGAGGAAGTCCACAGTGACTTCCTCCGGGGGCACCTCCGCGGCCTTCGCTCGGCCCTTGGGTGCCATCAGATTTTTTCCGGTGGCTGAGGCTTCGAAAACAAAGGGGAGCTAAAGGTTCCGTAGGCTAAGCTTCGGGGAACTAACTACCGAGAGAAGGCTACCGGGAGAGCTAAGGGCGCTGGAGTTTTGAAAATTTGGAATGAGCTCTCCGGGCCCCCCGAGGCCCTATTTATAGAGGCGAAGCGTGGCCCCGATGGGCGCCACGGGGCGCCTTGTGGTACATCCGCGCCGTTGGAATTCAAACCGCGCGCCGAAAACGAAGGGACGGGCGGGCAAACCGAGGCGTCAGTTCGAACCGCGAGCACATTTATGGCCAAACTGCGCGGTCATAAGTGCGCGACACGGGAATCGAAGCGTCACGGTTCCGGTAGCTTGACCCGGAGATTTTCCCGGTGACATGTACCATACCCTCCGGGAACTCGAGCATCGTCCCCGGAGGGCATGGGGGGCTGCTATTGGGGGAAATCTCCGCGAGACAGTCCAGCTAAGTTGCGCCACATTTGCCTGGGGACAAGGCCCCCGGTGCCTGTCCTGGGCGCCGCCTTTAGCCCGGGGACATGGCCCCCGGTGCCTGTCCCGGGCGCCGCCTTTAGCCCGGGGACATAGCCCCCGGTGCCTGTCCCGGACGCCGCCTTTAGCCCGGGGACATGGCCCCCGATGCCTGTCCCGGACGCCGCCATTCGCCCGGGGACAAGGCCCCCGGTGCCTGTCCCGGGCACCGTCGTCCTTCCGGAGACAGAAGCCTCCGGTCCCGGGTCACATGCGGGTAGCGTGACAAGCGCCTCGGTCACGCGCGGGTCGCGTGACAAGCGCCTCGGGAATCAGTAGCCACCTGTCAAGCATCCGAGGCACCTGGCCGGGAGAAGGACGTTGCTACCCCTCGATCCAACGGTAGCGCCCAGGGTAGTTTAGTCTTTTGCTTCTTTTGGGGCTATAAATACCCTTGTACACCCTCTTGTAAAGACAAGTTGCTCATTATTTGCTAGAATAGCCAATCTCACAGGTGTGCTCCGGAAGCCTCTCCCCGAGAGAGCTTCCCCAGCCGACTCCAGTCGGGAGCACGCCGACAGGACTGGGGTCCCCACCGAGACCCGAACCTGTATAAACCTTTGTGTCACTTGTTGTGTTTGTCCGGCGGGGGAGGACCGATCACCCGGTCAACCCGCGTCGTATTCTCTTCGCTAGGATCGTCCACAAAACCTGTCGGGGTGTTCAGAACACCACGACAGAAAGTTTTTTGGTCCTCCGAGTGTTACGGGTAACACTATTTGCCCGATGGGCATCATCGAGGAGCCAGGTATAATCCTGAAAAATGGGTGTGCCACTGGTTTGATCTTTGAACGAGGTATTTTGCATCTTGTCAAGTGCTTTGGCAAATAGCAGGTCGAGAGAACTGCCCCCATCGACCAACACTCATCCCACTTTAGCATTGCTAATAATGGGAGAAATTACCAAAGAAAGTCGCCGTGATTGCGACAATCCTTTGGGACAATCGTCTCAGTTACAGGTCAAGGAGGTTTCTGACCAACGGGGAATTGATGCTCTTCGAGGGGAGCTTCAACACTATTTACCTCCCGGCAAATGGCTTTAAACTGACACTTAGAATAATAAGATGAAGACCCACCAAAAATAACATTTATACTATTACAAGGTACCTGGTAATGGGAACGGGGATGCCCGAACTTCCGTCAGGTGGAGGATAAGTCGATTAGGCGGCGCGAGACACACACGATCCGGCTTCTTGATCGGCACGATCAAAACCCCTGCAATTGCAGCACCACGCGTCCTCTGGTTATCAACTGTGCGCTGCCCGGTTGACCTCGCCACGAAGGCTAATCCCTGCCAGTGAATCGAGAACACAAGCAAGAACAAGAAAGATGCAACTGAATTTGCAATTGAGGATGAAACTCACGAGTTGGGGTCTCACAAACCGATGAACGGCGACACTGTTCAAAGACAGAATTGATCTAAGCAAAACCCCAGTCTAAACGGCAGCCATGGCGGCCATATATATACTGTATGGGGCGGCCATGGGGTGGAGGAGGAAACCCTAGGGGTACATGGGCCTTGGGCCCAAAGTGGAGCGTCGCAGCGCACGTCAGATTCTGGTCGTAATCTTGTTTTGACGATTCCTGTTGTTCTGTAAGGAATTTGGACATGGAACTGGATCCGTTGGAAAGCTCTCGTCGTTCTCTTGTCCGTAGAGTCCAAGAACATCGAAAACGGACTTTGTATGTGGCCTGTACGTCCGTTTGAAGTTGGACTACGCGCAGATGGCCGAACCGGACTCGCGGATGAATTGAGCTCACTTGTGGGCTGGCCTTGGAGCGACGTGGCTTGTGCGACCTTAGAGGTGTAGAGGCGCCTTTCTTGAGCACGTCTTGTGTTTGGGGAGGTGGCCAAGGTGGAGGCCGAACTTGTGGCGGCGACAGCACAAAATCCAGACGACGTACGTGCTGCCAGCTTTCGTGTCCTGGCCAAGGTGGTGGACGATGACATCTTGATGACCACCATGTTGATGTCGTCTTGGTCATAACCATGATGTACATGGTCTCATCACCTGGTATGGCATTACCTCGTCCCCATCAGTGTCTTTTGTTCTTCAGGATTGTCCTTGTTCTGGTATAGTCGGCATAGGAGCAGTACCTTGATAGAAATCTTCCATACATTTCAATCAGGTGAAGCAATTCTTAAGGTCGTGTCCAGAAGCGTTGTGTAATGGACACCATTTCTTGTTTCCCTGCGGGTTAGTCTGTTTTTTCCCGCGGTCTCCAGTTCGATCACCGGAAGGAGTTTTATTAACTTTGAATGGAACTTTTTTACCTTTTTCTTGTAGTTGCTTGTCCAAAACTGCGACCTCACGGAATCGGCCTGTTCCATTCCTGTTGAGCTTCTTAGATTTGCCACTTGCAAAAGATTCAGACTTCTTGTTCGATTTTTCTTCTCAGTTTTTAGGCCTGGTTGAGGAGGTAAATTACATTTATCTACCATTCTATTCCATTTTACAGCCTTAGCAGCATCGGAATATCGATCGGCCATGTCGAAAAGTTCTGACACTGACTGTGATGGATGGATACTCAAATCCACTGTAAACCTTCGGTATCAAACACCGTGTTTCAAGGCCCTAATAACCAAAGTATCAAAAATATTGGGAATGGTATTCCTCACTCCCACAAACCTCTTGATGAACTACCGAAGGGTTCCTGTTGAAGTCTGGCGCAAACGATGAAGATCATCTTCTTTGCCAGGCTTTTCATAGCAGTTTTGAAAGTTGTTGAGGATGGCATCGGACAACATCTCTCAGTTGTAGATTAATTCTTTTGGTTGGCTGAACAGCCAGGTCCATGCTGGACCTTCAAGGGCCGTTGGCAAATGATTCGCTATGACCCGTTCGTTTCCTCCAGCCACTTGGATGGCAGTGACATAGATCTGGAGAAATTCGGTTGGATTGTGAGTCCCGTTGAACCTCTCGATCATACCGGGTTTAAACTTATCAAGCCAGACCACATTTCATAGCCCAGGTGAAAAAGCTTTACACCCTACATACATACTGTGTGGTCGTCGATCATCGCAACTATTGCCGTGGTCGTAGGAGGGATTGGCTTGAGGAAGCTCGCGATGTGGCCCCAAACGCGGATGCACTGGTACACGGTTGTTGTCACCTGAAGTACCATTTCGCTTGGTTTTGCCGTGTTGGGTATAGGCGAGGTTACGTCTCTGTGACTTTGATGGGAACTATCTTGTCCTCTGGTCGTCGAACGCGATGATGTCGATGGAGAAATGCCCAAGGAAACTTCATCAAGGTTATCTGCAAGCACCCTTGCTAATATGACCCTGTCGTCGTTCGCGAGACTAGAGGGAGGATTGCGGAGTGCGTATGCAATTCTCCGGATGCGGTCCTCTGGATTCCTTCTGAGCGCTGGTGGAGTTTCCAGCATGGTCGCCTCAATTGTCAGAGAGTAATTTGGAGACGAGATGGGCGTGAAATCATGCCTACGACCTCCCAGATGTGGTTGTCGAGACATTCCTGGACCGAGGTTTCGGGTAGCGGTATCATGGCGTGTTGGTGCAGGACGCAGAAAATCTTTTGCAACCTTGCGAACCTCTGTTTCTCGCTGTTCATGCTCTTGATCCTCTTTCTATCTGCGCTCTTGTTCTTGCCTAGCATTATGTTGCTCGGGGGTTTCCTCAAAAAGTGCGGTGACTTCCCTAGGAACTGAATTCGCAGACGGAGAAAGCATCTCTTCTTTGTCTGAGTCTGTCTCAAAATTAAAGAGGGACTTCAATTTATCTGGGGAAAATTCTCCAGATGAATATCAAGGTCACCTTCTTCCGCGTTGTCTGGGACAATGAGTTGTGGCACATACTCATCCTCGGATGCGGTAATACTCGTAGAGGGCAAGTGAATTGCTCATTCAAGTTCTTGTCTGCTAGACGTGACCGGAATTGGAGATGATGCTTCCCCGGGAAAGGCCTCGAGGGTAGTGCCGTCACCATCGACGAGGACTTTATCTTCATCTATGGCATCTACGTGATCCTTGAAATTGAAATCATTCTCAGAATCATGTAGGCAAGGGAAAGGATCCATGGATACGATGAACCTTGGCGAAAATGTCTTCAAGGCTCCACGGTGGGCGCCAGCTGTCGACGATTCAAACCCGGGGCTCCTTCTGTCGAACTTATGCAAAAGTGAGGTGGATAATGAAGGGAGCCAATCAAACAAGTACCAAGGTATTCAAGGTATCTACGAATCAGGGACACGGGAATTTATCTAGGTTCGGGCCCTCATAGCTGAGTATGACCCTACGTCATGTGTATTTGTTTATATGGGAAAAAAAGGATTACAAAGAGATTATTACAATGTATGTATTCTAGCTAATCATAACTAGCTATGTCTAATCTTCTCTGTAGTCGATCCTCCTCCCTTGATCCTTCTCTTGAAGGCCTTCCTATACTTGCCGAAGAGGTTGCCGGTTATCCTCCTAAAGGCACGTCCCACGATCGCCTATAACCGCCTCAAGGTGGTAGTTGCGGGTTGTGGGTATGTGGTGATTGCCGAGATCATGGTTACGTGGCAGTTAGGCAGCTTTGACTTGGAGTCGTGGAACTGCCTCACCATCTTAACCTCTTTTGACGGTTACCTTGTCAGGGACTTAAGATTATCTCGGGAATAATCATAAGGATCAAGGTATGGTTATGATAAAGGGTAGTCGCGTAATTTTGCGACCACTATAATGCTATCAGACCTTATTTTTGTGAAGGGGTCTGGTCGTAGGGAGATGTCTCTGCGACCATAATGTTCACAGATACAGCACGAGATATGGACCTTGTGGTAATAAGTTTTTTATAATTTGCACGAAATAAATATGGTTCTTGGGCCCGTGTCTCTTCCCCTGGCCCTCGACGACCATAGGAAAGTACTCACGGTCATGGTTCGCTATGCGCGACCACGGAGGCCTAAATACAGCTAAGAATCCTCATCAACCACTTTTGCGTTGCCCGTCCCAACGGAGGAAATGCGAACAGTTGCTGAGGTAGTGGGCTCCTACGTACAGTGGCACAAGAAGTGTGTTATAATACAATAGGTAAATCCTACCATTTTAGTTTACAACCTACTTAATACACTCAACTTGCAAAATCTAACATACGTGTTCATAAATTGAAGTGGCCTGCCAGCGTACTACTTGAGGACCCCACCCCCAACACAGGGCATGAGGTATCTCCTCCAGCCCTCAACCCTCAAAAGAAGACCTTGACCCTAGCCAAAGGGTCCACGCTTCCTCGAAAATCCCCTTCGCCTGCAAAGAAAGCCGTCAGCACCCTGTCCTTGCCTTCGAAGGTATGCGCTTGCTCCCCGGCAAAAGGCAAGGGCAAAGGCAAAGGGACAAAGGGACAGCCGAATAAGTTCAAGAACGGGTTCCCACTCATGTCGGAGGCAATTTTGCATAAATTGGATCGCACAACCAGAGACCTCCATGAGTGGTACCTACACTAGGCCCGGCGCAACTTGAACTTCCTAGTTCCCTTCAGGCCTGGACAGTTCCACCGTAAGCTTGGGAGCATATCCGTGGTGCATGAGAATTTGTTCGACCTCTTTAACTGGCGGGAACTTCATATGTCCGTCCTACGGACTGGAGTCTTGTGAGTTTACTGATCCTATATATTGTTGTAGTTCATTTCAGAAATATAGTAACTTTCTATGCAATACTAATGTTGTCCTTTGCATGCAGGTGCATGTACAGATTGACGTCAACGAGGGTGTGTGACAAGGTGGGTTTCCTCGACCTAGAGAAAATAAGCCTCATGATGCTAGAGCATGACGCAGCACACGCGGAGCAGTACATATCAAGGGCACTGCTGGCGCAGTAGGATAGGGAGTTCATTCTTGCACCGTACCACCAAACATTAGTGCATTTCCTACTAATTTAACTCATTCTTGTATGTTACACCTAACATATACTTTAAGTGGTTATCTTTTATGCACAATGTAGGTCCCACTGGATCCTCTTCATGATCTGTTCTTGGAGGAATGAGGTGTACTATCTCGATTCGATGCGCGACAGGTTACCAAAGAAATACGTGATCAAGGGGCATGTTTGATTTAAATTTTGATCTCACTAACTAATGATAACATATTAACTGGAAATGCTAAATTAAATGTAGTCAAAAATTATATGTCCACTGGAGGGAGGCATGACGCATCAGAGGGAGACCGAATTTCTTAGAAAGAATATGAGGTAATTAGTAAGGATCGAACTACTCACGAGTCTTTTAGTTTATGCTTAATTAGTTTATGGAAAGAATAGCTAACATGTCTTCGCATATGCAATTATCTCAGTGCCCTCAGCAGCCAAAATTGTGGGAATATGAGCTTTATCTGCTGCGGTTTATGTATGACCTAGCCAAGACAAACTTTGCCCAATTCTCTCAGGTAAGCATTTTAGCTAACCCAAATGTGAAAATTGGATGTAACGTTCGAAACTAAGAAGTTAATTACTGATGCTTCACACATGCATGCAGAGCGCCATGTCCAAAGACAAATATGAGATTGCAAAACTTAGAGAGCTGCGAGAAATTTGGACTCAATATGTGATGATGGCTATCAACCAGCCGCCATGACTAGCTTATTTCACTTGTTGTAATTTTTCTTTTTTTTCTTTGCATTCTTCTACTCTATGTGAATTGGTATTTTTTGTATTTGTATTGGTCTATATGTGAATATATCAAATGTGTGAATAAATTCAATCTGTTGAATGTGAATAAATTCAATCTATTGAATGTTGAATGTGTATTTGTGAATGTACCTTTTTTGTGTCTATACTGTTTGTGTATCTAAGCTTCTTCTAACGACTAAACAACAAAGAAGTTAGAACAAATAAACATATTCTAATGGTTCACTAGTACTATCCGTTAGAATATAGTAGGATATTCTCACGGTTCACTAATACTATCCGATAGAATACTATAGAATATTCTAATAGTTCACTAGTACTATCCGTTAGAATATTACACTATATTCTAACGGTCTACTAATATGGACCATTAGAAGATAGTAAGCTACTCGAATGGTTTACTAATATGGACCGTTAAAAGATAGTAAGCTACTCTAATGGTGTACTACGAACAACCCGTTAGAGTATACTACAATTTTCTAACGGTTAATATCAATCAACTGTAAGAATATTGTCAACTTTTCTAACGGTTAGTTTAAAAGAACCGTAAGAATATTGTAAACTTTTCTAACAGTTTACCGTTAGAAAAATTAAGCTCTTCTAACTGTTCAAAACTGTTAGAGTATATCTAGGATTGTTCTATCGTGTCGATCACTAGCGGTATGAAAACCGTTAGTAAAGATGCTTTTTGAACTGTTAGTAGATAGCATTTTTGTACTAGTGGTCTTTAGCACCTCAGGAATCTCTCGGACCTGTCGAGTCTCTTGCTCCTCTCTGAACACTACTCCGATAGTCTATCCTTGCCGCAAGTGTACTATGACTCCGATAAACTAGCAACATTCACCAAAATCAAGTAAACACATCACATAATACTGTTCACATATAATGACAATATTAACGAACACAAGAAAGATATATCTAAAACAATTTAAGACATTGTCAAATCACACATCATATAAGATTAGACAATCACATGAGATTTACTAAAGTGACACAGTGCGTCTCATCCAACATTGCACCACATCTTCCATAGGCATGCCTCCTCTTCACATTCAAAGTAGCATTGGATTTAACCGAGTCCATACGTCAGTATCTTATTCTTTCCCAATTGCCAAGGATATGGCAATAATCTTTAAGATTTGCTAAGAGACCTTATCTCATTCTTAAAGATCTTACATTAAAATTAGCATGGATTCAATGGAGTCCATACATTCAGTATGGATTCATATTATGTCTATCTTTAAGAATAGAATACACATTCGAACTAATATTCCAAATCAAAGTAATCGAGAATTTTGATACTTTTCACAATATAGTTAATCATCTCTAATTTCAGTTTGATATCAATCTAAAAACTGAAGGCCCAATCATATCCAATTGGTGTCTCACAACTTTCACATAGTATCATGTTTTCCAAGAAAATTCTTTTATGAAGACCACTCATATTAGACCCCACTAATACGCATCCAATCTTGATATATACAACTATCAAATGATTTTCACTAAAGTTTTCACCCGCAAGGTGCTTCCGTAGAAGGAAGCCTTGTTGGAAACAACAGGTCTTCCATTGGGTGCAAGAGATTTTGCATGCTCATGTTGATTTTAAATAGGACAAATTACCATTTTTACAATTTGTTAATGCTGAAGCTACTTGCAAACAGATGCCATGCTCTACTCAGGCTCTATTCAACTGGGAGAAAATGACCAATGTTACTATTGAATATAGATTTTGTAGAAACACACAACACTTAACAATTAAAGAAAGCAAGATTCAAGATATAAAAGTTGATGCAAAAACATAATTTCCTCTGAATATCATGTAACTATTATTCAAATATCTCAACCACCATGTACTTTGTGGAGCCGGTCATACAAACTTTTATTTTGGGAGTTCACTGTAGCTTTTTGACAAAATTAGAATTAATATTATATTATGCAATCCAAAACATTTGGGCCAAGAGGAAACTCAAAAATTATATCCTATCATTCTATTTTACTTTCAAAAATTAAATGAGCTTCCCTTCAAAGACCACACAGCAACGGGTGGGTATACTCTAGTTTACAATATTCTGGGTTACTGCTGTATTCTTTTTCACTTGGGTTATCGAGATAAAGAACCTACCTGCCTGGCTCCCCTGCCACCAAACCCCAAATGATCTGAAATGTCATTAATTAGCACAAGTACATACGCATTTTTGCTGCACTGACAGCTACAGTATCTCCCAAGTTTGTGTCGATACTACAGTTTCCAAAATGAGTATATCATCAAATAACAAATGATGCACATAAGCAATTTTTAAAAAACTATAAAAGAACAATATATCATGCCAGATATTTAACATTCAACCCAGCCCCAAGACCATCCGGAAGGCCGTTTCCCCTTCTATCATATTATTCGCAACTAAACTGTGATCTAGTTCTGCAACGACCTTCTGTTGCATATAAAAAGACGCTATTTCTATCCCGAGACCTGTCATAGCACGCCTGAGTGCCTGGTTCTAAATAGAATGATTAGAAGAAACTTCATGGCTTGTATGGGTGCTCCATCACCCTATATTACTGCACCAGTTTAATTTCACTACAAGACGATATGTTTGCTTGCCCGGGAGTTCACACCCTCTTAAGAGCTTTCCTAGCAAAGAAACAAAAGACGTGATTGACGTAATGAAAAAGGTACCATCAAATAGTATTCAATTAAATGACAAAAAGATGAAAAGCTGCTCACCTCAGTAATGACGGAAAGCAATACTATTCCCTCCAGTGCCTCACCCAAAAGCCCTTCTTTCTCATTGACTCACTCTCCGAGACTGAACGTGAAGGTCGTGAGCCAATAGAGAAGTGCCTCCTCAAAAATGGCCGACTAAATGAGCCCTTCATGCGAGAACTTGTACCCAGCCTTGGAACTTTGCCACTTTTCTTCTGATGCTTCGAGCCCCCATCAAGATCTATGTCAGTTATCACACTTTTGTACATCTTGTTCTTAACCTTTGATTCCAACTTCCCAAAAAGCTTTGCACTACATTTCTCCCCATATGTGCATACAGGACATAGGGGCTCATATTTGTCTACTTCTGCAGTTAAACCATCCAAACAGTCTGCATGATATGCATGGCCACAGAACAAAACTGCGACAACTACCAGCTCCTGAGCATTCCAGGAAGATCTTTCCTTCAATAGCTTCAAACATAGTTTGCACCTCTGTTGTTCTGGGGAGGCTGCAGCATGATGTGAAGCGTTTGATCTCGTTCCTTTGCTGGTGATGGAACCTAACAGCTCACAATCCATTGACCAACTTTCTTTTTGCGATGATGTAGCAACCAGTTCAGAAAATGTCCGGACTGACCAACCATCAGATGACCCACATTGAGATCTTCCTGCGGTTAAATAGTTGCTGCAGACAGAGGGCATGGAGGATGATGGCCTTCCTCCTGGAGAGCTGCTCTCACTGAGAGACTTCAGAGATGCAGTCTTGCTGTCTGAAACCTGTCTACATAGTTGATAACCTGGTGATTGGCATGCTTTCCTCATCAAATCTGCTTCAGTGGACAGAGAAAAACTCCTTGAAGCTGATGGATCTGCTCTGGGCACTGGGAGTGGTGTTGACGGAACAAAGTTTGGCTTATTTATGTCAGAGGATACAGTTTCTTCGTTTGTTGACTTGCCAGGATGCTTTGCCTATGCAAAGACATGGAAGAAGAGACATCAGAAACAATTATATAAATATTACATTTACATCGCATTTAGAAAATCATAGGACTAATTTAGAAAATATGGCATAGCACTGCACACCTTGAGGGAAGAATTACTTGTTATGGATTGGTTTTCTGAAAACAGAAAGCAGAAATCAGCAGAGGCACATAACTGAATATGAGATGTGATGAAGAAAGCAAATCAACGGATGCACGAACATAAAGAGGTGAACAGGAAATATGCAACTTCTGTAATATTTGGTCAATGTGCAATCATTATGATATCCATTCATGCCAAGGTTCAAGAGATGAGTTCCTCTACAACATAAAATTCTCTATTCATATGCACCATCCTCAACCAGTTTCTCAAGAAGCATCTGCCATTGCATAGTGAAAGTTAGGATCATGTATGTTTTCAATTTTAAAAAAGAAATGATGTAAGTTTGATACTTCTTTTTACACCATTTTTTATCCTGGCGTGTGAAATGAACACATGAGATGGCTAGGAGTAACAGGCCCAGTGGCATTTAGCAAGGAATCATTTGCCTTATTTTCCTTAACAAGGAAATATCATACAGATACTTTACTTTGCTGTAACAAAAATTAGGTTTAGTTCCTCCTCTCGAGTTTAGTCTCGTTTACTTTTAGTTTTGAGTCAAAATCTGTAACACAGATCTAGACGACCGCTTTGTCTTCATTAATATTTTTTGGCACGTTTTATTTCATTTTGATTGTTAGTTTTTCTTAATGGCTTCGCATAAGTTATTTTCCCTCTAGGGTTATAGATGACCTAATCCGAATGATAATTTTGATTTAGTTTGTTCTAAAGTTTGATGATTTAATTCTTTAGACTTTTATACTCTAAACTCTAGATTTGTGCTTATCTAATGTATCATTTGTACTCCATGAGATGATCGTATTCGTATAATAAGGAAGCAAGCGAGTGCGTTTCTTTAGTGATTAAATCTAGAGTTTGGAAGGAGTTTCGTACCTAGTTGAATTAAAATAGCAGGTGCGATCCTCTAAAACTATTGTTTGATTTCCAACCCATCAACCTAGTAAGTTCCATTGAAAATTCCAGTCATTAACTTGTTGATCTACTATTTTTGCTAAAAATCAAGACTGACAGTGATGGAATTCTCAAAACCCTAGTTTTTATCTCTAATTTCTAAAACCTAGCTTTCATATTTAGGTTTAACTCTCAAAAACAAGAACAATTTTTAGGTTTAAATTAATAATTTCAATCCGAAGAAATTTCATACTTGTTCCTTGTGAAATCGACCTTTAAATGCTCAGTGATAAGCCGTGCACTTGCAATACAACAAACTCTTCGGGGCATGTCAAGTTTTTGACGCTATTGCCAAGGACTAACGGTAAATTATTGGATTGCATGATTACTAGCCTAAATCGCCCTGCAAGTTAGGGTAGATGAGCACAGTTTCATCTGGAGCCTCAAGCAAAACAGCCAGTCAGATCTAGTACAAACAGAGACAAGCCATACTAGAAGGACAAGCACCAAAGGAACATCCATAAAGGAAATCACACTACTGAAGGCAACCGAACTACTGAGGATAGGCGATCAGAAGAAACTAAAGGATGATGCAACGCCACTCACTTACCGGAGGGTTGTAGTCTAATATTCTTAAATCTGAAATTTATGCTAACACTTCAAAATAAAACCTACTTTGCTTAATTTGGTCCGGCAAAATCAGTTCAGTGGTTACCCCACTAAAGATCCGAGCTTGCATCTCTGTCTTTCTTGAACACTATGATACTTTCAAAATTCATAGAGTTTTACAAGACGCGCTTAAATTTAGGCTCTTTCCCCTCTCTAAGATATAAGACGAGAGCATGATTGTACATTTTGCCGCCTAAATCGATCACTACATGGGATGAACTCTCACCAACCTTTCATAGTAAATATTTTCCACCTAAAACTGATCGAATTCGAAACCACATTGCTTTTTCACACAACAGGACAGAGAATCACTATACGAGGCATGAGAGTGGTACAAAGAACTTTTGCAGACATGTCCGCACCACGAATTTAAGTGACTTGTAATTCAGATGTTTTCCAGTGACTTGAATTACAATGCTCAAATGTCTGTTGATGCCATGCCACAACTGGTGTTCGCACTGATGAACAAAAGTGTGGACTAGGTTTACGATCTCAGAGAAGGTATGACACAAAATTGCACGCAATAGGAGACCGAACGTGCTACATCTGGTAAGTTAAAATGGCACAATTAGCTGAATAGGTTTCATTCTTATTTGATAAATTGAAAAATCTTGAAATAGATGTTGCCAAAGTTGTTAATGCCATTTCACCTATTTGCGAATTGTGGCATGCAAGGCTGCCTTGGCTATGACTGCCATTTTAACCAACTTATGGTGCAAGTAAATACTTTCAAGGGATCACAACCACGGGAAGGTAATCCTTTCTCAAACTCTTATAACTGTGCATGGTGTGACCAACCAAACCTTTCATGGACTTCCCCCAACAACAGCAGCCATACAAATAGGTTTAACAACCAAGCGCCGAGGCCACCATACCAACCACCATATCAATGACAAAATTAACCTTAACAATCCAACGTCGAGCGCATACTAGAAACTTTTCTAGCAAATCGAGAGAAGGAATAAGAGAGCATTAATCAGAAGATCGACAATTTCCCCACACATTCGCATTCTCGAGACCCAGATTGCACAACTGACCAATTCTGCACCCAAAAATCCTAACCTACTTCCTAAACTTATAAATCCTCGTGATTCTAAGCACATTTATGCCGTATCTTGTATTAACTTTGTTCAACCGTGTGATGCAGTGACTTTGTAGAGCGGGATAGTTTTATTGGAGTCGACGACGGCATCTCCAAGGAATCAACGCCGATGACTAAATCTAAGCACGATGATCCACCTCAACCGACAGACAATCTTAGTAAAGACGAACCACCGAAGGAAAGACGAACCACCGAAGGAAAGAGAACACAGGTAGCAAGGTAACACGAATATATAAACCAACTCCGCCATTTCCTGGTCGCTATCTCTTCTTGACAAACAATTTTGAGAAATTCCATGACATCCTTAAAAAAAACTAAACATAACTGTGCTTTTCACCGATCTTATCACTCAAATACCTTCCTATGGAAAATTCTTAAAAGATATCTTTACAAAGAAAAGAGATCTGAATGATTTAGAGAGTTGCTATGACAGACGAATGTAGTACTTTGATTCAAAACAGGATACCGGCAAAGCTGAAGGATAAAGAAAGCTTCTCAACCACATGCACGATCGGAACAATGAATTCAGGCGAAATGAAGAAAACAAAGATGGTGCTACAACTCAGGGATCGTTCAATCAAGCATCCCGAAGGAACGTCTTCTAAGTCAATAAATTTTACATCCCATTGATTTTGTTGTCTTTGATATGGATGAGGAAGATTATTTTGGGACGACCAATGCTTAACACAATGGGCGCACTTATTGACGTACGTGAGGGTAAAATTGTTTTTCACATAGGAGATAGAGAAAATATTGTTTAAACTATCTGAAATTCCTAATTGCTCTATGTACGAAGAAACCATTTGTAGGATAGACCCTCTTGGGACTGTTGCAGAATGAAGTAATTGGAGATGATGTTCTTAACAACACAGACAGGCAATAAAAAGAACGACTACGCTACTATGAACAGATCATCCGAGTGAGCCTTAACGGTAAAAAAATTCCAACAATTTACACATGAAAAAGGTATCACAACCCATTCTCACATCTCTTCTTTCTTGGTGAAATGGGTTTCTTGTTGGTGATAAACACAATCTTGTTCTCGTAAATGCAAGCCTGACTAATGAACTAAACAAATTGATTGCCACATTAACATTGCATAACAAGGCTTTAGGTTATTGTATTGATCTGATAGGAATTAACCCAAAAATTTACATGCATGGGAAGTCTCTCATTGATCTGAAAACCTTCATTAAGCCTCAATGCCAACTTAACTCAATCATGAATACTTTAGTTAAAGCTGAAATTTCCGACTTGCTTGATAAAGGGCTCATTTATACCAACGGCACCCATCATTTAAACTCAACGTGGAACTTCTGTAATGAATGTACAAGGCTCTACGTCGAGCGAGATGTTAAATCAACGCTTGTTAGAAGGCAACCCAATTCTCTTTTTCCTTTTTCTTTTTCTTTTTCTTTTCTTCTTTTGCTTTGTTTCTTTCTTTTTCAAGATCACCCACTTTTAGACTACGACATCACACACTCCACCCCTCCACGACGCCCCTCCATCCACCAAGTGCACTTAAGCAAGCGTGTTCAGTTGTCTCCGCTGACCACAAAAGAATGATTCAGTCCAACATTATGGATAAAAGCACAAAAAAGTAAAATGAAAAAAAACTTATCTTATTTTCTTTTTCTTTATTTATTGTAAGGACAACCTGAGGATTGGTATAACTATTGACACATTGAGATTGAGTAAATTGGCAAGTGATTTATTTCAAACCCTTCATTCCAACATTATAATGAGGTTATAGAGAATTTTACTACTAATTTCTAAGATCAAGAATTGATACTTTGTACACTTGCATTTGAATTCAAATTTCTACGGTCAATTTGTATTTACTTCATGATATGCTTGTGATGCTAATATTAGTCCATAAATGAACTTCTTGACTGTAGCTTGTTTCTTGTCAGACATTTTTGGAGCTTAATTTCTCATCCTTTGCTTGAGGACAAGCAAAATTCTAGCTGGATTTTGATAAGCGTTAATTCTATATACCCTAAGTTTAAGTTTTTGTCTATTTCAATCTTTTATTATCCAAAATCACAAATTATTCATGTTACATTCGTTCAATGTATGAACATACTACCAAAAAGTGTTTTCTATTTATTTTAGGACACAACACAATGATTTGGATGAATCCGAGCCGAATACATGAAGAAAACGGGATTGAAACGGACTCCGCAAAGCCAAAAATGCAAAACACGCCGAAGCCTTAAGAAACTGAGCCCAACCCGTCCCTATGCCACGGGCATGCTCCATGCGAGCACGTCTTGTGCCTGAGCCCGTGCTTGGCCTCCCTACGAACCAATGCCACAACACCGCCCAAAGGTGGCACAAGTCTCAACATGTCGATGCTCTCCACAAGCATGGGGTGTGCCCAAGCCTGTGCTCATGTCACTCTAGTTCAGTCGCGAGAAAAATCTGTCACTTTTAATTATTTTCATTTAGAGTTCGAGAGGATTAAGCTTTATAATGATTTGCGACTCTTAGACTGTAAATAAATAGGGTTTTAGCTCAATTAGTCATCCAGAAAATTAGAAAATTAGGTTTAGTTTCTCCCCTCGAGTTTAATCTAGTTTAGTTTTAGTTTTGAGTCGAGTCAAAGTCTGTAACGCGGATCTAGACATCCATTTTTCTTCATTAATATTATTTGATACGTTTTCTTTTATTTTGATTGTTCATTTTTCTTAATAGTTTTGCGAGAGTGATTTTACCTATTTTTTTAGGATTAGGGATAACCTAATCCAAAGGGCACGATTTTGGCTCTAGTTTGTTCTAAGTTTGACGATTTAATTACTTGGATTTTCATACTCTAAACTCTAAATTTGTGCTTCATTTGAGATATCATTTGTACTCCATGAGACAATCGGTATTCATACACTAAGACAACACGCAAACACTTCGCTTTTGTGATTAAATTTAGGATTTGAAAGGGATTTTGTACTAGCTAAGTTAAAGCAGTAAGTGTAGTCCTCTGAAACCATTGTTTGGTTTCCAACCTATCAAGCTAGTGAGTTCTATTGAAAATTCCAATAATTTATTCATTGATATGCTATTTGCAAAAAATTAAGCCTAACGGTGATAGAATTCTCAAAACTCTAGTTTATCTCTGAATTCTAAACATAGTTTTCGTAGTTAGGTTAAGCTCTCAAAAACACAAACAATTTTTATATTTAGATTAGTAATTTCAATCTGAAGGAATTTCATGCTTTTTACCTGTGGATGTGGAAGCGACTCTTAAGTATTCAGCGATAAGCTATCTACTTGCAGGATAACAAAACACGTCATTTCGAAGTGTCACCCCATGATGAGAACCCAAATGTCCTAGAACAAACACATGTTCATGAACACACAACAGCTAATAAAAAACCAATCTTGAAAGATTGTTTTGGATGTCGAAAAAGATGCTGCACATTATGAACAGGACATGTAAGAATTGCAACCAAGAGGAGTCTTTCCTTGAAAGCATCTAGAGGTGGGATCAAATTAATGGTGTTACTGCAATGAAGCCAAGTAAGACTCTAATTCCAATCAAAATTGAAGTTGGAAACAAAGTTTGAGAATTTGAGTTGAATATGAGAATGAGGAGAATATAGACCATGTATTGTCCGTCTACACCCTCTCATGTATGTATAAACCAAACCCTACATCTAATACCCAATCCCCAACCCCACCCCCGACCGGTCCGTTTTCATTCAGTCCTAAAACATTTGAGACACCACATATCTCGCCCCGCATACCACAAAGCCACCTGCGTGGCATGGCGCTGCCTCCTAGTGTAATCACTATCCTACCACCAGCTGCTTCTCTACAAGTGATCCAACAGCTCCTCCATAGATATGCTAGCTTTGGGAGCAGTCGCAAGCCGCTCCCCACAACTCTGCTGGCCACCTCCTCTCTAGGGCTGCAATTCCATCCCAAAATAATTTGTCATGCCAGATCTGCAACCTCTCCTATGAGCAGTTGATCACTCTGTCAATTGTAAAGTTCACATACTGTCTCATTTTGCTACTGATGTGGTACATCAGTTCTTTGAAGGATTCCTTACAAGTTGATGTTTCAGATCACCAATCTCGTATGATTTTTGCATTTTACAAAGTTAATGGCAATACACTGCAAATTTGTAGAAGTTAACATTATATTGTTCTTATGCAAGTCTAATGACATCTTACTCCAGTATGATGTTTGGAATGGCAAAAAGGCAAGAAAAAGAGAAGACACCACCAAATCTTTATAACAAGCCTAGGTGGGCTGAGCCATGTTTATTGGACATTTAGACTTTAGACAATCAAATAAGGGGAAGTATCCAGTGCATCCGTTTGTTTGTGTGCAAATGCATGCCTATGTGTCACTGCCGCCTGCACCACAACCCCCATAATCGACCACTGCTTCCCCACAATGTGCCTCCGATGAGAATGATCTCGCACATGGTCTTCTGCTAGCTGATAACCTTGCCAAATTACCAAAATTGATTCTATGACTTTCAACATTCAAAAACAGGCAGAAAAAACTTGAGACAGCATCTGTGATGTGGGAAACTACTGGTGTAATGCATTCTGGCTTGGAAAGCCATGATAGTTTTTGTGAAGATCCAATTAGGTAATTACACGAGTCAAGGAGGAGATATAGGCATATAGCAAATGATGGGCTTGTATCAATGATAAGAAGCTATGAGGTTGAACCACCATTGCCCAGTTGGTGTGGAGGTGGGAACTATTGGGAGTTACTTGGAGTTAAAAAAAAATTAATGTGATCAACTATATATTCAAGAATAGCCTTATTGAAATTGCATGTTCAACATAGAAAGTCATGCAATATTGAGAACCAGATCTGGAGTTGCTTGTGGTGCCACACAGATGGTGTTGGCAAGCACAATGCCGTGGATCGTCCTGTACAAGAAGATCATGCTCGTTGGTGTTCAACGGCAATGCTCGGCGCTGAAGCAGCAGACCAGCAATGAAGTGGTGGTGGTGAATCAAGATGGAGGGGCAGAGGAATGGCATGAGTGCCAGAGAAGAAAATAATTGAATAAAAAAGTCACCACTATGATGCGCCCTACGTGCCAATTACTGCTGTTTCAATACTTATTAACACTAGCCATTGAAACTCAATGAAAAATTAACAGGAGGGGCATTTTTGAATGGAAAAGACTGATAGGGGAAATGCTGCAAATTAACTTATTTTTTTAAGACACCCCTGCAGCTCCGACTTGCAGGTTTTGAAGACAGACCAATATCTTTTCAAGTGGAGGCATAGAACACATTTATTGCATAATATATATGTACCACAATGAAATATTAAAATACTTCTGCATTAGTGTGAAATGGCAAAGGAGCTACTTAGAAGTGACATGCATGGTTGGACTTAACGGTTTGACAGTAATTGCAGGCAGCCAGGCATTTGGCTTAAAAAATACATAATATCTATTTCATAAATAATTCTTTTTTATCCTTGTATAAAGATGATTGTAAAACAAATGCAAAAATACTCTATTAATTTATCATTGTGATTCTTTTAAATGTATGCACTGCATACTTTGCATGCACCGACTTAGGGCCTATTTGGCCCCTAGTTTTAGCTTCTCTAACAAGCCACCTTATTAGGATTTTAGCTTATAAGCTCCAAAATCCCCCCTTCTACCAGCTTATGATTACTTGAGGCCTTCTAGTGTAAGAGGGGCTTAAGCTTAGTGAATAAGCACCCAAATAAGCCTCCCATTTGTCCCTAGCTTCACCTAATAAGCCCATAAGCTCATAAGCTGAAGCAGAAGCCAGGACAAACACCCCCTCATTAGTAGTCACTTAACTTCCACATTTTGAACCTCATAAACAGACCTCAGTTTTTAATCGTACATGTGTTCAGATTGTTTGCAGCCACTTGGACCATAAAAGATCAGCAACATCAAATAGATGGGAAGGGTGCGCAAACATATAAGGTAAGGTAGTAAAAAAATCGTACAAGAAAGTGTCGACTTAAGTGTTTACCTGGGGTATCAGCTTTTGCAATTTTTGATGTTTCCATCATCTTGTCAGATTTATACCATTCGACACTTCTGAACATATTGGAAGGGTGTCCTACATTAGAAATACCTTCAGCTCGTGCAATAGAACCACTCTTAATTTCAGGCCGAATGTTTCCACTACCGTGATTCGAAAACATTGTAGCATTGTCCATTATGTCCTCTATGTGTGTGCGGTTGTGCCACCGAAAGCTCCATGATGGTGAGTGTCTTATATTCCTGTATGCTGAAACTTCAGCCAGAGCCACACATGGCTGTGGCTTCTTTGCAGCCACACAGCAATTAGCTCCCATGTTTGTTATGGAGAAGAAATATGCCTTTATTTATATATAGCCAAATGTTGAGAATTTATACATTCAACTGAGGCATGTTTTGTGAATCACACTCAACATGCTCAAACTCCATTGTTTACGCTGCAAACACAACAGAACAATAAGAATCATCTTCAACAATGAAATGAATAAGGACAGGGCAAAAACAAAACACTATTCTAATGTAGACATGGACATTCTAAGCTCCTACAACATGCTTATTTCAACTTTCAAAAAAAGGTAGGACCGAACATAACCACACATTATCAAATTATATTCCCAAGCATACAAACTAAAGAATGCCAACAACTCAAGCTTCTAAATTCTACTTGGAGGTAACGTCATCATTGGTAAGGCAACCACTTTTACAAAGACAATTGACAGAATGAATAGGAAAAATAAAAGTACTCATGAGACAACTAATTGCAATACTAATTATAGTGAGAAAAAACAGTGAGAAGAAGAATCAAGAAATTCCAAACCAAAAACACACTCAAAGGGAAGCGACTCCACACAACAATACTTAGGAGTCAATGCCAAAAATATAATCTAGTGAAAGATAATACTGAGAATAACATATAACATAATTCCATATCCAATACAGAAACACCACCAACCTGTCCGCACAAATCATCAAAATTTATTGAGAATACAATAACGGCCCAAAGCATCAAACTTCCAAATGAAATTTGATTCTACACTAGTTTCACTCGAACCGTACGGATCAAAATTAACCTAACTAATCGGAGTATAACTGGCATAATTCAACGGCTTAGCAGGAAATATTTGATTAAAACTACAAAGTAAGAAAAGGCATCAAGATTACAGTAATTGAATATTTAATAAAATAAACAATATAAAATTAGCATAAAAAACTACACCTTCAAACAGCTTTGAGAAACATATTGACGTCCTCATCATACATCAAAAAAAATTATAAATATAAATTAAGAGTAGAAACAAAGACCCGTCCACTTATTAACATTGCCCGAAACGGCAGCGGAATTCCCCAATTCTCCCCAAAATTTCGGCGGCAACCACACAATACCCCCAAAATTCGCATAAAATTACCTCGAATAAACAATGACTTCTACCAAATCGGAGGAACACGTACACATAACGCAGCAATGCAGGAGGCTGGAGGAGGCAATGCGTGCGATTAAGGCGGGTCAGCACCCGGTTCGGACCCCGAACAATGCCACGAGCCCTCAGCTCCGTGGGGAGGCGCAAACCGGTCCGGGCGCGGTCACGTCAGGCGGACCCACGCTGAGCCGGTAGGCTATGCGACGGTGAGGCGCTTCGCCAGTTTTGTTAGGGTTACAGTCCTAGCCAGACGGGAAGGGGACGAGTGAGAGGGGAGAGAGGTGCGTTTGACTGTGTATGGAATAAAAAAAAGGTTTCTTTAATAGGGGAAATGCTAGGGTCACCCAACGAATACGAGAATGGTTATAGGTGTTGGCGTGTTGCTCGCCCACGTGTTTCGGTGTTGTGATGTGATGTCAGTGTTACCGAACGAGCGGACTCACAATTCACATAGTGGGCCCGGGTTGCAGTATGTGTAGGTGTATTGTTGGTGTGTGCTTAGCATTTAGCTAGGTTTTTCTCCAGTGTGGCCACGTGGGCTGCGAGACCTATGGGTAGGGGTGGAAACGAGCCGAGTTCGAGCGAACTGGCCCTGGCTCGGCTCGGGCTCGGCCAGGCTTACGAGCTGGCTCGGCTCGGCTCGGTTACCTCACTGAGCTCAAAAATCAGCTCGAACTCGGCTCGGTCGCGAGCTAGCTCGGCCAGCTCGCGAGCTGCAGCAGCTTGACACTTCTCGGGGAGGAGGAGGAGCGTGGGGCGGCGGTGACAGAGGAGGCGCCGAACTGGGGCGCCGGGCGAGGGCGGCAGAGGAGGCCCGAGCGGGGGCAGAGGAGGCCCGAGCGTGGGCGGCGGAGGAGGGCCGAGCAGGGGCGGCGGAGGAAGCCCGAGCGGGGGCGGCGGAGGAGGTGCCGGACGGGGGAGGCGGCGGAGGAGGCGTTGGACGGGGGCGCTGAGCGGGGGTGGCGGAGGAGGTGCCAGACAAGGGGGCGGCCAAGCAGGTGCCGGACGGGGGCGCCATGCGAGGCCGGCGGAGGAGGCCCGGACGGGGGAGCAGTAGAGGAGACGCCAGACGGGGGAGCAGTAGAGGAGGCGCCGGACGGGGGCGCCGGGCTGGGGCGGCGGCGGCGGCGGCGGAGGAGGCCCGGGCGGGGGCGGCGGAGGAGGTGCCGGACGGGGGGGCGACGGACGGGGGACGGCGGAGGAGGCCCAGGCGGGGGCGGCGGCGAATCTAGGGATGGAGTTTGACGAGTTTCGGAGTGTGTGATTCAGTGTGAATTATTTGGAAAACACTGTAGGTTTGTATAATATATAAACCGAGCCGAGCCCGAGCGAGCTGGGGTCTAGCTCAGGCTCGGCTCGTTTTCAAACCGAGCTACGAAGACAGCTCGAACTCGGCTCGAGCCCGAGCCGAGCCAAAAACCGAGCCGAGCCCGAGTTGCTCGCGAGCTGCGAGCTAAAGTTCCAGCCCTACCTGTGGGCTTCGCTTGCCGGTCAGCGCGGACCATGGCTGTCGGCAGATGTGGCACCATGCTGGAACTAAAGCTCGCGGTTTGCAAAGTATTCGGATTCAACTTAGTTGTTGGTTCGAGCCCGTCGAAGAATCAGTTATATTGAGAGTTTTTTTTATTAATAATTCACATAAAATAATTATTTATAAAACTAATTGTTCAAAAATTTTACACAAATGACTTATCATGTTGTCTGTGGAGAGGTGAGAGAAGGGTGTCTTAACCAATTAAGTTAGAAGGTGAGAAAAGGGTGTCTTAGCCAACTGAGTTAGAAGCCTTTTACTAATTTATTGCCACCGCACAAAATAATAACATGTATCTTGTCGAATGCTGGACACTCGACAAGATATTGATCCACTTCATAACCTAGTCCCTGATCCCCTCTCCCTCTATTATTGTATTATTTTTTTCCTCTCGTCACCAAACAACCAACAAGAGTTCTCTCTTCTATCTCTCATTTTCTTCTCATCTTTTAGGTTTAAATCTAGCAAAATTCATCCGTTAAATAGATTTGGTGTAGAAGAGAAATGCATTTACGAAAGGAGCTAATTTTTTTAAATGCATTTACAATTTTGTTAAGTATGTTGCTAATCACGTAATTAGTGTTTATATTTATGTGTACAACTAGGGTTTATGTCTGTAGGTATTATGTTTTTAGGATATATGTGCACGTGGTCTATGTTTAGGAATTAGGTTTTTTTAAATGTATATATATATGTTTTTAGAAATTATGAAATTAGATTCTTTTTAGTTATGTGCATGCATGCTCTATGTTTAGGAATTAGGTTTTTTAAATGCATATATGTATGTTTTTAGAAATATGAAATTAGATTATTTTTAATTATGTGCATGCATGCTCTATATTTATAAATTAGGTTTTTTTTAAATGTGTATGTGTATGTTCCTAGAAATTATGTGCATGTGTGTATGTTTTTAGAAATAATGAAATTAGGTTTACTTTAATTATGTGCATGCATATTCTATGTTTATAAATTAGGTTTTTAAAATGTATATGTGTATGTTTTTAGAAATTATGAAACTAGATTATTTTTAATTATGTGCATGCATGATCTATATTTATAAATTAGTTTTTTTAAATATATATGTGTATGTTTCTAGAAATTATGTGCATGTGTGTCTGTTTTTAGAAATAATGAAATTAGGTTTACTTTAATTATGTGCATGTATGTTCTATGTTTATAAATTAGGTTTTTTTAAATGTATATGTGTATATTTTTAGAAATTATGAAACTATGTTATTTTTAATTATGTACATGCATGCTCTATGTTTAGGATTTAGATTTTTTTAAATATATATGTGTATATTTTTAGAAATTATGAAATTATGTTATTTTTAATTATGTGCATGCATGCTCTATGTTTATAAATTATGTGCATGCATGAAATTAGGTTATTTGGTTTGAGGACTATAGGAGATGAATTTGATTTGCTCTCAGAAGGCAAATTTGTATAACATATGAAAATACATGCATGCATGGTTGTTGAACTTAAAAGAAAAATGGGTCCATAAGGTTGTCAGACATAATAGTGTCATGTTATTTACACGTGGGATGAATGTGTGTAGGGAATGGAGACTCCGGAAAAAAATTTGCATATTTTACGGTGATGGCTTAGTTCACGAGGGGCAAAGTGGGGTTGATATGAGCCGTTGCCAGTATGTGACGGGCGAGCTGAGCGTACATAACACCTCATTCCTGGACCTGAATTTATGGAACTTGAATCTGTTCGGGAAGAGGTCTCGCGATGAAATGGTTCTAATTGAAGGGCTAATCGTAAGGGAGGTAGATAATAAACCATACTGGATGCCGCGCGAAATAAAAGGAGACAAATCTTGGAGCTCTAATGTTTGAAGAGTGAAAGACCCCCATGGCGAACTGCTCGGCCAGTTCGCGATTTATGTGCAGTTCTGCAACATAGGACCAGCCGAGCGTGCGGTGGAGGGTGAGCCAAGCATCGTGTCCGGTCCTACAACATTCTGGGCTAGTAAGTAGTCGGATGTATTATGCCACACTCGCGTGGATGTGTGTGAGGTATTGGATTGTCTTCCATCAGTGTCCGACGAAGATGATCGAAGGACTCAGAGGCATCCGATTGCTTTGATGAGGCTAATCCTGATCCCCTGCAATGATGCCGACAATGCGAACTTCAGCAAATTCTCTCAATGGATTCAGGACAAGGACATCGAGAAATGGCTCTTATTACACGACGAAGATGGCGCAAGGTATGGGATAATAACAACCAACCTTTCAGAGGTTGTGCAATTATGTGTTGAAGAGAGTGAGGTATTTGCCGGTGACTGTTGTAATGGAGATGACATAGTACCGCACAGTGGAATACTTCAACAATAGAAGCGTTGCGGCCAAAACGCTAGTCGATGATCCCATGAGAACTTTACCCGATGTTGTGTAGTCCTACTTGACTGCTTGCGTAGACAAGGCCCAGATGCACGAGGTGACAGCAATAAACAGGCTTCAACGAATAATTCAAGTCCGCCTCCGGCATAAGAACGTGAGGGGCCAACTTAGGTCTAGACAGGTGCACGAGGTCATTCTTAGTAATTTTGCATGTGTAGGTTGACATAGCAGTGGCCATTGAGAGGCAGACGCGCTCTCTGCCGTCCGGCCTTGCTTGAGGAGGATGACAGTTTAAGATGGAGCTATGTGGTGCCCTATGTTCAATTAACATCGGAGCACGGTGACTCGTCTCCGACCTGAGTTGTGGTCGAAAGACAGACGCATCAGTTCCATACCAGAGAGGGGCCCAGCCACCTAGCCCGATGTCAGCTCAGCCTAGCCTGAGTGGTGCTCGATAGAGCACTTCATCGGCACGGCGTAGTCATCGCAGCACATCATCGATCTGGGGAGGTGACATACCAGGTACGTCCACTGGCCCGTCTTGGCTTCGTCGTTCCTCATCAATGCACACTGCTCGACGCAAAGATCTGCAGATTGGGGGCTCAGCGAGACATCTCGCTCCCGCTTCAGATGACTCCAATGATGAGGACGACATCCGTCAATCCCGGGAGGATGCGAGTAGGGCGTTGGCAGAGTGGCTTGCAGTTGATGAAGATTGGGACCAGGCTCGTATTGAGCAGACAGCCCAGGGACAAGGACACTCACCACCTTGGGGGTCTACGCAGTTGAGCTGGGGGAGCCCGCCCACAACCAGATGTATCAACACGGAGACCCTTACTTGTACGGTCTGCAGGGGGACTGTTGATCGAAGGATGCCGACTAGAGGGGGGGGTGAATAGGCGGTTTTAAAATTTTCTTCTAAATTAGGGTTTAACAACCTAAGATTGCGATAACAAATATTCTAAGGGTATGAAAAACAATTCAATTCAGATTTAGCAATTTCTATAATACTACTAGCAACAATTCGATCACAATGAAAATTAAGCAAGTAGTAGAGGTAACCGAAGAGATCAAGTTTTTCGCGAGGTCTCGGAAATTTGCCGATTTCCACTAATCCTCGTTGAAGCGCTCTTCGCTTGAGCTTAAGCTTCGATTCCACTAGGGGTAGCCCTTCTCCACTTCGGATAGGCGAGCTCCAAGCCTTTACAACCACTCGCCGGGCCTCTTCGACACACTGTCGATGGAGAGATCGCCGGACCTCCCGGGTCGTCTAGGTGACGGCAATCACCAAGAGTAACAAGCCTAGCACCTTGCTTGATCAACCTCAAAGCTTGATAAACACAATGCAAATGCAAGAAAGCTTGGAACCAAATTCACTCAACTAGCACTCAAGAATTCTCAAGTTTTGACTCTAATTGCTAGAGAATGGATGTGAGAGAGCTTGCACACTGTTGCTCAGGGTTTATGAGATGTATTTCATGTGTCTAAGACATCTACAACAGTGATCTATTTATACTCTCAACAAAAATGGTCGAAATCAAGAAGATTGGGCGAAAATTGTACTGGCCGGACATTGTCCGGCCACTTCGGACAATGTCCGGTCAGTACAAAAATTTTGACCGTTATTCACGTGAATTGCGAGTGTCAGTAGCCGTTTGGATCAAAATGTGAAGGCCGGACAAATGTATTTGTCCGGACAGATGCATTTGTCTCTGTTGACATCCTTGTTTAAACTGATGTGTACACGCCGGACAGATACATTTGTCCGGACAAAATGTCCGGACAGATGTATCTGTCTCTGTTAACGCTTAACATAATATACTCCAGATTTTTGTATGGGCCGGACATATGGGATTTGTCCGGACAAAATGTCCGGACAAATAGATTTGTCTCTGTTAACACAGCCCTTACAGTAGCCCAGATTTTGTATTGGCCGGACATTGTTCGGTCACTTCGGACAATGTCCGGTCACTTCGGATAAATCCTCCGGACAAGTGTATTTGTCTCAAATCAATATGCTGTTAACATTTGTACTGGCCGGACATTGTCCGGTCACTTCGGACAAATCTCCGGACAAGTGTATTTGTCTCAAATCAATATGCTGTTAACATTTGTACTGGCCGGACATTGTCCGGTCACTTCGGACAATGTCCGGCCTTCACCGGACAGATGTCCCGGACAAATGTATTTGTCTCTGTTGCGCGTGTTTGCAAAGTACTGAGATTGTTTGTATTGGCCGGACATTGTCCGGTCACTTCAGACACTGTCCGGCCAGTACAAAACGAAAACAGACTTCTGAATTTTTATTCAACTTTTGATTTGGAGCAAAAGCAAATGCAAATATGCTTCTAAAAACTTCAAGGTTGATCAAGATACTTGTGCTAAGACCCCTCTTAATAGTACGACCATCTATCCTAGAAAATTTCAAAACGAGAAGACGCTAGGTTTAGGTATTTGTACTTTTGTCGAGATTTTCGTCGTTTTCGCTTTATGGAGTCTTGATAACCTTGCTTTGTCTTTTCTTGATGCTTTCTCCTTTGATTTACCTGTGTCTCACATACAGAGATTAGTCGCAAATCTAACGGATGTCATTAATCACCAAAACCCTAATTAGGGCTCAAGATTCAACAATCTCCCCCTTTTTGGTGATTGATGACAACCGTTATGCATAAAACATATGGATATAACAAATATGAGTATAAGCAAGAGATGCTCCCCCTTAATCTTGCATTCAAGTTCATAAACATATTCATGACAAGGTATAACGAGATATCCATACGTATCAACACATACATACATACACAAGAGAGATATCAAAGCAGCATTTTTATAGCTATTTCCATGTTCATGTTCATACATTCATAAACGATAAGACGACGACATAAACAGACATAAACAACATCACATATACATCAACACATATCCATACATAACTCTCCCCCTTTGTCATCAAACATCCATAAAAGGAGAGAAGACATAGATACAAATGATCATAGATACTGGAGAAATATAATCTAGGACTGCGGAGGATGATCGGAAGAGGAATCGCCGCGACGATGACGCTGATACTGGCCTGCGTCGAAACGTCCCCGCAGCTCAGAGATATCCTGACTCATAGAATCGATGCGAGGCTCGATGACGTTGAGGCGATGGTCGATGGAGCTCAATCTGGTGTCGACCTCATCGAAGCGAGTCTCGAATCGCATGGACATCTGATCCAGCCGCTCCATGATCATCATGTATGGAGCTGAGACATCAGGGCTCTGGGAGATGGAGTAGGACTGAAGTGGAGAGGGAGCTTCCGCGACCGGAGACATAGGCGCGTCTCCATGAACCGGTGATCCAACTTGATTTTCATAACGAACAAGGATCCCCAGGCTCTTCAACCGGTAGTACTCCATAGAAGAAGGACGGGAAGCTCGATGCAGTCCAAAGTAGGTCAGAGTGTGAGCGATGAAAGGTGCGAAGGGCAAAAACCTCTTCAGGTCCATCTGAACTTCCTGCATCTCGTGGAACATGAACTCCACAAAGTCGAAAGGTGTCTCGTCAACTTGGGCTCTCAGAAGTCGCAGCATGGTGGAGGTGACAGCCCCGCGATCTCCGGTTTTTGGCAAGATAGTCATGCGGTTCAACTTTTCTAGAATTGCCACCGGAGGGATCAGTTGAGAGACTTTACCAATATTTGGATCTGAATTGTCGAAGAGATGAGCCACGTCTTCAACTCGAACTTCATCAAAGGCGAAAAGGCTGTGGTCAACATGCTCGATCTGTAGAGCCTCTTCAAACTGTGCCTTGGTGAGAGTTCTTCTGGAGTTGTTGTTCATGAAGACGACATGGGATCGATCCGAGGCAACATGAAGAGTCGCGAAGAACGAGCGGATAATGTCCACGTTCCACTTCCAGTCTTCCCTCATCTCGGTGAAGGAGTGCAATCTGACAGCCATGAACTTGCCCCGGAGAGGATAGTGAACTTTGCTCTCGATCAAGTTCCAGTCAATGGCCTGATGCCCAAACACTTTAGCAGAGGAGAATCTGGTGTGATACTGAGACATCTGGAAGGCATTCCAGAAATTCCTCTCAGTACATGTCCTCGGATGCTCATATGGGTTCTTTCGACGAAGTCGCCGAATAGCACTAGCGGTGAAGGTTGGATGGCCTCTGGGTTGCTCATCACCACTACTGCTGCTACTGTCGACTGAGTCAGAATCATCAATGGGAGATCCAACGGGAGATGCTGGAGCTGCATCATCCTCATCAATAGCCAAAGAGTCCCAGTCTATAGGTTGAGCCTGTTGAGAAGATCCAGGCCCATGACGACGGCTAGTTTGCTTCATTCTTCCAGTCATAGTGACTCTGGAAAGAAAAGATAGATAATTTGTTCGTGATATGACTCGAAAGAGTTGATAAGGGAAGAATGAACTAATCTTCCGAAGGATGTGGATGCATGACCTAGTTCTTATATGAATCAATTCTTACTCATACATTTGCTAATAGATGTTAATTTTAACTCCATATCATCCTTTTCTGCTCTTTGATTCAATTTTGTTCTACTCAATTTGCTTTAATCAAAATCAAGGATCTAGGGCAATCTAAAGAAATCATCTACGATATGCTCATCTCAACCACCCATCTTGTGCATGGTAAATAATCTGAACAAATCCGATATAAATACGTCATTTAACTCTATAGATTTGATTCTATTAGACCATCATATTTCCATACAAAACATATTTGATTTTGTTCCAAAATCTAACTCTAAATGGCAATTTGATCCACTTATATCATGCATGTCAATGATAAACTTCTATTCTGTACAAATCATCTCAAATATGATCACTCATAGATGTTAATTTCATGAATCCATATCTAGATTTGACATGCAAACACATTTGAACAATATCAAACCCTAGTATGGCATGAGATGTAATGCATGAACCAGAGGAGGAGGAGACACAAAACTGACCTAATCCAAGGAAAGAGGAGATGCACAAGAGATCAACTTTGAGGCCGGACGGGAGATGGCCGGACTGATCCTCTTGTCCGGAGAAGAGGAGATGAACAGTGGATGTGGTGGTGGAGAGCAGCAGCAAAGAAGCTTTAATCGATTTGGGGAAGAAACGAATCACGGGTGGTTTTAATAACTGAACCAACGTGCACAGGCCGGACAAAGTCCGATCTGACCGGACACTGTCCGATATGGCCAGACAAAGTCCGATCTGGCCGGACACTGTCCGGTCAGTTCAGATTTTCTTCTGAAACTTCTGAATTTTTTGCAAATTTTTCAGATTTGACTCAAATAGAGATTTGAATTTTGGATAAGCTCAAGTATCATGTTTGGAATATATCCAGCTAGCTTTGAGAAGAAATTTGAGAGAAATCGACTTTAGAATGAGCCTCCGAATCGCATTTTAGGGCAAAAGGGTAAAACTGAACGGTTTTTCACCAATTTGTCAAATTTTCATGAAACTCGAATTTTTCTGAGATGTTTGGCCTTGTATGAATTCTAAATACTATTTCAAGCCAAAACATGGAAGAGATCTTGGCTCAAATAGTGAAATTCACAAAATGCACATTTTGGGTATTTTCGTGTCAAAGCTTGTTTTCGGGCGATTTGCAAAATGTGATAATTTTCAAACCATAGGTCTTTGAGAAAAAGTTCAACATGAAATGTCTTTGAATGACTGATCTCTAAGTGTTTCATGTAGAAACTTTTTGTCAAAACTCAACCGATTTTGATTTATAGAAATAAGTCATTTTAGGCCAAAACAAGATCCTTAGATGTGCAATTTTGTCAAAATTCAACATTTTAGCTCGAAATCCTTTATTTTCACTTTCAAAACCTTTGAAAACATATTTGAAAGATATTTTTGAAGATTTTGTTTTATTTTAACACATTTTGAACATTTTGGCATTTTTAGCCCTTTTGATTTTAAAATTGACCCTTTTGATAAACAACATGCATATTTTTCCTTTTTGTACACAATTTTGGGGTATACAAGCATTCAATGGTCTTGAAGTTGCTCCCCCTTAATGTGTTCTCCGAGTTTTGTTGACAAATGACAAAGTGGTGAATTCTTGGACTTTTTCTTCAAAATAGGAAGTGATGGGCATAGATGCCTACATTGATATATAAATTTATAGCCAAGAGTATATATGCTAGACACAATCAAACTAACAATCAATTCAAGATAAGCAAGAGATCAAATAACATTTGAAATATCAATAACATTCAATTCATTTCTTAACTTACTAAATTTTGACTCATCCAAGGGTTTAGTGAATAGGTCTGCTAATTGATTTTCGGTTGAAACATGACTAATCACTATATCCCTTTTTGATACATGATCCCTTAGAAAGTGATGTCTAATGTCAATGTGCTTTGTTCGAGAGTGTTGAACAGGATTGTTGGCAATTTTAACGGCACTCTCATTATCACATAAAAGTGGAACACAATTGACTTTTATGCCATAATCTAACAAGGTTTCCTTCATCCAAAGAAGTTGTGCACAACAACTACCGGCCGAAACATATTCCGCCTCGGCGGTTGAGAGTGCAACTGAATTTTGTTTCTTTGAAGTCCAAGAGACTAATGATCTTCCTAGAAGTTGACAACCACCGGAAGTACTTTTTCTATCAATTTTACAACCGGCATAATCAGAATCCGAATATCCTAGGAGATCAAAACTAGCATTCTTAGGATACCAAAGTCCTATGTTTGGTGTATGTTTTAGATATCTAAAGATTATTTTTACTACAGTTAGGTGACACTCTTTAGGAGCAGCTTGAAACCTAGCACACATGCACACACTAAACATAATGTCAGGCCTAGAAGCAGTAAGATATAATAAGCTACCAATCATAGAACGATATAATTTGAGTTCTACCGGTTTACCTCCCTCATCCAAGTCCAAATGCCCATTTGTAGCCATAGGAGTCTTGATTGGTTTTGAATCATCCATACCGAATCTTTTGAGCAAATCTTTCACGTATTTGCTTTGACTCACAAATATGACTTCTTTGATTTGCTTAATTTGAAGTCCGAGGAAAAAGCTCAATTCTCCTATCATAGACATCTCAAATTCCTTGGACATGGTTTCACCAAAAACTTGGCAAAGAGATTCGTTAGTGGAACCAAAAATTATATCATCGACATATATTTGGCAAACAAAGAAGTCATCGTCAATGATTTTGGTAAAGAGAGTCGTATCAATTTTTCCAACTTTAAAACCTTGTGAAATCAAGAAATTTCGCAACCTTTCATACCAAGCCTTAGGGGCTTGTTTAAGACCATAAAGGGCTTTTGAGAGTTTATAGACATGATTTGGATATTTTGGATCTTCAAAACCCGGTGGTTGCTTTACGAATATAAGTTCCGAAATTTCACCATTTAAGAAGGCACTTTTAACATCCATTTGAAAAAGTTTGATTTCAAAACATGATGCAAATGCAAGTAAGATGCGAATGGCCTCTAGTCTAGCTACGGGAGCAAAAGTTTCATCAAAATCTAATCCCTCAATTTGAGAATAACCTTGTGCTACCAATCTAGCTTTATTTCTTACAACTATGCCATTTTCATCTTGCTTATTTCGAAAGACCCATTTTGTACCAATTATATTGTGATCAAGAGGTTGTTCTACAAGTTCCCAAACATTATTTCTAGTAAAGTTGTTTAACTCATCATGCATAGCATTTACCCAATCTGGGTCCGCTAAAGCTTCATCAATGCCTTTAGGCTCAATACTAGAAATGAAAGATGCATGTTCACAAAAGGATGCAATTCTAGAGCGAGTTTGAACACCTTTACCAACATCACCTATTATTTGGTTGACGGGATGATCCTTAGTGATGGTTTGATGAAGTCTTGGATTTTGCAATGTTTGATCTTCATTTTCCTTTATTTCTAAATCAAGATCAACTTGAGTAGGGGCCTCCGGAATCATAGAAGCTATTTCATTTTCTTGATCGGGTGACTTTGAATCTTCATCTTTGGGCTTGATATCTCCAATCGTCATATTCTTCATAGGTTCTCGTAATTCTTCATTTCCTACATTCTCAACATCTTCATACTCTTCTTGAGAGCCATTAGATTCATCAAACTCAACATTGCATGTTTCTTCAATGCATTCGGTTATGATGTTAAAAACACGATAAGCCTTACTAGTTGACGAGTATCCAACAAGAAAGCCCTCGTCAACACGTCTTTGAAATTTTCCAAGATGCATGCGTTTTTTAAGGATGTAACATTTGCAACCAAAAACTCGAAAATATGAGATGTTTGGTTTTCTTCCAATAATTAGCTCATAAGGAGTTTTGTTTAATAAAGGATGAGTATAAAGCCGATTTATGGCATAACAAGCCGTATTTACGGCCTCGGCCCAAAACCTAGTGGGCGTTTTATATTCATCCAACAAAGTTCGAGCCATTTCAATTAATGTTCGATTTTTCCTTTCCACAACACCGTTTTGTTGAGGAGTATATGGTACGGAAAATTCGTGTTTAATTCCAGATTCATCACAAAGCTCAACAAAATCAGAATTTTGAAACTCTCCACCGTGATCACTTCGAAGTTTCTTGATGGAGAATTCGAATTCATTTTCAACTCATTTTGCAAATCTTTTAAACACACTTGGAGCATCGGATTTATGATTTAAAAAGAAAATCCAAGTAAATCGAGAGAAATCATCAACAATGACAAAGCAATAGTTACTACCACCAATACTTTGAGTTTCCGATGGACCAAACAAGTCCATATGCAAAAGCTCAAGTGGTCTAGATGTTGACAAAACATTTTTAGTGGGATGAGTGCTAGCAACTTGTTTTTCCACTTGACATGCACTACAAAGTTTATTCTTTTCAAACTTTACATTTTTCATACCTAGGATTAAATCTCTTTTTAAAAGTTTGTTTAATTGATGCATCCCAACATGAGCCAAACGACGATGCCAAAGCCATCCCAAAGAATTTTTAGCAACCAAACATGTTGAAATACAGGAGTCTTTTGAACCGAAATCAACCAAATACAAATCTCCATATCGAAAACCTTTGAAAATTAAAAATGTCGTGGTATTGCGAATACCCCGGCAGGTTTTGAGAATGATCATAGCGAAGATTACGCGGCGCGGGTTGACCGGATGACCGGTCCTCCCCCGCCGGACAAACACAAAAAATGACACTCGGCTTTATACAGGTTCGGGTCCCGGTGGGGGCCCTAGTCCTGTCGACGCGCTCCCGACCGGAGTCGGCTGGGGAGGCTCTCTCCGGGGGAGAGGCTTCCGGAGCACGTCTGTGAGTTTAGCTATTCCAATAAAAGAACCGATCCTTTACAACAGAGGGGTACAAGGGCTATTTATAGCCCCAAAAAGAAGCAAAAAACCTAAACTACCCCGGAAGCCACCGTCGGATTGAAGGGTAGGACAGTCCTTCTCCCGGTCAAACGCCTTGGATGCTTGACAGGTGGTCGCTAGTTCCCGAGGCGCTCCTCGCGTGACCTGCACGTGATAAACAGTTCGAGGCTTTACCTTTAGGAGGGCGATGAGGCCCGGGACGGCGCCGGAGGCCAGGTCCCGGGGGCCAAAAGGCGGCGCCCGGGGAGGGGCCGGACGCCGCGTCCCCGGGCAAATGGTAGCGCCCGGGACGGCACCGGAGGCCGCGTCCTGGGAGCCAAATGGCGGCGCCCGGGAGGGCACCGGAGGCCCCGTCCCGGGGGCCAAAAGGCGGCGTCCGGGGAGGGGCCGGAGGCCGCGTCCCCGGGCAAATGGCGGCACCCGGGACGGCACCGGAGGCCCGTCCTGGGGGCCAAGAGGCGGCGCCCGGGGAGGGGCCAGAGGCCACGTCCCCGGGCAAATGGCGGCGCCTTGGACGGCACTGGAGGCCGCGTCCCGGGCGCCAAATGGCGGCGCCCGGGAGGGCACCGGAGGCCCCGTCCCGGGGGCCAAAAGGCGGCACCCGGGGAGGCGCCGGAGGCCGCGTCCCCGGAGCCAAAAGGCGGCGCCCGGGGAGGGGCCGGAGGCCGCGTCCCCGGGCAAATGGCGGCGCCCAGGACGGCACCGGAGGCCGCGTCCCGGGGGCCAAATGGCGGCGCCCGGGAGGGCACTGGAGGCCCGTCCCGGGGGCCAAAAGGCGGCGCCCGGGGAGGGGCCGGAGGCCGCGTCCCCGGGCAAATGGCGGCGCCCGGGAGGGCACCGGAGGCCCGGTCCCCGGGCAATCGTGACACAACTTACCTGGACTTAGTCCCGCGGAGATTTCCCCCGACAGCAGCCCCCCATGCACGCTGGGGACGATGGTCGAGTCCCCGGTGGGCATGGCACACGTCACCGGGAAGATCTCTGGGACAAGTCACCGGAGCCGCGGCGCTTCGGTTTCCGTGCCCCACGCTTAAGGCTGCGCCGTTTCGCCATAAATGCGCGCGCGGTTCGAATCGGCGCCTCGATTCGCGCGCCCGTCCCTTCGTTCCCCGCGCACGGTTTGAACTTCTACGGTCCAGATTGATCCGCGGGTGCCACGTGGCGTGCATCTAGACCACGTCCTGCCCCTATAAATAGGACCTTGGGGGGCCCGGAAGCTCATTCCAAATTTTCAGCCTCAACGATTTTTGCTCTCCCGGTAGCCCTCTCCCGGTAGCTCTTTCCGGTAGCCCTTTCCGGTAGCAGACGTCCGGGAGTTTTTAGTAGTAGCCTCCTGCAAAGTTAGCCACTGAAAAAGAATACTAACCTCATGGCACCCAAGGGTCGAGCGAAGACCACGGAAGTGCCCCCGGAGGAAATCCCCTCGGATTTCCTCTGGGCGTCGGAGTTCACGGCCGAGGACGCCGAGTCCTTGGTCGAAAGATGCATCGTCGCGGACGGGGACATCCGAGTCCCCGTGAAGAAGGACGGAGCCCCCCGCCCCAGGCCCGGAGAGGTCGTGGCCTTCGAGGCCTTTCTGGAGGCGGGGCTCCGGCTCCCGGTGCATCCCATGCTCCGGGAGTTTCTCAAGGAGTACGGGGTGGCTCTCAACCACCTCACCCCGAATGCGCTTGTCCGGATGGGCCTCTTTATCTGGCTCTACGAGACAGCGACCGGGCGGGAGCCCACCCTTCGCGCCTTCTGGTATTTCTACGAACCGGCGGCGCGGACCTCCCACCTGGTGAAGGGGGGCCCCAAGTCCCCCTTTGGTTCAGTGATGGTCCAGATGTTGCCTTCCCGGGTAATCGACTACCCGGCGGCGGCCTCCCGGGACCACTGGGGGGATTGGGTCCGGAGGTGGTTTACCTCCGGGTCCGGGACGAGGCGGTGGTGTACGCCCCGGAGCCTCCCACCTACAGCCGGTCGTCCGCGTCGAAGCCTCCGGTGTGGATGGACGAGGAGTTCGAGCTCCTCGGCAAGGTGATCCTCTCCAAGAAGACCCGCTCGATGCGGGACGCCGCCGAGGAGATGGCCCTCCTCCGGATCTCCCCCTTCACCGGTGGGAAGAGGGGGATCGGCATGGGCCCCGAGCAGCGGCCCCCGGTGAAGCAGGTGACGCGACGTAAGCTCCGGGAACCTGCTGCATTGTATTTACGAATTTTTAAGAATTTGACTAACTCTTTACCTCTTTCAGTCCGGCCGTACCCGGCGTCGCGGGAGAAGGCGGAGAACCTCCTGGGGAGGTACTTCACCGATGAGCACGAGTGCATCGTGCGCGCCGTGGGAGAGGGCCCTCCCAAGAACTTGGTAGCGGCTACCTACGGGCTAAAGCTGCCGGAGAGGAAGCCTCTCCCCACCCCCGGGTCTCACAAACGGGGGAAGGAGGCGGCCGGGGGCTCGGAGCCCAAGAAGGCCTGGGTTCAAAAGACCCCCGGCCCATCGACGACGCCGGCGGTGACACCGGCGAAGCCCCGGGACGAGACCCCCGGAGGCGAGCGTGCCCGGGCACCGGCCCGGAAGGAAGCGACACCTCCTCCCCCGAAGGGCCCCGTCGAGGCGCGGGGGAAAGAGGCGGCCGAGGGCGGGGCGGCGTCCGACTCGGCGAACTACGCCCCGTCGCCGCCCCAGGTGGAGCCCCTCCTGCCCCTTCCGGCTTCTTTGGAGCCGGAGAGGCTGGAGGTGAGATTCGCGGAGGCCTCGCCTCCGCGGGTTTGGCCGGTGGACGAGGGGGGAGCCCCTTGGTCTACGAGGTTCCTCCGGAGGAGGAGGCCCCGAGGACCTTCCGGCCCGGGGCAGGGAAAGGCCTGATGGTTCCCCTCCGGGCGGGGGCTCCCGCTGAGAGCTCCTCGGCCACGTCTTCGGGGGGCACTACCTCATCAACGAAGACGCCGGTGACGCCGGCCGCGTTACCGGACCTTGAGGTCCAGGGAGCCCCCGCCGGCCGCGCTGGCGGCGCCGGGCGGGAGACCCTTTTGCTTCCCGCGAGGGAGGTCGCCCGCTACTCGGAGGGCCTGCATACCCGGAAGGTGCAGGCCTTTGTCGCGGGAGGGACGCTCCATGAGCATTTTGAGGGGCTTCAGTCCCTCGGGGCCCAGGTAACCCGAGTCGATAACGCCTTCGTTCATCCCCTGCACTTAGAAATTTTTCTAACTCTTATGTATTTTGTAGGTGGCAGCTGTTACCTGGGGCCTTGAGCAGCGGGTCGCCCGGCTGCTTAAGGAGGCGGAGGGCCGGGCCGCGGCCTCCGTAGGGCAGCGCGAGGAGGCCCTCCGGGAACGCGACGAAGCCCTCGCGGAATTGACCCGGGTCCGGGCCTAGGTCCATATTTTCGAGGTCGTCAACGGCCGTCTCCGGGAGGAGGCCAAGGCGAGGGAGGAGGCGCTCCGAGAGCTGGAGAGCTCGAGCGTCCGGGCGGTGGCGGACGCGGGCCGCTCCGTCCGTTCGGCCCTCGAGGGCCTTGGCGTAAGCCTAGGCTCCGGGAGTAGGGAGGTGCCGCCGGCGACCCTCGCGGAGGCTGTGCGTTTTCTCAACGCACAGGTCTCCGCCATCCCAGAGGCTGCTGACGTTCGGGCGCGGGGCCGCGCGATCCCCGTCGTCGCGGCCGCTGCGGGGCTCGTCGAATTCCGGGGGGTCGGCGCCCGGGCGATCGGGGGCCGCATCCCCCGAAGCTTCCCGGACTCCTTTGAGCCATCGCGCCGGGAGGTCGAGCAGCTTGCCGGGGGGTTCTACGACCGGATCATCCGGGCGTGGTTCCCGGCTCTGGCTCCTCCGGCGGGAGACGTCCCAGCCCCGGCCTTGGAAGAAGCCCCCCGGGGGGAGGACGCCAACGAACATGTATGAGCCTCCCCCCGGGTCTTAGCTAGGGCCCTTTTTTGTTTTAGGACTTTTTGATTTCGGTAGCTTCTTAGAAGAAGCCCCGGACACTGGTACAGAAACATTTTGAATGCAATGAAGTTAGAATTTTTTCTAAGTCTTTGAATTGAATTTACTGTTACCAGGGTTCCCGAGAGGTTGCTCCCGGGCGAAGGTCCGGGAGGGGCTCCCCGGGGGACGCCCAAGCGGCTTTAATTTTGCTAAGCCTTATCTCCGGGAATCGCGGCGAGGATAGTGTCCGGGAGCCGATCTGGTTGAGGTGGCGTCCGGAGTGGCACTTGGACAACTTCGATAATCATCGTGCCGAATTGTCCCCTCCGCGACCGGGGCTCCGGATGATCCCTCCCCTCCGGATACTTCCACCAGCGGGATACGAGTTCTGGCCTGAAGATGTGCTCCGGGACGCTCGGCGCCGCGTACGGGCGTTGTACCGGGACTTGACCCGGGAGCTAGCGGAGAGCTTCCGGGAGTATTAGGCGTAGGAACCTTAGGGCTTAGAGAATCCCCCGGGTTAGAACCCGGGTTGTATCGTTTCCGAAGCCCACTGGAGGGGGAAGATGTCCTCCGGGTTTGATAATCAATAAAGCTGTGTTGTTGTTTCCTTTCATTGCCTCTTTATTTTCTTCTTCTTGGATGGTCTGGACGACTCATCTTAACAAGGATGAGCTAAGTTTCCTCGTGGGTGGTGCGGTCGACACCCGGGGGTTCCTTATCCCCCCCGCCCACAGCGGGCCGGAGAATAGCTCCGTGCGCTGTGGGGGTAACAAGGCCCCCGGGAAGGAAGTCACCTGTAGCATAGGAAATTTTCTAAGTTAGAAAATTTTAAAACGAGGTTTTCAGGGAGAAGACCTTCCGGGAGACAATCGTCCGGTTACCGTGAGAACGCGGAGCCGGGAATAGGGTCTTCGGGGAAGAAAAATGACCAAGAAATCCGACTTCTCCGAGAGACAATTGTCCAGTCACCGTGAGAACGGGGAGCCGAGAATAGGGTCTCCGGGAGGCATTCATCCGGTCGCCGTGAAAACGGGGAGCCGGGAATAACGTCGACTCCCGGAGGAGGAAGATGGATCTAAGAAGGCCATTAGACGTCCCACTGGGGAGAGCGTCTACTCCCGGAGGAGGAAGTGCCCGAAGACGGGTCTTGAGTGTTTGGGCAGGGGACTAGTCTCCCAAAGTGACTCGTTACCACGGCCACTGTGACCGGGTTGCCGCTTACACCCTCAGTCTACGAGGGCTGATCGTAAGCTGCCCTACGGGAGTGGGACTCCCGTTGTAGGGACTTGTTGGGCCTGGCCCACTTCCTCGCGGGGAGGGCATCCTCGAGGGGAGGGCTTCCTCGCGGGGAGGGCATCCTCGCGGGGAGGGCATCGCCGCTAGGGGCGGTAATGAGAGAGACCTGCAATGAGACAGTTTGAAAAGCACGACCTATGTATTGCTAATAAAATGAAGTACAGGGCCTCCCCCTGCGAAGCCGCGAAAGGGGAGGAAAATATAGTGTCCCTCCTCCCCCTCCGGCGTGAACGCTCCGGGGGAGGGGACAGGCCCGTAAGGCTAAACATAGAACTTGTGAAGTAAACGCAAGTTCCACGTGTGCTTCAGCTCCTACTCTTGAAGGTTGGAGAGCTTGTAGGGCCCCGAGCCCAGGACCGCGGAGATCCTATAGGGGCCCTCCCACTTGGGGGAGAGCTTACCCTGGGCCTGGGGGTCCGTCACGCGCTTGAGGACAAGGTCCCCAAGGCGGAAAGCTTTCTCGCGCACGCGCTGATTGTACGCGCGCGCCATTTCTTTCTCGTAGATGGCGTGGCGGAGGAGCGCTCGGTCGCGTTCCTCCTCCACGAGGTCGATCTCCAGACGCTGGTTGGCCTCGTTGGCCTGGTACGCTGAGGGCGTAGCTCCCTCCAGGAGCTCAACCCGCAGTGACCGAAAGCTGATCTCCGGGGGGAGGACTGCCCCGTCGCCCGGGACGGGGTCGTGCGCATGGAGCAGAGGATGCTAGGGAGCTCCTCTGCCCATGCACCCCGCTTAGAAGCGGTTTGCTCGAGTCTCCGGCGCAACCCCTGTAGGATCACGCCATTGACCCTCTCGACAGCCCCATTGCTCCGGGGATGGGCCACCGAGGTGAAGTGGATGACGAGCCCCAGGCCTTCGCAGAATTCCCAGAAATAAGCCGAGTCGAATTGGGTCCCGTTGTCCACGGTGATTTCCCGGGGGACATCAAAACGACATACGACGTTTTTCTAGAAAAACCGCTGAACGGCCCGGGACGTGATGCTGGCCAAAGGCTCCGCCTCAACCCACTTTGTAAAATAGTCGACTGCGACTACCGCATACTTGTATCCCCTGGGCGCTGGGGGGAAGGGCCCTAAGAGGTCCATCCCCCAGCGCACAAAGGGCCAAGTGATGGGGATCGTCTGCAGCGCTATAGGGGGGAGGTTCGAGCCCTTGGCCATCTTCTGGCATGCTTCGCACGCGGAGACAAGGTCTCGCGCATGACCGTGGGCCAGTAGAAGCCCTGCCGGAGGGCCTTGGCCGCGATGGCACGCAGGGCTAGGTGAGAACCACAGCTCCCCGCGTGGATGTCTTCGAGAAGTTGAAGTCCCTCTGGCCGGGGGAGGCAGCGCAGGAGGGCGGAAGCCCCCCGCTTGTAGAGCCTCCCCTCCAGCAGGAGATATGCCCGGGCTCTAGCCCGGAGGCGTTTAGCCTCGGTCTCACTAGGAGGGTCCCCCTCCCCCTTGATGAAGGAGATGAGGGGGGCCATCCAAGACGGAGTCCGGGCGATCTCGGCGACCTCCGGGACATGAGGCTTGTCGCCCGTGTCCGGGGAGGCTGCCGAGGGCTTCGTGATGATCTCCAGGAAAGCCCCCTTGGAGAGCGATTCCCGGGCGCTTGCTGCCCGGGCCAAGGCGTCGGCCCGGTCATTGTCCCTACGTGGGATATGCTGGGCCTCGAGGCAGTCGAAATGCCTCTCCATCTTTCGCACTTCCTGCAAATAAAGACTTAAGTTTGCGTCATGGCACAGGTAAGACTTGTCCACTTGGCAAACTACGAGCTGAGAATCTCCGTTGACTAGGAGGCGCTGGATCCCCAGGGAGCGCGCGAGGCGCATCCCGAGGAGCAAAGCCTCGTATTCGGCGACGTTGTTGGTTGCGGGGAACTCGAGCCACGCGGCGTACTCGAGTTCCTTCCCCTCGGGGCTCCGGAGGACTACTCCCGCACCAGCCCCGGCGAGACACAGCGACCCATCGAACATAAGGGTCCAATGATCACTGCGTCGGGGCGGCACAGGGAGATCTTCGTCCCCGGACCCAGAGGCGGGAGTCCACTCTGCGACGAAGTCGGCGAGGACCTGCGACTTGATGGCGGAGCGGCCGGTAAGGGACAGGGAGAAGGGGGCGAGCTCGGCCCCCCACTTCCCGATCCGGCCGGTGGCTTCTTTGTTCCGCAGTACCTCCCCCAGGGGGAGGGACGACGGGACGGTGATGGGGTGCCCCAGGAAGTAATGCCCACTAGTACAGAAATGCAGTCTTCTATCGGTAAAAAAAACCCTTCTACTATCGGTTTTTGTACCGATAGAGATAGACACGATAGAACAAGACTGGACATTTTCTATCGGTAAATAACCGACAGAAGAAGTTCACTATTCTATCGGCATATTATGAATCTACCGATAGAAAACCCGTCGTATTCTTACGTCCAGCAGTTCGAAAAGTACCACTATTCTAACGGTTAACTACAAGATTACCGACAGAAAAAAGCTTAGTACTCTATCGGCATATTAGGAGTGTACCGATAGAAAACTCATCGCTAGCGGATTGAAAAGTACCACTATTCTAACGGTTAACTACAATATTACCGACAGAAAAAAGCTTAGTACTCTATCGGCATATTAGGAGTGTACCGATAGAAAACTCGTCGTCAGCGGCTGGAAAAGTACCACTATTCTAACGGCTAATTATAAGTTTACCGACAGGAAAACTCACACTATTCTATCGGCATATTACAAGTTTACCGATAGAAAACTCGTCAATAGCGATTGGAAAGTACCACTATTCTAACGGTTAACTACAAGATTACCGACAGAAAAAAGCTTAGTACTCTATCGGATATGTATGAGTTCACCGGCAGGAAAGGTCAAACTCTTCTAACGGTTAATTTTGATTGTACCGATAGAAAAAAGGACAGTAGTCTCTCGGTTGTTGATGAATTTACCGATAGAGCATTCACATATACAGTACTTTATTTGCATTCACAATACAGTACATTCACATATACAGTACAGATGCAATACAGTATAGATTGGATACACAATACAGTACAGATGCAAGGTAAATTCACAGAACAAATTGACACATTAGGCAGTTATTCACATTTATTCACATATGTATGGACAAATACAGATTGCAATCCAATGTGGACATTTATTCACATATATATATTTATTCACATGTATATGAACAGTCTATGCAGAGTACACGAAAAGGAGAAAATTGTCATGCTGGATGGTTGGGCGCTACTTCCTCCATGACATATTGTGCCCAGATTTGTCGAAGATATATAATCTTTGCATTTTCATATTGGTCTTTCGACATGGCGATCTGCAAGCATGTGTGCATACTGAGTAACTAACTTCGATCCTAATTTAGAACGTGACACCCATTTTTGAAATTTGAGTTAGCTATCGATGCTTACCTGGGGGAATCGGGAAAAGTTTGTCCGCACTAGGTCGTACATGTAGCGCAGCACATAAAACCCGCATTCCCACGATTGCGGCTGCTGATGGCACTGAGATAATTGCATATGCGAATACATGTTAGCTATATATTGTTTCCATAAACTAATTAAGCATAAACAAAAAGTCTCGTGAGTACCTCATATTCTTTCCAAGCTAGTAGGGAGCCCTGCGGTGCGGCATGCCTCCCTCCAGCGGACACATATTTATCAAAAGCCCTGCATTTCAGTTAGTATTGCCGGTTAATGTATTATCATTAGCTAGTGAGGTCAAAATTTAAATCAAACATATAAGTTACTTACGCCCCCATATTCCCCTTGAGCACATATTCCATCGATAATCTGTCACGCATCGAATCGAGGTAGTACACCTCGTTCCTCGGCGGACAGATCACGATGAGGATCCAGTGGGCCCTGTATTGTACGTAAAAGAGGACCGCTAGCTCAAAGTACATCTCAGGTGTAACATACAAGATTGAGTTAAATTAGTACGAAATGCACTAACCTTTGGTGGTACGGCACCAGAATGAAGTCCCTGTCCTGCTGCGCCATCAGCGCGCTGGATATGTACTGCTCAGCGTGCGCGGCGTCCTGCTCTAGCATCGTGAGGCTTATTTTCTCTGGGTCGAGGAAACCCACCTTGTCACACGCAGCCTCCGATGCTAGCCTGTACATGCACCTGCATGCGAAGGACGAGATTAATATTAATTTCACAGAAAGTTACTCAGTATTCAAATGAACTGCAACATTAATGCAGAGTTAGCAAACAGAGTTAGAAAACAGCAATACATAGCATCAGCAAACTCACAGGACTCCAGTCCGTATGATGGACATATCGAGCTCCCGCCAGTTGTAGAGGTCGAACAGATCCTCGTGTGCCACGGATATAGTCCCGGGCTCACGGTGGAACTGCCCAGGCCTGTAGGGAACTAAGAAGTTCAGGCTGCGCCGAGCTCGATGTAGGTACCAGTCGTGGAGGTCTCTGGTTGATCGATCCAATTTCCGCAAAGATGCCTCCGACAGGAGTGGGAGCGCGTTCGTGAACGTCCGCGGCAGTCCCTGTCGCCCTTTGCCCTTGCCTTTGCCGCCCTTGCCTTTTGCCGGGGACTGAGCGCGTACCTTCGAAGGCAAGGGCGAGGTGATGGCGGCTTTCTTCCGAGGTGGAGGCGTGGATGCGCTGGGTGGGGTCGAGGCCGTCTTTGATGTGTCCAGGTTCGCACGAGATCGGCCCTCATGCCCCGAGCTGGGGGCGCAGTCCCCTGGTAGCTCCGCGGCAGGCCACTTCAATTAATGAGCACGTATGTTAGATTATGCAAGTTGAGTGTACTGAGTAGGATGTAATCTAAAATGTGTAGGATTTACCGGTTGTATTACAAGACACTTCTTGGGCCACTGTACGTAGGAGCCCACTGCCTCGGCAAGTGTCTGCAGTTCCTCTGTTGGGACTGGCAACGGAGAATCGTTGTAGCCCGGCATGGCCATGTCCACCTGTACCTTTGCGAAACCCAACCGCAGAGGTACACAGTGGACCCGGACATCCGGCCCAGACGGATATACGAAGCCGTGTCCAACCACTTCCTGCCCGGCGCCTACGTGATTCTGTAGGATGCAGCCCTCCGGCCCCTGCAAATTTGTAACAATTAAAATAGGTTAGCGAAACAACTCTAACAGAATGGGAGTGGCATCAACTTAAGTGCACAGATGAAGGCTTGCAGTACCTCAAGTAGATCCACTGGATCCGCGAGTACCTTCGAAGCGCAACTGCTTATCCGACCCCGCGGGGTACCGTCGTCCTGGGGATCCGCATCTAAACTCTTGGCCAGCAATGTTTCTCTCAACCGTGCAAACTCTTCCCTCATTTGTGCGACCTCGGTCTGCACCTCAGACTGTACCTCAGCCCGTATCTCAGCCCGCATCTCCGCCCGCATCTCCTCCCGTACCTCAGCCCGTATCTTATCGGAGAGGTCAGCTTCCTTTTCCTTCCAGGTGCGGGCCTTCTTCCTCGGTGGAGCCGGATCTACGAAACCGGCCTTCCACGACACAATGGCTCCCACGGCCCGTGTCCGCCCGGGATGCTCCTTATTTCCTAGAGCTCGGGTGAGGATGTCGTTCTCCCTCTGCGGGGTAAACAATCCCTCCGCTGCGTCCTTCTCAAAAGAGATCTGTTACATTTGAAGGTACCTTGTGAGACAAATTGCCTTATATACACTTGTGCGCACACAGTTTACGAGGTTAGCCAACTTACCATTCGCCTCACAACGTCGGCGTCCCCAGGGGTTGCGAACTGCACAGACCCCGTGGACGACACGGACCCCCTCCCCCTCCACCATCGCTTGCACCTCTCATCCCTGATCTCGGAGAGCGGCAACTCAGGGGTGTCCATGACAGGATTTTGTTCGTCTTCCTTCTTCCACTGTTCCTCCTTCCCCGCATAGCCCCGGGATCCGAGCCGATGCGGGTGGTCGTTCCTCTTCTGGATCGCCCTATTCTTCTCGCTAAGGGCCTTGAACTCCTCAGTCCCCTTCTGCTTGGTGAATTCCTCCCATACCTCCTCCGATATGAAGGGGTACTTCTCGCAAGGAGATTTCCCCGCAGCTAGGAAGTTACTGACGAGCCAGCTCTTAAAGGTTTTCCATGTTCCGTTCATGTCCTTCAAGCAGGCAGTCCTAGGTGTATCGTCGGGGATGTTCCACTTAGCCTGTTTCCGAAAAATGCATACAATTAATCACGAGTTAGTTAAACTTTAGTATAAGCCAAGAGAACGTGATTACGAAAGAGTTCAGCGATTTCAGTTCATTTAACCTTCACTTCCGCCCACAACCTATCCCTCTCGTCCGCCGTCACGTCCTTCCAGCTCTGGACGGTGATCTTCACCCTTTCTTTCGCCAACAGCCCAACGTAGGCCGCGTACCTCCCAGCATTCTTTCCAATCGGCCTCCCAAATTGGTTGAACTCACAAGAAAGATCAGTGCGTTTGGCCAAACGCCCCAACGTCGTCGCGCCTCGCCCCACCCTCTTGCGCTGGGATGTAACAGCCCCATCTTCAGTAGTTACGATGGGGTTGGCCCTAGTCGAACCACTAGTACCATCCGATGAAGACGACGACATGTCTTGCCCTACAAAACCTTCAACAAACCATATATATGGCAATTAATTCGCCTTGGACTTCCATAACTCAGCCCAGGACTGGAGACTAACTAGGGCGGCAAAAGGGAAAATAATACAAAAAGAAAGACATGCATAAATTACTTACTGAACTCTTCAGAAATATTTTCTATCGGTAAACACATGAGCTGCCGATAGACCATAACAATTACCTCCACACAAGACAATTTTTCTATCGGCAAACACGTGAGATACCGATAGAACATAACAATGTTCTCTACATATGGAATTTTGTTGACAAGCCACCATTCACTGTCATCACATAACATTCTCGATGATTTGCTACACTAATTAATATTCATGGGCCAGCATTATTATTTCACACGTAAATATGCACACAAGCATCTAAGTGCTACTGTGCATAATCTTTAGCCTAGCCTGTATGTGAGTCATCAGGACTTCACAGCTATTAGGTTGGGAAAAGTCATGTATATAGGCATTTGAAACATATACATCGAAGACCCATCCACATTGCCATATATTCATACGAAGTGAGTAAAAATTCCCAACCAAACTAGTACATTGCATGGCTCATGTCCTTCCAGATCCAAATTAAGTTTTACTACTTGTGCAGAAAATTTTCTATCGGTAAACACATGAGCTGCCGATAGAATATGTGTAAGAACACCTCCAACATATAATCTGCATTACATGGCAGTTGGATACAATTGATCACACATACAGCAGTATAGAGAAGTTAAAATCTCAAAACAGGTTCATTACAGCACTGGAACATATTATGTAAACCCTAATTAAAATCAACATTGCCTGCGGAATGTACATAAGCCAACACAATAGGGAACCCTAGTGTAATTGCAAAACTCCAAGAATTAGTACGTGCAAAACACTAGGATCAAATAAAGAAGATGCTGGAAATAGAACGACGAATTAGGGTATTTACGGCGGCGATCAGTTCTGGTGATGCAGAGGCGGTGTAGAACGCAGCAGCGGTGGGCGAAGGACGAAAATAAGAACCGGTGGCAGTGACGAACCAGTGTCCAGCCGGCGATCGTCGTGTGGGAGAGAGGAAGTGAGTGCTCACGGCGGAGGTTGGGGTTTTCTTCGCTCTCAAAGAGACGCAGTGCTCTAAGGTGGAACTGTTCGAGTGGAGGGAAACTAAAGGGCCGTGTACGAGAAATAAAGTAGCGGAGGAACTTTTCTATCGGTATAACAAAATGATTCCGATAGACTTATGTAATTTTCTATCGAAACAACAAAATAATACCGATAGAAAAAGTAAATTTCCCGGAAAAATATTCGAATTAGTGATTGCATTTTTCTATCGGTATAAACAATAAAATCCCGTGAGACCAATTTTCCACAGAAAATTTTTTTAAAGTGCTTGAGATTGGGTGCCATTTTTCTATCGGTAAAAACAACAAAATACCGTGAGAGTAATGAAAAGGTGCCCTTTTCTATCGGTATAAACAAAAAAATCCCGTGAGCCCAATTTTCCCCAGAAAATTTTTTTGATTAAGTGCTTGAGATTTGTGTGACCTTTTTCTATCGGTAAAAACAACAAAATACCGTCAGAGTTATGAAAAGGTACACAATTTAACATCAAACAGACCGTGGTTGAAAGCTGCAGAATGTTAAAGAAAGAGGGAAGATAGCCGGAAAATTGGAAAATTGACATAAAAAGAAATTGTTCATTCATTGTTGTTTTATCACTTACATAAAAAATAAAACCCAAAATGCTAGGTCAAGGGGTGGTCTTAGCCCTGGCTGCATGTAGAATAGAGTCAGTTAGACTTGCAGCCAGGACGCAGGACTCCTCTAGCGACAAGTTGTCCCTAGGATCAACTACTACCGCGTCAAGAAGGCCTGCGACCTCCGTCAGCTTCGCTATGGTATCCTTCATAGTCAAACCGCAGCCAGCGATGGTCATATCCGCGGCTTTCTTCTCCTCGCGAAGACGCCTCGTCCTCGCCCTAGCATTGTCACCATCCGTCTTCATGCGCTTAATGCGCTGGAAGAGATCGTCAAGGTCAAGCCGTAGCTGAGTGTGCTTGTCTGTAAGGAGCTTGTGCTCCTCCTGGAGGGCCCTCAGGTCAGCCTTCACTTTGGCAGTGTCTTCCACGGCTACCATTCCCTGTGCAAATCAACAGGTCAAGAATGAACTGAACATGGATTAACAATACAGGGGTAAACCGAGGAGATTTAGAGTTCTTACCGGGGAGGCCGTGGATGACGATCCCATGGAGGTTGCCATTGTGAAAGAGAAGATGAGGAGTCCAACCGTTCGAGAATTAGAAAAACAACAAAATACCGCGACGCATGGCGAGGTACTTATAGAGTTTCCAAGGCGACGCATGGCGACACGGTTGAGAATTCGAAGCGGCAGAGTATTCTTCTATCGGTAAAAACAGGAAAAAACCGTCAGACAACAAATACCGTGAGACAAATGAATTTATTCTAACGGTAAAATAGAACAATACCGATAGAAAACGTTTTGAAGTGCCTGAGAGAAGATGTCCTTCTCTATCGGTATAAATAACAAAATACCGTCAGAAAAAAGGGATTTTTGAAGAGGCTGCGATGAGATTTTTGCAAGTGCTATTTGAAGGGAAGAATTAAATATTTACAGGATAAAGGTACTGTACATGTTAGAACTCATGCTGTGGAGTAAAATTGAGATGTATTAATGCTGTGAACTAGCTTATCATTAAATTCTAAAGAAAAATGTACTGCCTGATGTATTAATGATAAGTTCCTCACCTTGCTGCAGAACTTGTGGGCTGTTTGCTTGGCATTTATCCCTGAAATAGAAATTAATCATCAATGGTTCTCAACCCATAATCCTTCTTCGTGGTCATCTCGCAGATACGTTGTTTCGTCGATATCTTCAGTACGGATAGATTGAATGTCCTCTAAAAATGGAGGTATTTCATCGAATTGGTTATACTCCTCTTCGTCGACAACATCTTCGACCCCAACAATACGTCTCTTGCTGTGGAGGACAACATGCAAGTTTGGATTGGCCGGGTCAACGATGTAGAATACCTGTGTGGCTTGCTTTGCAAGTATGAATGGATCGTCTTGGTGTCCGACTCTACCAAGATTGACGAGAGTAAACCCGTAACTGTCAACTTGAACACCTCGAGGGATTTCGACCCATTGGCATCGAAACAGGGGAATCTTAAGTAATCCGTAATCGAGCTCCCATATTTCGTCAATAACACCGTAATATGAGTTCAGCGCCCTTACTGACCTGGCATCCTCGGAAATAGCAAACAGTGTCACTCCGCTACATTGCGTGCTACTCTTGGCGTCTTGAGCTCTTGTGTAAAATGAATACCCATTGATGTCGTACCCCTGCCAAGTCCCTACAGTGAATCTTGGGCCTCTAGCCAACCATGTCACAGTTTCACTTACGGAGCCCTCGGCAGCTCGCGTGACTCTTTCTTGGATCCACTCAGCAAATTTCCTGTTATGTTCTCTGCTTACCCAAACGTCTGACTTCGAAGGATTCTGTGACCGTAACATTACCTTGTGCTCGTGTATGTATGGCTCGACCTCCGTCATGTGTTGTAAGACCCAAAAATGTGATTTTGCGTACACATCACGAGCGGGGACGATAGCTTTGAATCCAATCGTTCCAATTCCCTCAAGCCTACCCTCGTGTCGGGACCTAGGAACACCAATTGGGTCAACCCCGGCCATATAATCTGTGCAAAATTCAATCACCTCCTCGGCGGCATAACCTTCCATGATACTCCCCTCGGGTCGACGACGAGTCCTTACGTATCCCTTCAATACACCCATAAATCTCTCAAATGGATACATGTAGCGCAGGCACACAGGTCCACAAAACTTAATTTCTCTGATAAGGTGAACAATCAGATGGACCATAACATCAAAAAAGGATGGAGGGAAATACATCTCGAGCTGACAAAGAGTTGTAACCACGTCGCGTTGCAAAGCGTCCAATCCATCGGGATCAATTACCTACGAGGACACAGTTGCGCCAAATATTCATATCAGAAAAATCTTCTCATTAAGCTCCACAAATGGAGGTAGTGAACTTATAGTACGAGTGCACGTACTTACCTTGGAAGATATTGCGTTGAAGAAATAACATAGGTTTGTGATTGTCTCTCTGACTTTAACTGGGAGAATGCCTCTGATAGCAATGGGAAGCATCTGTGACATCAAGACATGACAGTCGTGGGACTTCATGCCAACCAGTCTTAGGTCCTTCATAGACACAAGTTTTTTCAAGTTCGCGGAGTACCCACATGGAACTTTAACACCGTGCAGGCACCGACAGAGTTCTGTTTTTTCGCTCTTGGACAACGTGTAGCAGGCCGGGGGGAGGTATGTACGCTTTCCATTCTCTAAAGGTGCAAGCTCAGTCCTTATCCCCATTTCCACCATGTCACGACGAGCTTTCACACCATCCTTTGTCTTTCCCGGAATGTTCAACAACAAACCAATCAAACTGTCACAGACATTTTTCTCTACATGCATGACGTCAATGCAATGTCGAACTTGTAAGTGCTCCCAGTACGGTAGATCCCAGAGAATCGATCTCTTCTTCCAAACATTTTTTTCTCGAGGTTTAGAATGCTTACCGAACTCAACTTTGATGTCGTTCACGCGTGAGTAAATCTCCTTACCGGTCAGAAACACTGGAGCTGATCCCTTCTCAGGCTTCCCGTTAAATGATTTCCTCTTCTTACGGTACGTGTGATGCACCGGAAGAAACCTGCGGTGACCCATGTACACTGTTTTCCGGCAGTTTCGCAGCCAGATGCTCTCAGTTTCATCTAGGCAAATAGGGCAAGCCTTGGCTCCTTTCGTACTATACCCCGACAAATTGCCGTAGGCAGGAAAATCATTTATGGTGCAAAATATCAGGGCCCGCAAGATGAAATTCTCTTTCTTGTATGCATCCCACACCTGCACACCCTCGCTCCACAATTTCTGTAAGTCCTCGATTAAAGGTGCTAGAAACACGTCAATATCATTTCCGGGTTGTCTGGGTCCTGAGATTAGTAACGCCATCATGATGTACTTGCGCTTCATGCATAACCAAGGAGGAAGATTGTAGATGCATAAAAGAACCGGCCAAGTGCTGTGCCGGCTGCTCATATTACCATGTGGGTTCATACCATCTGTACTCAGCCCGAACCTTACATTCCTAAGTTCACCGCCGAACTCAGCAAATGTTCTGTTGATGTTTCTCCATTGAATAGAATCAGCTGGGTGTCTCAGTTTTCCGTCTTGTTTCCGGGCTTCAGCATGCCAACGCAAGTGCTTCGCGACTTTCGGATTTGCAAACAGCCGCTTCAATCTAGGTATCACAGGCAAGTACCACACAGTTTTTGCCGGGGGCCCTTTCCTTACCTCGTGACGTTCACTGTCAATCCGGTCCCTACGCGTATACCTCGATGCGCCGCATCTTGGACAAACATGCAAACTGGAGTACTCGTTACGGTACAACACACAATCATTTGGGCATGCGTGTATTCTTTCGATTTCCATTCCCAACGGACACAACAGTTTTTTGGCTTGGTAAGTAGATCTTGGCAACTCATTTCCCTCTGGAAGCATGTCCGCTAGAAGATCTAATAGTGCCGTGAAACTCTTATCACTCCAACCGTTTCCTGCCTTCAAGTTATATAATCTCAGCACAGAAGACAGTTTTGTAAATGTTGCACATCCAGGGAACAGAGGCTTCTCAGAGTCAGCAATCAGTTTCTCAAATTCACAGAAGTCATTTTCGTTGTAATCTTCCTCTACATCACGTAACATCTCATCTAGATTGTCATCATCATCATCTACGTGCACATCGGAATTAACATTACCAAAATTGGGATGATCATCGATATTATTGCAATCCACATCCGAGTCGTGCTGATTGGTAGTAGTGGTGCTTGTTTCCTCAAGATCTTCGCCATGCCATATCCAACGGGTGTATCGCGCGTTAAAACCACGACGAATCAAATGACTCTTAATTTGATCAGAGTTGCTAAACCTCTTCAAGTTCATACAATCTGTACAAGGACAGAGCATATTTTTCTCTCCCTTCCTCTCCTTTTGTTGCTCAGCAAATTTAATAAACTCATTCACACCATCCAAATATTCAAGAGTAGTACGTTTTATTCCATACATCCAATATTTCCTGTCCATCTACAATTAACAAAATTTAACGAGTAAGCCATGCATGAAACCTGCCCGATTAAGTTATGTATATGTACATGTACAGCCTCTTACAACAGATACATGTGTTGAACCCTAGCCTGACGAAATTAACACTAATTAACCTAGCTAACTACACAATACAAGCTAGTTAGCTCCTAAAACATGACGCATTTCCAGCTACCAAGCTCCCAAGCTTAGAGCTACAAACTTGGAACTACACAATACAGCTAGCTTGCAAGTAGAGAGGAAGGGAGATCTAGAGGGAGAGAGAGATAGGTGTCGACGATTAAGCATACCTTAAAGAGAGGGGCGCAATCAACTTCCCTCCAGCCTGCGCTGATCACCCTAGCAGTGTAGCTGGAACTTTCGTCACAAACAGAGGGACACAGAGTGCAACAGAACAAATTAAAGAGCAGCTCCGCAATGGTCGACTGGGGTTTTCCTTATAATGGACATTTTTCTAACGGTAAATACATGAAATAACCGTCAGACTAACTTAGGTAATTTGCCGCTCACATATTCTATCGGTAAAAACACACACATACCGTTAGAGAATATACATTACTAAGCAAATATATGTATTTTTCTATCGGTAAATATGTGCATTTACCGTTAGAATATGCATGACTAAACAAATATATGTGCTTCCTATCGGTAAATATGTGTATTTACCGTTAGAATATGCATGTCTGAACAAATATATGTATTTTTCTATCGGTAAATATGTACATTTACCGTTAGAATATGCATGACTAAACAAATATATGTGTTTCCTATCGGTAAATATGTGTATTTACCGTTAGAATATGCATGACTGAACAAATATATGTATTTTTCTATCGGTAAATATGTGCATTTCCGTTAGAATATGCGTGACTGAACAAATATATGTGCTTCCTATCGGTAAATATGTGTATTTACCGTTAGAATATGCATGACTGAACAAATATATATGTTTTCCTATCGGTAAATATGTGTACTTACCGTTAGAGGAGGTACTGTCACCAAACTGGGACAAACATGCACATGCCATTTCTCACATTCAAGGAATCATATCAATGTAACATCAAACAGATCTTACATCAAACGGATCTTAACTAGAAGATAAAGCAATATATTTCAAGAAATGCTAATTTGTGGATTAACTAGGAGACACAAAAATACTTTTCGTAGGTAGTTGGGACTTCATCTTGCCAAAGAAATTACACATGCCAGTTCACAAATTCAGGTACAAACATACACATGCCAGTTCACCAATACAAATTCAGGTACAAACATACACATGCCAGTTCACAAATTGAAGTGCATGTCTGAAACAGCAGTACAAATACACACCTACCTACCAATACAATTAAATACACAAATGCTCCCTGCACATTCAAGTTCATGTCCCAATTAGCAATACATGATACACAAATATACAACAATATACAAATACAACAATTCACACATTCGATGTATATTACAAAAGCCACGTCTGAAATTAACAACAGATCACGACGAGGACCCAGTGGCCCATACATGCATTTTACATAAAAGGGAACCTTTGCAGGTTGCCACAATGCAACTACCGACTACAAGTTAGACCTGATACATCACAAATCCATTCATCCAAAACAGCAAATGTCTGAACCACATTGGACTTAACCATAGGAGTTCAGTTCGAAGACGCCCGAGGAGCTGGAACTGCCGTCGACATACATTTGTACGTAATGGTGATTTCCTCGGACTCAAACTCGATCAACTCAACTCAACTCAACTCAACTCCATTAACAAAAAGAACCTACCTTCCAAGATGTTGTTCTGTGTAGTGATGGTGTAGAATGGCTGTGCAAATAACAACAATTCTTCTTCTCCAAGCAGGTAAGCATCTGGCCACAAGCTGGTGCATGCAAAAACATGTAAGATGCTTTCTATAGGTCCTGATTTGAGAAACACGCCGGGCTTAAGCATCTTCTCGACCGAGCCAACCAAGATCTCGCCCTTCACGTCCTTCCAGCTCTCGACGGTGATCTTCACCTTTTCTTTCGCCAACAAGCCAACATAGGCAGCGTACTGCGATGAAGAACCGTGAAATACGTTGCCCCCCACGAGCATCATCCAAGGACCTGAACAGATCATAATCATATTGAAAAGAAGACACATCAAAATGAAGGATACAAAAAAAGCAGAATTATTGCCATAATCGGATTAGAATAATCTAACAATATTGCAGAAATTTTACGTACCTTCCTTGGGATGCCGACGTCTAGAGGGCGTCGATGGAGGTGCGGAGGTGCAGCGGTCCCCTGTAGAGGTGCGCCGGCCGTCCATGGAGCTTACGGGTTAGGACTACGAGCCCCAGATGAACTGTGAGAATGAAAGAGACATACCCGTGTATTTATACAATTATATATTTTCTATCGGTAAGAAAACAGAATACCGTTAGTAATAAAAACATCTGTAGAAGCCGAATGGTTCTATCGGCAAAACAAATATTACCGATAGGAATTTTTGTACATACTCTATCGGTCTGTACGTACATTGCCGATAGAATATTACTAGTTGTAGAAGGCCAACAGTTCTAAGATATTTTGTGCAATATTCTACCGGTATAAACATGCATTACCGATAGAATAAAACTATTAGAAGACGAACAGTTCTAAGCAATTTTCTATATATTCTAACGGTAAAAGAATACATTACCGATAGAATAAAAATATTTGTAGAAGGTCAACTATTCTATCGGCGAACTACATATTGCCGATAGGAACTTTTAATATATTCTGTCGGTATATTCATATAGTAGCGATAGAATAAGTCTAGTTGTTGAAGTCGACCAGTCCTATCGGCGCACAACATTCTTCCGTCAGTACTTATGCATCTCTTCTAACGGCAAGTATGTTCATCACCGCTAGAGTAAATCATACTATTTATTCTATCGGTAAGTTTCTTAGAAACCGATAGGGAAAATACATCCGTCGGGCTTTTTTGCCCACGAGGCACATTTTCTATCGGTTTTGTGCTGTTTCGCTAATAACCGATAGAAGATAGGGGTTAGTAGACTGCATTTCTGTACTAGTGGCCGAAGCTTCCGGGACGCCATGAGGAGGGCGTAGCAGATTTTCTCCATTTCCGTGTACCGAGTTTTGGCCCCTTGGAGGGCCTCACTCACGTAGTACACCGGACGCTGCTGCCCCCCTTGCTCCTTCACCAAGACCGCACTGACGGCGACTGGGGTCGCGGCGAGGTAGAGGAGCAAGGGTTCTTCCGGAGACGGACTCACGAGCATTAGGGGGCTCGTGAGGTATTTCTTGAGGTCGTTGAAGGCTTCCTGGGCCTCGGGGGTCCAGCGGAACCCCTCGAGCCCTCGGAGGATCTTGAAGAACTGGAGGCCCCGCTCCCCCGACCAGGAGACAAAACGGCTGAGTGCGGCTAGACGGCCGGAGAGCCGCTGGACATCCTTGACGGAGCGCGGCGGGGGCATATCTAGGAATGCCCGGATCTTCTCGGGGTTTGCCTCAATGCCCCGCTGGGACACGAGGAAACCTAGGAGCTTCCCCCCGCGCACCTCGAAGGCGCACTTCTCCGGGTTGAGTTTGAGCCCGAACGCGCGGAGGTTGCGGAAGGTTTCAGCCAGGTCGTCGATGTGGGAGGCTGCGCGGGGACTCTTGACAACCGCGTCATCTACGTAGACTTCAACGTTGCGGCCGACTTGCTCTTTGAAAACCAACGTCATGAGGCGATGGAAGGTTGCCCCCGCGTTCTTGAGCCCGAAGGGCATATGGACGTAGCAGAAGGTTCCGAGGGGAGTAATGAAACTCTTCTCCTCGTCCCCCTCCGCCGTCCGGACTTGATGGTGGCCAAAGTAGGTGTCTAGGAAGCTCATGAGCTCGCACCCCGCAGTGGAGTCGACGAGCTGATCAATCCGCGGGAGCGGGAAGTTGTCTTTGGGGCAGGCGCGGTTAAGGTCGGTGAAGTCGACGCACATCCGCCACCTGCCGGTTGATTTCTTGCTGAGGACGGGGTTCGCGAGCCACTCGGCGTGCAGGACCTCCCGAATGAACCGCCTCTCGGAGCCGGGTGATCTCTGCCTTGATTGCCTCTTGGCGCTCAAGGGAGAGTTTCCGCAGATTCTGTTTGACCGGGGGGTGACCGGGGGCCACTGCAAGCTTGTGCTCAATGACCTCCCGGGCGATGCCCCGCATGTCTGAAGGCTTCCACGCAAAAACATTGGAGTTTTCGCGCAGAAAAGCCTCAAGTTGCGCTGTGTGTTCCTCGGGGAGCTCCGCCCCGATCCTGACGGTTTTGTCTTCGTTGCCTGGGGACAGCAGGACCTTCCGGAGGCCCCCTTCCGGATGCGGCTTGAGGAGGGGCCTCCCGGGCGGTGGCGCAGCAGCATCTAGTTCCGGGGGAGAAGCCTCCCCCTCGGGCGTCTTTATGAAGTTGACGCTTTCGATTGTGGCCGCAGCGCGCTCATATAGAGCACTGGCCATGTCTTGGTCTCCCCGGACGTTGATCACAGCATGCGGCCCGGGGATCTTCATGCAGAGATAGTTTTGATGGGTGGCAGCCCCCAGTCGGTTGATTGTCGTCCTCCCCATAATCGCGTTGTAGGAGGAGGGGAGGTCCACTACGTCGAAGCGGACCAGCTCGGTCCGGTAGTTCTCCGGGGTGCCGAAGGTCATTGGAAGATCTACCTTGCCCACGTGGTGGATCGCCTTCCCCGAAACAAAACCTTGCAGGGGCCCGGCAGCGGGCTGCAGGAGCTTCTCGTCCACCTGCATTTCTTTGAAGGCCTTCAGGAATAAGACATCGGCGGAGCTCCCGCCATCCACCAGGATATGGGCCAGATGGCAGTTGTAGATGGTCGCGGAGACAATGAGCGCGTCGTCGTGGGGGAAGCGAACCCCCCGTGCGTCTTCTGCCATAAAGGTGAGGGGGACGTCCGACCACTTCGGTGGCGGGGACGTGTGTAGCACCCCCACAACCTTGACCTCGCGCGCGTACTCCTTACGCTGGCGCTTAGAGTCCCGCCCGGAGGCAGATCCTCCCACGATGACGTTGATGTGCCGCTGCGAAGTTTGGAAGGGGAGAGCTTCTGAAGGCTCCCCCTCCTGCGTCTGCTGACCCCCCGCGGGAGCGGGAAGGGCCGGAACAGCTGGCCGAGGGGGCAAGGAGGCCAGAGTCCCCCCCCTGCCCGCGCTGGTCGAGGAAGTCCGCGAAGTGCTGCAGCAGCTGGCTACAATCTCGGGTAGCGTGGGTACTGGACCTGTGGAAGCTGCACCACGGTCCTTCCCGCCTTCTCCCCGCGGGGCCCTCCCGGCCACGCGAAGATTGTCCCCCCCCCCATGGCCCTTCGATTTGGGGAAGGGGCGGTTGGCCCTCGGGGGTTCGCGCGAGCCGCCTCCGCCCTCGAGGACAAAGGTGTCCCGAGGCCGTGGCTCGCTACGCCCCCCCTGCCTGGGGCGTTTGGGGGGATCTCTGGCCCCCCGGTCGACGGGGGCGGGAGCCCCCTGGGTCTTTTTCCAGATGTTGTCTTCCTCCGCCCGAGCGTACTTTTCGAGCACGTTGAAGAGCTCGTCGGCGGAAGATGGGCAGCTCCGGGAGAGCCTTCGGTGGAGCTCCCCCGGGAGGATGCCGCTTTTGCAGGCTTCGATGACCGTAGAGTCGGGGACGTGGGCCACTTTGCTCTTCACCTGAGCAAAGCGCTTGAAGAAGCTTCTGATGGTTTCCCCAGTCCTCTGCCGGACAGTGTATAGCTACGAGGAGTCCAGGGGACGCACGTAGTTCCCTTGGAAGTTGGCACAGAACTCCCGCTTGAGCTGTGAGAAAGACTTGATGGAGCCGGCCTTCAAGTTGTAGAACCAGGAGCGGGCAATGCCGGAGAGGTAGAGGGGGAAGATGTTGCACTGTACTGTCTCGTCCCCCCCGGCCGCGGAGATGGCAGTGGAGTAGACCTGCACGAACTCGTAAGGGTCTGCCTCACCGTTATAGTGCTCGATGTGCGGAGGGCGGTAGGGCCGCGGCTACCGAATGCTGCGAAGTCTTCGGCATAGGGGCTGATTAGCCCCCTGCACTTCCCGGGGAGAGCCCCGGTCGCTGTCTTCTTTCACGGGACCTTCGTTGTCTGAGTCTGGGAGCGGCCCGAGAGGTCCGCCAGAATGGCGGTGGCGACGCTTTTCCTCTGGGCCAGGACTAAGTTCCCGGACGTCCGGGCTCTCCGCCGGAGAGGTTGGCTCTTCAGCCGGTCTCTTCCCCCGGCCGGTGCGAGAGCGAGGCTCCCCGCGCCCACGGCCGGGGGGAAGTTCTTCCCCGCGCTCTGGTGAACGCATTCGCTCGACCTCCCCCGGGGCGAAACGGACCTGTCCCGCCGAGGGAGGGAGCTCGTGCGCTGTAGCTTCTGGTGCCGATTGGGGGGAGCCCCCTGCGACGACCCTCGGGACCAGAAAGGGGGAAGCCCCTGTATCATCCGGAACCGGGGAGGGGGCACCCGCGACGACGCCTGGAATCGAAGTGGAGGGGGCCCCAGTGGCCACGACCGGAACCGGGTAGGGGGCACGCCCTGTAACACCCGGAGCCGGCGAGGGGGGAGCCCCCGCGGCGATGTCCGGAACCGGGGAGCCCATGCGGGGGGAAGTCCGCTACGGCACGGGGGCTGCTCTGTCAACCGCCCCTGGTGCGGTAAACGCGACGCGGGGGGCGGGACTGGCTCCCGGCGCAGGGTAAACCCCCGGCATGAAGTGTGCTCCCGGCCCCGGGAATAGGCCAGGGACAGGGTACCCCCCTGGTGCCACGAAGGGCCCCGGCATGAAGTAACCTCCCGGCACCGGGATGGGCCCGGGTGCCGGGAAGGGCCCGGACGTATATCCCGTAGGGGGAGGGAACCTCCCGGCGGGATCATACGGGGCGGACAACCCCCCGGAGGCCGGAGGGGCCGCCGGGTAACCCATAAATGGGGGCATGCTCCCCGGATACGGGTGTGACACAAATGTGGGGGCCAGGGGCCGCGCCAACACGCTAAGGAGCTCGTCCATAGAGCGCTGAGCGCGGAGCTGGCCTTCCACAAGAGCTTCGAGCAGGGCGTCCCGGGGAACCGGGGGAGCCGTCGGGGGGACGCTGGTCCCGGCCGAGGTCCCTGCGGTCACCGGGAACGACCTGGAGGTGGAAGCACCTAAGTTAAGAGGAAAGGAGGGAGGCGGTACCTGGGCCAGGTCGCCTCCGGAGGGGACCGCCGGGACTGCAGTGTCCCGGGCGGACGGCGCCGGGTCTCCGAGACCCGGGTCACCGGGAAGGGTGCGAGCCCTTGTTCTTGGGGGAGCCATGGCGTCTTGTCACGAGTCCCCACGGTGGCGCCCGGGGAGGGGCCGGAGGCCGCGTCCCCGGGCAAATGGCGGCGCCCGGGACGGCACCGGAGGCCACGTCCCGGGGGCCAAAAGGCGGCGCCCGGGGAGGGGCCGGAGGCCGCGTCCCTGGGCAAATGGCGGCTCCCGGGACGGCACCGGAGGTCGCGTCCCGGGGGCCAAATGGCGGCGCCCGGGAGGGCATCGGAGGCCCGTCCCGGGGGCCAAAAGGCGGCGCCCGGGGAGGGGCCGGAGGCCGCGTCCCCGGGCAAATGGCGGCGCCCGGGAGGGCACCGGAGGCCCGGTCCCCGGGCAATCGTGACACTACTTACCTGGACTTAGTCCCGCGGAGATTTCCCCCGACAAAAGACTTGTCTTCTAGACTTTCAATGATAACATCATTTGGTTCAAAAATGCATCTAAGACCCAAATCACAAATTTTTGCAACCGAAAGCAAATTGAAGTTCAAAGATTCAACAAGTAATACATTTGAGATGGAAAGGTTGTTTGTGATTGCGACTTTATCTAACCCAATTACCTTTCCTTTGCTATTATCACCAAACGTGATTTTATCAATGTCATTGCAACCATTCTCAAATGAGGAGAACCGACTTCCATCACCGGTCATGTGTTGGGTGCATCCGCTATCAAGCACCCAATGCCTCCCACAGGTTTTGTAGTTTACTTAAAAGAAGGGTTAGACGCTTTTAGGTACCCAAACTTGTTTGGGTCCTTGAAAGTTAGCAACAAGTGTTTTTGGAACCCAAATTTTCCTTTTATGTTTATTTTGATGAGGTAAACCAATGAATTTTGCAATTACTTTTCCGTACTTTGTTTTCTTTAGCATGTAATGGGAGTGATACTTATTTTCTTTAGCTCTAGAAGTTGAGGGACAATTTTTCGGCAAATGATCTACATTATGACATTTGTGACAAAACATATTAGTGGCCTTTACAAAAGTCATTTTAGTACTCAATTTCTTTCTCTTGTTCGGTTCATATCCTAAGCCTTCCTTTCTAAATGAACATCGTTGCTCACTAAGAAGTTTGTCTAAATTTTTTTTTCCTTTAAAGCATTTTGCTAGTCCTAGATTTAGTTTTTCCACTTGTGCCTTGAGTTCTAAATTTTCTAAAATCAAGTTCGAGTTGTTATCAACAATTTCATCACAAACATTTTCATGATTAATTTCTAAAGCATTACAAGTGAATGATTTTGAATGAGAGACACTATGAGTTGATTCGTCTAGAATATCACACGTAATACCTATTTCATTTGTTTGTTTAGAATCAATAATTTCATTTACTAGAAGTGCCTCATGCGAGTCATTTAGTTCTGCATATAACTCACTAAGTGTTGAATATTCTTTCTTAAGCATTTTGTTCTCCTTAGTTACTCTACATAATGCCTCATTTAGTTCCATAACCATATCAACAAGGTCCTCATAAGAAGGTTTAAGATCCGGTACCTTAGCATCATCACTTGCCATAAGACATAATGATGACTTGTCTTCAAACGAAGTGGCTTCTCCGATAGCAATTCCCGCCATTTTCTTAGAAGATGATGGTACTTCATCCTCCGATTCGGATTCCTCCGATCCGGAGTACCATTCACCAATATAGGCTTGGCCCTTGCTTTTATTGTTGTAGAACTTCTTGAAAAGCTTCTTTTTGCCTTTTGTCCCTTCACCGTCATCTTTCCTCTCATGAAATCTTTGATGATCACCCTTTTTATTTGGACATCTTGAGGCAAAGTGTCCCTTCTCATTACATTCATAACATATAATGTTCTTGAATCCGGTCTTCTTGTGAGGTCCTCGCCTTTTGTCAAACTCAAATCCTCTTTTGTTGATCTTGTTTAGGAGCTTGCGGGTTTTTCTCACAAGAAGAGCTAGATCACCATCGGAGCTTTCATCCGAACTATCCTCCTTGGCTTCCTCGACTTTTGCCTTAAATGCCAAGTTTTTCTTCTTTGATCCGGATGCTTCCACGATCCCTTTCTTTTCTTCTTTTTGCATTTCATGGGTGATAAGAGTACCCAAGAGTTCGGTAGGAGTTGTGGAAGAGAGATCGCCATTGATAAGCACTGTCACAATTGTATCAAAACTCGATGGTAAAATCATAAGCATTTTACGCAGAATATCAATATCTTCAAATTTTGTACCTAAACCTTTGAGATCATTGATTACTAGATTTAGTCTAGTATACATGTCACTAACATTTTCAGATTCAAGCATGAAAAATGAGTTGTATTCTCTAGTTAATTTAATTAGCTTAGCTTCTTTGACTTTTGATGTTCCTTCATGAATTACCTCTAAGGTTTTCCACATTTCATAGGATGTATGAAGATTGCTAATGCGATTGAATTCACTTAAGTCAAGACCATTAAATATGGCATTTTTTGTTTGAGCATTTGCTTGAAGGTTTTTCGATTCTAGAGGTGTGAGATTTTCTAAGTCAATTGGAGTCCTAAAACCATCTCTAGTGACCCTCCAAACATCAAGACTAATGGATTCTAGATAAACCGCCATCCTAATTTTCCAATAGCAATAGTTGTCACCCTTGAAGAAGGGAACCTTTCCATTATAGTTTTCTTTGATCGACGACATCCTCTCCCTAGACGGTTAAGCCTAAAATGAGAGACCTAGCGCTCTGATACCACGTGTTGATCGAAGGATGCCGACTAGAGGGGGGGTGAATAGGCGGTTTTAAAATTTTCTTCTAAATTAGGGTTTAACAACCTAAGATTGCAATAACAAATATTCTAAGGGTATGAAAAACAATTCAATTCAGATTTAGCAATTTCTATAATACTACTAGCAACAATTCGATCACAATGAAAATTAAGCAAGTAGTAGAAGTAACCGAAGAGATCAAGTTTTTCCCGAGGTCTCAGAAATTTGCCGATTTCCACTAATCCTCGTTGAAGCGCTCTTCGCTTGAGCTTAAGCTTTGATTCCACTAGGGGTAGCCCTTCTCCACTCCGGATAGGCGAGCTCCAAGCCTTTACAACCACTCGTCGGGCCTCTCCGACACACTGTCGATGGAGAGATCGCCGGACCTCCCGGGTCGTCTAGGTGACGGCAATCACAAGAGTAACAAGCCTAGCACCTTGCTTGATCAACCTCAAAGCTTGATAAACACAATGCAAATGCAAGAAAGCTTGGAACCAAATTCACTCAACTAGCACTCAAGAATTCTCAAGTTTTGACTCTAATTGCTAGAGAATGGATGTGAGAGAGCTTGCACACTGTTGCTCAGGGTTTATGAGATGTATTTCATGTGTCTAAGACATCTACAACAGTGATCTATTTATACTCTCAACAAAAACGGTCGAAATCAAGAAGATTGGGCGAAAATTGTACTGGCCGGACATTGTCCGGCCACCGGACAATGTCCGGTCAGTACAAAAATTTTGACCGTTATTCACGTGAATTGCGAGTGTCAGTAGCCGTTTGGATCAAAATGTGAAGGCCGGACAAATGTATTTGTCCGGACAAAATGTCCGGACAGATGCATTTGTCTCTGTTGACATCCTTGTTTAAACTGATGTGTACATGCCGGACAGATACATTTGTCCGGACAAAATGTCCGGACAGATGTATCTGTCTCTGTTAACGCTTAACATAATATACTCCAGATTTTTGTATGGGCCGGACATATGGGATTTGTCCGGACAAAATGTCCGGACAAATAGATTTGTCTCTGTTAACACAGCCCTTACAGTAGCCCAGATTTTGTATTGGCCGGATATTGTCCGGTCACTTCGGACAAATCCTCCGGACAAGTGTATTTGTCTCAAATCAATATGCTGTTAACATTTGTACTGGCCGGACATTGTCCGGTCACTTCGGACAATGTCCGGCCTTCACCGGACAGATGTCCCGGACAAATGTATTTGTCTCTGTTGCGCGTGTTTGCAAAGTACTGAGATTGTTTGTATTGGCCGGACATTGTCCGGTCACTTCAGACACTGTCCGGCCAGTACAAAACGAAAACAGACTTCTGAATTTTTACTCAACTTTTGATTTGGAGCAAAAGCAAATGCAAATATGCTTCTAAAAACTTCAAGGTTGATCAAGATACTTGTGCTAAGACCCCTCTTAATAGTACGACCATCTATCCTAGAAAATTTCAAAACGAGAAGGCGCTAGGTTTAGGTATTTGTACTTTTGTCGAGATTTTCGTCGTTTTCGCTTTATGGAGTCTTGATAACCTTGCTTTGTCTTTTCTTGATGCTTTCTCCTTTGATTTACCTGTGTCTCACATACAGAGATTAGTCGCAAATCTAACGGATGTCATTAATCACCAAAACCCTAATTAGGTCTCAAGATTCAATAGGGACGAGGCCGAGTGGGTAGCACAACATTGAGACAACGAGGACTGGGTCTCGAGCATGTTAGAGATACATGACCCTCATGCGCATAAGTACTACCAACCAGATGAGTTAGCGCCGAGCGCACTCGAAGATCCCCCTCCACTGACACAGCTATCTCAGGGTCATCCAGGTACAGAGCGGCATGGTCCTTCTATCGCAGCTGGGCGGCGGTCGCATGTGCCACCTGATCTGTACTCACCATAGCCTTTTCATAGAGATAGGCATGGGCATAAGAGGGGTCGTCCAAACCCATAGCGAACATGTACTAACACCTTTATTTTTCAACGTGTTACATTATTTATTTTGGTAAATGCATTATTTTCTGGATTAAATTGTGCTCGGTCGTTTTGAGATATGTAACTCCAATTAATTAGGTTTTTGGTGATCTTATTGTTCAAACTTCATAGTATGAATGGTCAAAACGAATCATCCATCTAAGTTACAATTTAAAAGATATGAATGTCAGAATATTCCCAAAATCCAGTATGAATTATAAAATAGTCGACCTTGCAGTTTTCTGCGACAACACCTTGCTCTAGTTTTCACGTCAACTTTTTCATCTTTTAAGCGTTGCGTCAAAAAAACCTACAGAAACGAGTTGTCTTTTCCATTTTCTCGACTTTACAACTTCTCGAGACAGAAAGCAGCCTGAATTGTCACCTCAACTTTTCCATATTTTCACCTTTCCGTGATAGAACATCGTGCCCAAAGAAAAACGCCTCTCCACCATTCCATAAGTCTCTGCCTCCGGCCTACAAATACGAAGTGCATCCCCCCTCATTTTTGCACTTAACCTATCTACTTCCTCACAACACTCACAGGTAATTACTCCTTGTCTGATGTTATGGCTGCTTTAGGTTCGTCCTCTGGAGTGACCAAGTATGAGGATATGGAGCTATATGAGCTTCCACTGCGTAGCCACTGCAACAAGATGTGCACGGTGCACATGTCCGCCGATGAACAGTCGCTCCAAAGGAGGTTCTACCGTTGTGCAATGTCCAAGTACCCTTGGTGAACTGATGTGAGTGCGACTTTGTTCAGTGGATTGATATCAAGATGTTGAAGGAAGCCAAGGAACGCGTAAAGTTTCTGTAAGAGGCAAAGGCTCACCACAGGAGCTTCGGTCTTGCAGAGAACTGGGGTCCGGATGAGGACCTGTACTGTGAGGTCGAATGGCGTTTTGCACCAGACCGACTTACAGAGGAACAAAGATTGGAGCGTCGTCGCGAAGCTAATCGTACTTTCAGGCCGGAACCAAAGCCTCCTTGCAGCTTTCCTCGTCGTTGGGCCTTCTAGATGATTCCATGCTTAATTTCCTTCAGTGTTGCTCGCTTACTCATGTACATTATCCATTTTCAAAAATATATCTCTCACTAAATATACCTCGGCCTCACCCTAAACCCTAACCCTAACCCCTAAACCCTAAGCCCCAAATCATCATTCTATGTGTATTTTGGAGTCTTATCTTACCACTTAATCAAGATATATACTTCCTATTAGAGGTAATATTTAGTTCATATTTCCAATTAGGTGCTACCTAGATTACCACAACCATTAAGTCACAAAATTATCATAAAAAAATCTCAAAAAACTTGTATAGTACTCATATAAATCATGAGAGAGAAATATTATGACAAGAAATAAAAATCGAGAAAAGATAGAAAAAACCAATAATGTGATATGTGTTGTTTGCATTTAAGTAATTAATCATAGCACACTACTCTCTCACCCCTGGTCCTGGGTTTGAATCTTGCCTCCTATAATGCAAAAAAAAATTTCTATTCGAGTATGATTGTATAAAAATATATTTTTAATATAAAAGGTTGGTGAATTTATGATAATCTTACTCAAGACAATACAAAAGAGTCCTGTACAAACACAATGCAACTTCAGATGAGTCAATGTGACCCAATACAGACCCAAAAAAACCTCAGATGACTCAAAAACATATGCAGTGCCAATAGATTAGCAAAATGCTCCTAGCCCAACTGATTAAGACACCCCTCTCTCACCTCCCCGGCCTGGGTTTGAATCTTGTGCTGGCCACAATTAAAACATTTTTTGAGAGCTTGCCGAGTGTAGCGCCTGGTCGAGGAGGGGCTTGTTGAGTGCTGGCTATGGGCACTCGACAAGAGGCTTGTTGAGTCTTGGGCACTTGACAAGCTGATGTGGCAGGCCATTTGTGTAAAATTTTTGAATTGTGGGTTATTTTTGTAAATCATTATTTTATGTGGGTTATTAATAAAAAAACTCATTATATTCAAGATAGTCTCTCAATTTTATAGTTTATTAAGTCAAGTGCAAGTCAGATTCCAACTCACTGTGGATGAGTCTAGTGGGGCTTCGACAACTATGGCGGCTAATCGGTGGCAGCAAGGGTGTAACATACATTTTTTACTTAGGACCTTCCTAAGTTAAAAATTTGTGTTAAGGTCCTTCCCTCATCTTCTAACCACAATTATGGATCTTTTTAGAAATTTAAAATTTTATTGGGATCCTCGACCATTTTAACTCTACATCAGTGAAATTTTTCTCATACTCGTAGACATTCTAATTTAGAAATTTCAAAAATGTTCACCTAGGTCCTTGGATCTTAGAACCGATAAGACTCTGAGTTTAAAATTCAAGTCCTAAAAATTTCAAAATTTACATTTTAGTCGTTCAATAAATTTAAAACTATACACTACTGCCCTCTAATTTTTAATCTTGATTGTTATTTTTTGATTAATTAGGACTTCTTTATGTTAAATTTCCCGATTTGGACCCCAATAAAATTTTAAACTCTGGATTAGGAATCGACCTTGTTAAATCCACATAGAATTAGGCCCTTCCTTTAATCAAATTCTAGAATTTGTTTTCCTCTCTATCAGGTCTATTCTAGTCTTTTGTTTACCAGATTATTTTTATATCTCAATCATATCCTTTCAAATTGTCAGATTTCTAAATATCTATTTAAATTATACCCTTCTAGTTCTTCATCCCAAAATTAAAAATGTGGTTCCTACCAAAGTCCAAATCCTAGATCCAAAATCATTTAATCAATACAAAAATCTAACACTCAACAAGATGTAGCTGTCCCAAAAGATGAATGACCATTGTTCGCTGACAACGGCACCAAAAACTTGACAGGTCCAAGAACAATGCGTTTGAATAATAACCACAAGTGAACGGTTGAACGTTGAGCACTTCAAGGTCAAATCCACAAGGAACAAGTGTATCGTCTTTCAAATTAAGACTTTGCTAACAAAATCAGAGTGAGAATTGGTTTTTGAGAGCTACAATTAAAATCTATCAAACTAGAGTTTTATAAACAAGAAAATTGCAAACTATGAAAACTAGAGTTTTAGAAAGCGAGAAATGTTCAAATTAAGGTTTTAGAAATCAAAATATAAAATCTAGGGTTTCAAGAATTTGGTAACCATCGGATATAATTTCTAATAAAGGCCAGTGAAGTGCAAATCAATTTCAAGTGTTTTTCAAGACAGATTAAGTTACCGATATAATCGTTGGTGCGGCGGTTGTTGGATCTAGATTTTGATGATTAATGGCAATTTGGATAAACCCTGTTTAGTACAAGTAAATTGAAATGTTATTTGTTAAGCCCTGAAGCTGATGTCTACTTTGTTGTGGTTTAATATCGATGCATATGTTGAGAGGGAGCTCATCATATCAGTCATTTGTCCTTGGATCAAACTTATGCTAATCATTATCATGACATGAGTAGTATGGATCTTGTGCTTATTTTCTTATCATGTATGGATCTATATGATTGTATATTTCATCTCTTACCCTTTTGTGGTTTGTCGAAAATGGTTCTGTCATTAAACACCGAAAAGAAAAATTGTTGAGTCAACTCCTTTGGGAGTAATTTCTTTGGTGATTAATGACAACCCAACTATGAGACTAACGTTGTTTAATGAGTGTATGTGTTGTAGTCTCAAAATGGATTGTAGATGAAAGCAACCAAGGGTGTATGGAGGATGATGTTGATATGAGCCACCTTGAGTGAGGTTGAGCTTCACCGTAGGTAAGATCTAAGATTAAGGATCATTTTCTTAGGATTTCATAGGTCTCGGTGTTTGAAGATTGAACAAGTTGATAGGATTCTTTTTGCTAGTTTAACCGTACTATTAAGAGGAGTCGACAACTAGTAGCTTGAGTCGATCTAGTGTGGAAGCTCAAATGCATTCATATCATTTTGCACTAGTGCTTATTCACCTCTCGCATTGCTAGAAAACAAGTGTAGTTTGTTTGAATTATAGATAATATTTGAAAACTACCTACTTTCGACCAATTCTCAACTCAAATGCGAACGCTCGACCATATCCATTCTACTACCTACTTTTGACCGGATATCCAACCAGTGGCGTAAAGTTCTTCAATCAAAACTGGTTGTGGTCTATGCTGATTGTTAGCATGCATATCCACGTGGACACTAACAAATTGCATTTGCATATACCCCAAAATTGAGTTAGGGTAAAAATACTTAAGTCCTGTTTTCGGTTTACACAAGCCGAACAATGTCTGGCTAGTACAAAACTCTTTTATCAATTGCAAAACGAAAACCAGAGACAGATAGATATGTCCGGGGGCTTTTGTCCATAGCAGGATGGACATTGTCTGTGATGGTCGGACAATGTCCGGCCAGTACAAAACTTGAGAGTTTTAATTGAAATGAAACTAGAGACATATAAATCCATCTGGGAGCTTTTGTCCGGAACAGGTCGGATAGTGTCCGGGATGGCCGGACAATGTCCGGCCAGTACAAATCGTGTGAGCTTCAAACTAAAAGTGAACCAGAGACATTTACATCTGTCTGAGCTTTTTGTCTAGACAAAAGACTTTTGTCTGGCCTTCACAAAAATAGCCCAACGGTAACTGACATGTTTGCAACGGTCATATTGACATGTACTGTCCGGACAATGTCCGGCCTATACAAAATTTGCTCAGTTTCTTGCAAACGGCTAGTTTCTTTGAGAGGGCTATATATACCTCGTCTTGGCTAGCATTTGTGGGTGCTCAAGAACACGAAAATCCTGTGCATAAGCTAGCCAAATCCTTTGAAGTCGATCTCTTGCATTTAGAGCCAAGATTTGAGCCAAATCTTTGAGAGCATTTGAGAGGAGAAGCATTTGTGAGAGACTAAGGGTGCTTAGTGCATATGATCCATCATTTGTAAGCTAGTGCTAGAGTGTGTGCATTCATTTGCATCATTTGAGCTTCTAGCACCTGATTCATTCGAGTGAAGGCGTTTGATTTGTTACTCTTGGTGATCTTCATCGCCTAGACAGTTGTCGAAGGAGAGTCGCAATCTCTCTGTTGGAGTTTGTTGGAGAGGCCGACAAAAACTTGTGAAAGGTATTGGTGCTTACCTATTCAGAGTGGAGAAGAAGCAACCTGAGTGGAGATATCCTTCGTGGATATAGAGGTGAGGCTCACGCGTGAGCACTTCAACGAAGAGTAGGGGAGACCGGGGCGAGTTTCCAAGACCTCAGTAAAAATTGTTGTGTCAACTGTTTCACTCTTACACAATTCATATTTACCTTGACTCAATTATTTCCATTTACTTTTGTTGCATGTTGTATTGCTTATTCTATACTGTTGAATGTAACTTGTTGTTAGATAGTTTTAAACCCTTTGCGAAAACTAGGTTTTCCTAAATATCTTGTAAAAATTGTTTAGTCAAAAAGAAATTTTTAAAAGCCTCCTATTCACCCCTCTCTAGTCGGCATCCTCGATCCTACAACGGTCAGAGGATTGCTTCCACATTTAAATTTGGCGAAAAACCTCTCTCTTGTTCCCAAGTTCCATGTTAGAGCGCAATTACTCCGTCGAAAAAACTTGAAAACTTCCCTAATTTCTCGTCGACGCTCAGCCTTTACTAACGAGGATTATCACCCGAGTTAGTTTACTTAACATATATCGGGTTCAAGTCAGTTTCGAATCTGATATGTGTCTGTGTGTCTTAGCAGCTGCTATGGTCGCAGATGGACAACTTCCTGTACATTAAGGGGATGCGGACACTGAGCCAGTTTATGGTCGCAGTATTTGCACGATCATAAGGTCGCAAGCAATGCGCGGTTAGAAGGTCACTGACTATGCGTGATCTCGATAGCCTGGGGGTGTTTATGCCTTTACTGGACACGTCCTCAGGATCAAGATAACTTTTCCCACGAGTGAAGGCAACCGCCAGGGGGTTAACATGTGCAGTTATCTATGATTGCACATGCTCAACTGGCGGAGAGGATGGGTGCGGTTATACGAACTGCACTATGGCAACCGTCCAGAACTGCTTTGCATTGGCATCCTTTCCTTCAGTATAAAAGGATGGTTGATGCACGATGTAGAGGGCGGGACAACAAGTCAGCAACGTTTGAAGACTTAGAAATAGTTAGTTAGACAGAGGTGTAAGAAGAAATCATCGCCTGTGATAATCTCCTTTCCCTGTAAACTCTTTTCCCATACTTAGTGAAATCACAACAGGACGTAGGGCTATTACTCCCACCATCGAGGGCCCGAACCTGTATAAATCTTCGCGTCCCTATTTTCATTACTTATCCTATATTACCTGAGGGCACATTGAAAGTGACGAGGATTGTTACCCGAGCTAGTTTACAATAAATGCACGTTTGGTTCAAGGCAAATTCGAACCAGGTAAGCATCTGTTGATGCGATCTCATATAGCTCGAGAAGTGCGGACACATGGTCGCAGGCTTTGCGCGATCACAAGGCCGTAGACAGTGCGCGGTCAGGAGGTCACAGGTAGTGCGCGGTCAGAAGGTCAGGGTCTACCCTCGACCAGGGCGACTCGGGTTTGCTTAAGCTCTACTACAAGCATATCCCGAGTATCCCAAAGATTCCTCCACGAGTGAAGGCAACCGCCAAGGGGTTAACATGTGCGGTTATCTATGATTGCACATGCTCAACTGGCGGAGAGGATGGTGCGGTTATATGAACTGCACTATGGCAACCGTCCAGAACTGCTTTGCATTGGTATTCTTTCCTTCAATATAAAAGGATGGTTGATGCACGATGTAGAGGGCGAGACAACAAGTCAGTAACGTTTGAAGACTTAGAAATAGTTAGTTAGACAGAGGTGTAAGAAGAGGTCATCGCCTATGATAATCTCCTCTCTCTGTAAACTCTTTTCCCATACTTAGTGAAATCACAATAGAACGTAGGGCTATTACTCCCACCATCGAGGGCCCGAAGCTGTATAAATCTTCGCATCCCTATTTTCATTGCTTATGCTATCTTACCTGAGGGCACATTGAAAGGTCTCACATATAACTCACAACTCTGCGTAAGATCGACAAGGGACCCTGAGTCCAAACCATCGACAACTGGCGCCCACTGTGGGGCCTTTCTCAAGGTGTTCTTTTTCATCAGGAGATTCGGTAAGTCATGTTTGGGGTATATGATTCTAAGAACGATTTCGATCTCGACGACTATGCCCATGTTCGGATGCCCTCACCTAGCGATCCCATTCCAATGAAAGAGGTTGATAGAGAAGATGTTCCTGAGGAACATCCTGAGGATGCATATTCTCCGACTCAGGTCATGTCCATTGACCAGGAGACAGAGAGGATAGACCAGGAGCCCTATGTGAGTTCTACCACTTTGGAGGCTGAATATGTATTGCAACACGTCGCTATTGAGGATGTGGATGATGGTAACCTATAGCTTAGCCCTGGGAGGTTTGATCCCGATAACCTCCAGTCTCTCTTTGATTTCGAATCCGATTCAGAACAAACAGAGATGTTTTCTCCTTCTGCGACCTCGTTCCCCCTAGAATTTGTAGCTTTATCAGAGGAAACTCCTGAGCAGTGAATTGCTAGGGAGGAACAGGAGCGCAGGCAAAAGGAGGAACAGAAAATAAAGCAAAAGGAGGATCAAGATCGCGAGCAACGAGATAACGAGCTTCACAGGACTGCAAAGGAAGCTTTGCAAATTGCGCAATCTCGTTATGATGCCGCTCCAAGTTCCTCCCGTCGTCCACACAGTCGTAGATGCGACCAGACGCCTTCTTTAGCCCCGGGCTACCCACCAGCGGTTGAAGAAACGGTGACACCTGGCGCACCAAGGAGGACTACGCATTGGCGACTTCGATCTATTGCAGATGTCTTGCGTAATCCTCCTCCCAATGTCGAGGACACGGACAAACCGGCTTTTGCCAGAATCTTGGCGGATGCGTTGGATGAAGTTGCATCCGATGCAACTCCAATTGCGTCATCCTGGTCTACGATTTTCTCCCATGAGAGGGAGTATTCTTACTCTAGTCATGGTCGGTGTAATTGACTACCACCAGGATCAGTTTCGGCATGACAAAGACAAGCGAGTTGGAAATTCCCGCGATCGAGATCGCGTTCCTATCCATTCTCATCTGGGACCACGAGGTGTATCCCCTCAAGGTGAGGTCACCCGCGACCAAGTTCAAAGCCGCAGGACTCTCCACAGTTCCTATGTTGGCTACAAAGCTTTCTTGCCAGTCCTCCGTGTGGTGATTTGGCCAGATAAGTTCAAGCCAGGAATGATCGAAAGATTTGGTGGAACTCAGAATCCATCCGAATTCCTTCAGATCTACATTACCGCTATTCAAGCAGCAGGTGGGGATTATTGCGTCATGGCAAATTACATACCAACGGTCCTTGAGGGACCAGTGAGAACCTGGTTGTTCAACCAACTGGAGGGTTCAATTTATAATTGGGAAATGTTGTGTGACGCCATACTCAACAATTTCCAGAATTATTACCAGAAGCCTGGTAAAGAGGATGATCTTCATCGTCTATGCCAGACCTCTACTGAGACTCTTCGACAATTTGTCAAGAGATTTGTCGGAGTAAGGAATATTATTCTGAACATATCTGATAATTCCGTTATTAGGGCATTTAAAAATGCTGTACGATATCAGAGGTTCACCAAAGATCTACTTATCCATCCGCCTCGGTTAGTAGCCGATCTTTTCGACATGGCCGACCGCTATTCCGATGCGGCTGAGGTCGTGGAATGGAATAGGATGGTAGATAAAGGAAACTTACTGCCTCAGCCTGGTCTTAAGGACATCAAGAAGGAGGATTCAAGCAAGAAGCCAAAATCATTATTGGGCGGTGTCGTGGTATTGCGAATACCCCGGCAGGTTTTGAGAATGTTCCTAGCGAAGATTACGCGGCGCCGGTTGACCGGATGACCGGTCCTCCCCCGCTGGACAAGCACAAAAAATGACACATGGGTTTATACAGGTTCGGGTCCCGGTGAGGGCCCTAGTCCTGTCGACGCGCTCCCGACCGGAGTCGGCTGGGGAGGCTCTCTCCGGGGGAGAGGCTTCCGGAGCACGTCTGGGAGTTTAGCTATTCCAATAAAAGAGAACCGATCCTCCACAACAGAGGGGCACAAGGGCTATTTATAGCCCTAAAAAGAAGCAAAAAACCTAAACTACCCCGGAAGCCACCGTCGGATTGAAGGGTAGGACCGTCCTTCTCCCGGTCAAACGCCTTGGATGCTTGACAGGTGGTCGCTAGTTCCCGAGGCGCTCCTCGCGTGACCTACACGTGATAAACGGCTTTACCTTTAGGAGGGCGATGAGGCCCGGGACGGCGCCGGAGGCCAGGTCCCGGGGGCCAAAAGGCGGCGCCCGGGACGGCACCGGAGGCCGCGTCCCGGGTGCCAAATGGCGGCGCCCGGGAGGGCACCGGAGGCCACGTCCCAGGGGCCAAAAGGCGGCGCCCGGGGAGGGGCCGGAGGCCGCGTCCCCGGGCGAATGGCGGCGCCCGGGACGGCACCGGAGGCAGCGTCCCGGGAGCCAAAATGGCGGCGCCCGGGGAGGGGCCGGAGGCCGCGTCCCTGGGCAAATGGCGGCGCCCGGGAGGGCACCGGAGGCCGCGTCCCGGGAGCCAAATGGCGGCGCCCGGGAGGGCACCGGAGGCCACGTACCGGGGGCCAAAAGGTGGCGCCCGGGGAGGGGCCGGAGGCCGCGTCCCCGGGCGAATGGCGGCGCCCGGGACGGCACCGGAGGCCGCGTCCCGGGAGCCAAAATGGCGGCGCTCGGGGAGGGGCCGGAGGCCGCGTCCCCGGGCAAATGGCGGTGCCAGGGACGGCACCGGAGGCCGCGTCCCGGGAGCCAAATGGCGGCGCCCGGGAGGGCACCGGAGGCCCCATCCAGGGGGCCAAAAGGCGGCGCCCGGGGAGGTCCCGGGGGCCAGGTCCCCGGGCAATCGTGACACAACTTACTTGGACTTAGTCCCGCGGAGATTTCCTCCGACAGCAGCCCCCCATGCACGCCGGGGACGATGGTCGAGTCCCCGGTGGGTATGGCACACGTCACCGGGAAGATCTCTGGGCCAAGTCACCGGAACCGCGGCGCTTCGGTTTCCGTGCCCCACGCTTAAGGTCGCGCCGTTTTGCCATAAATGCGCGCGCGGTTCGAACCGGCGCCTCGATTTGCGAGCCCGTCCCTTCGTTTCCCGCGCACGGTTTGAACTTCTACGGTCCAGATTGATCCGCGGGTGCCACGTGGCGTGCATCTAGACCACGTCCCGCCCCTATAAATAGGACCTTGGGGGGCCCGGAAGCTCATTCCAAATTTTCAGCCTCAACGATTTTTGCTCCCCCGGTAGCTCTCTCTCAGTGGCTCCTTCCGGTAGCAGTCGTCCGGGAGTTTTAGTAGTAGCCTCCTGAAAGGTTAGCCACCGAACAAAAAAGAAGACTAACCTCATGGCACCCAAGGGTGGAGCAAAGACCACGGAGGTGCCCCCGGAGGAAATCCCTCCGGATTTCCTCTGGGCGTCGGAGTTCACGGCCGAGGACGCCGAGTCCTTGGTCGAACGCTGCATCGTAGCGGACGGGGACATCCGAGTCCCCGTGAAGAAGGACGGAGCCCCCCGCCCCAGGCCCGGAGAGGTCGTGGCCTTCGAGGCCTTCCTGGAGGCGGGGCTCCGGCTCCCGGTGCATCCCATGCTCCGGGAGTTTTTGAAGGAGTATGGGGTGGCACTCAACCACCTCACCCCGAACGCGCTCGTCCGGATGGGCCTCTTCATCTGGCTCTACGTGACAGCGACCGGGCGGGAGCCCACCCTTCGCGCCTTCTGGTACTTCTACGAACCGGCGGCGCGGACCTCCCACCTGGTGCAGGGGGCCCCAAGTCCCCCTTCGGTTCGGTGATGGTCCAGATGTTGCCGTCCCGGGTAATCGACTACCCGGCGGCGGCCTCCCGGGACCACTGGGGGGACTGGGTCCGGAGGTGGTTTTACCTCCGGGTCCGGGACGAGGCGGTGGTGTACGCCCCGGAGCCTCCCACCTACAGCCAGTTGTCCGCGCCGAAGCCTCCGGTGTGGACGGACGAGGAGTTCGAGCTCCTCGGGAAGGTGATCCTCTCCAAGAAGACCCGCTCGATGCGGGACGCGGCCGAGGAGATGGCTCTCCTCCGGATCTCCCCCTTCACCGGTGGGAAGAGGGGGATTGGCATGGGCCCCGAGCAGCGGCCCCCGGTGAAGCCGGTGACGCGACGTAAGCTCTGGGAACCTGCTGCATTGTATTTGCAAATTTTCAAAAATTTAACTAACTCTTTACCTCTTGCAGTCCGGCCGTACCCGGCGGCGCGGGAGAAGGCGGAGAACCTCCTGGGGAGGTACTTCACCGATGAGCATGAGCGCGTCGTGCGCGCCGTGGTTGAGGGCCCTCCCAAGAACTTGGTAGCGGCGGCCTATGGGCTAAAGCTGCCGGAGAGGAAGCCTCTCCCCACCCCCGGGTCGTACAAACGGGGGAAGGAGGCGGCCGGGGGCTCGGAGCCCAAGAAGGCCCGGGTTCAAAAGACCCCCGGCCCATTGACGACGCCGGCGGCGACACCGGCGAAGCCCCGGGACGAGACCCCCGGGAGCGAGCGTGTCCGGGCACAGGCCCGGAAGGAAGCAACACCTCCTCCCCCGAAGGGCCCCATCGAGGCGCGGGGGAAGGAGGCGACCGCGGGCGGGGCGGCGTCCGACTCGGCGAACTACGCCCCGTCGCCGCTTCTGGTGGAGCCCCTCCTGCCCCTTCCGGCTTCTTTGGAGCCGGAGAGGCTGGAGGTGAGATTCGCGGAGGCCTCGCCTCCGCGGGTTTGGCCGGTGGACGAGGGGGGGAGCCCCTCGGTCTACGAGGTTCCTCCGGAGGAGGAGGCCCCGAGGACCTTCCGGCCTGGGGCAGGGAAAGGCCTGATGGTTCCCCCCCGGGCGGGGGCTCCCGCCGAGAGCTCCTCGGCCACGTCTTCGGGGGGCACTTCCTCGTCGACGTAGACGCCGGTGAAGCCGGCCGCGTTACCGGACCTTGAGGTCCGGGGACCCTTCGCCGGCTACACTGGCGGCGCCGGGCGGGAGACCCCTTTGCTGCCCGCAAGGGAGGTCGCCCGCTACTCGGAGGACCTGCATACCCGGAAGGTGCAGGCCTTCGTCGCGGGAGGGACGCTCCATGAGCGTTTCGAGGGGCTTCAGTCCCTCGGGGCCCAGGTAACCCGAGTCGATGACGTCTTTATTCATCCCCTGCACTTTGAGATTTTTCTAACTCTATATATTTTGTAGGTGGCAGCTGTTACCTGGGGCCTTGAGCAGCGGGTCGCCCGGCTGCTTAAGGAGGCGGAGGGCCGGGCCGCGGCCTCCGTAGGGCAGCGCGACGAGGCCCTCTGGGAACGCGACGAAGCCCTCGCGGAATTGACCCGGGCCCAGGCCCAGGTCCATATTTCCGAGGCCGTCAACGGCCGCCTCCGGGAGGAGGCGAAGGCGAGGGAGGAGGCGCTCCGGGAGCTCGAGAGCTCGAGCGTCCGGGCGGTGGCGGACGCGGGCCGCTCCGTCCGGTCGGCCCTCGAGGGCCTTGGCGTAAGCCTAGGCTCCGGGAGCAGGGAGGTGCCGCCGGCGACCCTCGTGGAGGCTGTGCGTTTTCTCAATGCACAGGTCTCCGCCATCCCGGAGGCTGCCGACGTTCGGGCGCGGGGCCGGGCGATCCCCGTCGTCGCGGCCGCTGCGGGGCTCGTCGGGTTCCGGGGGGTCGGCGCCCGGGCGATCGGGGGCCGCATCCCCCGAAGCTTCCCGGACTCCTTTGAGCCTTCGCGCCGGGAGGGGGAGCAGCTAGCGGGAGGGTTCTACGACCGGATTATCCGGGCGTGGTTCCCGGCTCCGGCGCCTCCGGCGGGAGACGTCCCAGCCCCGGCCTTGGAAGAAGCCCCCCGGGGGGAGGACGCCAACGAACATGTATTAGCCTCCCCCCGGGTCTTAGCTAGGGCCCTTTTTTGTTTTAGGACTTTTGATTCCGGTAGCTTCTTAGAAGAAGCCCCGGACACTTGTACAAAAACATTTTGAATGCAATGAAGTTAGAATTTTTTCTAAGTCTGAATTGAATTTACTGTTACCAGGGTTCCCGGGAGGTTTCTCCCGGGCGAAGGTCCGGGAGGGGCTCCCCGAGGGACGCCCAAGCAGCTTTGATCTTGCTAAGCCTTGTCTCCGGGAATCGCGGCGAGGATAGTGTCCGGGAGCCGATCCGGTTGAGGTGGCGTCCGGAGTGGCACTTGGACAACTTTGATAATCATCATGCCGAATTGTCCCCTCCGCGACCGGGGCTCCGGATGATCCCTCCCCTCCGGATACTTCCACCGGCGGGATACGAGTTCTGGCCTGAAGATGTGCTCCGGGACGGTTGGCGCCGCGTACGGGCATTGTACCGGGACTTGACTCGGGAGCTAGCGGAGTGCCTCCGGGAGTATTAGGCGTAGGAACCTTAGGGCTTAGAGAATCCCCCGGGTTAGAACCCGGGTTGTATCGTTTCCGAAGCCTACCGGAGGGGGAAGATGTCCTCCGGGTTTGAGAATCAATAAAGCTGTTGTTGTTTCCTTTCATTGCCTCTTTATTTTCTTCTTCTTGGATGGTCTGGACGACTCATCTTAATAAGGATGAGCTAAGTTTCCTTGTGGGCGGTGCGGTCGACACCCGGGGGTTCCTTATCCCCCCCGCCCACAGCGGGCCAGAGAATAGCTCCGCGCGCTGTGGGGGTAACAAGGCCCCCGAGATGGAAGTCACCTGTAGCATAGGAAATTTCCTAAAGTTAGAAAATTTTAAAACGAGGTTTTCAAGGAGGAGACCTTCCGGGAGACAGTCGTCCGGTCGCCGTGGGAACGGGGAGCCGGGAATAAGGCCTCATATGGAAGAAACGTCCAAGAAAACCCGATGAGATTTCCGGAGGCGAGCTCCCTAGGAGACAATCGTTCGGTCGCCGTGAGGACGGGGAGCCGGGAATAGGGTCTTCGGGGAGGAAAATGCCTAAGAAATCCGTGACTTCTCCGAGAGACAATCGTCCGGTCGCCGTGAGAACGGGGGGCCGGGAATAGGGTCTCCGAGAGGCATTCATCCGGTCGCCGTGAGAACGGGGAGCTGGGAATAAGGTCGCCGGGGACCAATCGTCCGGTCGCCGTGAAAACGGGGAGCCGGGAATAACGTCGACTCCCGGAGGAGGAAGATTGATCCAATCAAGCCGCAAAGGGCCGATCATCCGGTCGCCATGAAAACGGCGAGCCGGGAATAACGTCGACTCCCGGAGGAGGAAGATAGATCCAAGAAGGCCATTAGACGTCCCACTGGGGAGAGCGTCTACTCCCGGAGGAGGAAGTGCCCGAAGACGGGTCTTGAGTGTTTGGGCAGGGGACTAGTCTCCCAAAGTGACTCGTTACCGCGGCCACTGTGACCGGGTTGCCGCTTACACCCTCAGTCCACGAGGCTGATCGTAAGCCGCCCTACGGGAGTGGGACTCCCGTTGTAGGGACTTGTTGGGACTGGCCCACTTCCTCGCGGGGAGGGCATCCTCGCGGGGAGGGCATCGCCGCTAGGGGCGGTAATAAGAGAGACCTGCAATGAGAGTTTGAAAAGCAAGACCTATGTATTGCTAATAAAATGAAGTACAGGGCCTCCCCCTGCGAAGTCGCGAAAGGGGAGGAAAATACATTGTCCCTCCTCCCCCTCCGGCGTGAACGCTCCGGGGGAGGGGACAGGCCCGTAAGGCTAAACATAGAACTTGCGAAGTAAACGCAAGTTCCACGTGTGCTTCAGCTCCTGCTCTTGAAGGTTGGAGAGTTTGTAGGTGTGGGGAACCCCGCCCCGTACCGAACACCACGGTACGGAACAGCACTCCCCTGTCGCAACTTCCCAGGAATCAGTTGCGAACCAGAAATGAATATCATAACAACCAGCACAATACATAAATAATCCACAAAATATTACAGGGTTCACAGATGACGGCACTAGGGCCTTACAATAGTAACACAACGAGGTACAAAATAACGGTTCAGTTTTTTTCAACAAAACGCGGAAGGAGCGGAACGCTAATCTTCGCCCACAGTCGCTCGACTGGGGTACGCGACGCCTAGAAGCTCGGATCATACTCGAAGAAGTCTTCACAAGGCTCAGGCTCACACTCATGTGAACCCAAGTCGCTTGGCTCTTCAACTTCTGATGGAGAAAGTCAGTCACGGGTGAGTACAGAGTACTCAGCAAATCACCACTTAACAAATGCAATATATATAACATGATAGGGATTTCAAGGAAATGATTGAGGTTCTTTTCCAAACCTTTTTCGTCACCTAGCAGTTGATAGTCATGAAAAGCATTCAAAACATTCTTTGAAAATTTACCTTATATATATATAACAGTTCAAGAGTGCAGAATTTAAAGCAGTTGATAAAACAGTTCATAAAAACTACTTGTGCCTCACAACATGGATAAAACCCATTGACCATAACACACTCCAAAATCCGGGAGCACGGAGTATTTAAATACATTTTAAACTCTGCAGAGGGGTACCGCTTTACCCACAAGACTTCTCAACTACCACTGTTGACCACGAGCATAGGCCTTTTGCCCAATCACGCTACTTTAAGCATATGAGTCTCCTATGCCAGGTTCGATCACGCTGCTTTAAGCGCGCCACTGAGTTGAGAATAACACGCTTTTCACCCTACCTTGCCATTATACTAGCTCTGCCCCGTAAAAGGTTCACCACCGGTCAGTGGCCCAGGAATTCCACCTCCGGGTGGGGTTCCTAATACAGTTGTGAAGCATTGTAGGGATCTTCCCTCTCATACCTTCACCCTACCCCTCACTCAGTATTGGGCCGCGGTGGGAGACCCTCTCCACCAATAGTGAGCGGACACACGAGGGGTTTGTGCTGGGAAACCACATCCAGCACTCGTGCCCTGGAACCACATCAGTTGCACGATCTTTCACTCAGACGAATCGATTGGGCTCGTCCCAACCGTCAGTGTAAGTGGGCCAAGAGGGATCTTCCCTCCCTGACCAGTGAACAGTATTAGTGCACATTATTATTTAGGTTATAGACTCTATGCAGAGCTAGGGCAATAGTTCGGCAAGGATACTTTGTCGTGCCCGTCCCATACCAGGCTTGTGGAGGTACGTTAACATGTTATTGGATGTTTAGCACAAATCGGTGGGTCCTTAAGCTATTCTAGAGAGGAGTTTCCCTATTCACATTTTTCACAATTCACAACATTTCATATTTACAACATTACCATGTTATCACATCATCATCATAAGCATCACAGTATTTTCCATGTCTCGACTGACACACCTCTCCTCTCTAGGATAGACATTTTAAAAGGCATTTTTAGTTTTGAAAACCATTTTTACTCATTTATGTGAATAACCCATATTACCAATGTTATGCTTTAGCATTAACCTAGGGCATCAAGAATATTATACACATGGCTTGAGAATCAAGAATGGCTATTCAATGTAGGACAATAGCTAAACAGGTATATTTGAACATACACAGTTTACTTAATTAGCATGCATAATACTCAAATAACAAAATACTTAGCTAACCGGAAAACATAGGGTCAACATGATCAAGGTGGTGGTGACTTGCCTTGAATTCCCGCGATAAGATCTTCAGCGACGTCCTCGATCGGCTGCTCCTCGGCTTCCGGACGGGCGATTTCTAAACACGAAAAGAGCACCGATCAAACAAAATGCACAAGTATGAGACTAATAAATGCAAAATCTAAAACCTAATAAGTCTAGGCAAAACAGCCTCGGAGTTGGATCTGAAAAAGACTGAAAAACGGGAGTTTTTGAAAACGGCAGATCAAGGTTTTAGGATTAGAATCTGAGGTGGTTCCTGAAGGAGAATATGTGGCAGGAGCAATTTGTGGTAGGATGGTTCAGACGGATCTGGATTTGGAGGTTGGACGGAGAAAAACCACTTTTGGCAGAATTTTAGGATAAACCGGGTAAAATCGGATCTGGAAAAAGGTGAAAACAAGATCCGAGACTCGGATCTGAAGAAAAATTTCAGATCTGGAAGATTTGAGTTGAGGCGAATCTGATGGCGAAGACGGATCTTCGATCGGAGACCTCTAGAGCATTGAACAGTTAAAAGAATCACTAATAAGAAAGGCTGAAATTACTGTAGCATACGAGTACTGTAGCAGCGGGATTTCAGCATGGGTGGTTTGAGCTCCGGTGGGTCTCGCAGGAGAGGAGAGAAGGCCGGGGAGTTTGGGAGGTGATGGAGGCTACAAGGGGGAATGCTGGGGGCCAAAAATGGCAGCAAGAGGCGGCCGGAAAAGGAGAAGGTGGCGCACGGCCGGCCGCGAGGAAGACGAGCTCGCCGGCGGCGGTTCTCGGGCGGCGGTGCACGATTTGAGCTAGGATTTGGTGGGTGAGCTGCTGGAAACGAGGGGAGGATGATGGTATGGCCTGATTGGAGAGAAAATGGCCCGAACGACGAGAAACCCAAGATGGCCGGCGGCAGGAAAAACAAGAAGCGCCGGTGGAGGGAGCTCCGGCGACCATTTCGCCGAGACCCAGAAGATAAAAAGGAAGAGAGTGAGGAGGCACACCTGATGGACAAGCTCGGACAAGCAAAAGACGTCTGCAGCGAGGGAACGATGACGAGGTGATGGCGGCCGGCGCTGGAGCGCGGCCAAACCAGCGGCTGAAGAGCAGAAATCACCCCCTTTGATATTTTATGCGAAATGTTTCAACCAAATGCAAAAATCTTGAATGCTCTGCGTGTCTAAGTGTTTCCTCTACCACTCTACAGAAGAACTTGTGAAAATATTCTGGTTTGAGCTGTTTTACAGCCATGCCAAAGCTTATAAAGAAAGACATTCAGGTGGAAACGAGTTGTAACAGTGGCATGCTGACATGTAATGCATCTAACAGGGTCATGCAGGTCTTTACACTGTGTTTGCTGTGGAATGGGTGAGGGTAGAAGGGTAATTGTGCATAAAATATTGTTTTTGTCAATTCTAGGGGCTTGTTTGGAAATTTCTGAAAATAGGAGGGCTGAAATGCAAAATGTCAGTGCATGGGAAGTTGTGGAACCTTGTTACTTGTGCAAATAAAATATATTAAATATTTTCACAGAATTTTTAATGCATTACTTTAAATTAAATATATTCCTTTATGCAATTTCCAAATAGGAAAATCATTATTTCATGTGGAAAAATGATTTGTTTGATGCGTAAAATCATGATGCCATGAACTTAAAAATATGCATGCATGAGAAAAATGTTGGGGGGATGATTTAGGATTGACCAGGTGAAAGAATTTCGCTGATCGGAATAAAAAGATAATTAAACGGAATTTCGGAAGATTTAGACCGGAAGGAAAATCTGAGAAGTAGAGAGTTTAAGAATGAAATTTTGCGGCTGTTACAGTAGGCCCCCGAGCCCAGGACCGCGGAGATCCTGTAGGGGCCCTCCCACTTGGGGGAGAGCTTACCCTGGGCCTGGGGGTCCGTCACGCGCTTGAGGACAAGGTCCCTGTAACACCCTGAGTTAGAGGTGAAAACTTCCTTTTTCATCAATAGCATGCATGCATGTATCTGTAGTAATAGCCAGATCAGTATCTATCTCAAGCCCTAAAATCTTCAAAATCTATCCTGTGACCTCAAATCAAGATCAGATTGTTCAGATGTGATCTATTAGTTATCCTGAATCTAAAAGCCTTCAGAACCTAGATCCAATTCTATCTCTAAATTCCAGATTTATCAACTTCTTCTGTTTTCGAAAACAGAAATACCTTATATTACTCAAATACCCTAAGTTTCAGAAATACAGATTTAATCAAAATCTTGACCAAGTTCAGACCAAATTATTCCTGGAATATAATCATGGGTATGTCAATACCTTAATCTAAAAAGTTGACAGCCAGATTTCACCATCTAGACTCTTTTCACAAATCAGTCCAAGAGTTATCGCAAATTAGTCCTTATCTGATATCTGAAAACCCAAAAAGGCTAGAATCTCCAGATTAACTTCAAACTCAAAATCTCTTCGGCAAATCTTCTCAAAATGCTATTTGCCACAAGTTTCTCTTCTGTGCAGATATCAAAATCGAACCCTAAATGCCAGAATTCGAAATCGACAAAACTTAAATCTTGTTTTACCCTAAATTACCCTATTTTCAGTTGTATCAAAAGCTATCCAAATGTGCCAAATTTTATCTTCAATCTCTGCCAAATCATCTGTTGAATAAAGATTACCAAAACAGCAGAATCAATTTCAGTTTAAACCTCTCAAAATTCCAGATTTACATTTCAGTCCAAAACTCAAAGAATTGAAATTGCAGTTCAGTCCTTTTTCGACCAGGCCGTATACTGCTGTGCGCACGACCAGAGATCGGCGTGTTTTGCTTCCTTGCGCCGTGCACGTTCGCCGCCGGTGAAGCTTCGCCTGCAACTTGATCGTGCATGCTGTTGCGCACGTGTCCTCGCCTCAGCCGTCACCGTGGCAAGGCCGCTGCTACGTCGACGACCAGCGCTTGCTCCCGCGCGCGACCAGTAGCGACTTTGTCAGCAATCCATCACCACGTAGCCTCGCCGTGCCAGTACTTGTCGCCACCGCTTGCTACAAGCTTGCCAGGTCCCGATGAGGCGACATTGTGATCAGTTGAAAGCTTGTCGCCGTCGCATCACCGCTTTTGCTGTTTCTTCGCCGCTACTGCTCCAGCACGCAAGCAATCTCATCACAGCAGCAAATCACTTCATTGTTCCCCTTCGCCATCTTCGCCTGGTCTATTTAAACCCTACTGTGTGCAGCAGCTTCTCCATACTTCACCAGAAACCAGCTAAATTTCCAACTCTCGCTGTTTCAGTCATCTTCTCCGGCGAGCCGTCGAGGAAGCTCACGGTGCCAGCTCACTTCACTGCATCTCCTGCCAAATTGAAGCTAGCAGTGAGTACCTCTCATCCTCCTGATTGTACTGTAGCATCTAATTGCTCTCCGGTGGACCCTAACGCCGGTGATTGCCGGAAATGGCTGAAATTCGAAGAATGCCCTGTTCCGGCAATGCAGACCAAATCACTTCGAATTAGCTCTCGATTCTGTAATAAAAATTGATCAGTAAGCTAAATCAAGCATGCCTGTGAACTTAGAACAATCAATTGAGCCCAATTTGAAGCTATCCCCAATTTTACAATTTATCAGTTGCTGGCTCTCGTCGCCAAGCCACACCGGCGAACCTCCGGCCAAATTGACGTCGCCAGTAGCTTACTCATACCCTTCCATCACTCCTAGAGCAAGGAATCGAGTTCAAACGGCCTGTGTTGGAAATGCCCAAATCCAGTGATTCTTCTCCGGCGCCGATGACCGGAAAAGTGTTCCCGACCATTTCAGCCCTCGAAACCTTGTCATTTAGATGTGCCCTGGCCTCCTGAGCATTTTTGTCTTCTAGCTTGACACCTAGATCGGCCTAGATTGGAAGTTATAGCTTTGCCAAGTTTGTGTCCAGAACTGCCCCAGTGCAGCCAGTTCATCTCTGTTCATCATCAAATTTCTTGCTTTCTAGCCATTTCTTGCCCTAGATCCTGTTGACTTAATTGTTCCTGTTACTCAAGCCTACCTCCCAGACAAAGTGGTGCATCATTTGGAGCTCCAGATCAAAAGTTATGCTAAGCCCTAGTTTTTGGCATTGTCAGCTCTATGCCAGAGCTTGTCAGCCAGTGGCATTGACCTTATTTACCCACTTCTGGTTGTATAATTTGAAAACCACTTTGTCCACTGAATTTGTAGAGTTGTGATCTACATTTTCTTCTACTACCATAACTTGAGATAAGCACTCTAGCTTTTCTTAAAGCTATGTCCAAGCTTTGATCTGAATGTCGATCTGTTGACATTCGCTGTTTTGATTAAACCAGCCACAAAATTGTTATCCCTATTGAAATCCTGAAACCCTAAGATTATCTAATCACCATCCTTAGCCCAAATTCCTTGAAACCCTAGAATCTCAACTCAGTTCAGTTGCAGTTCAAATTATCTCCAGTTTAGTTCAATCATTCTTGTTAAGTATTTCTGCATATAAGTCATAAAACATTTTAAATATTATAAGTAATTATTGTGTGTTTGTTTGTCGTCGAGCAGATTCAGAAGCTGACTTTGAAGATTTTGCTGTTGATCCGTCATCGACTGCTGTATTTTACGACGCGGAAGGCAAGTCATATCCTTGGTCATCTTGAACCTATATTTTAAATGTTGCTAAAACGTAACCTTGAATATAGGCAATATTGCATGTGAAAGATTGAGAATGGTTGATTTATCAATTGGCAGTACTGGACTGGTTATCTGTAAAATGTGAAATAAACAAGTTTTGAGCCATGAACTATTATATGTATTTATATACTTATATTCATGAAATAAAACCCCTAGCTGTGACCAGAAAAATGGTATGGATGGCTGTAGCACTGGAGGTGCTAAACTGCAAAGGAATACAGGCACTGAAGGTGCAGGGTTGTGGATGGTCTGGTCACTGGCATATAAGGACTAGAACCTTGTGTTGTGCGTCTAGTGGCATGAACAACGTGCTAACCGCAAGCCTGGTATGGGACAGGCCTGAACAAGTAATTATGTGGATCGCACATGAAACCCCTGCATGAGATGTGTAGTGATGCATGATAAACACGGAGCGCGGCTCCCACACATATCACTGAAGGTGATCAAGCACGCTGACCCAGTAATGGGAATAAGCAATGGGGTGGAGGTTTGGATACAACTTGCCACAACTGTGCCTCGCTGAGAGCCACAGGGTCGGGGGTGAATTGTGAGTAAAACATAACAAAAGTTCTTGTTATTTCCACCTTGCCGCTCACAGTATGAAGTGAGTCAGGGGTCCAATCATTTTGTTATGATAGGAAAGGTTTGAAAGTGGAATATCTTGCGGGTAAATTGGTACCTCTCTGTAGAGTTAAAACGTATTCGAATACTCCGAGCTCCCGGGTTTATAGGAGTCTGCTGCGGTGGATTAAATCCACGGGGTGTGACACAAGTACTATTTTCTAAATAAAATATGTTTAAATCAAGATTACCCAAATGACATGTGTTGTCATGATAAGGAGTGCTGCCGTGGGCTGTCGTGTGTCGACGTGTCGCGGTAGTGCTATAATCTAGTGAACATGATTGATGATGTTATATTATAAAAAGTGCTGCCATAAGATGAGATGAGAAAGGAAAAGATTATTTTACAAATATCCATAATTCTTGACTAGTCTAGGTTCATATCATCACTACTATATGTATCTACTCTTACCTATGACTTGCTGAGTACGTAAGTGCTCACCCTTGCAACATTCAACTCAATAGATGGAGCCTACTTTGATCAAGATGATGGCACGGAGTACTACATGGATCCAGAAGGAGGAGAATCAGTTCCGCCAGAACCCTGAAGTGTGTTGTTCTGCCGTCAACTTCTTTTGTGGGAGGGTCACCTATCTTCTGCTCCGTAGTTAAATATTTTGTTAAACCCTGAATGCCTTGTAGGCATTGTAATCCTCTTTATGTAATATTAAGGCCAGCAGGCCACACTGCTTAATATTTTGTGAGTACTCTGTTGCAATGTAATATACTCCTGTGTTTGACTCATCCTGGGAAGTCAAAGGTTTGTGAGAATGGGACTAGCTGCAGCGAGCTAGGTCTCTACAGGAGTAGTCGTTGTCCCAGTCTCGGGGCGCGACATTCCCCAAGGCGGAAAGCTTTCTCGCGCACTCGCTGATTGTACGCGCGCGCCATTTCTTGCTCGTAGATGGCGTGGCGGAGGAGCGCTCGGTCGCGTTCCTCCTCCACGAGGTCGATCTCCAGACGCTGGTTGGCCTCGTTGGCCTGGTACGCTGAGGGCGTAGCTCCCTCCAGGAGCTCAACCCGCAGCGACCGGAAGCTGATCTCCGGGGGGAGGATTGCCTCCGCCCCGTAGACCAGGGAGAAGGGAGTACGCCCCGTCGCCCGGGACGGGGTCGTGCGCATGGAGCAGAGGATGCTAGGGAGCTCCTCTGCCCATGCACCCCGCTTAGAAGCGGTTTGCTCGAGTCTCCGGCGTAACCCCTGTAGGATCACTCCGTTGACCCTCTCGACAGCCCCATTGCTCCGGGGATGGGCCACTGAGGCGAAGTGGATGACGAGCCCCAGGCCTTCTCAGAATTCCCGAAAATAAGCTGAGTCGAATTGGGTCCCGTTGTCCACGGTGATTTCCCGGGGGACACCAAAACGACATACGACGTTTTTCCAGAAAAACCGCTGAACGGCCCGGGACGTGATGCTGGCCAAAGGCTCCGCCTCAACCCACTTTGTCAAATAGTCGACTGCGACTACCGCATACTTGTAACACCCCTGTTTTTGTCAAACCCTAAAATAGCCAAAATCCACATCTTGACCCCAAACCCTAATCTGCTTCAGCCATTCCCTTCTAAGTGTTGTTCAGAACATTTTTCCCTTCGGGATTACCTCCAAAATCCCATCCTAAAACTTAGTTTCGACCCTTGCCGTCTCAGAACCCTAATTACCCTAATTTTACCCTAAACTGCTTTTCCCCAATTTTGTCGAAACCCTTCAGATCTTACCCGATCATACCAAACTTTGGCCGGATAAGTTCTAATAATCTTTTGCAACTTATCTGCGAAATCAGATTTCAGATCGGACCCTCAGATCTCCAAATTTGCAATCAGGCCCAAGTTCTATTCAAATTTTCCTCACAGAACAGTCCCTGGAGCAAGTTTCAAAATTGCAGAACGGCCCAAGTATCCTTTTCAGGTCCATTCGACCAGCGCCTGGTCGTGGCCTACGACCAGCGCGTGTCGCCGGAGCCGCGCCGTGGTTTTCGCCGCGTTTGCTCGCCGCCGGCCACCGCTTCTTGTCGCTTGTGCCCGTGAGTTGCTGTGCCACCCCATGCGCACGTACGAGCACCGTTGCGTCGCCTTGCCCAGCGGTTAAACGGCCGCGCTCCAGCAGCGTTTCACGCGCGCGCTCCCGTTGCCGTGGCATTTGCATGGCGTTACGGGTCGTTGCCGGAGCTGTGCCGCTGCCTCCGCATCTGCGCCGTCCCAGGTGAAGTTCCAATGCACCCGACAAGGTCAGCAAGGCTGCAACACCGCCTGAAGCGCATCACATCGCCGGTCACCGCTGTCGCAGCTACACCCGGCCGGTCTCGTCCCCGGCACAAGTTTCGCGCCGTTTCCCCTCGCAAGCTCCGCCCCTGGACCTATTTAAACCCTCCAGTGCTGTGCTTAAGCCTCATCTCAGGACTTAGCCATTTTTCCAGAGCTCTCACCGTTTTCACCTTCTTCTCCGGCGAGCCAGTGAGAGAGCTCACGGTGCTAGCCCATTCCACAGCCCCTCTCTTCGATCCAAGGCCACCAGTGAGTTCCCCTCTTCACCCTTTCCGTGTAGTAGTAGCGAATTGCACCAGATCGATCCCCATCGCCGGTGATCGCCGGATTCCCGATTCTCCCTGTTTCTGTAATGCTGTTCGTTTCATCCCAAATTGGCTTTCCCTCCAGTAGAGCTTCTTGATCAGTAGACCCCATCTAGCAAACCTGTGCGCTCAGGTTTCACATTTGAGCTGGAATCGTAGTTCTTCTGTTCTAGCTCGCCGCCGATGATCTGGCTCCCGTCGCCAGGCCGTACCAGCTATTCCCCAGCCAAATTGACTTAACCACTAGCTTCCACACTCCACCCTTTCACTCCCTGAGCAAAGAATCGAGTTCAAACGCCTTGTGGCAAAAATCCCCAATCCCCAGTGTCGTCTTCTCCGGCGCCGGTCGCCGGAATTCTTTCCCGGCCGATCTAGCCACTGAAACCTTGTCCCTTAGCTTTTCCTCAGCTCCCTGAGCAATTCTTTCCACTAGCTCGACACCTGGATCTGCCTAGATTGTGAGTTATGCCTTTGCCAAATCTTTGTCCAGAGCTGTGCCTGTGCCGTGTCGCCACCGCAGTTCATCACCTGATTTGGCCACTCTCTAGTCACTTTCTGTCCTTGAGCCTGTTGAGTGATTTGTTTCTGTTAGTAATGCCTACCTCCCAGACAAAGTGGTGCATCAATTGGAGCCCTAAATCAAAATTTGTGCCATGCCCTAGTTTCTGGCCATGCCCAGCACTATGTCAGTGCATGTCAGCCACTGGCATTGACCTTGTTCAGCCCCTTCTGGTTGAGCAATTGAAATGCCACCTTGTCCTTTAGATTCCTGGAGTTGAGATCTACAACTTCCTCTATTATCACTTCTCCAGAAAACCATCCTAAGATCAGTTTGAAGCTATGCCAAAGCCATGAACCGAATGTCGACCCTCCGACGTTCAATCCTTTTTAGCCGTTTCTTCGACCAGAGCCCTTGTGACCTTGCCCTAAACTTTTCCCCTGCATGCATGACTTATTTACTTAATAATTTCTATGGAAACTATTTTCTGTATGCTTATGGTATGTGTTTGTGTGTTGGTTGATTGCCGCAGAGTCAGAAGATGAAGGAGCAGAGGAAGTCTTTGAAGATCCGTCTGAGTACTTAGACCCAGCATTGCAAGGCAAGCCTCATTCCTTTGATCATGTCTCACCCAATATTTTCATATGAAGTATATTCACTGTTTCTTACTATGCATGCTTATTTGAGATACAAGTTATGTTTGAATGACATGAGTAGATATCACCTAATGAATCATGAAACCCCTGTTGTTATTGAACCTTCTTATATATGCTTTTGTCACCCTAGGACTCATATACTGAATATCCACATTAAACTTGAAATGGTCAAATACATGGGAAGTTATAATGAAAACTGTTTTGTCAAGAAAACAGATAAAAGGGATCAGTAGTGAGGATTGGTTTGTATGGAGAGGGTGCGGTGCGCACCAGGGAATGTGAATGCTCCTCACTATTGATTCATAAGGACGAGAACCTTGTGCTGTGTCTCTATGCGAATTGTAAACGTACCAACCACTTGCCTGGTATGGGACAGGCACAACTTAGTAGCTTTTTGGTATTAGCAGTTCCCTGCATGGTTTGTCGATCTGGTTTCTCGCGTGGAAACTGGTGGGCCACAGTTCGGCCATGAGCGATGTGAGTTCAGAAAAATAATGAGAGGAAAAGGTGGAAAGAAGGAAGGCGCCCTAGACCTGATTAAGCCGTGAGCGGTTGTAATCTTAAACGGTCATATGTCTTGCGTGGACACAGACCAAGGCTATGTGTCCTGCGGGAACATAGACCAGAGGCTAGGAAGTAAGGCAGTGGGGATGACCCACAACGGTACTTGAGACTTAATTGTCTATTTACCGGGCGGGGATACTGTTAACACTGAACTGCAAAAGCGTTGTGTGATCTCGGCCTTGTCACATGTGTATAAGTCACATGGAGCTGTACCGACTTGAAAGCCGAGTGAACCAGTGGATTTAAAAAGAGGTACACCTTTGCAAAGTGTAAAAGAAGTATCAGATACTCTGTACTCCCAGGTTCAGGAGTCTTTTCGTAGTGGATGTTATCCATGGGTTATAGCACAAGTAATGATTTGGAATGTTTTCATAATATGGGTTAAGAAAAATGATGACTCATGGGAGACCATCACATAACGATTTCTAAAGTATAAATTAAGATTTTAAAGTATTACTCTTGGAAACTAAAAGCCTTTCTTTATGATTTTAGAGTGAAAATCTACTCTATTTATATATATAAAACCAAAACCCCTTTTCCTGATCACTCCTCATCTATATACCTACATTTTTGTAACGAGACTTGCTGAGCATTGTGTAAAAACATGCTCACCCTTGCCTTTGCAAACAAATTCAGAATTAGGCTTTGAGAATCCCGATTCCCCTGGCCTTGAGCACCAAGAAGAGGAAAGAGCCTTTCCAAACGATTTGAGCTTCTAGGAGGGTCATGAGCCAAGTTGAGTCCGATGTGGAGGAAGCCCTTCCAGAGCCGCTGCAGAAGGAAGTGAAGACCCTTGTGGTTGCTTTTTGTGTTGTTTTTCTGTGTTCGGTACTTCGATACCGATTCTTGATTTTGAAAAACTCTCTACTTTTGTATCAACTTTAATTAGTGCCACCCTTGGCATTATGATATTGTAATAGTGGTCCTCGTGACCTTGTACTTGCTTTATCTACCAGCTTTATTATTTAAAGTGAATCCTGTTGTTGTGAGCTTGTGATGTACCTTTCTGTGCGCAATCTACCTGGGCGGTTGCCAAGGTGATCCTCAAATGGGGGTCTCACAGCGAATGGTATTAGAGCAAAGGCTCGACTGTAGGTCGTGACCCTTCTATAGACATTGGCGTCCCTAGAAAGAAAATCATTAGTTTATTTGACTAAAATCTAATTACGAAAATCTAATTTGTCTAAGAAAAATATATTATGTAGTTATCCTTTGTGATTATTTGAAAAAGCTTTAAACATTATTTCCAACTTTTAGGTGTCTTTGCGTTATGTCCCCTTAGATATCTTTCGTGCTTCAGTGGTAGTCTACGAGATCCCAAAACAAGGAGTTGAACCTGATGGGCGCAGATGAAGATCAGGAGGAGGACTCAGAAAAGGTAGAGCCTCACGGTTCTTCCAATACCGACGTGTGATCCCAGACTTTCCCCTGGTTTAACCTTTTGTGCCTAACCACAGCAGACGTTAGATCTCTTGTGTAGTAGTTGCTTGTTTTGATGTGTGTTGGTTGCTAAGTATTCCTATAAGCCGTAGAGGCAAAACTATGTATTTCATAAAAATCTAATTTATGAAAAACATCTTGCACTTTCCAATCCTTGTCTCACGGATTGATCCCAGCTTTCCGCTTGTACACTATCTGCGTTTCCCTCTGAATCAGCAATCTTTTCTTTGACCGCCTGTTAGAGTAGATGGGTTAACTCAAGAGGAAGATCTCATGGAATAGAACCTGAGGAAGATACCAGTGACATGAGGAACACATCTGAAAGAAGAGCCCGTACCAATTAAGATCAACCCGGATCACCAACCCCCATGTCATAAGGAGGAAATACCAATGATATGTTGGTATGGATGCAGTGAGAATCCCAATCAAATCCAGCTGTAGAAATATTGTCTTTTGTATCGGCAACCTAGGATTCCTAGCAGATTTGCTAGTTCTGAATCTTCAAGAGTTAGACATCATTCTTGGAATGAACCGGCTAGCCAAAAACACAAAGGTCAGATAGATTGTAAGAAGAAGACCGTCATTCTAACCAATGTCGAAGGAGAACAAGTCATGTTCTGTGCAGAATGGAAAAGAAAAGAGCAGAACAGAAAAGAACAGAGCAGAACATAACAGAAAAGAAGAGAAGAAGAAAAGAAAAGAAAAGAAAGATCTCCACTAATTGACCATATGGACAGCTTGAACAGTGTTGAAGAGATCAAAGAAAGGAATATCCCAAAGACTGTATTCATGACAACATATGGATTATATGAGTTTACAGTGATGTCATCCGGACAAATGAATGCACCGGCAATGTTCATGAACTTAATGGAAAAAGTTCTCATGGAATACCTATGCAAGTACATTATCGTGTTTGTGGACGATATTCCCATCTTTTCCCCGAGAACGAGGAAGAGCATAATCAACATCTAAGTTTAGTGCTAAGGAGGTTAGCAGATCACCAATTGTACGCCAAGATTGATAAGTGGACTCTCTGGTTGAAAAAGATTCTTTCTTAGACCACATTATATCAAGTGAAGGAATATTCATGCATTCATTAAAGACCCAAGCAGCACCACAATATCAGTCAAGTCTACAGTACCCAAGACCCATGACAGCCAAGTGCCTGGCTTGTCACAGAAGCCACTATTAGCGTGATTGTCCCCACACTGCTATCATTGTGGACAATTTGGTCATTGTCAAGAGAAATCCCCTAGAGGAATCTGTCAAATCCAATAGCCAAGAGAAGAAGTGAAGGTCAATAACAGCCTGCAGTTCAGACACTAATCCCAATGCCTGCCCCAACACAACAGTATGGATAAGAAGCTCCAGCTGCAAGAGAAAGATTTCCAACTAACCATGGAAGAAGTAGAGGAAAACCCGGTACCAACTCAAGGCAGACTCAACTATGTCACATCAGAAGAAGAAGGAGGATCATCAGACAAAAATTTTTGCTATTTAAAGTGGACTGAATATGACGTATCTAGAGTACCCTATCACTACTCAGTTTCCCGACTCTAGGATGCCAATAAAGTCAGTGTGCAAAGGAGTAAAATTTAATATAAGTAGAAAGGAGTTTTCTTCTAAACTACAGGCACTAGAACTACAAGGTTGAGATGTTACACCTAGAATGGACTGGTTGTCGGAGCATGAAGGACAAATGGATTGTGAGTGTAAGGCCGTTGCCCTTACTAGTCCTAATGGAAAAGAAGTTTTGTTCCAACCCTGAGAGGATGTTAGTAGAACACCCAGCCCAAAATCTGCACAATTCGAAGAAAGAGGTAAACCAGATCCCTGAAGTTGGAAGATACCCAAGCGTGATTCCAAAAGAGTTACCAGAAGTGCCCTGATTAAGGTTTTGAACTCAATGTTGAATTGAAGCCTAGGATGGCACCGTATCAAAAACACCATATCGGATGTCAGTCAAGGACCAAGAGGAGTATCCTGACCACCTACGAAAAGTCTTGGATAAACTAAGGGAGCAACAATTTAATGCTAAGCCAGATAAGTGTGAATTTGGACACAGGAAATTTCATTTTTGGGTCACCTGACGAAAGCCGAAGGAGTGCAAGTGAATCGAGTTAAAAGTCGAGACCGTGAAAGAGTGGTAACAACCAGAATCAGTGACTGAGGTCAAAAGTTTTCTTGGATTAGCTGAGCACTGTCACCGATTCATTGAAAGATTTTTCCAAGCTAGCCAAGCCGCCCACTAGTTTGTTGAAAAAGGATGTCCAATTTGAGTGGACAGAAGATTGTCAGAAGAGCTTCGAAGAGTTGAAACGAAGGCTAACAAGCACACCGATCCTAGTACTCCCTGATAATAGGAAGAATTATGAGATGTAGCGTGATGCATCTAGGCATGAACTGAGTTGTGTCTTAATGCAAGGAAGAAGAATAGTCGCATCTGCATCGAGATAAATGCAGTCGCATGAGAAGAATTACCCGAACCGTGACGTGAAGTTAGCACCAATGATTCACGCACTTAAGATTTGGAGACATTATCTACTAAGGAATCGATGTGCAATCCACTCAGACCACAAGAACTTGAAGTATGTTTTGCCTAGCAGAATTTGAACATGAGGCAACATCAATGGCTAGAGTTAATAAAGAACTATGACCTAGACATGCATTACCATCCTGGTAAAGTTAATGTCATTGCAGACACCTTGAGCAGAAAGGTTTACTCCAGCACCATTGTTGCACCAGAATTAATGGAGGATTGCATCGGCAAATGATTAAATCAGTAGATTAAGGTTCTGTGACCATGTACGTTGTCAGTTACACCTACCTTAGAAGAAGAGATTCGAAAATCACAAGGAAGTGATGAAGGAACTCGGAAGATCAAAGAGGATATGAGGATCGGAAAGGCAGTAGAATTTCGGGAAGATGAGCAAGGTGCAATTTAGCAAGATAAAAGGGTGTGTGTTCCAGAGGTTAAGGAGATCAAGACACTAACTTCGAAAGAAGCTCATAACACTCCATACTATATTCACCCCGGAAGTACTCGGATGTGTTAGGACTCGAAGAATCAATTTTGGTGAAGTCACATGGACAGAGATTGCCGAGTAAGCGATAAAGTGTGACACATGTCAAGAGGATGAAGATCAAGCATCGAAGGCTAGCAGGATTGTTACAGCCACTAGCCATACTGGAATGGAAATGAGAAGAAGATGGAATAAACTTTATCACAGGACTTCCGAAGACTAAGAATGGATAGAACTAGTGAATCAAATACCGGAGGATAAGTTGCAAACCTGTGTGCTCAAATATGGAATTTCATGAGAGTTATACTGCCATACACAGAATTCACCCACAGCAGTAGCTACCATACTAGTCTGCAGATGTTTCCACTTGAGGCTCTATACAGCCGCAAGTGCAGAATGCCTTTACATTAGTCAGAAATTGGAGAAAGGCAACTAATCAGCTCAGAAATAGCTCAAGATATAGAAGCTCATGTACGGATCGTTAAGAAGAGGTCAAAAACTGCACAGTCCAGACAAGAAGAGTTATGCTGATAACCGACAGAGCAGACATCTCCCAAGGAAGTAGAGGTTCAATCAGACTCGTTCTACCAAGAATACCCCATCAAGATATTTAAGGTCAGAAGAATGAAATTAAGAACCATTCGATTCTGCAAAATTCAATGGAACAACCACTCAGAAGATGAGTCGATATGGAAAAAGGGAAGAAGGACTACATCAAGATTTCCCTTACCTGTTTTCGGACCTACCAGAATCTCGAGGACGAGATTGTTTTTAAGGAGGTTAGATTTGTAACACCCCGATTTTTCCAAATCCTGGCCTGTCTTGTCCCTTTCTATTTCAAAATGAGATCCCTGTTGTGCCAGCAGCTTACCCCAAAAAGTCGGCAATCAAGCTCTTTCGTTCAGATCTTTCTCACAAATCAGCCCTTTTTAGAAATTGTCAGAAGCCCAAAAAGACTAAAAGTCTAAGACCATCTCCAAACTTTGATCTGATTCAGTGAACACCTTCCTTTCACTATTCTGAACATTTTTCCCTTCTGGAAGAATTTCCAAATCTTACCCTAAACCTGAGTTTCGACCTTTGCCGTTTTTGAAACCCTAATCTTCCTGTTTTACCCTAATTACTCTGTTTTCGGATTTTTGTCGAAACCCTCAAATCTTGTTCAATTTCACCAAATTTCCTGCCAGATGAGTCCCAGTATTTTAGTGTCACTCAGCTGCGAAATCAAAGTTCAATTTGGGCCCCCAAATCTCCAGAATTGCAATCAGGTCCAAACTCCAAAGAAAGATCATCGCAAATCAGTCCTTTTATTGAATTTAGGCCCCTGGCCGTGCCTCAGCAGAACCCGCCGCAGTGCATCGCCGTGTTCTTCGCCGCCGGTGAACCTCCTGCCGTGCCAACACCTCAGCCACGTAGCTGACACCCGTGCGCACTCGTGGCACCGCCGTGGACACCACCTCGGCCGCACCAGCACAACCAATTTCTTCCCCGCGCGCGAGCCCGCGAACCAGCAAGTCCAGCTTCGACCGTTCGACACGTCTCGGCCACGCGTCGATGGAGCTTTCACTTCACCGTTCCCTCGCCGCTTGCGCCTGTGCCATCCACTGCCAAAAGCCTGCACCGCTGCACGCCAGTGCCTCGCCATCATCGCCGGCACAAGTCCCCGCTGTGTCCGGTCGCTTCGCGGTCAAATTCGTCGCCGCTGTTCCCCAATTTGTCGACCAGAGGATTGCTCCAGCATCTTTAAATACCCCTCAGTGTATTGCTTCAGTTCCCAGCAACAGAAACCGACTAATTTCTCACTGCCGCCGAGTTCGCTTTCTTCTCCGGCGAGCAATTTCTGGAGCTCACGGTGCCAGCCCAATTCGCTGCACCATTCTTTAAACCGAAGCCACCGGTGAGTTCCCCTCTTCTCCCTCTCTGTGTCATAGCAGCCAATTGCATCCCGGCGATCCCTAACGCCGGCGATCATCGGAAAAGCCCATTTGCCCTGTTTCCCCAATGCTGTTCGATTCATCCTAAATTGGCCTTCGTGTTAGTAGAGAAAAGGGATCAGTGAGCTTAGTAGAGCAAGCCTGTGGAATCAAAACCTTCAATTGTGCCCAAATCGAAGAAATCCCGATCTGGAAGTTCATCAGTTTGCTGGACCTCGTCGCCGAGCTTCTCCGGCCATCCTCCAGCAAAATTAACCCGTCCAGTAGTCTTGTTGTGCCCTAGAGATCATCCTCAAGCTTGGAATTGAGCTCATTCACCTTGTATCAAAAATCCCCAATTTCAAAGTCGTCGTCTCCGGCACAGTTCACCGGAATTTGCTTCCCGGCTGATTCAGCCAACACCACTTTGTCCCTTAGCTTTGCCTCACCTCCCTGAGCATTTTCTTCCACTAGCTCGACATCTGGATCTGCCTAGATTGTGAGTTATGCCCTTGTCAAGCTCTTGTCCAGATCAATGTCTGTGCCGTGTCGCCACCGTGTTTGCTCACCGGATTTGGCCGCCCTCCGGCCACTTTCAGCCATTGTTCCTGTTGAGTATCTTGTTCCTGTTATCAAGGCCTACCTCCCAGACAAAGTTGTGCATCAATTGGAGCCCTGGATCAAAGGTTAAGCTTTGCCCTAGTTTTTGGCAATGTCTGCACTATGTCAGTGCATGTCAGCCACTGGCATTAGCCTTGTTTGACCCCTTCTGGTTGAGCAATGGAAATGTCACTTTGTCCCCTAGATTCCTGGAGTTGTGTTCTACATCTTTCCCTTCTGTCACTTCTCCAGAAAACCATCCTAATACCAGTTTGAAGTTATGCCAAAGCCGTGAACTGAATGTCGACCCTTCGACGTTCAATCCTTTTTAGCCGTTTCTTCGACCAGAACCCTTGTGACCTTGCCCTAACCTTTTCCCCTGCATGCATGACTTATTTACTTAATATTTTCTATGGAAACTATTTTATGTATGCTTATGTAGCGTATGTGTTGTATTGCTTGTGTCCGCCGCAGAGTCAGAAGCTGAAGGAGCAGAGGAAGTCTTTGAAGATCCGTCTAAGTAATTAGACCCAGCAGTGCAAGGCAAGCCTCATTCCTTTGATCATGTCTCACCCAATATTTTCTTATGAAGTATATTCACTGTTTCTTACTATGCATGCTTATTTGAGATACAAGTTATGTTTGAATGACATGAATAGATATCACCTAATGAATCATGAAACCCCTGTTGTTATTGAACCTTCTTATATATGCTTTTGTCACCCTAGGACTCATATACTGAATATCCACATTAAACTTGAAATGGTCAAATACATGGGAAGTTATAATGAAAACCGTTTTGTCAAGAAAACAGATAAAAGGGATCAGTAGTGAGGATTGGTTTGTATGGAGAGGGTGCGGTGCGTACCAGGGAATGTGAATGCTCCTCACTATTGATTCATAAGGACGAGAACCTTGTGCTGTGTCTCTATGCGAATTGTAAACGTACCAACCACTTGCCTGGTATGGGACAGGCACAACTTAGTAGCTTTTTGGTATTAGCAGTTCCCTGCATGGTTTGTTGATCTGGTTTCTCGCGTGGAAACTGGTGGGCCACAGTTCGGCCATGAGCGATGTGAGTTCAGAAAAATAATGAGAGGAAAAGGTGGAAAGAAGGAAGGCGCCCTAGACCTGATTAAGCCGTGAGCGGTTGTAATCTTAAACGGTCATATGTCTTGCGTGGACACAGACCAAGGCTATGTGTCCTGCGGGAACATAGACCAGAGGCTAGGAAGTAAGGCAGTGGGGATGACCCACAACGGTACTTGAGACTTAATTGTCTATTTACCGGGCGGGGATACTATTAACACTGAACTGCAAAAGCGTTGTGTGATCTCGGCCTTGTCACATGTGTATAAGTCACATGGAGCTGTACCGACTTGAAAGCCGAGTGAACCAGTGGATTTAAAAAGAGGTACACCTTTGCAAAGTGTAAAAGAAGTATCAGATACTCTGTACTCCCAGGTTCAGGAGTCTTTTCGTAGTGGATGTTATCCATGGGTTATAGCACAAGTAATGATTTGGAATGTTTTCATAATATGGGTTAAGAAAAATGATGACTCATGGGAGACCATCACATAACGATTTCTAAAGTATAAATTAAGATTTTAAAGTATTACTCTTGGAAACTAAAAGCCTTTCTTTATGATTTTAGAGTGAAAATCTACTCTATTTATATATATATATATATATAAAACCAAAACCCCTTTTCCTGATCACTCCTCATCTATATACCTACATTTTTGTAACGAGACTTACTGAGCATTGTGTAAAAACATGCTCACCCTTGCCTTTGCAAACAAATTCAGAAGAAGGCTTTGAGAATCCCGATTCCCCTGGCCTTGAGCACCAAGAAGAGGAAAGAGCCTTTCCAGACGATTTGAGCTTCTAGGAGGGTCATGAGCCAAGTTGAGTCCGATGTGGAGGAAGCCCTTCCAGAGCCGCTGCAGAAGGAAGTGAAGACCCTTGTGGTTGCTTTTTGTGTTGTTTTTCTGTGTTCGGTACTTCGATACCGATTCTTGATTTTGAAAAACTCTCTACTTTTGTATCAACTTTAATTAGTGCCACCCTTGGCATTATGATATTGTAATAGTGGTCCTCGTGACCTTGTACTTGCTTTATCTACCAGCTTTATTATTTAAAGTGAATCCTGTTGTTGTGAGCTTGTGATGTACCTTTCTGTGCGCAATCTACCTGGGCGGTTGCCAAGGTGATCCTCAAATGGGGTTCTCACAACCGGAGAGGGGGAAGCCCCTGTATTATCCGGAACCGGGGAGGGGGCGCCCACGGTGACGTTTGGAACCGAAGTAGAGGGGGCCCCAGTGGCAACGACCGGAACCGGAAAGGGGGAAGCCCCTGTAACATCCGGAACCGGCGAGGGGGGAGCCCCCGCGGTGACGTCCGGAACCGGGGAGCCCATGAGGGGGGAAGCCCGCTGAGGCACGGGAGCTGCTCTGTCGACCGCCCCCGGTGTGGTAAACGCGACGCGGGGGGCGGGACTGGCTCCCAGTGTAGGGAAAACCCCTGGCATGAAGTGGGCGCCCGGCCCCGGGAATAGGCCTGGGACGGGGTAACCCCCTGGTGCCATGAAGGGCCCTGGCATGAAGTAGCCTCCCGGCACCGGGACGGGCCCGGGTGCCGGGAAGGGTCCGGACGTATATCCCGCAGGGGGAGGGAACCCCCCGGCAGGATCATACGGGGCGGACAGACCCCCGGAAACCGGAGGGGCCGCCGGGTAACCTATAAACGGGGGCATAGTCCCCGAGTACGGGTGCGACGCAAATGTGGGGGCCGAAGGCCGCGCCAACACGCTGAGCAGCTCATCTATTGAGCGCTGGGTGCGGAGCTGGCCCTCCACTAGAGCCTCAAGCAGGGCGTCCCGCGGAGCCGGGGGAGCCGTCGGGGGGAGACTGGTCCCGGCCGAGGTCCTCGCGGTCACCGGGAACGACCTGGAGGTGGAAGCACCTAAGTTAAGAGGAAAGGAGGGAGGCGGTACCTGGGCCATGCCGCCTCCGGGCGGAAGCGCCGGGACAGCAGTGTCCCGGACGGGCGGCGCCGGTTCTCCGAGACCGGCGTCACCAGGAAGGGTGCGAGCCCTTGTTCTTGGGGGAGCCATGGCGTCTCGTCACGAGTCCCCACTGTCGGCGCCAACTGTCGTGGTATTGCGGATACCCCGGCAGGTTTTGTGAACGATCCTAGCGAAGATTACGCGGCGCGGGTTGACCGGGTGACCGGTCCTCCCCCGCCGGACAAACACAAGAATTAACACGAGGATTTATACAGGTTCGGGTCCCGGTGGGGGCCCTAGTCCTGTCGGTGCGCTCCCGACCGAAGTCGGCTGGGGAGGCTCTCTCCGGGGGAGAGGCTTCTGGAGCACACCTGTGAGTTTAGCTATTCCAATAACAATGAATCACTTGCTTACAACTGAGGGGTACAAGGGCTATTTATAGCCACAAAAAGGAGCAAAAAACCTAAACTACCCCGGTGGCCATCGTCGGATTGAGGGGTAGGAACGTCCTTCTCCCCGTCAAACGTCTTGGATGCTTGCCAGGTGGTCGCTGATTCCCGAGGAGCTCCTCGCGTGACCTGCACGTGATAAACAACTCGAGACTTTTACCTTGAGGAGGACGATGAGGCCCGGGACATGCGCCGGAGGCCAAGTCCCGGGGGCAAAAAGGCGGCGCCCGGGGAGGCGCCGGAGGCCAGGTCCCCGGGCGAGTGGCGGCGCGCTGGACGGCACCGGAGGTCAAGTCCCCGGGCCAATGGCGGTGCCCGGGACGGCACCGGAGGCCAAGTCCCGGGGGCCGAAAGGCGGCGCCCGGGGAGGCGCCGGAGGCCAGGTCCCCGGGCGAGTGGCGGCGCCTGGGACGGCACCGGAGGCCAAGTCCCCGGGCCAATGGCGGCGCCCGGGACGGCACTGGAGGCCAAGTCCCGGGGGCCAAAAGGTGGCGCCTGGGGAGGTGCCGGAGGCCAGGTCCCTGGCGAGTGGCGGCGCCCGGGACGGCATCGGAGGCCAAGTCCCGGGAGCCGAGGCCAGGTCCCCGGGCAAATGGCGGCGCCCGGGACGCAACTGGAGGCCAAGTCCGGGGGGCCAAAAAACGGCGCCCGGGGAGGCCCCGGAGGCCAGGTCCCCGGGCAAATGGTGGCGCCCGGGACGCAACCGGAGTCCAAGTCCCGGGGGCCAAAAGGCGGCGCTTGGGGAGGCCCCGGAGGCCAGGTCCCCGAGCGAATGGCGGCGCCCGGGACGGCACTGGAGGCCAAGTCCCGGGGGCCAAAAGGCGGCCCCCGGGAGGCCCCGGAGGCCAGGTCCCCGGGCAAATGGTGGTGCCCGGGACGCAACCAGAGGCCCAGTCCCGGGGGCCACAAGGCGGCGCCCGGGGAGGCCCCGGAGGCCAAGTCCCCGGGCAAATGGCAGCGCCCGGGGTGCAACCGGAGGCCAGGTCCCGGGCAAATGGCAGCGCCCGGGGTGGCACCGGAGGCCATGTCCCCGGGCAAATGTGACGCAACTTACCTGGACTTAGTTTCGCGGAGATTTCCCCCAACATCGCCCGGCCTTCGTGCGGTCGTTTGGCCAGACAAGTTTAAACCAGGGGTCATAGAAAGATTTGATGGAACTCAGAATCCGTTCGAGTTCCTTCAAATCTACATCACTACTATTCAGGCAGCAGGCGGCGATGACCAGGTCATGGCCAACTACCTGCCTATAGTCCTCGAGGGAAATGTTGTGCGATGCCATCCTCAATAATTTCCAAAATTGTTATCAGAAGCCGGGTAAAGAGGACGACCTCCATCGACTACGACAAACTTCAACCGAAACTCTTTGTTAGTTTGTCAAGAGATTTGTCGGGGTGAGAAATACCATCCCGAACATATTTGATAACTCCGTTATTAAGGCATTTAAACATGCCATTCGGTATCGGAGGTTCACCGAGGACTTACTCATCCACCCTCCTCGATCAGTAGCCGATCTCTTCAATATGGCTGATCGATATTCCGACGCGGCCGAGGCCGTTGAGTGGAATCGGATGGTGGATAAGGGAAACTTACTACCTCAACCAGGTCTCAAGGACGTGAAGAGGGATGATTCAAACAAGAAGCTGGAATCTTCATCAGGCGAAAAGTCCAAGAAATAAAAAAGGAGTCGATCTGGACAGTATCGAGAGGTTGCAGTCGCAGAGAAGCCTCCACCGACCAAAGGTAACAAACCTCCATTTAAAAATAAAACTGGTTCTGGTGGTCGCAGTACCGACCAGCCAGAGAAGTCGACTAACCCGCAGGAAGGCAAGAAATGGTGTCCGCTCCATAACTCTGCAGGCCACGACCTCAAGAATTGTAGGAGGTGGTTGAAGCAGTTGGATGACTTCTACCAGGGGATCGGACCTATGCCGACCTTGCCACCGAAAGAACAGACTTGCGGGCTAAGGGACGCCAGCGGAGACGAGGAGATGTCCTACCAGGTACCTCGTAATCATGTTAATGTTATTTTTGGAGGTTCCTCCTCTTTTGTTTCTAAGAGGCAATTTAAAGCCTTTTATCGAGAGGTGAACCAAAAGGAGACTCCCCTTGGTGAACCTCAATACCCCCGTTGGTCGGATAAACCTTTGACGTTTGATTGCTCTGATTGTCCTGTGTGGCTTACTCGACCATTGAGGCTTCCTCTGGTCATTACCCCAATAATCAGCAATGCGAGAGTCGAAAGGATCCTGATCGACGGAGGTAGTTCCTTGGATATTTTATTGGTCAAGGCACTCGATGAGATGCAAATTCCGTTCAAAAATTAAACCCATAATTCATCTGTTTTATGGGATAATTCCTGGTCCCACTATGATGCCATTGGGACAAGTGGTGCTACCGGTCACGCTGGGAGAACCAGATAATTTCCGAACAGAATTAGTTACTTTTGATGTAATTGATTGTGATTCGGCTTATAACGCAATCTTCGGCAGGCCAACTCTTGCTAAGTTCATGATGCCTACGCACTATGCTTACCAGTGCGGCAAGTTGCCTGGCCCCAAGGGTGTTATTTTGGTTCGAGGCAGCCGCAACGTGGCATTGATGTGTGATCGGTTATCCCTGGAGATGGTGGACCAACTTCCCCTCCGAAAAGCCCAGATCGCCACAGTGTCCACTGATACGATCAAAGCTGCTCCTCGACTAGATGAAACACTAAAACTGGTTCCATTGTACCCAGATGATCCGTCCAAGACAATTCGGGTTGGATCAGGCCTGGACGACGAATAGGAACTCGAGCTCATTGCCTTCCTCCGAGCTAACGCATATGTGTTTGCATGGAAACCATCTGACATGCCCAGTGTCCCAAGGGAGGTAATCGAGCATAGGTTAGCAATTTGACCTGGATAGAGACCAATAAAGTAGAAGCTCAGGCATTTTGCTATTGATCGGCAGGAAGCCATCCGAGAGGAGTTGGATAAGCTCCAAAAGGCCGGATTCATTCACGAAGTCGATCATCCGAAATGGCTTGCAAACCCGGTCATGGTCCGCAAGTCAAATGGCAAGTGGCGCATGTGCGTCGACTACACCAGCCTAAATAGTGCTTGTCCGAAGGATGACTTTCCCCTTCCCCGCATCGATCAGCTGGTCGATTCTACTGTGGGTTGCGAACTGATGAGTTTCCTGGACGCTTACTCGGGATATCATTGTCATGGTATTGCGAATACCCCAGCAGGTTTCGTGGATGATCCTAGAGAAGAAAACGCGACGCGGACTGACTGGGTGACCGGTCCTCCCCCGCCGGACAACCACAAGAATTGGCACGAGGATTTATACAGGTTCGGGTCCCGGTGGGGGCCCTAGTCCTGTGGCGTGCTCCCGACCGGAGTCGGCTGGGGAGGCTCTCTCAGGGGAGAGGCTTCCCCAGCACACCAGTGAGTTTGGCTATTCCAATAATAATGAATCACCTGTCCTTACAACAGGGGGTACAAGGGCTATTTATAGCCCCAAAAAGAAGAAAAAAGACTAAACTACCCCTGACGCTACCGTCGGATTGAGGGGTAGCAACGTCCTTCTCCCGGTAAGGCGCCCTGGATGCTTGACAGGTGGTCGCTGATTCCCGAGGCACTCCTCGCGTGACCTGCATGTGATCAACAACTAGAGACTTTACCTTTAGAAAGGCGATGATGCCCGGGACATGCACCGGAGGCGATGTCCCCGGGCAAAAGGCGGCGCCCGGGGCAGGCACCGGAGGCCAGGTCCCAGGAGCCAAAAGGCGGCGCCCGGGGCGGGCACCGGAGGCCACGTCCCCGGGCGAAAGGCGGCGTCCGGGACCGGCACCGGAGGCCAGGTCCCGGGAGCCAAAAGGCGGCACCCGGGGTAGGCACCGGAGGCCACGTCCCCGGGCAAATGGCGGCGCCCGGGACCGGCACCGGAGGCCAGGTCCCGGGAGCCAAAAGGCGGCGCCCGGGGCAGGCACTGGAGGCCACGTTCCCGGGCGAAAGGCGGCGCCCGGGGCAGGCACCAGAGGCCACGTCCCTGGGCAAATGTGACTCAACTTACCTGGACTTAGTCTCGCGGAGATTTCCCCCAACAACAGCCCCCCATGCCCCCCGGGGACGATGCTCGAGTCCCCGGTGGGTATGGTACATGTCACCGGGAAAATCTCCGGACCAAGCCACCAGAGCCGCGACGTTTCGATTCTCGTGCCGCGCGCTTGTGACCGCGCCGCCGAGCCATAAATGCGCTCGTGGTTCGAACCGGTGCCTCGGTTTGCGCGCCGGTCCCCTCGTTTCCCATGCATGGTTTGAACTTAAACGGCCCAGATGTACCGCGAAGTGCCACGTGGCGCCCATCTGGGCCATGCTTCGCCCCTATAAATAGGGCCTTGGGGGGCCCGGGAAGCTCATTCGAAACTTTCAAACTTTAGCGCCCTTAGCTCTCCAGTAGCTCTCTCCCGGTAGCTCTCTCCCGGTAGCTAACTCCCTGAAACTTTAGTCACCGGAAAAAACCAAACCTGATGGCACCGAAGGGTCGAGCGAAGACCATGGAGGTGCCCCCGGAGGAAATCACTCCGGATTTCCTCTGGGCGTCGGAGTTCACAGTCGGGGACTTGGAGTCCCTGGTCGAACGCGGAGTCGTCGAGGACGGGGACATCTGGGTCCCTGTGAAGAAGGACGGAGCCCCCCGCCCCAGGCCCGGAGAGATTGTGCCCTTCGAGGCCTTCCTCGAGGCGGGGCTCCGGCTCTCGGTGCATCCCTTGCTCCGGGAGTTTCTAAAGGAGTATGGGGTGGCGCTGAACCACCTAACGCCTAAAGCCATCGTCCGGATGGGCCTCTTCATTTGGCTCTTTGAGACGGCGACCGAGCGGGAGCCCACCCTACGAGCCTTCCGGTACTTCTACGAACCGGCGGCGAGGAGCTCCCAGTTGGTGAAGGGGGGACCTAAGTCCCCCTTTGGCTCGGTGATGGTGCAGATGCTACCGTCCCGGGTAGCTGATTACCCGGCGGCGGCCTCCCGGGACCACTGGGGCGACAGGATCCGGAGGTGGTTTTACCTCCGGGTCCGGCCCCGGGGCCGCCCCCGAGGGCACCTCCGGCGGATCAAGTCCACTTCACCCGGGAGGAGGTTGAGCGAATGCGTACAACTACGTCCGGGGAGGAACTCCCCCCGAGTCGCGGACGCGGAGAGCTTCGCTCCCACTCTAGCCGGGGGAAGGGACCCACTGAAGAGCCAACTTCCCCGGAGGTGCGCTCGGACGTCTTGGAGGTCAGCTCGACCAACCCAGAAGAGAAGTGCCGTTACCGCCATGCTGGTGGGCCTCTTGGGCCCCTTCCCGACTCTGACAACGAGAGCGTGTCCCCTGTCAAAGGGGACAGCGACCGGGACTCTCCCCAAGAGGTGGAAGGAGCTAACCAGCCGCTGTGCCGAAGACTACGGTGCATTCGATGGCGGCGGCCTTACCGCCCGCCGCACATCGAGCACTACAACAGTGAGGCCGACCCTTATGAATTCGTGTAGGTTTATTCCACAGCCATTTCAGCGGCAGGGGGGACGAGACAGTGCAATGCAGCATCTTCCCCCTCTACCTCACCGGGATCGCCTGCTCGTGGTTCTACAACCTGAAGGCCGGGTCCATCAAGTCCTTCGCGCAGCTCAAGCGCGAATTCTGCGCGAACTTCCAGGGGAACTACGTGTGTCCCCTGGATTCCTCGCAGCTGTATACCGTCCGGCAGAGGACGGGGGAGACCGTCCGCAGCTTCTTCAAGCGCTTTGCTCAGGTTAAGAGAAAAGTGGCTCACGTCCCTGACTCCACAATCATTGAGGCGTGCAAGAGCGGGATCCTCCCTGGAGAACTCCACCGGAGACTCTACTGAAGCTGCCCCTCCTCCACCGACGAGCTCTTCAATGTACTTGAGAAGTACGCTCGGGCGGAGGAGGATGACCTCTGGAAGAAGAACCAGGGGGCTCCCACCCCTGCCGACCGGGGGGCCAGGGACCCCCTCAAACACCCTAAGCAGGGGGGTCGTAGCGAGCCACGGCATCGGGACATCTTTGTCCTCGAGGGTGGAGGCTGCTCGCGCGACGCCTCCAGGGGCAACCGCCCCTTTCCCAAGACAAAAGGCCGTGGGGGAGGACAGTCGTCACGTGGTCGGGAAGGCCCCGCGACGGGAAACAGGGAAGGTCGGTGGTGTACCTTCCACAGGTCCGATACCCATGCCACCCGGGAATGCAATCAACTGCTCCAACAATTCGCCACATCCCTCGACCAGCATGGGTAGGGGGGACTCCGACCTCCTTGCCCCCTCAGCTTGCCCTACCGACCCATCCTGCTCCCGCGGGGTGACAGCAGGGACGAACACAGGAGGGGGAGCCATCAGAAAATCTCCCCTTCTAAACCTCCCAGAGGCGTGTCAACGTCATCACCGGAGGGTCCGCTTTCGGGCGGGACTCTAAACGTCAGCGCAAGGAGTACGCGCACGAAGTGAAGGTGGTGGGGTTGCTACATACGTCCCCGCCACCTAAGTGGTCGAACGTCCCCCTCACCTTCACGGCAGAAGACACGCGTGGGGTTCGCTTTCCCCATGACGACGCGCTCATCGTCTCTGCCACCATCTACAATTGTCATCTGGCCTGCATCCTCATGGATGGCGGGAGCTCCGCCGACGTCCTCTACCTAAAAGCGTTTAGGGAGATGCAGGTGGACGAGAAGCTCTTGCAGCCCGTAGCAGGGCCTTTGCAAGGATTCTTCCCGGGGAAAGTGATCCACCACGTGGGGAAGGTGGATCTCCCCATGACCTTCGGCACCCCGGACAATTACCGGATAGAGATGGTCCGGTTTGATGTGGTAGACCTCGCCTCTTCTTACAACGCGATCATGGGGAGGACCACAATCAACCGCTTGGGGGCCGCGATCCACCAGAACTATCTCTGTGTGAAGATTCCCGGGCCTCACGGCGTGATCACCGCCCGAGGAGACCAAGACGTGGCCCGCGCTCTATATGAGCGCGCCGCTGCAATGATCAGGAGCGTCAACATCATCAAAACCCCGGGGGGCGAGGCCTCTCCCCCGGAGTCAGACGTCGCCGTGATACCTTCTGGGAGGCCCCTCCCCAAGCTGCGTCCGGAAGGGGGCCTCCAGAAGATCCCACTGTCCCCGGACGACGGGGACAAGACCGTCAAAATTGGGGTGGAGCTCCACGAGGAGCATGCAGAGCAACTCGCGGCTTTCCTGCGTGAAAACTCTGACGTTTTCACCTGGAAGCCCTCCGACATGCGAGGCGTCCCCCGGGATGTCATCGAGCACAAGCTCGCGGTGACCCCCGGTCACCCCCCGATCAAGCAGAAGCTGAGGAAGCTCTCCCTTGAACGCCAAGAGACGATCAAGGTAGAGATTGCCCGACTTCGAGAGGCGGGGTTCATTCGGGAGGTCTTGTACCCCGAGTGGCTTGCAAACCTCGTCCTCGTGAAGAAGTCGAACAGCAAGTGGCGAATGTGCATGGACTTCACCGACCTCAACCGCGCCTGCCCCAAGGTCAACTTCCCGCTCCCGCGAATTGACCAGTTGGTCGACTCGACCGCGGGGTGCGAGTTGATGAGCTTCTTGGATGCATACTCGGGCTATCACCAAGTCCAAATGGAGGAAAGGGACGAGGAAAGGATGAGTTTCATAACTCCTCTCGGAACCTTCTGCTACGTCCACATGCCCTTCGGGCTGAAGAACGTTGGAGCAACCTTCTAGCGGCTCATGACACTGGTCTTCAAGGACCAAATCGGTCACAACGTCGAAGTCTACGTCGACGACGCGGTCGTCAAAAGTTCCCGCGCGGCGACTCACGTCGACGATTTGGCGGAGACCTTCCGCAACCTCCACGCGTATGGGTTGAAGCTCAACCCGGAGAAATGCTCCTTCGACGTGCGCGGGGGGAAGCTCCTGGGCTTCCTTGTGTCCCAGCGGGGCATAAAGGCAAACCCCGAGAAGATCCGGGCATTCCTGGACATGCCCCCGCAGCGCTCGGTCAAAGACGTCCAACGACTCACCGGCCACTTAGCTGCGCTGAGCTGCTTCATCTTGCGGTCGGGGAAACGCGGCCTCCAATTCTTCAAAATCCTCCGGGGGCTCGAAGGGTTCTGATGGACCCCCGAGGCCGAGGAGGCCTTCGACGGCCTGAAGAAATACCTCACGAGCCCCCCATGCTCGTGAGCTCATCTCTGAAAGAGCCCTTGCTCCTTTACCTCGCCGCGACCCCGGTCGCCGTAAGCGCGGTATTGGTAAAAGAGCAAGACGGGCAGTAGCGTACCATATACTACGTGAGTGAAGCCCTCCAAGAGGCTAAAACTCGGTACACGGAGATGGAGAAGATCTGGTACGCCCTCCTAATGGCGTCCCGGAAGCTTCGCCATTACTTCCTGGGGCACCACATCACTGTCCCGTCATCCCTCCCCTTGGGGGACGTGCTCTGAAACAAAGAAGCCACCGGCTTGATAGGGAAGTGGGGGGCCGAGCTCGCCCCCTTCTCCCTTCCCTCACGGGGTGCTCCGCCATCAAGTCATAGGTCCTCGCCGACTTCGTGGCGGAATGGACTCCTACCCCCGGGACCGGAGACGAAGACCTCCCCGCGCTACCCCGATGCAGCGACCATTGGACACTTATGTTTGATGGCTCCCTGTGTCTCGCCGGGGCTAGTGCGGGAGTAGTCCTCCAGAGTCCCGAGGGGAGGGAACTCGATTATGCGGCGCGACTCGAGTTCCCCGCCATGAACAACGTCGCCGAATACGAGGCTTTGCTCCTCGAGTTGCGCCTAGAGCGCTCCCTGGGGATTCGACACCTCCTAGTGAAAGGGGACTCCCAGCTCGTAGTTTGCCAAATGGACAAGTCCTACTTGTGCCATGACGCAAATTTGAGCCTTTGCTTGCAGGAAGTGAGCAAGATGGAGAAGCACTTCGATGGCCTAGAGGCCCGACACATCCCACGAAGGGACAACGACCGGGCCGATGCCCTAGCCTGGGCAGCCAGCGCCCGGGAACCGCTCCCCAAAGGGGCCTTCTTGGAGATTATCACAAAGCCCTCGGTGACCTCCCCGGACGTGGGTGGTGAACCACGCATCCCGGAAGTTGCCGAAGTCACCCGGGCTTCGTCTTGGATGGACCCCCTCATCTCCTTTATCAAGGGGGAGGGGGACCCTCCCAACGAGACCGAGGCTAAGCGCCTCCGGGCCAAAGCATGGGCGTACCTCCTATTGGAGGCGAAGCTTTACAAGCAAGGGGCTTCCGCCTTGCTCCGTTGCCTTCCACGACCGGAAGGGCTCCAGCTTCTCGAGGATATTCACGCGGGAAGCTGCGGGTCTCATCTGGCCCCGCGTCCCATCGCGGCCAAGGCCCTTCGTGAGATCTTGTCTTCGCGTGCGAGGCCTGTCAGAATATGGCCAAGGGTTCGAACCTCCCCCCCGTAGCACTACAGACTATCCCCATCACTTGGTCCTTCGCGCGCTGGGGGATGAACCTCCTGGGCCCCTTCCCCCCAGCGCCCGGGGGCTACAAGTATGCGGTAGTCGCGGTCGACTACTTTACTAAGTGGGTAGATGCTGAACCTTTAGCCAGCATCACGTCCCGGGCAGTACAGCGATTTTTCTAGAAAAATATCGTGTGTCGTTTTGGCATTCCCCGAGAGATCACTGTCGATAACGGGACCCAATTCGACTCGGCGTATTTCCAGTAATTCTGTGAAGGCTTGGGGCTCACCATCCACTTCGCTTTAGTGGCCCATCCCCAGAGCAACGGGGCCGTTGAAAGGGTCAACGGCGTAATCCTACAAGGGTTACGCCGACGGCTCGAGCAAGCCGCTTCCAAGTGGGGTGCATGGGCAGAGGAGCTCCCTAGCATCCTCTGCTTCATGCGCATGACTCCGAGCTAGGCGACGGGACGTACTCCCTTCTCCCTGGTATACGGGGCTGAGGTAGTCCTCCCCCCGGAGATTGGCTTTCGGTCGCTGCGAGTCAAGCTCCTAGACAGAGCTACGACCGCGGGGTACAAAGCCAACGAGGCAAATCAACGACTGGAGGTAGATCTCGTGGAGGAGGAACGTGACCGAGCGATCCTCCGCCACGTCATCTACGAGCGCGAAATGGCACGCGCATACACCGGCGCGTGCACGAGAGGGCTTTTCGACTCAGGGACCTTGTCCTGAAACGCGCCACAGACCCCCAAGCCCAGAGCAAGCTCTCCCCCAAGTGGGAGGGCCCCTACAAGATCTCGGCAGTCCTGGGCTCGGGGGCTTACAAGCTCTCCAACCTTCAAGAGCAGGAGCTGAAGCACACGTGGAACGTGCGTTTACTTCGCAAGTTCTACGTCTAGCCTACGGGCTCGTCCCCTCCCCTGAAGCGATCACACCGGAGGGGGAGGGGGGACATTGTACTCATCGTTCCCTCCCCTGTCGCAATTTCGTGGGGGGAGGCACTGTACTTCGGTTCATTATCAATACAACTGGCTTTATCATCAGCTCTGTCTCAATGCAGGTTCTTACATTACCGTCTATCATGGCGATGCCCTCCCCGTGAGGATGCCCTCTCAATGAGGATGCCCTCCCGGTGAGGAAGTGGGCTATCACGACCCAACAAGTCCCTACAACGGGAGTCCCACTCCCGTAGGGCGGCTTACGATCGCCCCTCGTTGACTGAGGGTGTAAGTGGCAACCCGGTCCACAAGGACCGCGGTAACGAGTCAATTTGGGAGACTAGTCCCCTACCCAAACACTCAGACCCGTCATCGGGCACATCCTCCCCCGGGAGTCAGTTATCTCCTTAGTGAGACGGAATTCTCGGATATTCTTTCTCAGAGATCTCGTTCCCAGCTCCCCATTTTCACGGCGACCGGAGGGTTGTCTCTCCGAAAAATTATCCCCGGGAATTTCGCCCCCTTGGATTCTCTTGGATGTTCTTTCCCGGAGATCTCGTTCTTGGCTCCCTGTTTTTACGGTGATCCGACGGTTCTCTCTTGGGAAAATTACCGGAGATATTGGGCCTCCCGGAAGACCCACCCGGTTTCCCGTTCTCATGGTGATCGAAGGATTTTTACCCCGGAAAGAATCTCTTGGAATTTCGGAATTCTCGGATATTTTTCTCGGAGACCTCGTTCCCGGCTCCCTGTCTTCACGGCGACCGGAGGGTTGTCTCCCGGAAAAATTATCCCCGGGAATTTCATGGATTTTCTTGGACCTTCTTTCCCCGGAGACCTCACCCCCGGCTCCCCGTTCTTACGGTGACCGGAGGATCCCACCGGGGCTTTCAAAAAATCATTCCCAGAAATACTTATAACATCGGGAAAACTTGAAAAAATCTTACGCGGAGGGTCCTTACCCCGGGAGCTTTGTCACCCCCACAGCGCGCGGAGTTACCCTCCGGCACGCTGTGGAGGGGGGGATAAGGAGCACCCGGGAATCACCCCGTGCCAGACCATCTAAGATAAGCACACGAGCAAACTTAGCTCTATTAAAGAAATCAAAGTGCACAAGCAAACTTAGCTTTATTGAAGATCATTTAACCGGAGGACATCTTCCCCCTCCAGTGGGCATCATTACATTAGATACGATACAAACCTGGATAGAACCCGGAAAGACCCTACTCCTAATAATCCCGGAGGCCTTCTGATATCTCCTGGGCCAAGTCCCGGTACAAGCCGTGTATGCGATGCTGGGCCTCCCGGAGCAGGTCTTCGGGCCAATATTCGTAGCCCGCCGGGGGGAGTATTCGAAGCGGGGGAATCCTTCGAGACCCTGGTTGCGGAGGGGAAGTTCAGCGCAGTGATTATCGAAGTTGTCCAGGTGCCACTCCGGATGCCACCGCAACCGGATCGGCTCCCAGGAAACGCCCCTGTTGCGTCCCCCGGAGAAGAGACTCAACAAAATAAAGGCGGCCTAGGCATTCCCCAGGTTACACCCGCCGGGGCTCAAAGGCCTCACCCCCGAAGAGTTTCTCCGGGACCTTCGCCAGGGAGTAATCTCCCGGGTAACCTGGTACATTTCATTCAAAGACTTAGCAAAAAATTGAATTTGTATTGCATCAGAATGTTTTTTCTACAAGTGTCTGGGGCTTCCTCTAAGAAGCTACCAGAAGCAAAAGCCTAAAAACAAAAGGGGCCCTATCTAAAGGCCCGGGGGGAGGCTCATACTTGTTCGTTGGTGTCCTACCCCCGAGGGGCTCCCGCCAGAGCTGTAGCATCCGCTCCTGGAGGCGCCGACGCCGGGAATCGCACCCGGATTATCTGATCGTAGAAGCAGATGGCGAGCTGCTCCACTTCTCGCCGTGACGGCTCGAAGAATTCCGGGAAGCACTGGGGGATTGTAACATCCCTGTTTTTGCTATCTTTTCTGCTTGCGAGTCAGCATATCTTCTTTGAAATCTCAGATGTCTCAACCCTACTTTGATCTCTTATCTCAAAATCATGATCTCAGGTATGCCACTACCTTAACCTAAAAAGTTGGCAGCTAAACTTCATCTCCCAGATCATTTTCACTTTTCAGTCCAAAAGTATTTCAGTTTAGTCCTTTTCAGAATTTTCAAAAAGCCCAAAAAGGCTAAAAGTCTCAGATCATCTCCAAATTCAAATCTGATTGAATGGTTGTCTTCCTTTTACTTTTCTGAACGTTTTTCCCTTCTGGAAGAACTCAAAAATCTCAACCGAAACCCTAGTTTTAGCCCCGACAAAAATGTCAAACCCTAATTACCCTGTTTTATCCTATTTTCGATTTTTGTCAAAACCATCAGATCTTATCGGATTTTGCCATTTTTCCTGCTAGATGAGTCCAAGTATTTTGGTAACACTCATCTGCAAAATCAGGTTGCAAATCAGCCCTTTAGATTACCAAATATGCAATCAGGTCCTAAATCCCGAAAGAATCCTCAAAAATCAGTCCAAAGCCTCACAAACTAGTCACTGGCCCTTTCTTCGATCACGACCAGAAGCCCGCGTGCACGACCACGACCTGAGGACGTTTCGACCGTAGCTGCTGCCGTTCGTCGTAGCCTTCACCGCCGGCTAGATTCGCCTCCACCAACGGCCACATCCTACGTGTCCGCACGTGCTCACGTCGCGCCAAGGAACGCCACTGTGGCGATGACCGGACACCGCAAGCTTCACCGTTCGCGTTCGCGTGCCTACTGCTATCAGAGCTTTACTGCCACAGTGCTGCCATGCCGAGGCTCGCCATCCCGTCTCTTTGCCGAATGCAGATATTGCGCGATTTCTTCGTCTCTGGCAGAGCTCCGCCGTGTCCCAACACGCCTCGTTGACTACTCCGGTGCCAGAGAGTATCCCCGATCGATTTGCTGCCACTCCCGAGGACTCAAGCCCATGGCTATATAAAGCCCTCCTCGCCTGTCGTGGTATTACGGATACCTCGGTAGGTTAGGACGTGCACGGCACGAGTACAATGGTGCGAGCAGACCGAGTTACTGGTCTTCTCCCGCCGGGCAACACAGAAGCTGACACAGGGGTTTATATAGGTTCGGGTCCCAGTGGGGGCCCTAGTCCTGTTGGCTCTCTCCGGACGCGAGTCCGCTGGGGAGGTGTGCTCTCGGGGAGAGGTCTCCAAGAGAGCCGGATATTACGTTAATACAAATGAGTTCGAATCCCCTGAAAAGAGGTACAAGAGGGGTATATATAGCCCCTAAGAAATACAAAAGACCGAAAAAGCCCTTGCTGCGACCGTTGGATGGAAGGGCGCGGACGTCCTTTGGCCAGAGGGACGGCCCGGATGCTCGACATGTGGCCTCGCCGGCTTCCTAGAGGCTTCACGGTCAGCAGCCACCCTTCGGGAGCCCGGAGACTCTTCGGGACTCACCGGGGGTCCGGTGACCCTCCGGACCTCACCGGGGGCCCGGTGGCTCTCCGGGTCTCACCAGGGGCCCGATGACCCTCCGGATCTCACCGGGCGCCCGGTGACCCTCCAGATCTCACCGGGGGCCCGGTGGCGCTCCGGATCTCACCGGGGGCCTGGTGCCCTCTGGGTCTCACCGGGGTTCCGGTGACCCTCCGGACCTCACCGGTCGCCCGATGACCCTCCGGATCTCACCGGGCGCCCGGTGACCCTCCGGGTCTCATCGGGGGCCCGGTGGCTCTCCGGATCTCACCGGGATTCTGGTGACCCTCCGGATCTCACCGGGCGCCCGGTGACCCTCCGGATCTCACCGGGGGCCCGGTGGCTCTCCGGGTCTCACCGGGATTCTGGTGACCCTCCCGATCTCACCGGGGCGCCCGGTGACCCTCCGGATCTCACCGGGGACTCCTCAAGACTTCGTGGGGCCCCTGAGGATTCCCCCAACATCGCCAGTGCTTCACTCCACACCCACACTTCGCCAGAAACCGAGTAGCTTAGTTCTGGAGCTTGCCTTCGTCTTCTTGCCCGGCAAGCCACTTCTGGAGCTCACGGTGCCGGCCTCAACCGCAGTATCTCTCTCGAATCCAAAACTACCAGTGAGTTCCCCTCACCTTTCCTGTCCGTTTCATAGCTTCTAATTGAACCCCGGCGAGACCTAGCGCCGGCGATCGCCGAAATTGTCTTTTGCCCTGTTCCCCTAATGCCGAGTGATTCAAGCCAAATTGATCCTCGTGCCAGTATAGAAAGATGATCAGTAAGCTAGGAGAAGTAAGCTCGCAAGATTAGAATCCCCAATTTTGGCCCGAGCAAAGAATGCCCAATTTCAGAATCTCTCAGTTCGCCGGAGAACGCCGCCGAGCTTCTCCAGCCATTCCCTGGCAAAATTGAGCACCCCAATAGCTTCCTGTTATCCCCTAGATGCTTCACAAGCAAGGAATTGAGTTCAAACGCCTTAGATCAAAAATGCCCAAATCTGTGCCTTCGTCTTCGGCTCCGTTCACCTGAGTTTGTCTTCTGGCCGAACTAGCTGATGCAACCTTGTCATTTAGCTAGGTCTCAACCCCCTGAGTATTTTACTCCACTAGCCCGAACCCTGAATCGGCCTGGATCAAAAGTTATGATCGTGCCAAGTTTTGTCCAGAACCCTGTCTATGCCGTGTCGCCACCGTGGTTCATCGACGCCATTCATCGCCGTCCGGCCACTTTCTGCCCTTGAGCCTGTTGAGTGATTTGTTCCTGTTATCAAGGCCTAACTCACAAGCAAAGCTGTGCATCAATTGGAACCCTGGATCAAAAGTTGTGCCATGCCCTAGTTTCTGGCCATGTCCAGCACTATGTCAGTGCATGTCCACCAGTGGCATTGAATGATTTAGACCTGTTACATTTGAGCTATTGAAATGCCACTTTGTCCACTAAGCCTTTGGAGCCATGTTCTACAATATTCCCTACTGTCACATCTCCAGAAAACAGACCTAGGACCAACTTAGGGCTATGTCTAGCCATGAACCGAATGTCAGCCCTTCGACATTCAAGTCCTTTTGAGCCTATCTCTTCAATCAACACCAAGTGATCTTGCCCAAACCTTTTCCCCTGCATACATGATATAATTAATTACTATTTTCTAGTACTTGTGTGCTTATATGGTGTGTATGTATTGTTTGTGTCTGCCGTGGAATCAGAAGTTGAAGGAGCGGAAGAGGTCTTCGAGGAATCATCTGAGCAGCTAGACCCATCACTACAAGGCAAGTCTCAAACCCTTGATCATGTCTTGCTTAATATTTTGAAATAAAGTATGTTAGTTGTCTTCAAGTATATGCATGCCTTAGATTCAAATAAGAGTTATATTCCAATGAAATGGTAGATATGACCTAAATAATTGTAAAAGCCCCTTTTGACATTGAATATCCATGCACCCTTGTCACCCTAGAATATAATGCTTAGGCTATGCTATGCTCAAGATTATATGTTAAATGTTGAATGGTCACATATGAGAAAAGCATATTCAAAACCTCTTTTTGTGAAAGAAAATGTGATTGGAATCGATAGTGAGGATGGTTTGATCGGTGGATTAAGGTGGTACACCTTTGCAAAGTATAAAAAGTATCGGATACTCTGAGCTCCCAGGTTGTGGAGTCTGCGCGCGGTGGATTCTATCCACGTCGATGCAGCACAAGTAGCTTTTGAAAAGTTTTTCACAAAATCTGAGTAAAGTGGTGACTCACGAAAGACCGTCACACATAACATTTTCTGAAAATCTAGCTTAGGGTTTTAAAAGCCTCGCTTTCGAAAATAAAGATCGTTTCTTCAAAACTAAGTGTGAAAATCTATTCTATTTATATATATAAAGCCAAAGAGCCATTCTTTGAGAATTTCCCCCTCATCTATATGTAACTGCATTCTTATTTGGGACTTGTTGAGCACCATGTGGACAATGTGCTCACCCTTGCTTTTACAAACAAAATTTAGAAGAAGGATTCATTGACCCTGAGTCCTATGGACTTGAACCCAATATGGAACAAGAAGAAGAAACTGAAGACCCAGCTTGTTAGAGGGTTACGTACCAAGTGGAGTCCGATGTGGAGAAGGCCCATGCAACACCGCTGCAGTTGAAGATCAAGACTGATGAAGTCCTTTTGCTTACTATTGTTGTTTCATTTTGTGCTGACCTTTGTGTCGAAAACTCCTTAATTTTGTATCAACATTTAAGTGCGCCATTTTGGCGCTATGTTATTGTAATGTTGGTCCCTGTGATCAGCACTTGTTTTTAATTATTCGCATTTTTATATAATGCATCTTGTTGTTTTGAGCTGCAATGTACCATTTTTGAGTGCAATCCACCTGGGCGGTTGCCACCGGAATCCTCAAATGAGGGTCCCACAGGGATTCAGCCCCCGATCGCGCGGGCGCCCTCCCCCCGGTGCTCCACGAGCGCAACCGCGGCGGCCACCACCAGGATCGCCCGGCCTCTCGCCCAGGCATCAGCGGCCTCTGGGATCACAGAGACTTGTGCATTGAGAAAACGCACAGCCTCCATGAGCGTTGCCAGGGACGCCTCAGAGCTGCTCCCCAAGCCTAGGCTCACTCTGAGCCCCTCGAGGGCTGAGCGAACGGAGCGGCCGGCATCCGTCACCGCCCGGACGCTGGAGCTCTCGAGCTCCCGGAGGGCGTCCTCCTTCGCCTTCGCCTCCCTCCGGAGCCGGTCGTTGGTGGTCTCGGAGGCATGGATTTGGGCCTGGACCTAGGCAAGCTCTCGGAGGGCATCGTCCCATTGCTCCAGATAGGCGGCAGCCTTCTCCTCCATGTCCTTCAGCACCCGGCTGAAGCGCGCTTCGATCCCCCAGGTGATGGCCGCCCCCTACAAGCGCAAGAGTCAGAAAAGATTCAGGTGGGGAGCGCCGACGGAAACCTTCCATCGGCTCGAGAAGATACCTGGATCTGGAGGGATTGAAGCTCCCCGAAGCACTCTCGGAGTGTCCCTTGTGAGACATAGTCCTGGACCTTCCGGGTCTGCAGGCTCTTCGCGTACCGGTCGACCTCCCCCGCGGACAGCAGGGGGGTCTCCCTCCCGGCGCCGGAGCCGTCGCGACCGACGATGGGCCCCCGTGCAAGAGTTGTGGGGGTGATGTGGATTGGGGTTGGCAGTGGCTGGCGTCCTTGCCGCCGAGGAAGTGGCCGCCGAAGAGGAGGGCGACGAGCTCTCGGAGGGGGTCTTTACCCGGGGGGGGGGATCAGGAGCCCCTTCACCTTTTCGGGCCATGGGACCCCCGGGACCTCCGCCGCCGGAGGAGCCTCGTAGACCGAGGGGCTCCCCCCCTCGTCTACTGGCCACTCAACATGCGGAGGAGACGCCTCTGCGAATCGGACCTCCAATCTCTCGGGCTCCGGTAGCACCGGGGCCGCTGGGAGAGCTATCGCCGAAGGCGGCGAGGGGGCATAATCCGCTGAATCGGATGCCCCCCCGTCATTGGCTGGTTCCTTCCCCCGAGCCTCTCCGGGTTCTCCGGGGGAGGTGGTGTCGCTTCCTGCTGGGGAGGCGCCCGCACGCGCCTTGACCCAGGGGCTGCATCTCGGGCCTTCACGGGCGTGGAGCCCAGAGTCGTCGATGGACCGGTGGCTTCTTTCCCCCTCTTGTGGGAACCGGGGGTGGGGAGGGGAGTTTTCGCCGGTAGCCTCAGCCCGAAGGCCTCGGCCACCAGGTTCCGGGGAGGGCCCTCCCCCATGACGCGCACGATGCGCTCGTGCTCGTCGGCGTAGTTCCTCCCGAGGAGGTTTTCCGCCTTCTCTCGGGCGGCCAGATACGGCCAGACTGCAAGAGGTAAGGAGTTAGAAAAATTTACGAAAGAAAAGGGGTAAAGTAACCGGGAGCTTACGTCGGGTCACCGGCTTCTGCGGGGGCCACTGGGCCTGGCCCATCCCAATCCCCCTCCTCCTGTGTGAGAAGGGGGAGATCTTCAGCAGCGTTAGCTCCTTGGCGGCGTCCCTCATAGAGCGGACGCCCCGGGAGCCCACGACCTTGCTGAGGAGCTTCAGCTCCTCCTCGGTCCACACCGGGGGCTTGGGGGCGGACGACCAGCTGTAGGAGGGGGCCTCCAGGGAGTACACCACCTTGTCGTCCCTGACCCGGAGGTAGAACCACCTCCGGATCTAGTCCCCCCAGTGGTCCCGGGAGGCTGCCACCGGGTACTCCACCACCCGGGACGGCAGTAACTGGATCATCACCGAGCCAAAGGGAGACTTTGGCCCTCCCTTCACCAGGTGGGAGCTCCTCACTGTCGGCTCTTAGAAATACCGTGGGCTCCCATCCGGTGGCCGTCTCGAAGAGCCAAATGAAGAGGCCCATCCGGACGAACGCATTCAGCATCAGGTGGTTCAAGGCCACCCCGTACTCCTTCAAAAACTCCCGGAGCAATGGATGCACTGGGAGCTGGAGCTCGGCCTCGAGGAAAGCCTCAAAGGCCACCACTTCCCCGGGTCTGTGGCGGGGGGCTCCGTCCTTCTTCGCGGGGATCCGGATGTCCCCGTCCGCAACTACCCCCCGGTCCACTAGGGACTCCAAGTCCCCGGATGTAAACTCGGAGGCCTAGAGGAAGTCCGTGGTGACTTCCTCCAGTGGCACCTCCACGTCCTTGGCACGGCCCTTGGGTCCCATCCAATTTTTCTGGTGGCTTCGGCTGAGGAAAAAGGGGGGTGAAGCTTCCGGTGGCTAAGCTTCCAGGACTGAGCTTCAAGGAGAGGGCTACCGGGAGAGCTAGGAGCACTAAGGGAGTTTGAATGTTTAAAAGTTTGGAATGATTTCTCCGGGCCCCCCGAGGCCCTATTTATAGGGGCCAAATGTGGCCCCAATGGGTGCCACATGGCCCTTCGTGGCGCATCCACGCCGTTCAATTCAAACAGTGCGCTGGAAACGAAGGGACGGGCGGGCCAAACAAGACGTCACCAGTTCCAACCGTGAGCGGCCATTATGGTCGAACGGCACGCTCCCATCGAGACAAGACCTTAATGAACGATGGTGCGGTAATAAACGCGTGGTGCGGGAATCGAAGCGTCACGGCTCCGGTGGCTTGTCCCGGAGATTTTCCCAGTAACATGGACCATCCCCTCCGGGGACTCGAGCATCGTCCCCGGAGGGCATGGGGGGCTGCTGTTGGGGCAAATCTCCACAAGACTAAGTCCAGGTAAGCCTTTTGCCCGGGGACAAGGCCCCCGGTGGCTTGTCTCGGGCGCCACCTTTTGCCCCGGGACAAGGCCCCTCATTGGCTTGTCCCAGGCACTGCCTTTTGCCCTGGGAAAAGGCCCTCGGTGGCTTGTCTCGGGTGCCGCCTTTTGCCCGGGGACAAGGCCCCCGGTGGCTCGTCCCGGGCACCGCTTTTTGCTCAGGGACAAGGTCCCCCGGTGGCTTGTCCCGGGCGCCGCCTTTTGCCCGGGGACAAGGCCCCCCGGTGGCTTGTCCCGGGCGCCGCCTTTTGCCCGGGGATGAGGCCGCTGGGGGCATGTCCCGGGCATTGCCGTCCCTCCGGAGACAGGGGTCTTCGATCCCGAGTCACGTGAGGGTCACGCGAGGAGCGCCTCGGGAATCAACGGGCACCTGTCAAGCATCCAAGGTGCCTGGCCGGGAGAAGGACGTTGCTACACCTAGATCCAACGGTGGCAGGCGGGGTAGTCTAGTCTTTTTGCGTCTTTTGGGGCTATATAAGCCCTTGTAACACCTCAGGTAAAGGGGACAATTTCATTATTACTCGGAATAGACAATCTCACAGGTGTGCCCCGGAGCCGTCTCTCACCCGAGAGAGCTCCCCTAGCCAACTCCGGTTGGGAGCACGCCGACAGGACTAGGGCCTCCACTGAGGCCCGAACCTGTATAAATCTTCGTGTCATTCGCTGTGTTTGCCCGCGGGAGAGGACCGGTCACTCGGTCAGCTCGCGTCATATTTTCTTTGCTAGGATCTTCCACAAAACCTGCCGGGGTATTCGTAATACCACGACATATTATAAGTATTGTCAGCTTTTCAGATCAGGCTTGATGAAGAAAAATGCTAATAACCCTCGAGACACAAGAAAGATAACCAAAGTCGGTGACTGTGACATCTATGATTGAAGTATATCTGGTTGCAGTATCTATGATCTCAAGAATAACGACCTCTCAAATCAAAGTGATGACTAGCTATAAAGAATGAAGTTTTACTAACGGACATCTGCGATAAAGACTGAGGCTTGTCTATCATTCTTCTATTGTATCTTCTGAAGGCTTCATGATATAGTCGACCTTGTTTAATCTTTTCAGTTTTAGATTCTATGGTCGTACTATCAAGAGGGGTATCGTTCCTTGATTTATCTTATACCCCTGAAGCTCAAAATGCATGTCATATAGCAAGGTGCTTATTTAACTTAGTCTGCATAGCTTCGAATATCTGCTACACAGTCCGTGCGTTTTAGTGTCCATAGTCGCACAGTCTTTATGTATATGATCGCACAACAGGTGGTCTGAGCGACCAATGTGGTGACCTATGTGGGCTTAGTAGCTGTGTGTGAAAGACATGGTCTCAGTGACCTGTTGCGACCTTCATGGTTGAAGAATGTGTTGTGACCTTAGTGGTCAGACTATGTGAACGACCTTCGTGGTCGAATGACTGTGTATGTGACCTTCATTGTCTCATGGCTGAGTGTTTGATTGTCGCAGTCACAGTGACTGTGTGCGGCCTGAGTGGCTTTCGTATTGGTCTTGAGGCTGGTGTGGTCTCACTACCTTTGGTCATTGTGTCCATGGTCGAATCAAGACTCAATCATATTTGTAGTGTACTAAGCACGTCATAACAGTTGTGAACTTGATCGAGGTTGTATTAGCTAATACTGTTATTGTCACGCTTGTACTACGAACTGCGTGCAGTCAAATAAGATCAGTTTTGTTTCTGGTTCTGCCTTACTTAACTCTGTTGTGTTGACTCTAGATGGGTTCTGGGTAGCATTCAGTTCAGCAAGTGTATGATCAGAGAACATTGTTTGTGCCGACTGTAGTTCGTCAAAGTTTGCACCAAGCTTCTCCTACAAGCTTGTGTTCAAACGGTCACTGACAAGTGCATTTAATGCTAGTGGCTAGTGGACATCTTGTTAAATGGACAAAATGGCTAGTGGACGTTGTGCCTGTGTGGGGCAAACGACTAGTCTCCAGCGGAGGGTTATAAATGCAGCTTGCGTGGCTTTCATCAAGAGTGCTGATGCCATTGAATTAAAAGAAAATCATTGTTGCATTCAAGTGCTGAGTTGCATTCACTCTGATCATTCATTCCATTTTTCTGTCACTAGTTGTTGCTAGCAGAGGGCAGAGAGCTCAGTGTAGTCTTGTTGCAGCTAGTTGTTGCTAGCCGAGTGCAAAAGACCTAGAGCATCCAAGTCTCTTTCATTTACTCTGGTATCTGGAGTTCGTGTAACTGCACTCAATTCATGTGTTGTCTTGAGGAGCCTATCCAGAGAGTGTAGTAAAGAGCATTGATAGAGAGAGAGAGAGAGTACATTTGCATAGCATCTTGAGCTTCCGATGTAGAAGTAGATCAAGGGATTGTGCTATACTTATTACTCTTGGTGATTGCTGTCAACTAGATGACTAATAGAGACCAGCGACCTTCTCACAGATGGACTTGTCGAAGAGGTGTGGTATTTGGTTGTGAAGGTTTGGTGCTAAGCCTATCTGGGAAGGAGAAAAGAAACCAGTAGTGAAATCGAGGCAATACTCTTGTGTAGAGTGCTTCAACGAGGACTAGTGGAAGTCGACAAGCTTCCAATACCTCGGGAAAAATTCTTGTGTTATCGGTTATCTCTTTCTTTCTCTGCTTTTCATTAAATTATATTTTCGCTGCTCAACTTTTTTTATTACATCTCCGTACTAGTTTGTTGCTGAATAAAACTTGTGTTTCTATTGTTAAACTTAATTCTGTTGTGTGGTCGAATTGTGCTGATCAAATTAGAATCTGTCTTTTGGGGTTAAAATTTTAATATCTCCTATTTATCCCCCTAGTCGACATCCTTCGACCAACATGTGGTATCAAAGCCAAGTCCCTTAGTTGTAAGACTTTACCATCTTGAGAGAGGATGTCTACTATAGAGAAAACCTACAATGGGAAGGTTCCTTTCTTTAAGGGAGAAAATTATATCTATTGGAAAATTAGAATGGTTGTATATTTAGAGTCAATCAGCTTATATGCTTGGAGAGTAACTAAAGATGGTTTTAGGGCCCTTCTTGACATCGAAAATCTCACTCCCTTAGAAATAAAAAACCTCCAAGCTAATGCTCAAGCCAAAAATACTATATTCAATGGTTTAGATGTAAATGAGTTTAATATAATTAGTAATCTTGACACCTCTCATGAAATTTGGAAAACTTTAGAAGTTATTCATGAGGGAACCTCAAAAGTTAAAGAAGCTAGATTTATTAAAATAAACAGAGAATATAATTCTTTTGCTATGCTTGATTCTGAAAATGTGAGTGACATGTTCACTCATCTAAACCTTTTGATTAATGATCTTAAAGGATTAGGTACCAAGTTCGAAGATATTGATGTTGTGCGAAAAATGCTTATGGTTTGGCCATCAAGATTCGACACCATTGTGACTGTGCTAATCAATGGGAACCTATCATCTACTACTCCCATTGAGCTGCTGGGTACTCTTATCACTCATGAGATGCAGAAGGTGGAAAGAAAAGACGTCGAAGAAGCTTCTGGCTCAAAGAAGAAGAACCTAGATTTTAAGGCCAATGCCAAAGAGATCCACGATCAAAACTCCAACTCAGATGAAGCCTCAGATGATGATCTGGCTCTACTAGTGAGAAGAACAAGAAAACTTCTCAACAAATTCAACAAGGAAGGATCGCTTAAGAGGACGTCCTTCAAGAATATCACTTGTTACGAATGTCACGAGAAAGGGCATTATGCTTCCAGTTGCCCGAACAAGAAAAGTGATAATCAGAAGAGAGATGACTAGAATAGATCAAAGGGCAAGAAACTGCTCTTTAAGAAGCTCTACAACAAGAAAGGGAAGGGCGAAGCATGCATTGGAGAATGGTACTCAGGATCTGACGATTCAGATTCGGGGTCCTTAGTCGATCTTACACAGATTTGTGAGTAAGTGTGAGACCTTTTAGTGTGTTCTCAGGTAAGTTAGGACAAGCATAAGTCAGGGACACAAAAATTTATATAGGTTCAAGCCCTCAAGCAGATTGAGTAACAGCCCTACGTCCTGTTGTGGTTTCACTATGTATAAGAGAATTTACAAGGAAGAGAGATTGTTACAGAGGCTAAATCAATCTCCCTTAGTACTTCTGTCTATTGTAGTCTATGGCGTCTTGTTTGGCCTTCTTCTCTTTGTTTGTGTGTATATCTTTCTACCGTACATCTGTCATCCTTTTATATTAGATGAAAGGATGCCAACGTGAGGTAGTTTTGGATGGTTGCCATAGTGCAGTTTGTATGACTACACTAACCTCTTCGCCGGTTAACACGTGCAGTTTATAGATAACCGCACATCTTAACTCCTTGACGGTTGTCTTCACTCATGGGAGAAGAAGTTATCTTTAGCCTGAGAACATGTCCGGTAAAGCTCAAACACGCTCAGGCTATCTTGGTCACACATAGCTTGCGACCTATGATCGCGCAAGTACTGCGACCATAAATTGATTATCTGCCTGCAACCTTCTGGTATATAGGAAGCTGTCCTCTGCGACCATAGTGGCGGCTAGGGCACAAGGTCATATATCATATCCAAACATAACTTGAACATGATATATTAAATAAATAACCAGCTCGGCTGATAATCCTCGTCAATGTGAAGTTTGAAAAGAACAGGCTCTGCAGTGCTTGTCAAGCTGGAAAACAAATTGCTAGTACGCATCCAGCTAAATCTGTTTTATCCACATCCATACCCCTTGAACTTTTGCATATGGATCTTTTTGGTCCTACTGAACATCAAAGCATTGGGGGCAGTAATTTTTGCTATGTTATTGTTGCCGATTTTTCAAGATTTACTTGGGTATTTTTCTTGGCTCACAAATCTGAAACCCCATCTTGTTTAAAAAGTTTGCAAAAAGAGCCGAAAAAGAATTTGAACTCTCCATTAAGAAACTCCGAAGTGATCATGGTGGAGAATTTCAAAATTTTGATTTTATTGATTTTTGCGATGAGTTTGGAATCAAACACGAATTCTCTATGCCTTACACACCTCAGCAAAATGGTGCTGTAGAACAAAAGAATTGAACATTGATTGAAATGGCTAGAATAATGCTTGATGAATACAAGAGACCTACCCAGTTTTGGGTAGAGGCAGTATACACAGCTTGCTATGCTATCAATCATCTTTATACTCATCCACTTTTAAACAAAACCCCTTATGAATTGATTCTTGGAAGAAAACCAAATATTTCATACTTTCGAGTTTTTGGTTGCAAATGTTACATCCTTAAAAAACGCATGCATCTTGGTAAGTTTCAAGACGTGTTGATGAGGGTTATCAAGTTGGCTATTCATCCACTAGTAAAGCTTATCGTATTTTCATCAGTATAACTGAATGCATAGAAGAATCCTACAATGTCGTATTTGATGAATCTAACAGCTCTCAAGGAGAGCATGAGGACTTTGATGATTTAGGTAACAGTGGCTTAAGGGAAGCTATGAAAGAAATGACTATTGGTGACATCAAGCCCAAAAATGAAGAATCACCAGATCAAAGAAACAAGTTGACTGTGACCACTCAATACAATGTCGCTCGAGAACCCGCGACCACTCCGACATATTTCGAGCACAAGCATGCGACCATAGATATCGATGTCTCACATGATTCCGTGACCATTCAAAACAACACTGCTCAAGACGATCTCGAACCAGAGGCTGAAGAGAACGATGATCAAGTTTTACAGAACCCGAGACTTCATCAAATGATCATCAAAGATCATCCTCTGAATCAAATCTTGGGCGATGTCAGTAAGGGCGTACAAACTTGTTCTCGAATTTCATCCTTTTGGAAGCATGCATCATTTGTTTCCAGCTCTGAACATAAAGGCATAAATGAAGCTTTAGCAGACCTTGATTGGGTCAATGCAATGCATGATGAGCTAAATAACTTTGCTAGAAACAATGTTTGGACTCTTGTAGAAAGACCACTTGACCATAACGTCATTGGTACAAAGTGGGTTTTTCAGAACAAACAAGATGAGAATGGCATAATCAAAAGAAATAAGGCTAGATTAGTTGCTCAAGGTTATTCACAAGTTGAAGGACTAGATTTTGAAGAAACCTTTGCACTAGTAGCCATATTAGAGGCCAGTCACATTCTGCTTGCATTTGCATCCAGTTTTGACATTAAATTATTTCAAATGGATGTTAAAGGTGCCTTTCTAAATGGTGAGATTTTTTAACTTGTGTTTGTAAAACAATCCCCGGATTTTGAAGAAGCAAAATTTCCAAATCATGTTTACAAATTATCAAAAGCTCTCTATGGTCTCAAACAAGCTCGTAGAGCATGGTATGAGTGCCTGAGAGATTTCGTCGTCTCAAAAGGTTTTAAAGTTGGTAGAATCGACACCACACTGTTTACCAAGATTATTGAAAATGATTTCTTTGTGTGTCAAATCTATGTCGATGATGTTATCCTTGAAGTACTTGGAAGGTTTGTTTCAAATTGTCAAGTAACAAATATTTCTTTAACAGGATCTGACAAAAAAAAAGAAAATCCTATTTAGTACCCTTTTTAGAGAATGTCAATAAATTCCAAAATCTTGGATCTACTAATGTCTCTTTGTCAGGCTTTTGGTGAAACTATGTCCAAAGAGTTCGAAATGTCCATGGTCGGAGAATTAAGATTTTTCCTTGGACTTCAAATTAAACAATTTAAGGAAGGTACATTCGTAAGCCAAAGCAAATATGTTCCATGATTGGTAGCTTGCTTTATCATACTACATCCAGACTAGATATCATGTTTAGCGTATGTATCTGTGCTAGATTCCAAGCTGCACCTAGAGAGTGTCATTTGATGGCTGTCAAGAGAATTTTTAGATACTTGAATTACTCTCAGAATATTGGGTTGTGGTATCCTAAGGACACTAACTTTGATCTACTTGGATATTCTGATTCTGATTATGTTGGATGTAAGATTGATCAAAAGAGCACCTCTGGTGGATGTAATATATTAGGTCGATCATTAGTATCATGGTCCTTAAAGAAACAAAACTCAGTTGCACTTTCAACCGCAGAAGCCGAATATGTTTCAGACGGTAGTTGCTGTGCACAACTTTTATGGATGAAACAGACATCGATGGATTATGGAATCAGAGTGAATAGTGTGCCTCTTTTATGTGATAATGAGAGTGCTATCAAAATAGCTGTCGTGGTATTAAAAATACCCCGACAGATTTTCCAGACGTGCGTAACACGTGTATAGCGACGCGAGCTGACCAGGTGACCAATCACCTCCCGTTGGGCAAGCATAGAGATTGACAAGGAGAATTTATACAGGTTTGGGTTTCGGTGGGAACTCTAGTCCTGTCAGCACCCCCCGGATGTAAGTCCGCTGGGAGGTTCTCTCTCGGGGAGAGAGGTCTCCAAGGGATGCCTATTGCTTTGTGTGTAAAATCAATTGTCTTGGTTACAAATGAGATACATGGGGGTATATATAGGCCCCAAAAGATGCAAAAAAACTAAAAGCCCCTAGCTACAACCGCTGGATTGAGGGGCACCGTCATCCTTTCATCCGACGAAGGGCTTCGATGCTCGACATGTGTCCTCGTTGTTTCCCGAGGTATCCTTGACATCACCCATCTACAGCCTTCCTTGAGAGGCGTCTGTGGCTTTCCACGGGAGCCCTCCGGGGCTTTCCACTGGGGGCGTCCGTGGCTTTCCACGGGAGCCCTCCAGGAATCCATGGGAGGCCTCTAGGACTTTCCATGGGAGGCATCTGTGGAATTCCATGGGAGTCCTCTGGGACCTTTTGCAGGAGGGAAGTGTCCGTGGCTTCCCACAAGTGCCCTCTGGGACTTTCCACGGGAGGCATCCGTGGATTTCCACGGGAGGCCTCTGGGACTTTCCATGGGAGGTGTCCGTGCAATTCCACAGGAGCCCTCCGGGATCTTTCCCGGGAGCCCTCCAGGACTTCTTCCGGGAGGCATCTGGGACTTCTCCAACAGTAGGCCCCCATACCCACGGGGACTCGAAGCGACCCCGTGGGGTATGAGCAGAACTCATTGAGTGACATTTCGTCTCCCAGGACACACCTCGGGGCACGTGACTTGTCAGCTCCTGAGCTAATTTCCCACGCAAAGCCTTGGTTCATGTGCGTGTGCCGTCCGATGTTTTGGTTTTTGTGCAACCCTTCGATATCCACAGGACGTTTTGAATCAACGGCCCAGATGAGCCCGAGGACATGTGGCGCCCATTCGAGGCCCCCTCCGTCGCTTATAAATAGGTGGGGAGCACTCCGGCCTGAGACACTTGTCACTCCCAGCCTCAAAACTTTGCTCTCCCGGTAGCCACTTCGCTCCTCCGGAGATTTCATTTCCCAGTAGCCACCTTCCCTTTTCCTTCTCTCCGAACAGTTCAACCTCTCGTCAATGGCACCTAAAGGTCGTGGTAAGGCATCCGAGTTGCCCTCGGAGGAGGTGACCTCGGATTTTCTCAGACCCACAAAGTTCTCTTCCCGGGAGCTCGAGGTTCTCCTAGACCGGAGAGCCTTTGCGGACGGGGACCTCAAGATCCCCGGACCGGGGGAGCTAGCACCTAGCCCACGGGCGGGGGAAGTCATCGCCTTTGAAGCCTTCGTTGAAGCGGACTTGCGACTCCCGGTGCATCCTCTACTCCGGGACTTCCTCCGGGAGTACCGGCTCTCACTCAACCACCTCACCCTGAACACCCTCATCTGGATGGGGCTATTCGTGTGGCTATGCGAGACAGCCACCAGGGAGGAGCCTACCCTCCGGCTCCTCCTCTTCTTCTACGAGCCTTCGGCGAAGGGCCCGCTGGTCATGAAGGGCAGGCCCAAGTCGGCCTTTGGCTCGATTTTGATCCAGTTGATGCCCGGCCGCACTGACGAGTACCCAGTGCAAGCCTCACGGGACCACTGCGGGGATTGGCTCTGGAGGTGGTTCTACCTTCAGGTGGGTGACTCAGAGGTAATGTACTCCCCCGAGCCTTCGTCCTACTTCCGATCGACCGGCCTAGTAGCTCCCGAATGGACTGAGATGGAGATGTACCTCCTCACCCTGATGGCGGAGGCCCAGTTTTGGAGGTCCATGCGGGATCTGGCGGAAGAGATGGCGCTCCTCCGGGTAGCACCCTTCAACACCCGTCGGGGGAGCTGGGTGACTGCGGCGCACTGCCCGCCCCTGATGGTGGTGGTGGAGCATATCTCCCTAAACTTGATCTTTCGAGGGAAAGCATTTCCTAACCTCCTCTTTTTTGCAGTCCGGTCCTACGACCGATCCCGGGAGATTGCAGTTAATCTCCTCGGGCGATACTACGAGGACGAGCACGAGCGGGTCATGCGCGTCGTCGGGGAGGGCCCTCCCTGAAACATCATGGCGGAGGTGTTCGGGTTGAGGCTTCCCACCCGGGTACCTCTCCCCACCCCCACCTCGCCCAAGAGGGGGAAGGAGGTGGCTGGGGGGCCATTGGAACGCGCCCGGGCGCAAAAAAGCCCCCCGAAGGCTCGGGCTCAAAAAAGCCCCGTGAGGGCCCAGGGGCTGAGGAGCCCTGTGAAGGCCCCGGGTGTAACCCCCAGCTTCGCCCATGGAGGACCCCGTCGTCAGGCCGGTGAAAGCATCGGTTATTGCTCTGGCGAGGCCGCCGGTCATCCCCCGCCGGCCACCCCGGACGAGCCGAGCCACATCGAGGTTGGGATGGCCGGGGAGAGTCGGGGCTCCGACTCGGAGATGTACGCCTCGAGCCCTTCCCTGACCCCTGCTCTCGTGGAGGTCCGGCCGCAATCGTTGTGGGGTGAGGTCTTCGTCTGGTTCAAGATACCGGGGCCCTACCGATGGCCTTGCTCTTGGCCCCGGAGGCAGGCCCCCCGGTGGACCGGGTGATGGTGTCAGCTGCCCCTCTGCCCAGGAAGGGCAAGGGCCTCTTCATCCGTCCTGCGGTCTTGGCCACACCGATGGATCTAATGTCTGGGTCCTCCGATGGTGGGACCCCGGAGGACGGCGCCGTGGTGTGTGGAGAGGTCTCCCTGGGGAGCCACCCGAGGGACGACGTGGAGGGCTGTGAGGAGGTGATCTCCTCTGGACTCCAGGTAAGTATCACCAAGACTTGTTTTTGTCACGCTTCACTGCCGTTTTTTGATCGTTTTCCCTTCCAGACGGTGGCGTTGGCCCAGGGCCTTTAGGCTCGATTCACCACGCGCCTCTGGGCCGCCGAGGAGGTGATAGCCTCTGAGCGCTCCGGGAAAGAGAAGGCGCTCGGGGACCTAGCCGTCGTGGAGGAGGTGATAGCCTCCAAGCGCTCCAGGAGGGAGAAAGCGCTCAGGGACTTTGCCATTGCTGAGGAGGTTGTGGCCCTCTAGCACGTCGAAAAGGAAAGGGTGCTCGGGGAGCTTGCCGCGGTTTGAGCTTGGCTCGCGGCCGTCGAGGACACCGTCTCTTGGCTCCGGAAAGAGCTGCAGGTGGAGTGGGGCGTCACCTGGGAGGCGGAAGCCTCGGGCGCCCTCACAGTCATCTCCGAGGGGAATTGATCTTGTTGGGGGAAATCTCCATGCGGTCAAGTCCAGGTAAGTTCATGATTGCCCGGGGACAGTGGCCTCCGGTGCCTGCCCCGGGCGCCGCCATTTGGCCCCCGGGACCGTGCCCCCCGGGCATGTCCCGGGCGCCGCCATTTCGCCCCGGGACCGTGCTCCCCGGGCATGTCCCGGGCGCCGCGATTTGGCCCGGGGACAGTGGCCTCCGGTGCCTGCCCCGGGCGCCGCCATTTGGCCCCCGGGACCGTGCCCCCCGGGCATGTCCCGGGCGCCGCCATTTGGCCCGGGGACAGTGGCCTCCGGTGCCTGTCCCGGGCGCCGCCATTTGGCCCGGGGACAGTGGCCTCCGGTGCCTGCCCCGGGCGCCGCCATTTGGCCTCCGGGACCGTGCCCCCCGGCCATGTCCCGGGCGCCGCCATTTGGCCCGGGGACAGTGGCCTCCGGTGCCTGCCCCGGGTGCCGCCATTTGGCCCGGGGACAGTGGCCTCCGGTGCCTGCCCCGGGCGCCGCCATTTGGCCCGGGGACAGTGGCCTCCGGCGCCTGCCCCGGGCACCGCCATTTGGCCCCCGGGACCGTGCCCCCCGGCCATGTCCCGGGCGCCGCCATTTGGCCCGGGGACAGTGGCCTCCGGTGCCTGCCCCGGGCGCCGCCATTTGGCCCCCGGGACCGTGCCCCCCGGCCATGTCCCGGGCGCCGCCATTTGGCCCAGGGACAGTGGCCTCCGGTGCCTGCCCCGGGCGCCGCCATTTGGCCCCCGGGACCGTGCCCCCCGGGCATGTACCGGGCGCCGCCATTTGGCCCGGGGACAGTGGCCTCCGGTGCCTGCCCCGGGCGCCGCCATTTGGCTCCTGGGACTGTGCTCTCCGGGCATGTCCCGGACGTCATCGCCCTCCTAAAAGGTAAAACCCCTGTTTGTTTATCACGTGCAGGTCACGCGAGGGACGCCTCGGGAATCAGCGACCACCTGTCAAGCATCCAAGACGTTTGACCGGGAGAAGGACGGTCCTACCCTTCAATTCGACGGTGGCTTCCGGGGTAGTTTAGGTTTTTTGCTTCTTTTTGGGGTATAAATAGCCCTTGTACCCCTTGTACCCCTCTATTGTAAGGATCAGTTCATTATTATTTGGAATAGCTAATCTCACAGACGTGCTCCGGAAGCCTCTCCCCCGGAGAGAGCCTCCCCAGCCGACTCCGGTCGGGAGCGCGTCGACAGGACTAGGGCCCCCACCGGGACCCGAACCTGTATAAATCCACGTGTCAATTCTTGTGTTTGTCCGGCGGGGGAGGACCGGTCACCCGGTCAACCCGCGCCGCGTGATCTCCGCTAGGATCGTCTTCAAAACCTGCCGGGGTATTCTTAATACCACGACAGTTGGCGCCGTCTGTGGGGCCCCGTGACGAATCGCCATGGCTCCTCCAAGAACAAGGGCTCGCACCCTTCCCGGTGACCCGAATCTCGGAGACCCGGCGCCGTCCGCCCGGGACACGGCTGTCCCGGCGGTCCCTTCCGGAGGCGACCTAGCCCAGGTACTGCCTCCCTCCTTTCCTCTTAACTTAGGTGCCTCCACCTCCAGGTCGTTCCCGGTGACCGCGGGGACCTCGGCCGGGACAAGCGTCCCCCCGACGGCTCCCCGGCTCCCCGGGACGCCCTGCTCGAAGCTCTCGTAGAGGGCCAGCTCCGCGCCCAGCGCTCTATGGACGAGCTCCTTAGTGTGTTGGCGCGGCCCTCGGCCCCCACATTTCCGTCGCACCCGTATCCGCGGATCATGCCCCCGTTTATGGGATACCCAGTGGGCCCTCCGGCGTCAGGGGGGCTGTCTACCCCGTATGATCCCGCTGGGGGGTTCCCTCCCCCCGCGGGATATACTTCCGGACACTTCTCGGCACCCGGGCCTGTCCCGGTGCCGGGAGGCTATTTCATGCCCGGGCCCTTCGTGGCACAAGGGGGGTACCCCATCCCCGGCCTGCTTCCGGGGCTGGGGGGTCATTTCATGCCGGGGGTTATTCCTACGCCGGGAGCCAGTCCCGCCCCTCGCGTTGCGTTTACAGCACCGGGGCCGGTCGACAGAGCAGCTCCCGTGCCTCAGCGAATTTCCCCCCGCATTGGCTCCCCAACCCCGGACGTTGCCGAGGGGGCTCACCCCCCACTGGTTCCGGATGTCGCGGGGGCTTCCCCCCTTCCGGTCCCGGTCGTTGCCGCAGGGGCCCCCTCTTCGGACCCAAACGTCGCCCCGGGCGCCCCCTCCCCGGTTCCGGATGGTGCAGGGTCTCCCCCCTTTCCGGTCCCTGGGGCCGTCGCAGGGGGCTCCCCCCAGCAGGTCCCGGTAGCTCCCGGACCGGTTGCTACAGTGTAGGAGCTCCCTCCCCCAGCGAAGCAGGTCCGCTTCTCCCGGGGGGAGGTCGAGCGAATGCGTTCTCCCAGCCGCGGGGAAGAGCTCCCCCCCGGTCGTTGTCGCAGGGAGCCTCGCTCTCGCACCGGTCGGGGGAAGAGACCCGCCGAAGAACCATCCTCCCCGGAGGGAAGCCCGGACATCCGGGAAATCAGTCCCGGCCCGGAAGAGAAGCGTCGCCACCACCACTCTGGCGGCCCTCTTGGGCCGCTACCTGACTCGGATAACGAGGGGGCGTCCCCCGTTAAAGAAGACAGTGACTGGGGCTCCCCCCGGGAAGTGCAGGGGGCGAACCAGCCTCTATGTCGAAGACTCCGCAGCATCCGATGGCCTCGGCCCTACCGTCCCCCGCGCATCGAACATTATAATGGCGAAGCGGACCCTTACGAGTTCGTGCAGGTCTACTCCACAGCCATCTCCGCGGCGGGGGGGGGACGAGAGTGTCCAGTGCAACGTCTTCCCCCTCTACCTCACCGGCATTGCCCGCTCCTGGTTTTACAATCTGAAGGCGGGCTCCATCAAGTCTTTCTCGCAGCTCAAGCGGGAGTTCTGTGCCAACTTCCAGGGGAACTACGTGCGTCCCCTGGACTCCTCGCAGCTGTATACTGTCCGGCAGAGGACCGGGGAGACCATCAGAAGCTTCTTCAAGCGCTTTGCACAGGTGAAAAGCAAAGTGGCCCACGTCCCGGACTCTACGGTCATCGAAGCCTGCAAAAGCGGCATCCTCCCGGGGGAGCTCCACCGAAGGCTCTCCCGGAGCTGCCCCTCTTCCGCCGACGAGCTCTTCAACATACTCGAAAAGTACGCTCGCGCGGAGGAAGACGACATCTGGAAGAAGACCCAGGGGGCTCCTGCCCCCGCCGAGCGGGGGGCCTGGGATCCCCCTAGGCGCCCCAGGCAGGGGGGCCGTAGCGAACCACGGCCTCGGGACACTTTTGTCCTCGAGGGCGGAGGCGGCTCGCGCGACCCCCCGAAGGGCAACCGCCCCTTTCCCAAGCCGAGAGGCCATGGGGGGGGGGGGGACAGTCTTCGCGCGGCCGCGAAGGCCCCGCGGGGAGAAACCGGGAAGGACCGTGGTGCAGCTTCCACGGGTCCAGTACCCACGCCACCCGAGATTGCCACCAGCTGCTGCAGCACTTCGCGGCGTTCCTCGACCAGCGCGGGCAGGGGGGGGGGACTCCGGCCTCCATGCCCCCTCGGCCAGCTGTTCCGGCCCTTCCCGCTCCCGCGGGGGGGCAGCAGGTGCAGGAGGGGGAGCCTTCAGACGCTCTCCCCTTTCAAACTTCTCAGCGCCGCATCAACGTCATCGTAGGGGGCTCCGCCTCCGGGCGGGACTCCAAGCGCCAGCGCAAGGAGTACGCGCGAGAAGTTAAGGTAGTGGGGGTGCTACACGCGTCCGTGCCGCCCAAGTGGTCGGATGTCCCCCTCACCATTACGGCGGAAGACGCGCGAGGGGTTCGCTTCCCCCACGACGACGCGCTCATTGTCTCCGCAACAATCTACAACTGCCACTTGGCCCGCATCCTCGTGGACGGTGGAAGCTCCGCCGACGTCCTGTTCCTCAAAACCTTCAAGGAAATGCAGGTGGATGAAAAGCTCCTGCAGCCAACGGCAGGGCCTCTGCAAGGGTTTGTCCCGGGGAAGGCGATCCACCCCGTGGGCAAGGTAGATCTCCCGATCACTTTCGGCACCCCGGAAAACTACCGGACCGAGCTAGTCCGCTTCGACGTAGTGGACCTCCCCTCCTCCTACAATGTGATTATGGGGAGGACTACGATCAATCGGCTGGGGGCTGCCACCCACCAAAACTACCTGTGCATGAAGATCCCCGGGCCGCATGGCGTGATCAACGTCCGGGGGGATCAAGACATGGCTCGTGCTCTATACGAGGGAGCTGCTGCCACAATAGGAAGCGTCAACCTGATCAAGGCACCCGGGGGGGGGCTCCCCCCCCGGACGTAGATGTCGCTGCGCCATCCCCTGGGAGGCCCCTCCTCAAGCCGTGTCCGGAAGGGGGCCTCCGGAAGGTCCCGCTGTCCCCGAGCAGCAGGGACAAAACTGTCCAAATCGGGGCAGAGCTCCCCCAAGACCATTCAGCGCAACTCGCAGCCTTTCTGCGCGAAAACTCCGATGTTTTTGCGTGGGAGCCTTCGGACATGCGGGGCGTCGCCCGGGAGGTTATTGAACACAAGCTCGCGGTGACCCCCGGTCACCCCCCTGTCAAGCAGAAGTTGAGGAAGCTCTCCCTCGAACGTCAAGAAGCCATCAAGACGGAGATAGCCCAGCTTCGAGAGGCGGGGTTCATCCGGGAAGTGTTGCACCCCGAGTGGCTCGCAAACCCCGTCCTCGTCAAGAAATCAAGTGGCAAGTGGCGCATGTGCGTGGACTTCACCGACCTTAACCGCGCCTGCCCCAAAGACAACTTCCCGCTCCCGCGGATCGACCAGCTCGTTGACTCCACCGCGGGGTGCGAGCTGATGAGCTTCCTAGACACCTACTCGGGATACCATCAAGTCCGGATGGCGGAGGGGGACGAGGAAAAGACGAGTTTCATAACTCCCCTCGGAACCTTCTGCTACCGCCACATGCCCTTCGGGCTCAAGAATGCGGGAGCCACATTCCAGCGCCTGATGACGCTGGTCTTCAAAGATCAAATCGGCCGCAACGTCGAAGTCTACGTAGACGACGCGGTCGTCAAGAGTCCCTGTGCAGCCTCCCACATCGACGACCTCATAGAGACCTGCCGCAACCTCCGCGCGTTCGGGCTCAAGCTCAACCCGGAGAAGTGCGCCTTCGGGGTGCGCGGGGGGAAGCTCCTGGGTTTCCTCGTGTCCCAGCGGGGCATTGAGGCAAACCCCGAGAAGTTCCGGGCCTTCCTAGACATGCCCCCACCGCGCTCCGTCAAAGATGTCCAGCGGCTCTCCGGCCGCCTGGCCGCGCTCAGTCGCTTCGTCTCCCGTTCGGGGGAGCGGGGCCTCCAGTTCTTCAAGATCCTCCGAGGGCTCGAGGGGTTCCGTTGGACCCCCGAGGCTCAGGAAGCCTTCAATGACCTGAAGAAGTACCTCTCGAGCCCTCCAATGCTCGTGAGTCCGTCTCCGGAAGAGCCCTTGCTCCTCTACCTCGCCGCGACCCCCGTCGCCGTCAGCACGGTTTTGGTGAAGGAGCAAGGGGGGCAGCAACGTCCCGTGTACTACGTCAGTGAAGCCCTCCAAGGGGCCAAGACTCGGTACACGGAGATGGAGAATATTTGCTACGCTCTCCTCATGGCGTCCCGGAAGCTCCGGCACTACTTCCTGGGGCACCCCATCACCGTCCCATCGTCCCTCCCCCTGGGGGAGGCACTACGGAATAAAGAAGCCACTGGCCGGATTGGGAAGTGGGGGGCCGAGCTCGCCCCCTTCTCCCTGTCCCTTACCGGCCGCTCCGCGATCAAGTCGCAGGTCCTCGCCGACTTCGTCGCAGAATGGACTCCCACCTCTGGGTCCGGGGACGAAGATCTCCCTGTGCCGCCCCGACGCTGTGACCATTGGACCCTACTGTTTGATGGGTCGCTGTGTCTCGCTGGGGCTGGCGCGGGGGTAGTCCTCCGGAGCCCCGAGGGGAAGGAGCTCGAGTACGCCGCGCGGCTCGAGTTCCCCGCAACCAACAACGTCGCCGAATACGAGGCTCTGCTCCTCGGGATGCGCCTCGCGCGCTCCCTGGGGATCCGGCGCCTACTAGTGAAGGGAGACTCTCAGCTCGTTGTCTGCCAAATGGACAAATCTTACCTGTGCCATGACGCAAATTTAAGTCTTTACTTGCAGGAAGTACGAAAGATGGAGAAACACTTCGACGGCCTTGAGGCCCGGCATATCCCGCGAAGGGAGAATGACCGGGCTGATGCTTTGGCCCGGGCGGCAAGCGCCCGGGAGACGCTCCCCAAAGGGGCCTTCTTGGAAACAATCACGAAGCCCTCGGTGGCCTCCCCGGACGCAGGCCCCGAGCCTCCGATCACGGAGGTCGCCGAGATCATCCGGCCGTCGTCATGGATGGATCCCCTCATCTCCTTCATCAAGGGGGAGGGGGACCCTCCCAGCGAGACCGAGGTTAAGCGCCTCCGGGCCAAAGCCCGGGCATATCTCCTGCTCGAGGGAAGGCTCTACAAGCGGGGGGCTTCAGCCCTCCTGCGCTGCCTTCCCCGGTCGGAGGGACTTCAACTCCTGGAAGACATTCACGCGGGGAGCTGTGGTTCTCACCTAGCCCCGCGTGCCATCGCCGCCAAGGCCCTTCGGCAGGGCTTTTACTGGCCTACAGTCATGCGCGACGCGCGAGACCTTGTCTCTGCGTGCGAAGCATGCCAGAAGATGGCCAAGGGCTCGAACCTCCCCCTTGTAGCGCTGCGGACTATCCCCATCACTTGGCCCTTCGTGCGCTGGGGGATGGATCTCTTAGGGCCCTTCCCCCCAGCGCCCGGAGGATACAAGTATGCGGTGGTCGCGGTCGACTACTTTACAAAGTGGGTTGAGGCGGAGCCCTTGGCTAGCATCACCTCCCGGGCCGTTCAGCGGTTTTTCTGGAAAAACATCGTTTGTCGTTTTGGTGTCCCCCGGGAAATTACCGTGGACAACGGGACCCAATTCGACTCGGCTTATTTCCGGGAATTCTGCGAAGGCCTGGGGGTCGTCATCCACTTCGCCTCAGTGGCCCATCCCCAAAGCAACGGGGCCGTCGAGAGGGTCAATGGCGTAATCCTACAGGGGTTACGCCGGAGACTCGAACAAACCGCTTCCAAGCGGGGCGCGTGGGCAGAGGAGCTCCCTAGCATCCTCTGCTCGATGCGCACGATGCCGTCCCGGGCCACAGGGCGTGCTCCCTTCTCCCTAGTCTACGGGGCGGAGGCAGTCCTCCCCCCGGAGATCGGCTTCCGGTCGCTGCGGGTCGAGCTCCTGAATGGAGCCACGACCGCAGCCTACCGGGCCAACGAAGACAACCGACGGCTGGAAATCGACCTCGTGGAGGAGGAACGCGACCGAGCGCTCCTCCGCCACGCCATCTACGAGCGCGAGATGTCGCGCGCATACAACCAGCGCGTGCGCGAGAGAGCTTTCCGCCTTGGGGACCTTGTCCTCAAGCGCGTCACAGACCCCCAAGCCCAGGGTAAGCTCTCCCCCAAGTGGGAGGGCCCCTGCAGGATCTCCGCTGTCCTAGGCTCGGGGGCCTACAAGCTCTCCAACCTTCAAGAGCAGGAGCTGAAGCACACCTGGAACTTGCGTTTACTTCGCAAGTTCTACGTTTAGCCTTACGGGCCTGTCCCCTCCCTCGGGGCGGTCACGCCGGAGGGGGAGGGGGGACACTGTAGCTTCCCTTTTTCCCCCTTCGCGGCTTCGCAGGGGGGCTTTGTATATTTCGTTAATAAATGCATAGCCTTTGTTCTTCAACTGTCTCACTGCAGGTTGTTCTTATTTACCGCCCCTAGTGGTGATGCCCTCCCCGCGAGGACGCCCTCCCCGCGAGGATGCCTTCCCCGTGAAGATGCCCTCCCCGCGAGGATGCCCTCTCCGTGAGGAAGTGGGCCCTGTCCCAGCAAGTCCCTCCTAAAGGGCGGCTTACGAACAGCCCTCGTGGACTGAGGGTGTAAGCGGCAACCCGGTCCCCAGCGGCCGCGGTAACGAGTCACTTTGGGAGATTAGTCCCCTACCCAAACACTCAAGACCCGTCTCCGGGCACTTCCTCCTCCGGGAGTAGACGCTCTCCTCAGCGGGACGTCTAATGGCTTTCTGGATTATCTTCCTCCTTCGGGAGTCGACGTTATTCCCGGCTCCCCGTTCTCAAGGCGACCGGAAGATCAGCCCCTTGCGGCTTGATTGGATCTATCTTCCTCCTCCGGGAGTCGACGTTATTCCCGGCTCCCCGTTCTCACGGCGACCGGAAGATCAGCCCCTTGCGGCTTGATTGGATCTATCTTCCTCCTCCGGGAGTCGACGTTATTCCCGGCTCCCCGTTCTCACGGCGACCGGATGATTATCTCTCGAAGACCTTATTCCCGGCTCCCCGTCCTCGCGGCGACCGGACAATTGCTTTACGAAGATTGGGTTTCTCAGATATATTTTCCCCCGGACACATTATTCCCGGTTCCCCGTTTTCACGGCGACCGAACGAAGTCTCCCGGGAAGCTCCCCTCCGGAGGTCTTGTTGGCTTGTCATGAGCCCCTTCCGCGCCTAGTTCCCGGTTCCCCGCTCTCCCGGCGGCCGGATGAACCTCTCCCGGTGCCCCCGTTCACCCCGGAAGGCCCCTCCTTCGGAAATCCTTTTACAATTTTCTAACAAAATATTTCTACAGGTTATGCTCCCCCCGGGGACCCTGTTACCCCCACAGCACGCGGAGGCCTCCTCCCGCCCGCTGTGCGCGGGGGGGGACAGGGGGCCCCCGGGGTCACCCACGAAGAGACTTAGCTCATCCTTGTTAAGATGAGTCGTCCAGACCATCCAAGAAGAAGAAAATAGAGGCAATAAAAGGAAACAATGCGCTTTATTGATCAACAAACCCGGAGGACATCTTCCCCCTCCGGTGGGTTTCGGAAACGATACAACCCGGGTCCTAACCCGGGGGATTTTCTACGAGCCTAAGGCCCCTACGCCTAAAGCTCCCGGAGGCGCTCCCTCAGCTCCCGGGCCAAGTCCCGGTACAGCGCCCGGACGCGACGCTGAGAGTCCCGAAGTACGTCTTCGGGCCAAAACTCGTACCCAGCCGGCGGAAGTATCTGGAGAGGAGGTATCATCTGGGTCTTCGGGCGCGGGGGAGTTAATTCAGCACGGCTGTTGTCAAAATTATCCAAGTGCCATTCCGGGCGCCACCTCAACCGGACAGGCTCCCGGGCAGTACCGCCGTCGCGCCTCCCGGAGACAAGGCTCAGCAAAATCAAAGCCGCTTGGGCGTCCCCCGGAGAGCCCCTCCCGGACCGTTGCTCGGGAGCAACCCCCCGGGAACCCTGGTAACATTTCATTGCAAAGACTTAGAAAAATTTCTAATATATTTCATTGCAAAATGTTTTTGTACAAGTGCCCGGGGCTTCTCCTAAGAAGCTACCGGAATCAAAATGTCTAACAAAATAAAAAGGGGTCCTAGCTAAAGACCCGGGGGAGGCTCGTACTTTGGCATTGGGGTCCTCCCCTCGGGGAGCTTCCACCGTGGCCGGGGCAGGGACATCCGCGGCAGGAGGCGCCGGTGTCGGGAACCACGTCCGGATGATCCGGTCGTAGAACCCCTCCGCCAGCAGCTCCACCTCCCGGCGCGTTGGCTCGAAGGCCTCCGGGAAGCCCCGGGGGATGCGCCCCCCGATCGCCCGGGCGCCGACCCCACGGTAGTCAACGAGCCCCGCGGCGGCCGCGATGACGGGAATCGCCCGGCAACGTGCCCGGACGTCCGCAGCCTCCGGGATGGCGGAGACTTGTGCGTTAAGAAAACGCACAGCCTCCGCGAGGGTCACCGGGGGCACCTCCGGGCCGCTCCCGGAGCCCAGGCTAACGCCAAGGCTTTCCAAGGCCGAGCGGACGGAGCGGCCCGCGTCCGACAACGCCCGGACGCTGGAGCTCTCGAGCTCCCGGAGCGCCTTCTCCCGCACCTTGGCCTCCTCTCGGAGGCGGATGTAGGCGCCCTCCGAAAGGTGCACCTGCGCCCGGGACAGCTCATCAAGAGCTTCGTCCCGCTCCCGGAGGGCCGCCTCCCGCTGCTCGACGCAGGCCGCGGCCCGGCTCTCGGCCTCCTTGAGCAGCCGGGTGACCCGCTGCTCAAGGCCCCAGGTAACAATCGCTATCTACAAAATGCATAAAGAGTTAGAAAAATCTTATGTGCAGGAAAAAAGCCGAAGTGTTGAGAGCTCGAGTTACCTGGGCTCCGAGGGACTCGAGCCCCTCAAAACGCTCGTGGAGCGTTCCTCCTGCTACGAAGGCCTGCACCTTCCGGTTGTGCAGGCCCTCCGCGTAGCGGGCCACCTCACCCGCGGGAAGTAGGGAGGTGTCTTGCCCGGCCCTCCTGTCGCGGCCGGGAGAGGGCCCCCGGACCTCCGAATCCGGGAGCACGGCCGGCGTCGCCGGCGTCTTCGTCGACGAAGTTTCCTCCAAAGACGAAGACGAAGATTGGGCGGGGATCTCCGCCCGGGGGGGGATCATCGGGCCTTTCCCCGCCCCAGGCCGGAGGCCCCTCGGAGCCTCCTGCTCCGGGGGGACCTCGAAGACTGAGGGGCTCCCCCGCTCTTCATCAACCGGCCAGAGGCGAGGGGGCGCCACCCCCGAAAACCTCATCTCTAGCCTCTCCGGCGCCAATGCCGCCGGGAGAGGCGAGAGGAGCGTCACGCGAATCGGCGACGGGGCGTAGTCCGCCGAATCGGACCCCGCCCCATCGACAACAACCTCCTTCCCCCGGGCCTCGACGGGGGCCTCCGGGGGCGGAGGCGTCGCCTCTGCCTGGGGCGCCGCCCGGGCATGTTCAGCTCCGGGAGCCGCGTCCCGGGCCCTCACCGGCGTCGTCGCCGGCGCCGTCGTCGGGGCTGGGGTCTTTTGGACCCGGGGCTTTTTGGGCTCCGAGCCCCCGGCAGCATCCTTCCCCCGTTTATGAGACCCGGGGGTGGGAAGGGGCTTCCTCTCCGGAAGCCTGAGCCCGTAGGCCTCGGCCACCAAGTTCCGGGGAGGCCCCTCCCCCACGAGGCGCACGATGCGCTCGTGTTCATCGGCGAAGTACCTCCCCAGGAGGTGCTCCGCCTTGTCCCTCGCCGCCGGGTACGGGCGCACTGTAAGAGGTAAAAAGTTAGTCAATTTCCCGTAAAAAACTGCAAGTACAAAAATGCAGGGGACTTACGCCGCGTCACCGGCTTGACCGGAGGCCGTTGCTCCGGGCCCATGCCGATCCCCCTTCCCCCGCGTGAGAAGGGGCAAAGTCGCAGGAGCGCCAGCTCCTCCGCGGCGTCCCGCATCGAGCGGGCCCTCTTCGCCAGCACCACCTTCCCGAGGAGCTCGAACTCCTCGTCCGTCCACACCGGCGGCTTCGGTGAGGACGACCGGCTGTAGGTGGGAGGCTCCGGGGCGTAGACCACCGCCTCGTCCCGGACCCGGAGGTAGAACCACCTCCGGAGCCAGTCCCCCCAGTGGTCCCAGGAGGCCGTCGCCGGGTAGTCCGCCACCCGGGAGGGCAGCATCTGGACCATCACCGAGCCGAAGGGGGACTTCGGTCCTCCCTTCACCAGATGGGAGCTCCGCGCTGCCGGCTCGTAAAAATACCGGAAGACGCGGAGGGTCGGCTCCCGCCCGGTCGCCGTCTCGTACAGCCAGATGAAGAGACCCATCCGGACGAGGGCGTTGGGGGTGAGGTGGTTGAGCGCCACCCCGTACTCCTTGAGGAACTCCCGGAGCATCGGGTGCACCGGGAGTCGGAGCCCTGCCTCGAGGAAGGCCTCGAAGGCCACAACCTCTCCGGGCCTGGGGCGGGGGGCTCCGTCCTTCTTTAGGGGGACCCGGATGTCCCCCTCTTCGACGACGCCCTTCTTGACCAGGGACTCCGCGTCCGAGGCCGAGAACTCGGAGGCCCAGAGGAAATCCGCGGGGATTTCCTCCGGGGGCACCTCCGTGGTCTTCGCTCGACCTTTGGGTGCCATTAGGTGAGTTCTTTGTTTTTCGGTGGCTAAGTTTTCAGGTGGCTACGGCTACAACTCCCGGACGCTCGCTACCGGAGAAGGCTACCGGAAATCCTACCGGGAGAGCGCTACCGGGAGAGCTGAAGCTGGAGTTGGAAAATTTGGAATGAGCTACCGGGGCCCCCTAAGGCCCTATTTATAGAGGCTGGCTGTGATCTAGATGCGCGCCACGTGGCCCCCTCGGAGCAATCTGGACCACTGATTCAAACCGTGCGCGGGAAACGAAGGGACAGGCGCATAAATCGAGACGCCGTTTCGAACCCCGCGTGCATTTATTGCGAGAACGGCACGGCCATGAAGCGCCCGGCACAGAAACCGAAGCGTCGCCGGGGCTCCAGTGATTTTTGTCCGGAGTTTTCGTCCGGAGATTTTCCCGGTACCGTAACCATTCCCTCCGGGGGCTCAAGCTTCGTCCCCGGAGGGCATGGGGGGCTGCTGTTGGGGGAAATCTCCATGCGGTCAAGTCCAGGTAAGTTCATGATTGCCCGGGGACAGTGGCCTCCGGTGCCTGCCCCAGGCGCCGCCATTTGGCCCCCAGGACCGTGCCCCCCGGGCATGTCCCGGGCGCCGCCATTTGGCCCGGGGACAGTGGCCTCCGGTGCCTGCCCCGGGCGCCGCCATTTGGCCCCCGGGACCGTGCCCCCCGGGCATGTATCGGGCGCCGCCATTTCGCCCCGGGACCGTGCCCCCCGGGCATGTCCCGGGCGCCGCGATTTGGCCCGGGGACAGTGCCTGCCCCGGGCGCCGCCATTTGGCCCCCGGGACCGTGCCCCCCGGGCATGTCCCGGGCGCCGCCATTTGGCCCGGGGACAGTGGCCTCCGGTGCCTGTCCCGGGCGCCGCCATTTGGCCCGGGGACAGTGGCCTCCGGTGCCTGCCCCGGGCGCCGCCATTTGGCCCGGGGATAGTGGCCTCCGGTGCCTGCCCCGGGCGCTGCCATTTGGCCCGGGGACAGTGGCCTCCGGTGCCTGCCCCGGGCGCCGCCATTTGGCCCGGGGATAGTGGCCTCCGGCTCCTGCCCCAGGCGCCGCCATTTGGCCCCCGGGACCGTGCCCCCCGGCCATGTCCCCGGGCGCCGCCATTTGGCCCCCAGGACCGTGCCCCCCGGGCATGTCCCGGGCGCTGCCATTTGGCCCGGGGACAGTGGCCTCCGGTGCCTGCCCCGGGCGCCGCCATTTGGCTCCTGGGACCGTGCTCTCCGGGCATGTCCCGGACGTCATCGCCCTCCTAAAAGGTAAAACCCCTGTTTGTTTATCACGTGCAGGTCACGCGAGGGACGCCTCGGGAATCAGCGACCACCTGTCAAGCATCCAAGACGTTTGACCGGGAGAAGGACGGTCCCACCCTTCAATCCGACGGTGGCTTCTGGGGTAGTTTAGGTTTTTTGCTTCTTTTTGGGGCTATAAATAGCCCTTGTACCCCTCTGTTGTAAGGATCAGTTCATTATTATTTGGAATAGCTAATCTCACAGACGTGCTCCGGAAGCCTCTCCCCCGGAGAGAGCCTCCCCAGCCGACTCCGGTCGGGAGCGCGTCGACAGGACTAGGGCCCCCACCGGGACCCGAACCTGTATAAATCCACGTGTCAATTCTTGTGTTTGTCCGGCGGGGGAGGACCGGTCACCCGGTCAACCCGCGCCGCGTGATCTCCGCTAGGATCGTCTTCAAAACCTGCCGGGGTATTCTTAATACCACAACAGATCTGTTCCGCCCTGGTGGAGCTCAGGGTCAAGCTCAGAGCAGAGGGTGATTCTGACCCGGCTTTGTCATCGATCAAGGAGGCCACGTATTTTGATGATACACAGGTCTCCCTCATCCTGGTGGTGACGAACGTCCGGGCACGGGGCCTCGCTGTCCCGGTCATAGCCCTGACGGTGGCTCTCAAGGAGCACCACGGGGCAGCACCCGGGTGATCGGGGAGTGGCTCCCCCGGAGTTTCCCTGGCTATTTCGAGGCCCAATGGGAGGGGCTCGAGGAGCTTGTTGGTGGCCTCTTCAGTCGGATCACCGGGGCGATGGAGCCGGGGGGTACGCGCCCAACGCAAGAGGCGGCGACGGTAGCGGTTCTCCCAGGGGCAACAAAGACGGGCTAGTATGAGCTCCCCCTGGTTAGATAGCTTTTGCATTTGTTAGGGCATTTTGTTCCTGGTAGCTTCTTTAGAAGAAGCCCTAGAAAAATGTAAATTCTTGATTGATGGAATGGAAACAACTCTTTTTGGTAAGCGTTGTCCACTTGTAAGCAGGTGTCCCCAAAACTTGTTCCCAAGGAGTTTCCAAGTCCTAGGAGGTGTAGCATTTGTAGTGCCCAAGCGGCCTCTACTTTGTTGAGCCTTGCTGCCAGGTGAAACACCGGTGGCCCAGCCCTCGGGCTTGTTTCCGATGTTTCCGTGATGGGGGGTACCCTCTCGGAGCCAATCCGGCTACGGTGGCTCCCAGAGTAGCATTTAGACAACTTCGACAATTGTCGCGCTGAGCTGTCCCCGCCGGAACCGGGGTCCCAGAGGGTCCCGCTGCTTCATATACGCCCCCCAGCCGGCTACGAGTACTGGCCGAAGGATCTCCTTCGAAGGGCCTTCCGGCGCATAAGGAGCTTGTGCAAGGATATCTTTCGGGAACTGTCAGAAGTGCTCCAAGAGTATTAGGCGTAGTTGCTCACCGAGGGGCCTATCCTCCGAGGTAGTTTCCTGCGGGAGCTTAACTCCCCGGGTTTCACCCTGTTTTGTGCCCGGGAAACACTATCTCGGGGACACCTTAGCCAACCGGGGGGGGGGGGGGGGTTGTCTGTAACACCCTGGGTTTGGGGTGAAAATTCTTTTTCATAAAAAGTCATGCATGCATATGTCTCTCCAAAATCAGCAAAATCAGCCCAAACTCATTCTATCCTAAGCCCCCAAAATCTCAAAAATCTTCTATGTGGACCCAAATCAAGATCTGACTATCCAGATATGACCTACTATTTATCCTGAGTATAAAAGCCTTCAGAAGCCAGATCAAATTCGATCTCTAACTCCCAGAATTATCAGTCTTAATTTGTTTTCAAAACGAATTTAATTGAATATCCTAATTACCTTAAATATCTTGAACTCCGATTTAATCAAATCTTGACTAAATCAAGACCAAATTATTCTTGGATTATGATCAAGGGTATGCCAATACCTTAATCCAAAAAGTTGGCAGCCAGATTCCACCATTAAGACCATTTTCACAAATCAGTCCATAAGGTATTGCAGATTAGTCCTTTTCTAATTTTCCAGAAGCTTGAAAAGGCTAAAAGCCACAAATCAAATCCAAATCATAATTTGATTCTAAATACCCTAAATTACCCTATTTTCATTTTCATTCAAAATCTGATCAAAAGTTCCAAATTTTGCCAAATGTTTTTCCCAAACTATTTGTTGAATTATTTGAACCACATCAGTGAAATCAGATTCGGCCTTAACCATCTATTTCTCAAAAATTGCAAATTGGTCCAAACCAATTTTGAAAAATTGCAATCTAGTCCAAACTCCTGTTTCTACCACACCCGCCGGCACGCCTTCGACCAGCGCCAGGCCTCTCCGCGATCTTCGCCGCCGGCCAAGCTCCGCCCTCGCTTGTGCCCGTGTGTGATTGTGCTTGCATGCGCGCACGTGTCTGCGCCAGAGCCGTCACCGTGGTAGCACCAGCGACCAACAGCAACCTCGCTCTAGCAGCAATAGCTTTGTCAGAAGTTTCACACCACGTTGCCACGCTGGGCCAGCTTTGTCGCCTCCTCTTTGCACCGCCAGCGCCAAGTCCCAATGAGCTGATGTTTGCTTCGACCAGCCGCTTCACCGGCACAATTTTCACTACCTCCAACCTCGCCAACTCCGTCCTGTGCCTATAAATAGTAGCCCCCGACCAGCTTTGTCTTCACCAATTCTCTCCAAAGCTCCCTGTGGTGGTATAAAATATACCACCGGCAGATTTCACGGAAAGACTTGACACGCGAACAGCAGCGCGAGCTGACCGAGTGACCGGTCACCTCCCGCCAGGCAACGCAGCAATTGAGGGTGATTTTTATACAGGTTCGGGTCCCGGTGGGAGCCCTAGTCCTGTCGGCACCCTCCGGACGCGAGTTCGCTGGGGAGGAGCTCTCTCGGGGAGAGAGGTCTCCAAGGGAGCCTGTTGTTTGAGTGTGTTGAAAATGAATTGTAGTCCTCTCAAATGAGGTACAAGGGGGGTATTTTTAGGCCCCAAAATATGCAAAAGACCAAAAAACCCTAGCTATGGCCGTTCGATCGAGGGGCACTGATGTCATTTCACCGGCCGAAGGGCTTGGATGCTTGACAAGTGTCCTAGCTGGTTCCCGAGGGACCCCGGGCCTGGAGGCCTTGGGACACGCCGGGGACCTTCTCCGCACGAAGGGCCGAGATGCTCTGGAGACCCAGCAGGACCCAGGGCACGGAGGCCCGGGGACCTTCTCTGCACGAAGGTCCGAGGCGCTCCGGAAGTCCCCTAGGAAATGGGGCCCGAAGGCCCAGGGACCCACCGGGGACCTTCCCCGCATGAAGGGCCGAGACGCTTCGGAGACGCCGTGGGACCCAGGGCCCAGAGGCCAGGGACCATTCGGGGACCTACCGGGGACCTTCTCCTCACGAAGGGCCGAGGCACTCCAGAAGTCCCCAGGACCAGGGGCCCTGAGACCCGCTGGGGAGTTGCTCTGCATGAAGGGCTGAGATGCTCTGGAAGTGCCTGGGACCCAGGGCCCGGAGGCCCAGGGACCCGCCGGGGAACTTCTCCGCACGAAGGGCTGAGACACTTCGAGAGTCCCCTGGGGCCCAGAGCCCAGAGGCCCGGAGACCCTCCCGGGGACCTGCTCCGCACGAAGGCCCGAGGCGCTCCGGATGTCCCCGGGACCTCCTCCGCACGAAGGGCCGAGACGCTTCGGAGACCCCGTGGGACCCGGGGACCTTCTACGCACAAAGGCTCGAGACGCTCCAGAATTCCCCGGGACCCAGGGCCCGGAGGCCCAGGGACCCACCGGGGACCTACTTCGCACGAATGGCCGAGGTGCTCCGGAAGTCCACGGGACCCAGGGCCAAAGGCCCAGGGACCCGACGGGGACCTCCTCCACACGAAGGGCCGAGACGCTCTGAAGACTCCGCGGGACCTGGGGCACGACGGCTCGGGGACCCGCCGGGGACCTTCTCCACAAGAAGGATCGAGGCACTCCGGAAGTCCCCCAGGACACGGGCCTAGAGGGCCAGGGACCCACCGGGGACCTTCTTCGCACGAAGGGCCGAGGCGCTCCAGAAGTCCGTCGGGACCCAGGGCCCAGAGCCCAGGGACCTGACGGGGTCCTTCTTCGCACGTAGGTGCTCCAGAGACCCGTGGGACCCGGGCCCAGAGGCCCAGGACCCGCCAGGGACCTTCTCCGCACGAAGGACCGAGGGCACTCGGGAGCCCACTTCGAAGACTGCCTGGAGGTACAGGATTTCCCCCAACATTCCCTTAGCCATTAAATCCACCTTTTTCTTCGTCTTCGTCTTCTCTCCGGCAAGCCGCCGAGGAGGAGCACGACACTAGATCAATCTACTGCATCAAATCCCAATTTGACTCTACCAGTAAGTGTCGACGATTCGGACTCGGAGTCCTTAGCCAAACTTATGCAAAATTTGTAGGTTGTGAGACCTTTCAGGGTGTCCCTCCGGGAAGGTATGATGAATTAAAGGGAACTAGAGCATAGAAAGGTTTATACAGGTTTGGGCCCTCGATGGCGGGAGTAATAGCCCTACGTCCTGTTGGGATTTCACTATGTATGGTAAAAGGATTTACAGAGTTATGGAAAAGATCTTCACAGGCGAAGATTTTTCCTATGTGTTTGTACAATACAATGCTTAGAAGGCTTATGAGAGCTATCTAACTTAGACTACTGTCTTCAGGTTGCTTTTGTTTGATTTGGTTCGATCAATCCCCCCCAATTTGATACATTGGGCTATCCCTTTATACTTGTCGAAAGGGTGCCAAGTCATAACGGCATTAATCAGTTATTTGGATGCAGTTTTTAGGAAACCGCCTCTAACCCCCACGCAGGTTTAACACGTGTTATTCACAGATAACCGCACGTATTAACCTCCTGACGGTTGTCCTCCTACGTGGAAGAATCTTCGGGGTACTCGGGATATCCCTGTTGCAGGGACAGAATGATCCCACTTCCTCTGGTCGAAGATGTTCTGACCGCGCGATGTTGGCTGATCGCGCACCACCTGCAGTCTTCTGTCCGCGTATAGCACACGAACTCCTGACCGCGCACTAGCTACGGTCTGATCGCGTAAAGCCTGCGACCTCGTGCCTGTGCTTCTCAGAATGACTTGAGTTCGCACCACCAGGCGCTTGTCTGGTTCGAATCTAACCTGAACCAGCTGTGCATTTATTTGAACTGACTCGGGTATCAATCCTCGTCAGCTAGCCCCCAAATTTGAAGAGAACGAAGGGATGTGTTTACTTCAAATTTCAAGACTTACATCGGACATTTAACCCGACGCTTCAAATCCTCCATTTAGTGGCGCACTAAGTATGGCGGTTGGTTCCCCGAGACGAACTCTGGGTAATACGTGACGGGTAATGATGGCGCCGTTGAAATGTTTTTAAACTCGAGGTAAAATTGTAAATGCTTTAAAAACTCGAGGCGTTCGGAAGCTGAACCGTCACCCCGGCGACTATAAATACTGAAGCCTTTAGACTTCAAAGCTCCACAATTTATCTTCCCGGCTAAGTTTCTTTCAAAGCCATCTTCCCTTTCCTTCTCATACACTTCTCGATGGTAGACCACAACGTCATCGAGATTGAGAGTGATGAGGAAGAAGTCTTCGAGCAAGATTTATAGATGTCTGAAGATTTGTCTCCTTCAAGGAAGAAACCCAAGGTTGACGAGGGATCCTCCAGCAGAACAAAGGTGAAAGACGCATCACCGTTCTTTCTTCCTTCAGTTCCTCTAGTTCTTCCTATCCATGCACCTCAGCAGGTCAAACTTTCATCTCCACCTTTGGAGGGACGTTCTTCTTAGCTTTCTCCATTTCATCCCAATGATCCCCATTTTTGTTCGGGTGATCAATCTTTTGGTTGGAAGGCTGTTACTCCTCGACCAGATGATCCTCAACTTGGGTTGGGGAAGCAATCTTATGGTGGGAAGGCAGCATTTCCACCATATGATGATCCTCGAACTTTATCGGGTGATCTACTTTCTGGGATTCCAATATCAACCTGTCACTTGCGAAGACAGGTGATTATCTCTATCTCCTTTTGCTCATCGTTACAATTAATGCAACTAATATTTGCAAATGTAGGAGATCGGAGCCCCCAGCGATCAGCCTGCTGAGATCTTACCTCCCCCCCTCGGACAAACTCTCCAAGGGGAAAAAAATGCTCTGGAGAAGAAGACCGAAGAAATGTCTTCGGCAATTCTGCATCTAGCAGAATGTTTTGAAAGATCCCATGAAGAGGCGCGCCCATTCCGTCGGGAGAGGGATCACGCTCAGCAACAATGAGAACTCTCTGATTTGATTAGGAATAACAGCGCATCTCTTGTTAGGGATGATGTAGATAGGCTTAGAGTAGTTGCTAGTTCCCTGGGGGTCGCTAACGTAGATCCTACGGAGGACAACATGTCCCTAGGGGAACTTTGCAAACTGCTCTCAGATTAGGTCGATGCTCTGGTCACGGGTATCCCTTTTGTATGTAAAGAATGTAAGAAATAAAGATTTCTTTCTTTTCATATCACATGAATATTCTTTACAACTTCTGTGTGAAAATATGGCCACAAGCAATGTCTTTACGACCACTCATACACAGGTAAACTCCAGTTCTGCGACCAGAATCGTATTTAAATGTTATACCACTACTAGTACTGATACTGCGATCAGACTTAAAACCGCGGTTAGAACCAAAGTTCGATCTGGAAGATTACTGCGGTCAGAACCGAAATTTCATCAGACTATCACTTCGACTAGAATCAGAGCTCAGTCAGAGACATAGTTCTGATAACACAGTAACCTGATCAAAAAAACATCCGTACGTCCAACAATTGGGCCATAGGATATTTTCATGATCGATTCGTGAAGGTTTAGTCGCGCCCCGAGACTGGGACTACGACTACTCCTGTAGAGACCTAGCTCGCTGCAGCTAGTCCCATATATGCATAGCATACACATACCCTTGACGTCCCAGGAAAAGTCAAGCACAGGAGTATATCACATTGCAACAGAGTAACTTACAAAATAGTTAAGCAGTGTGGCCTGCTGGCCTTGATATTACATAAGGAGATTACAATGCCTTCACGGCATACATGGTTTAGCAAAATAACATCTACACAGCAGAAGATAGGTGACCCACCCACAAAAGAGAAGTGGACAGCAGAACAACACACATCAGGGAAATGACGGGACTGACGCTCCTCCTTCTGGATCCAATAAGTTCTCCACGCCTTCATCTTGATTTTTGATCGCTCCGTCTATTGATTTGTAAGTTGCAAGAGTGAGCACTTTCGTACTCAGCAAGTCATAGGTAAGAGTAGATACATATAGTAGAGATGATATGAACCTAGACTAGTCAAGAATTATGGATATTTGTAAAATAATCTTTCTCTTTCCTGGCTCAACTCATGGCAGCACCTTTCTATAATATAACATCATCATTCATGTTCACTAAATTATAGCACTACCGCGACACGTCAACACATGACAGCCCACGGCAGCACTCCTTATCATGACAACACATGTCATTTGGGTAATCTTGATTAAACATATTTTATTTAGAAAATAGTACTTGTGTCACACCCCGTGGATTTAATCCACCGCAGCAGACTCCTATAAACCCGGGAGCTCGGAGTATTCGAATACGTTTTTAACTCTGCAGAGAGGTACCAATTTACCCGCAAGATATTCCACTTTCAAACCTTTCCTATCATAACAAAATGATTGGACCCCTGACTCACTTCATATTGTGAGCAGCAAGGTGGAAATAACAAGAACTTTTGTTATGTATCACTTACAATTCACCCCCGACCCTGTGGATCTCTCGCGAAACACAGTTGTGGTGGGCTATACCCCCACCCTTACTCATTTCCCCATTGCTGGGTCTAATGTCAGATCACCTTCAGTGATAGTGGGAGTCAGCCTCCATATCAATCATCACAACACATCTCATGCAGGGGTTTCATGTGCGATCCACATAAGTACTTGTTCAGGCCTGTCCCATACCAGGCTTGCGGTTAGCACGTTGTTCATGCCACTAGACGCACAACACAAGGTTCTAGTCCTTATATGCCAGTGACCAGACCATCCACAACCCTGCACCTTGAGTGCCTGCATTCCTTTGCAGTCTAGCACCTCCAGTGCTACAGCCATCCATACCATTTTCTGGTCACGGCTAGGGGTTTTATTTCATGAATATAAGTATAAATACATATAATAGTTCATGGCTCAAAACTTGTTTATTTCACATTTTACAGATAACCAGTCTAGTACTGCCAATTCATAAATCAACCATTTCTCAATCTTTCACATGCAATATTATCTATATTCAAGGTTATGTTTTAGCAACATTTAAAATATAGGTTCAAGATGACCAAGGATATGACTTGCCTTCCGCGTCGTAAGAAACAGCAGTTGATGACGGGTCAACAGTGAAGTCCTCGATCTTAGCTTCTAGATCTGCTCGACGACAAACCAAACAATACACACAAATATTACATATATATTAAGATGTTTTAGGATCTATATGCAGATATGCTTAACAAGGATAACTGAACGATACTGGAGATAATTGAGATTACAAGCTGAACTGAGTTGAGATCTAGGGTTTCAAGGATTTGGCTAAGGATGGGTGGTAGATGCTCTTAGGATCTCAAGGTTACAATAAGAACATCAGTTTTGTGGCTGGTTTGATCAAAACAGCGAATGTCAGCAGATTGACATTCGGATCAAGAATCTGACATAACTTCAAGGAAAACTAGAGAGCTTATCTCAAGTTATGACAGTAGAAGAAAATGTAGATCATAACTCTACAAATTCAGTGGACAAAGTGGCTTTCAAAATGCACAATCAGAAGTGGGTAAACAAGGCCAATGCCATTGGCTGGCATGCACTGGAATAGTGTCAAAAACTAGGGTTTAGCGGCAATTATAATTCAAGGGCTCAAATCAAGTTGTGATAGAAGAAGAAAATGTAGATCACAACCTCAGGAATCTAAGGGATAAAGTTATGCCCAAAATGCACATCTGGAAGGGAGTGAAAAGGGCTAATTCCACTGACTGACATAGTCTGGCATTGATCTTGACATGGCCCGAACTAGGGCTTGGCATAACTTTTGATCTAGAGCTCCAAATGATGCACCACTTTGTCTGGGAGGTAGGCAATGATAACAGGAACAAATCATTCAACAGGATCTAGGGCAGAAGATGGCTAGAAGGTGGTGAAATTCAAAGGAGAAGTGTGGTGGCGACACGGCACAGTGAAGCCACTGGACAACAATCTTGGCATGGCTGTAACTTGAAATCTGGGCAGTTTCAAAGATCGAGCTAGAAGACAAATATGTTCAGGAGGTTGAAGCACACCTGAATGACAAAGTGGATGAAGCTGAAACGGCCAGGAATAGGTTTTCCGGTGATCGACGCCGGAGAAGAAGACATGAGATTTGGGGCTTTACGATTTAGACCGAATGAACTTGATTCCAAGCTTGGAGAGTGAAAGAGAGATAAGAGGAAGCTACCTGGATGATCAATTTGGTCGGAGGATGGCCGGAGAAGCCTGGCGAGGATCGCCGGTTTCTGGAGAAGCTCAAAATTGGGGAAAGCTTCGATTGAAGCTCAATCTGGAGATATTGATGCATAGGCTTGCTGGAAATGAGTCACTGATCAACTTCTTCCACAAGATCGAAAGCTAATTCGAGGTAATTTGGCCTGCATTGCCGGAACAGGGCATTCTTTGAATTTCAGCAAATTCCGGTGATCGCCGGCGATAGGAGGCAAGGAAATCCAATTAAGTGATACAGCACGATGAGAGAGATAAGGGGAACTCACTGATGCTGTTAATTTGGCAAGAGGTGCTGCAGATTGTGCTGGCACCGTGAAGCTCCTCGATGGCTCGCCGGAGAAGACGACGACAGTGAAGAAATTTGGAAATTGGTTAAGTCCTGGTGATGTGTGGAGGGAGCTGCTGAGCACAGGAGTGCTTAAATAGGCAGGCGAAGTTGCAAGGGGGAACAGCGAAGTAATTGGCTGCTGTGATGAGATGGGTTGCGTGCTGAGCATCAGCGGCGAAGACACAGCATTAACCGGTGATGCGACGGCGACAACGGCTCTGCAGTTGATCATCATGTCGGTTCATCGGGACATGGCAAGCTGGAGCAAGTGGTGGTGACAACATTGGCGCGGCAAGGCAACGTGGCAGTGAATTGCTGACAAAAGGCTGCTGGTCGCGCACAGGAGCAATTGTTGTCGTCGGTGCTGCCACGGCGAAGGCTAGGACACGGACACGTGCGCACATGCAGATTCAAGTGAGCACGAGCTCAGGCGAGGCGAGGCGTGGCCGGCGGCGAGCAAGCGCGGCGCAAATGCACGGCGATCTCTGGTCGTGCACAGCAGCTGCTGTCCTGGTCGAATTTGGGCTTGATTGCAATTTCCAATTCTTGATTTGGACTGAACTGTAAATCTGGAGATTTGGAAGGTTTGATCTGGAATTGATTCTACTGTTTTGGTATACTTAATTCCATAGATGATTTAGCACAGCTAGAAGATAAAGTTTGAGACATTTGGATGACTTTTGATATGAACTGAAAACAGAGTAGATTAGGGTAAAATAAGTCTGAAACTTATTGATCTCGAATTCTGGGATTTAGGGTTTGATTTTGAGATATTCATAAAAGAAGAATTTGTATTGAAAAGCATTTGGGAGGTGTTCCCTGAATCAGATTTGAATTTGGAGATGATTTGCAACATTTTGCCTTTTCTGGCTTTTAGAAAATCTGGAAAAAGGACTGATCTGCGATACTCTTGGACTGATTTGCGAAAAAGGTTCAGATGGTGAAATCTGGCTGCCAACTTTTTGGATTAAGGTATTGGCATACCCTTGATCATAATCCAGGAATAATCTGGTCTGAACTTGGCTAAGATTTTGATTAAATCTGAATTTCTGAAACTTAGGGTAAAAGGTAATAACAGATATTCTGTTTTCGAAAACAGAAAAGAGTTGATAATTCTGGAAGTTAGGGATAGAATTGAATCTGGGTTCTGAAGGCTTTTAGATTTAGGATAACTGATAGATCTAATCTGGCAAGTCAGATCTTGACTTGGGGTCACAGGATAAATTTGGAGATTTTAGGGCTAGAACAGAATAAAGCTGAGGCTGATTTGGTTGATCTAGAAGAGACATATGCATGCATGATTTTTAAGAAAGAAACTTTTCACCCCAAAACTCAGGATGTTACAGGTTTACAAGAATCATGAAGGAAAAAAGTCCTCCGAAAACCTTTGTAGAACTCTTCACGTTTTTGTACTCTCAAATATGAAAACAAAGAAGTCCTTTTGTTTCGGATCCGATGCAGGGAACGCCTAACGGGTTCGCCAGAGAGAATATCCATTATGGGAAATGAATAAAATATTCAATGGAACGTTACCCTCAGCAGAGTGTCTCCTCGGGCCTATAAAAGGAGCAGATAGCTTCTTGAGGAAGCCACGCACCCAGCCCCCCAGCCTTAGAACTTCCGCCGCACAAAAACCCTCGTTTCTCCATCTTCCATCACCCTCAAAGCCACCAGCTTTCTCCTCCAATCCCTTCCAAAAATGGCATCCTGGAGCCGATCGGTTCATCACACGGAGGAGAGCTTGATAGCACTAGAGAAGGAAGAGATTCTTCCCCCAAGGTTGCTGATCAACTGGCGACTCGCGGGGAAGGATCAAGAAACCCCAATCGTCCAGGAGGGCGAGTTGGTGGTTTTTGAAGAATACTTGAGGTGCGGGTTTCGATTCCCTGAGAGTCGGTTCCTGAAGGGGATCCTGGAGCATTACGGGTTGGAGTTGGTGAATCCCCACCCGAATGCGGTCTTGATCTTGGCGGTCTTCCAACACTTGTGTGAAGCCTTCGTCGGAGTGTATCCCAGTGTGGACCACTTCCGACGTTTCTATTACTCGGTGTGGTCAAAGAACGCCAACGCAGCCGGATGTATCTACTTCCGGATAAGGGAGAAGAAAGAGTATCTCTTCCCACCCCTGCGAGACTCCGTGCACGGGTGGTACCAGAAATGCTTTTACTGCACCCCTCCATCCGAGAGCGGGTTATGGTTCGTGAACTCGCAGCCACAGAAGCCTAGCGAGTTAGATTCCCTCCCTGCTCTGAATGCAGAGTACCTGAAACAAGCCGAAGTGATCCTTCACTTAGTCCAATAGGGACTAACGGCTCGCGATATCATTCATGACTTCGTGAAGAATCGGGTGAGCCCCCTGCGCGAAAGGGCTCATCCGGCTTGGGAGATACAATCCATGGCAGACAGCACCTTGGACTACAACGATGGTATGCGACTTCGCCAACGAAGCCTTATGTTCTTCTGTTATAACTTGCTAACCAGTCTGCTGGTGACACAGTTTTACCTTCATCCGAAGTCGAGAAACGGACGAACTACCTCCTCAGGGCATACAGTGCTGAAGTAGAGGGACCCAAGGGATCGCCTCGCCCTCAAAGCTTGATCCATGCCGGCGACGACCTTAAACAGGAATGTCGAAAGGTATGTTACCCTTCGTCAAGTTCTGTCCAAAAGTCATGCATACATCTTGTACTAATAAGGGCACCGGAATGGCATAGCTCTTGGGGAGATTTGCCGAGGTGACATTCCTGAGTGAAAACATCGATTTCCTAGGAAAGCCGACGATGAAGAGAGTGAAGAAAGTCTCTTCAAGGTCTGGAGCGAAGGAACCTGCCCTCAAGAAATCCAAGAAAATTCTCGGGGAAGGCTCTTCGCGCAGAACCCCCCTTACCGCGAAGAAAACTGCGTTAAGATATCATGTGCCTCCTGTTACCCCAGGTACAAACTGGAATCACTTCTTCATCGTACAGGGTGAAAGGAGCGAAGAGGAGGAGGATGACATTCCTCTAGTTCGCCGGAAGAGGAAGGTGGTGACTTCTCAATCCGACGAGACACTACCTTGCCCTGCCGAGACAGAGGCAGCTGCAGTGAACCCCGCGACCACTGGGGATCCTGTGGTCGCAGGCGAGATCCCTGCTCTTGAAGCCCTGGAGGCTTCAAGGTCTGTAACATCTCCCTCCTTGGTCGAAGGGACGACCACGGTAAAATTCCTCGCGATCTTGAATTTTACAACTTCATCTGTATGTGTGTTCACCGTGCCATGTTTGTATAGGGAGAAGAAATTCCTCCTACGACCCTTGTGAGTCCTAGAGGGGGCGAGTACTCCACTCCTGGTGACAGGAGCGGAAATAACGGAGCAAGATTCCGTGACCAACCTCAGGGTCGCGGACGAAGTGCCAGCTCCAGTGGTTCAGGAGACACCGAGACTTTCGGGCGCATCCTTGCCAACCGAGCAGGTTACCCCGGTATGAGTTCTTACCATTCAGATCTTCATCATTCCTTATATATATGCTTACAGGGTGACATACATAGGGAGAAAAGGTCTTGTTTACGAAGAGAAAGACCAGGACGGACAACGACTGTCCTCTTTCTCTTGGGGAACCACCTTCAAAGTCCCAAAAGCTAATGGGATTTCAGTTAAGGTAAGAATTCTGTTCTGTTTGTTCTGGATCAGGTTGTGGCAACCATCAGTGGAACTGACAGCTTCTTTTCCTGCTTAGGTGTAGAGATTCAGCGCCGAACCCTCCAACGGCCTTGGCGAGGGTTGAAGTTCCTGCTGGTGCTGAAGCCTCCGGTGTAGAAAGCTCTATCCCTCCGGTCCAGGAAGTTGTCCGGGCCGTTAGGGGCGAGTTGGGTGTGGAGGCCCAATCGTAGGTATTGAATCCTGCAACCGAGGTTCAGCAGGCGTATCCACCTGCTGCTCCCATTGAGGATGAGGCGAGTCCATCGACTAGGCCTCCAGCCATCCCGAAGGATAAATCATTTTGGGAATATACTAAGGTATGTTGAACATCCCTCATGATATCTGAGCTTTGCATAGAATACTCGGAATTTGAAACTGACTTCCCTCTGTGTCACAAGAACTGACCCGTATGACGGCCAGATCGATAGCTATGGTAGAAAGCATCGAGGCCATACAAGAGGAGAAGAATTGCTTGCAAGAATAAGAAAAAAGTGCTTTAGTCCACTTGAATACGAACTTGCTATAACCATTGTATTTTTCATTGCAGGGAAGTCTCTTCCCTGAAGAAGAGCCTTGTCGATCGGGAAAATGACGAGCTCCGGGCAGCCACCACGATTTCACATCTAGAGGCCGAGCTCAAAGAACTGCGATCATAGTTCTTCGGTAAATCAACTTCCGACCAGAGCGACTTAACTTTGTCGTTTAGATTGTTTATAACGATCTCCTTATTGCCGCGCAAACAAGTCAAATAAACCAGCTTGGACAAGAGAAGGTATTCCTCCAGATGACCATTGACTCTATCCGAAGGGCGAATAGAGACTTGAGCCTATCCATCTTCGAAAAGCTGAAGATGGTAGCCCGCCTTCTGAGGGCCGATGTGGTCGAGACCACAACAGACGACTTCAGCCCAAGTGACTGGTCTAAATTGGTCGTAGCCCAAGCGGAATCACTCCTCGAGTATCTTCCTGAAGATACCAGGCGACAACAAGAGGTGATTAGAACTAGAGTCCGATCAGCAGCCTCCGCCATTCTCTGCCGATTCCGTCTCCACCATGGCCCAGATCTGGATCTGAATCCACTGGTAGGAACAGTAGAGATCGAGAGTGAGGAACAACTTGAGGCTATCATGGAGGAAATTAGACCTCTCGTAGATAAACTCCTAACCAAGTTCGGGATTATGTAAACCTTGTACCTGTACAGATACAATTTATAGAATGCAATGCATGCAATTTTTTGGTTTTACTCCAAAAGAAAACATATTTTTGTTGTTTCATATAACCATATTCCCCTAGCCCCCGCTTGTGATTATATATACTAAAGACTTAGTATTATAAGCACAGGAAAAATATGGGTGTAATGACCAGGGATATGCGATCAGGCCAGCAATTATATTCGATGCAACACCTAACCTTGTTGCAAACCGGCAGTCACTCGGATGACCAAGGACATGCCAGCGAGGCCCGTGTGCGTTGAGAAATGGCTTATTGAGGAGTGTCTCGTTTGGAAGTGGTCATGAGATCAGCCAGTGAATCCGATTAGGGCATTGTGGTGATATAACCACCGGCGACCAGCCCCTGAGCCAAATTCGTAACACATGGGCATAAAAGGAAATATTCATCGTATGAAACAAAAAGGTTCCCATTTTATTAAACAATGCTAATTGAAAAGGAAAAGGGATTAGGTACTTACACGTAAAACTTGAGTAGTTGATCGATGTTCCAAGTATTGGACAAGATTCAACCATCCTCCATTGCTAATCAAGCTGATCCTGGTCACGGAACCGAAACAACAGTATAAGGGCCTTCCCATTTCGAGGAGAATTTGTTGCAATTGGATTGGTCTTGTATCTTTCGTAAAACCAAATCGCCCACGTGGAGACTACGTGGTCGCACCCTTTTGTTATGGTACTTGCGCAAAGCTTGCAAGTATACCGCGGACTTGATCAGAGCGTGATCACGCTTTTCTTCTAGGAGGATGAGGTCTTGTGATCGTTGTTCGGCCTGATCAACTCGTTCGAATTGTTCTGTCCGAACAGATCCGATACTAACTTCCATAGGCAATACGGCCTCAGCCCCATAGACCAAATGGAAAGGCGTCTCACCGATGGCTCGACTAGAAGTAGTTCGTAGTGCCCATAGAACGGTGTAGAGCTCATCTACCCAAGCCCCCGAGCGAGTCTTAAGGCGATCGAAAACACGTTTCTTGATGCCTTGCAGTATCTGCCCATTGGCACGTTCCACGGCACCATTGCTCTGTGGATGAGCCACAGAAGCAAAGCACACCTGGGTTCCAATCTGATCATAGTAATTCAGAAAAAGACCACTAGTGAACTGAGAACCGTTATCCGTAATGAGATGCTTTGGAACACCAAATCGAGCAACAATGTTCTTATGGAAGAACTTTTGTGCTGCTGCTGTGGTAATATTTCGTACCGGCTCGACCTCAATCCACTTTGTAAACGTGTCAATAGCTACGAACAAAAACTTGTATCCATTGACCGCTTGTGGCATAGGACCAACAATATCCATCCCCCAGACCGCAAAGGGCCATGCAAGGGGAATGGTTTGCAACGCATAGGCAGGTTGATGAACTTGTCTCGCGTGAAACTGACACTGAGGACACATCTTGACCATATTCTTGGCATCATCGAGTGCCGAAGGCCAGTAGAATCCTTGTCGAAAAGCTTTTTCGACCAGTGTCTGATATGACGCGTGCGCACCGCATACACCGTCATGTATTTCTTTCAAGAGGGATTTACCTTCCTCCTGAGATACGTAGTGTAACACCCCTATTTTTCCCAACCCTAGCCTGCCTTGTCTATCTACATTTCAGGACGAGATCTTGGTTATGCTAGAGTGTTACCCTGAAAAGTTGGCAGCCAAACTCCTTCATTCAGGTCATTTTCGCAGATTAGTCCAAAAGTTTCACAAATCAGTCCTTTTCAGATTTATGAGAAGCCCAAAAAGGCTAAAAGTCACAGATCATCTCCAAATTCTAATTTGATTAAGTGAACATCTCCCCTTCACTTTTTTGAACATTTTTCCCTTCTGGAGGAATTTCCAAATCTCGCTCGAAACCCTAGTTTCAGCCTTATCAAAATTTCAAAGTTCCAATTACCCAGATTACCCTGTTTTTAGTTCATCCGAAAACTTGTCTAAATCTCCAAATTCTATCATCCCTAGTTGCTAATCGATCTCTTGGACTTTGTGGATTAATTTGGCAAAGTCAAAACCCTTTTCATCTAAGCCATTCACCAAATTCACAGATCAATCCCTGGAATCAAATTATGTATTTACAAATTGGCCCTTCTATTCTTTTTTAGTCCCTGTTCGGTCAGCCCCTGGTCGTTGCCTTCGACCAGAGCCCATGTGCCGTTCGACCGGAGGCGCGCCGTGTTTCTTGCCACGTTTGCTCGCCGCCGGCCACCGCCTCTTGTCGCCTGTGCTAGTGATCAACTTAGCCACCCTGCGTGCACGTGCCAGCAACCAGAGCCTCGTTGAAACCAGCAGATAAACGCCCGCGCTCTAGCACCGTTTTCGCGCGCACACGCCCATGACCGTGGCACTTGCATGCGGTTACGTGTCATCGCCAGAGCTGCGCTGTTGCCTCCGCATCTGCGCCTTCCCAAGCACAGTCTCAATGCACCCGACAAAGCTAGCAAAGCTGCTACACCCCCTGCGCGCAATCACATTGCCGTTCGCCGCTGTTGCGCCTGCGCCCGGCCGGTCTCATCCCCGGCGCAAATTCCCTTGCTGTTTTCCCTCATTGGCTCCGTCCCTGTGCCTATTTAAACTCTCCATCACTGTGAAGAAACCACAACTCCAGGACTTAGCCAAATTTCAGTTTTCTCGCCGTTTCTTCTTCTTCCCCGGCGATCCGATTTTGAGGCCACCGTTGCCAGAGCAAACTGTAGCCCCTCTCTCCAATCCAAGCTCACCAGTAGGCTCCCCACACCCATCTTCCCGTGTCCAAGCAACCAATTGCATTCAGGTGATCTCCATCGCCGGTGATCGCCGAAAAACCAAAAATCCCTATTTTCTGAAATTAAAACCACTCCAGTCCTTTTCACCACCCATTTCTGTAGAATGAAATGATCCTTAGCCACTTTTTAGCAAGCCTATTCAGCCAGTTTTCAAATTGGTGCAGCAGCGCGTGATTTCCCAATTTTCGCGCGCCATCGTGGACGTCGCACGTCGCCGGCTTGCCTCGCTGCAGCTCTCCCCAACTTGAAGCCACCTACACCTTCCCTATAACCCCTAGATGGTGTAGCCTAGAGCTTTTAACCTGCATTGTTGTGTAGAGCCAGTTCGTCGTTCACCGTCTTCTCCAAGTCCGGCGACAACGCCGACGAGCTCGCACACTTAACCTCTGTACAATTCCCTTCTCCATAACAATCAGCACCACCCCAGGAGTATTTCCCCTCAATAAATTTCAAGTTCAACCCACCCCAGTTCTCTGTCACCGTGGCTCATCCATGTCTCAGGCGGCCGTCACCGTGGCTCATCCATGTCTCAGGCGGCCGAAGGTTTCAACTTCGCCATTCGTCGCCGATAAGCCACCCCATCCAAATTCCTTTCACCAGCAACCTTGTTTTGATCCCACCTACCTCCCTTACATGTTTGGTGAAGAAACGCATGCGTGGTTTGTCCAGACGCATGTGCCCCAGCTCACTGCTGTACAGTGGCATTCGATTTCCTGTGTCCTGAGCCTTGTTGTGATTTTCTGTTAATTCTAGGGCCTTTCTGAAAAATCCACTTTGTCATTTAGGTCCCTCACAGCATTTGGCACACAATGCCACCTCTTGCACCAGTTTTGATCATCCAGAAGCCCCAAATCATTCTTGTGTCCTTTTTGGACATCGTCTGTTCACGAACCGAATGCCAAACCTTTGACTTTCATCGCATTCAAGTCTTGTCCAGTCAACCTAACCCTAATATCCTTTTCTCGGCTGTTCTGTCTCTGACCAAAATCCTCTCGTTTGCATACATATTTATATTTTACATATATTTTGTATAAAGCCTATTTTCTGGATGCTTACGTCTTGTATGTGTTGTGTGTGCTTTCGTGCGAGTGCAGAGCAAGGAGCGGAAGATTTGGAAGGAACATTCGAAGACCCAGCAGATTACTTAGACCCATCTTGGCAAGGCAAGTCGCCACCCTTGATCATGTCTCACCTAGTATTTTGATATAAAGTAGATTAACTGTTTTTAAGATATATGCATGCTGAGTATTTGATAAAAACTATGTTTAGAAACATGTGAATAGATATGACCCAAGTCTCATGTGGAAACCCCCTTTTGAGATTGAATCATCATGCAACCTTGTCACCCTAGGATGCTATGCTTAAACTCTACTCTTATTTAAATATACAAGTTGAGTGTGAAATGGCTAACATGTGAGAAATGAATTTGAAACCCCTTTTATGAAAGACAATGTGAAATTATGGATTGATGGTGAGGATGGTTTGATTGGTTGGCTGCTGTGTGCGCATTGGGAATGTGAATGTCTCCTCACTATTAATTCATAAGGACAAGAACCTTGTGTTGTGCCTCTATGCGGCATGAAAAACGTACCAACCACTTGCCTGGTATGGGACAGGCACAACTTAGTAGCTTTTTGGTATTAGCAGTTCCCTGCATGGTCTGTCGGTCTGGTTTCTTGCGTGGAAACTGGTTGGGCGCAGTTCATCCATGAGTGGTGTGAGATAAGAAAAATTATGAGAGGAAAAGGTGGAAAGAAGGAAGTCGCCCTATGCCTGATTAAGTCGTGCGCGGCTATAACATAAGGTCATATGTCTTGCGAGGACACAGACCAAGGCTAGGAAGTAAGGCAGTGGGGAGGACCCACAACGGTACTTGAGACTTAATTGTCTATTTACCGGGCAGGGATACTGTTAATACTAGACTGCAAAAGCGTTGTGTGATCTCGGCCTTGTCACATGCGTAAAAGTCGCATGGAGTTTGCTCGACTTGAAAGTCGAGTGAAGAAGTGGATTTAAAAAAGGGTACACCTTTGCAAAGTGTAAGAAAAGTATCAGATACTCTATACTCCCAGGTCATGGAGTATGTTCGCGGTGGATTTATCCATGTGGTTCAACACAAGTAAGATTTGGGAAAAACTTTCATAATATGGTTAATTCAAAATGGTGGATCATGGAGGATCGCCATCCACAATGTTTTCTTAAAGACTATTATAAGATTTCCAAAACCCCGCTGTTGAAAATAAAACCCTTATTTAAGAAATCAAACAATTAAAATCTACACTATTTATGATTATAAGACTTAACCCCTTTTCTTGATCACTCCTCATCTATATAATTGCATTTCTAAGTAAAAGACATGCTGAGCATTGTGTCAAAGCATGCTCACCCTTGCCTTTACAAACAATTCAGAAGAGGGATTCGCCGATCCCGATTCGTTTGGTTATGAGGATGAAGCAAAAGATGGGAATGCCCCAGATGATTCGGAGTTCTAGGAGGGTCTCGCGCCGAGTTGAGTCCGATGTGGAGAAAGCCCTACCAGAACCGTTGCCGCCAGAAGTGAAGATCTTGGTTGTTGTTGTCTGCTTTGTTTTGTGTGTTCGGTATCTCGATACCGACTCTTGTATGGATAAACTTGTTATTTTCATAGCAACTCTAAGTAGCATCATTCTGGGCGCTATGTTAATGTAATATTGGTCCCTGTGACCTCGTACCTGTTTATTTATGTTTTATGCAATTACTGCTTTCCGCTTGTTGTGAGCTTGTGATGAACCTATCTGTGCGCAATCCACCTGGGCGGTTGCCACGGGATTCCTCAAATGAGGGTCCCACACGCAGCGCATGAATACTCCTTGAGTACCCTTTCTATACAAAACCCCTTCTATGAGTTTGTATAGACGCGCTTTTGGAATTAACCGATCACTTTTGGTTTCGTCCTCGAGCAAGGTCCCATGTTCAAGATAAACACTCAATGGATGAGTCCAATCCTGTTCCTGACCGAGGTTGGTAACGCAGACTGTTACCGGATCATCCTCGACTGAAGTCATAAGCGAATTATGTTCCAAGTGTTCGACGAACACTCCTGCCGGAGCGGATGTACGTGAGGACCCAATTTTGGACAATTGGTCTACGAGAATGTTGTCCTTTCGCGGGATGTATTGGACTTCAAAATGGATGAAGTGTTTTTCCAATCTCCTCACTTCCCCCAGGTAATGAGCCATTGTCTCATCGGAGGTGCTGTACTCCTTGTTTACCTGTTTACGACCAGCTGTGAGTCTCCCCTCACCACTAATCGACGGATTCCGAGGAATTTTGCTGCCCGGAGCCCTGCAAGAAGACCTTCATACTCTGCTGCGTTATTGGTCGCAATAAAGTGTAGTTGAAAGACAAACTTAAGCTGTTCGCCCTGAGGCGTAACTAAGACCACTCCAGCCCCCGAGTGTTGAAAACTACGGGAGCCGTCGAAATACATTGTCCAGTGATCGGGGCACTCCAATTCCTCGGGTACCCGCACAGGGGGCTCAGGATTGGTCCATTTGACCACAAAGTCGGCCAAGACCTGAGACTTAACCGCAGTGCGGGGCGTGAAACGGATATCGAAAGCATCGAGCTCGACCGCCAATTTTGCGATCCGACCAGATTTCTCCAGATTGCGGACAATATCCCCTAATGGAAAAGAGGAGGGTACTGTGATCTTATGTGCTTGAAAGTAATGTCGTAGCTTACGGGAAGCCATCAGTAGTGCGTAAAGTATCTTCTGGACCTAAGGGTATCGCTCCTTAGGGCCATGAAGTACCTCGCTTACATAGTAGATGGGTCTGTGTATTCCTTCTCTATCCACGATCAGGACAGCGCTGACCGGGTGCGGTGTGGCCGCCAAGTAGAGAAGTAATGGTTGTCCTTTGTTGTGAGACACCAAGACCGGCGGACTGGATAAATATGCCTTCACCTCCTGAAATGCTTTTTTGGCCTCATTGGACCACTCGAAATTGTGATGTTTCCACAGAGCTTTGAAGAAAGGTAGTCCCCTCTCGCCTAGTCGCGATAGGAACCGACTTAAGGCCGCCATGCGACCTGCCAGGCGTTGAACATCTTTCATGGTCGAGGGAGACCTCATCTGTTCGATAGCCCTGATTTTTTCAGGAGTGACTTCAATGCCTCTGGAACAGACAAGAAAACCCAGAAGTTTTCCTGAAGAAACCCCGAAAGAACATTTCTCCATGTTCAATTTTATTCCAAAGCGATTCAAATTACAGAAGGTTTCAGCGAGATCGTCCAAATGAGACAATCTCTTAGTGCTTTTTACAACCAAGTCGTCTACATATACTTCGAGATTATGCCCTATCTAGGAAGGAAAGGTCTTTTGCATCAAGCGCTGGTACATGAAACCTGCGTTCTTGAGACCCAACGGCATTCTGACGTAGCAGTAGGTGCCGAACGGGGTGATGAAGGCAGTCTTCTCTTCATCTTCTTCTGCCATGTTAATTTGATGATATCCTGAGTAAGCGTCCAGGAAACTCATCAGTTCGCAGCCCGCGGTTGAGTCGTCCAGCTGATCGATGCGGGGAAGGGGAAAGTCGTCCTTCGGACAGGCACTGTTGAGGCTGGTGTAGTCGACGCACATGCGCCACTTACCATTTGACTTGCGGACCATGACCGGATTTGCGAGCCATTCCGGGTGATCGACCTAGCAAATAAACCCGACCTTTAGGAGCTTTTCCAACTCCTCTCGGATGGCCTCCTGCCGGTCAACAGCAAAACGCCTGAGCTTTTGCTTTATTGGTCGCTGTCCAAGTCGAATTGCTAACCTGTGCTCAATTACTTCCCTTGGGACACCGGGCATGTCGGACGGTTTCCACGCAAACACATCTGCGTTAGCCCGGAGGAAAGTAATGAGCTCGAGTTCCTATTTGTCATCCAGGCCTGATCTGACCCGAATTATCTTGGATGGATCATCTGGGTACAACGGAACTAGTTTGAGTTTCTCGTCTGGTCGAGGAGCAGCCTTGATCGCGTCAGCGGCGACTGTGGCGACCTGAGCATCCCGGAGGGGACGTTGGTCCACCATCTCCAAAGATAGCCGGTCACATGTGAGTGCCACGTTGCGATTGGCTTGGATCAAGATGACACCTTTGGGGCCAGGCAACTTGCCACACTGATAAGCATAGTGCGTTGCCATCGTGAACTTTGTAAAAGTTGGCCTGCCAAAGATTACATTGTAAGCCAAATCACAATCAATCACATCAAAAGTAACCAATTCTGTTCGAAAATTATCCGGTTCTCCCAGTGTGACCGGGGGGACCACCTGTCCCAACGGCATCATGGAGGGACCAGGGATTATCCCATAAAACGGATGGATTATGCGCTTAATCTTGGAGTGAGGAATTTGCATCTCGTCGAGTGCCTTGGCCAATAGAATGTCCAAGGAGCTTCCTCCGTCGACCAGGACCCTTTCGACTCTCTCATTACTGATGATTGGGGTAATGACCAGAGGGAGTCTCAATGGTCGAGTAAGCCCCGCAGGACAATCAGAGCGATCAAACGTCAAAGGTGTATCCGACCAACGGGGGTACTGAGGTTCACCAAGGGATGTCTCCGTTTGGTTAACCTCTTGATAAAAGGCCTTAAACTGCCTTTTGGAAACAAAAGAGGAGGAACCTCCGAAAATAACATTAACATGATTATGAGGTACCTGGTAAGACATCTCTTCATCCCCGTCGGCGTCTCTTAGCCCGCATGCTTGTTCCTTAGTCGGTAAGGTCGGCATCGGTCCAACCCCTTGGTAGAAGTCATCTAACTGCTTCAACCAACTCCTGCAGTTCTTAAGGTCGTGGCCTGCGGAGTTGTGGAGTGGACACCATTTCTTGCCTTCGTGCGGGTTAGTCGACTTCTCTGGCTGGTCGGCACTGCGACCACCAGAAGCAGTTTTATTCTTGAACGAAGGCTTGTTACCTTTGGTAGAAGGAGGCTTCTCTGCAACTGCGACCTCGCGGTACTACCCAGAGCAATTCCTTTTCGACTTCTTCGACTTCCCGCCTGATGAAGATTCCAGATTTTTGTTTGAATCTTCGTTCCTAGCGTCCTTGAGACCTGGTTGAGTCGGTAGGTTATCTTTATCGACCATTCGGTTCCATTCGACAGCCTCGGCTGCGTCGGAGTATCGATTAGCCATATCAAAGAGATCGGCTACTGATCGAGGAGGATGGATGAGCAAGTCTTCGGTGAATCTCTGATATCGAACGGCATGTTTAAATGCCCTAATAACAGAGCTGTCAGATATGTTCGGGATGGTATTCCTCACCCCAACAAATCTCTTGACAAACTGATGAAGGGTTTCAGTAGAAGTTTGCTGTAGTCGATGAAGGTCATCCTCTTTACCTGGCTTCTGATAACAATTTTGGAAATTGCTGAGGATAGCATCACACAGCATTTCCCAGTTATAGATCGAACCCTCGGGTTGATTAAACAACCAGGTTCTTGCCGGTCCTTCGAGGACTGTTGGCAGGTAATTGGCCATGACCCGGTCATCGCCTCCTGCCGCTTGGATGACAGTAATGTAGATTTGAAGGAACTCGGATGGGTTCTGAGTTCCGTCAAACCTTTCTATGGCCCCTAGTCTAAACTTGTCTGGCCAAACGACCGCATGAAGGCCGGGCGAGAAAGCTTTACAACCAACGTAGGGACCGTGAACTATCCTGTGACTTTCGATCAGATCGTGGGTGACCTCACGCAATGGAGAAGCCACTCGTGGTCCTAAACGAGAGTGGACAGGGACTCGATCCCTATCACGAGAATCTTGTGCCCGCCTAGACTTATCCTGGCGGGATGGTATAGGCGGTGGGTAACTCCGTCGACCAAAACCAGAGTGAGAATGCTCTCGGTTGTGGGAACGTGTCACCGACCGGGAAGAGGCCGTAGGGGTCGCCTCAGATGTGACCTCATCCAACCTCTCCGCCAGGATTCTGGTGAAGGCCGGTTTCTGCTCATCCATGACCGTAGGAGGAAAATTACGCATGACCTCTGGGATAGATCGAAGCCGGCCATGTGTACTTATCCTAGGGCCACCGGGTGTTACCGTTTCTTCATCCACCGGGAAACACTCCGGAGGCAAAGAAGGGGTCTGGTCGCGTTTGCGACCACGTGATCGTCGGGAAGAACTCGGAGCAGCATCGTAACGAGCTTGCACCTCTTGAAAAGCCTCTAGGGCAGTTCTGCGTAGTTTGTTGTCTTGTTGCTCGAGATCTTGATCCTCCTTCTGTTTGCGTTCCTGTTCTTCCCTAGCAGCCCATTGATCAGGAGTTTCCTCCGATAAGGCAATGAACTGTCTAGGGAGAGAGGTCGTCGAGGGAGAAAACATCTCGGTTTGTTCTGAGTCAGACTCAAAATCAAAGGGATGATGGAGGTTATCAAGGTCGAACCTCCCTGGGCTGATTTCCTGGTCGATATCATCCTTCCCCTCAGCAAGGTCGCATGATAGACCGGATTCACCCTCTAACGCATTAAGAACCTCGGTGGGTTCTGACCTTGTGTTAGTCGCCTCCTGGTCGATGGACATGACCTGGAGAGTTGATTCGACCTCTGGGAGATTCTCGCCTTTGATTTCCTCCATCGGAACAGGATCACTAGGAGAAGGCATTGGAATGTGAGCATAATCCTCGAGATCGAAATCGTTCTCGGAATCATATGCTCCAGCCATAATTCAGCGAACCTCCGGATGAAAATTAGGATGCCTTGAGAAAGGCCCCACGGTGGGCGCTAGCTGTCAACGATTCGGACTCAGAGTCCTTAGCCGAACTTATGCAAAATTTGTAGTTTGTGAGACCTTTCAGGGTGTCCCTCCGGGAAGGTATGATGAATTAAAGGGAACTAGAGCACATAAAGGTTTATACAGGTTCGGGCCCTCGATGGTGGGAGTAATAGCCCTACGTCCTATTGGGATTTCACTATGTATGGTAAAAGTATTTACAGAGTTATGGAAAAGATCTTCACAGGCGAAGATTTTTCCTATGTGTTTGTACAATACAATGCTTAGAAGGCTTATGAGAGCTATCTAACTTAGACTATTGTCTTCGGGTTGCTTTTGTTTGATCTGGTTCGATCAATCCCCCCCCCCCTATCCGATGCACTGGGGCTATCCCTTTATACTGGTCGAAAGGGTGCCAAGTCATAACGGCATCAATCAGTTATTTGGATGTAGTTTTTAGGAAACCGCCTCTAACCCCCACGTAGGTTTAACACGTGTTATTCACGGATAACCGCACGTATTAACCTCCTGACGGTTGTCCTCCTACGTGGAAGAATCTTCGGGGTACTCGGGATATCCCTGTCGTAGGGACAGAATGATCCCACTTCCTCTGGTCGAAGATGTTATGACCGCGCGATGTTGGCTGATCGTGCACCATCTGCAGTCTTCTGTCCGCGTATAGCACACGAACTCCTGACCGCGCACTAGCTACGGTCTGATCGCATAAAGCCTGCGACCTCGTGCCTGTGCTTCTCAGAATGACTTGAGTTCGCACCACCAGGCGCTTGTCTGGTTCGAATCTATCCTGAACCAGCCGTGCATTTATTTGAACTGACTCGGGTATCAATCCTCGTCAGTAAGTGCCTTATGCTCACCTCATCATGCTATATCTTCTAATCGAACTCCGGTGGACATCAACGCGGGTGACCGCCGTAAATTCTAAATGCCCTGTTCCAGCAATTGAACTCACCCTCGTCCAAATTAGCTTCTCTATAGTAGAACCAAATGATCACCAGAGCATTTTGAGCAAACCTATCTAGCTAGAATTTGAATTGGAGCCCTAATTGAAGTTCTTCATTTCTTCACGTGCCGTCGACAACAGCTCACGCTGCCAGCCCGCTCCACCCTATATTCGGCCAAACTAGCTACACCAACTCATTCCATGTATACCGTAGATGGTGTAGCCATGCCCGTTTGTCCTGCATTGCCCTAAACCAGCATCGTCTCCTCCACCATCATATTCAAGTCTGGTGTCAACGCCGGCAAGCTCCAAACCTCAACCACAACCAAATTCCTCGCTCCTGCACCATCAGCACTACCTCAGGAGCAAAAACCCTCGATCAATTTCAGGTTTTATCATTTGTAGCTTGTTGTCACCGTAGCCCGCTTCTGGTCCTCAAAGCCGACGACTTCGACCTCGCCGTCTGCCGTCGCCCGACCATCATCTCCAAGCCATTTATACCATGATGGCATTGTCACTCCTTATGTTGTACTAAGGCCAGTAGGCTACACTGCTTAAAATATTTTGTAAGTTACTTGTTGTAATGTAAATGTACTCCTATGCTTGACTTATCCTGGGAAGTCAATGGTATGCATGTATGGGACCAGCTGCAGTGAGCGGGGTCCCCACGGGAGTAGTCATAGTCCCCAAGGCGGGGCGCGACAAATTAAATGGTATCAGAGCAGCACGAGAACTTGATCGTAGGACGACACCTTTAGGAATTGGCTGCGCCAGGAAGGCGTAATTTATCTAAAAACTAATTCTTTGAAAACCCTATTTTGGTAAAAAGGAGCTTTGTAGTTTTTATAAATTTTGATTTCAAAGTCTTATTTGGTTTTGGTTTTTCTAAAAATTCAGCAAGGTAGCGAGAGAGCGTTTTTCTTGCATAGAGTGCCTTGGAGGTTTAGCCAGGAGATAGTGTAGATAGAGCTGGTGAATGCTCTTGGTAGCTTTTGTGCTTCGTCGTTGCTTTTGCAATTGTTAACTTGTCTATTATGGCTAAAAGCCTAAGTATTTTATGCATTAATGTAGTTTGCATTAATTTATGCATTGCTATCTTAGTTAGTCTTAGTTAGTTTAGATCTATCTGGAATTCTCTTCAGAGCCATCATGGTCGACACAAGGAGGAGATCCTGAAGCAGCGGAGAAGACAGAGAATAGACTCTGCATGAGGAAGATCCTACGGCAAGAGGACCTTTGTTTCAGCAAGGAGCCCAGAGTTCCAACCCTCCACGGAACGATCAACCCAGTTTGCAGGAAATCCTTTTGTCTATGGAGAAGAACCGACAGGAAGCCCAGACAGCCCATACCCAATTGCTAGCCCAGATAGTTTAGAAATTGCCTACTAGAACCATAGAAGGAACTACTATAGGAGCAAGATTAACGGACTACCAGAAAACCCATCCACCCACTTTCTCTAGTGCAACTGACTCCATGGTTGCCAATAATTGGTTAAGGGACATAGAGAGAAAGCTGGACACAGTTCGATGTGGCGACAGAGAAAAGGTCCTGTTTGGATCTCAGAAGTTAGCAGGAGCTGCAGTAGCATGGTGGATGAGTTACCAAGAAGCCCACCTGGACAAAGACAATATCTCTTGGAGGGAGTTCAAGGATCAATTTCGGAAGTTTCACATACCTACCGTTGTTATGGCAGCAAAGCGCCAGGAATTCCGCAATTTGATTCAAGGAAACAAGACAGTCACCAAGTATCTGCACCAATTCACCCACCTAGCTCGGTATGCACCCGGAGATGTCGATACCAAGGAGAAGAAGATAGAACGCTTCGCAGAAGGACTTCAACTTTACTTGCAGTACCAAATTGCCTCCCATTAGTTTATGGAATTTCAAACACTAGTGAACAAAACTTTGAAGATAGAAGAGAAGAGGAATATGGGGGAAGAGAGCCAGAAGCGAAGGATGCTCCAACAAGTGCGGCCACAGACAATCCCGACTAGAGGGAGATCCCCTATCGCCTCTAATTTTTTAGCATCATACCAGACTCCCAGACCAGCAACAACGTTGTGCCCTAACTACAAATGAAACCATCTTCAGAAAGATTGTCCTCATCCCCGCGTGCAATGCTTTCACTGTGGACAATATGGACATCACCGAGATTGCTGCCCATGGATTTAAATTTTCGATCTCTATAGCTAGATCTCAAGCAGGAACATAGCTAGTAGCACCCAGAGTATAGGCATCACCATCACAGAATTTCAGAGGGACTCCAACAGGAAGAGGAGGAAGCATGGTCAATCGAGGAAGAGGAAGAGGTAGAGCACCCACCGCAGCTCAAGGAGGCAGACTAAACTACACCTCCATCCAAGAAGCGGGAAACACCACCGACATTCTTCTAGGTAGATTTCTGATCCAGTCTGCATCTACCTTCATATTGTTTGATCTGGTGCTACAAACTCTTTCATGTCAAAAGTATTTGCATTTGAGATTGAAATGCATATAGCACCCTTAGAGTAGCCCATAACTATACAAACTCCAGGGGCTAGATTACCTGTCTACTCGATCTGCCTGAATGTAACCTTCAGTATAGAAGGGATAGAATTCACGGCAAATCTGCTAGTTTTAGAACTGCAGGGTCTAGACGTTATATTGGGCATGGATTGGTTGTCCCAACATAAAGGTCTAGTAGACTGTGAAGAGAAAATCATAAGCCTTGTCAGTAGCCAAGGGGAGAAAGTTTTATTCTATGCGGAAAGATCGTCAGCCAAGGAACCACTAGGATCTATTCAAGCGCTGCAAAAGATATGGAGACATTACCTCATCGGAAATAAGTGTGAGATTTATACTGATCACAAGAGCCTAAAGTATATCTTCACACAGACGGAGCTCAACATGCGTCAACGACGATGGCTAGAATTGATCAAAGATTATGATCTCAGTATCCAATACCACCCAGGAAAGGCTAATGTAGTAGCAGATGCCCTAAGCAGGAAGATCTATAACCTACAAAAAGCAGTCATACTGAGGAACCCTTACGTACAACGAGAATTGCAGAATCACCAAGTGAAAGTAGTACCACAAGGGATGGTAGCTACTCTAATAGTAAAACCCCAACTAGAAGAATAGATAGGGAATGCCCAGAAGGAAGATGAGGAGATTGATATTTATCTAATTTGCTTGATTTTTCTATTTACTTTTCCCCATGCTTATGCACACTTTAGTCATATACCTCATCATATGCTTAGACTATTCCAGATTTGTTGCCAAATCGACTGGATTACTGTTTTGCAATTTTTATCGTAGGTTGGCACAAATTGGATGGATTTTTTGCTAACGGATGAGCTTCATCAACTTAACCTGAACCTCGGTCAATTCTAGATAGAAGCACGTGTTTCTACGGATGCGTAGGAACAGACCGTGCTAAAATCGGAGTCTCCGGGGGCCCAGAATAGAACCATAGCCTAGAAGGACCTGATTGTCATCTCAAACCTTTTCAAGGACCTTTCTGTAAGATTGCCAAAAATCACCCTTAACCCTAGCCGGCCTCCACTGTGGAGAACTGAGCCTGGTTTTTTCTTTGTTATTTTCTTCTTCTGCCTCCCTCCTCGCAATCCACACCTCCTACCACCACGCCGGGGACGACCAGGCCGTACACCGCCGACAGAGCTTCTTTTCTGCCTCCCTCTTAATCCATCCACAGCTCCGTCCATCTTAAAGCCCTCAAAAGCCACCATTAAACCCATATCCTCCACTGCCGACTTCTTCTTTCCCAACTCCCGTAGCTAACTCCCGCCACCTCTCTCGTCACCATCCGCCGCCAATCCACCATCTTCCCTCTCTCTTCTTTGAGCTCCACGCCCACACGTGCTGCGCCGACCTTGCGCTCGCCGCCACCTCTTCGGCGCACCGCCACCACCACGCCGCTCCCAGATCCACACCTCACTCGCCGAACGGGGCCGTCCCCGATCTCACTTCAGCATCGCACAGCCTCTGCTCCAACATCGCGCTGTGCCTCCGTCTCGCCGTCACTCAACCTTACTGGATCCGCCACCTCTCGACACTGGCGCATTGCCACAGCACCGCCACAGTGCCGCCGCCACACCAGTCCACCAGATCCGCCGGATCCTGCGTGCGCCACCACGATCCCACCGCCTCGCCGCTCTTCTTGTGCCCGAGCTGCGACCTCCTCCACTCGCCGCTGCTCTCCCCAAGATGCCGCTAGATCCGTCGTCGTGATGCTCTCCGGCGCCATCTTCACGAGAGCCGCGCCGCCACGCAAGCGCCCGAGCGCCACCGTCTTCGCCGTGCTTCTTCACCAAGCTCGGCGACTTCTTCACCTTCTTCCTCTTCAACGCCATTTGCCGTTGGTGTGACAACAATGGCAAACCGTCAATTCCAAGAGCTGCAGCTTCATCCTCATCGCCGGCCACATCACTGATGATGTCGTCAGCGACTACGGCTATGGCTTGTTCGACAGCATCTTCCTCCTGTCCACCACCAGCTTCTTGCAAGACCCTTGCGTCATCCACGTCTTCTCCAACCCCAACATCAACTCGGACCATCTTCTTCCACTTCTCCGGCAACCACATCAACGGCCTCTTCACCGACAACAGTTTTGGCAACAATCTCCTCTCTCAATCTCATTCTCTCCTTCTCCCCCTAATCTGTTTCTTGTAATGCATGTAAATAAATAGAATTCAATTGTGAATGATCAGTTTCATACTTGAGAAAAAATCCATTTTAGTTGTGTTTTGATTACTTCAAAATTTCACTTGATTGCACCCTATTCTTGTGAGATTGCAAATTCATTCCTGTTGTTGTTTGGGTCTTGTTGGTGATTAGGTGCTTGTTCCTGTTTTGTTTTGTGATGGCCTTCATGATCCAGCTTGATTTTAGTGTAGTTTAGTGATGATAATTGTTGCGAATTGAGATCCACAGTCTAGTAGAATTCATAGTTGTTGCCATCCTGAAAATTCATGATGCATGTTTGATTTGGGCATTGACTGGATGGTATGAATGGAATTGCAATATTGTTTCTTAGTTTCTATAGCAGGGAAATTTTAAATCAATCTTCTGTCTGACTCTTGAGAGAAATAGAATCTAGAGCAACATTTTCCCGACTTTATGCATTTTTCCACCGCTCGCCTGGGACACGATTGTAAAATGATTTTTGTTAATTGTGTTTCAGTTGGTGAGGCATGTAAAGATGAGCCGATTCTCTTCTCACTGCATTTTTGATTTTCAGATTCAGATTTAGTTGGGCATATTTTGCTCTCATCTAGTCCCTTGGGAGAGAATGACATACTCGCCTATTATTGCGACCTCGTCCACTTGCGAGGCCCCGTTTTAGGTGATATCAAAGATTTGCAAGATCAAGAGCTGAATCAAGTTAGGAAAGGCTCAGAATTTTATTGAAGACAACCAAGGGATTGTGTGGTATCGGGGAAGGATCTGTGTTCCCCAAAGCGCAAACCTTAAGGAACTAATTCTCCATGAAGCACATAAAACCCCGTACTCAATACACCCAGGTAACATAAAAATGTACCGGGACTTGAAAGATCAGTTTTGGTGGGATAATATGAAGAAAGAGATCGCAGAATACATTGTAAACTGTGACACCTGCCAGCGAGTTAAAGCAGAGCACCAGAAGATTGTCGGAAAGTTACAACCTCTACCAATACCACTATGGAAATGGGAAGAAATCGGTATGGATTTCATTACAGGACTTCCTAAAACTCAAGGAGGATATGATTCCATATGGGTTATTGTGGACAGACTCACCAAGGTAGCTCACTTCATACCAATCAAAAAGATCTACAACGGAAGTAAATTGGTAGAGTTATACATGCAAAGAATAGTGGCATTGCATGGTATTCCTAAGAAGATTGTCTCAGATCGCAGAGCACAGTTTACATCCAAGTTTTGGGACAGACTTCATGAAACTCTAGGAACTCAGTTGAACTTCAGCAGTACATATCACCCTTAGACAGGAGGACAAACAGAGAGAGTAAACCAAATTTTGGAAGATCTTCTAAGAGCTTGCATACTAGATTATGGGACATCATGGGACAAAGCTTACCATTTGCAGAGTTTACATACAATAAAAGTTATCAAGCTAGTCTACAGATGGCACCATTTGAAGCCTTATATGGACGAAAATGCAGAACCCCATTGCATTGGAATGAGCCAGGAGAATGAAAAATCATCGGACCAGAAATAGTAGAAGCAGAAGCTCATGTAAAACTCATCAGAGAAAGGTTGAAGATAGCACAATCCTGACAAAAGAATTATGTGGACAATCGACGACGAGAACTGATGGGAACGGGGATGCCCGAACTTCCGTCAGGTGGAGGATAAGTCGATTAGGCGGCGCGAGACACACACGATCCGGCTTCTTGATCGGCACGATCAAAACCCCTGCAATCGCAGCACCACGCGTCCTCTGGTTATCAACCGTGCGCTGCCCGATTGACCTCGCCACGAAGGCTAATCCCTGCCAGTGAATCGAGAACACAAGCAAGAACAAGAAAGATGCAACTGAATTTGCAATTGAGGATGAAGCTCACGAGTTGGGGTCTCACAAACCGATGAACGGTGACACTGTTGAAAGACAGAATTGATCGAAGCAAAAACCAAGTCTAAACGGCAGCCATGGCGGCCATATATATACTGTATGGGGTGGGTACATGGGCCTTGGGCCCAAAGTGGAGCGTCGCAGCGCACGTCAGATTCTGGTTGTAATCTTGTTTTGACGATTTCTGTTGATCCGTAAGGAATTTGGACATGGGACGGGATCCGTTGGAAAGCTCTCGTCGTTCTCTTGTCCTTAGAGTCCAAGAATGTTGAAAACGGACTTCGTATGTGGCCTGTACGTCCGTTTGAAGTTGGACTACGCGCAGATGGCCGAACCGGACTCGCGGATGAATTGAGCTCACTTGTGGGCTGGCCTTGGAGCGACGTGGCTTGTGCGACCTTAGAGGTGTAGAGGCGCCTTTCTTGAGCACGTCTTGTGTTTGGGGAGGTGGCCAAGGTGGAGGCCGAACTTGTGGCGGCGACAGCACAAAATCCAGACGACCTACGTGCTGCCAGCTTTCGCGTCCTGGCCAAGGTGGCAGACGATGACATCTTGATGACCACCATGTTGATGTCGTCTTGGTCATAACCATGATGTACATGGTCTCATCATTCTCCCTTTCTTGATGTGGAGTCGTCCTCGACTCCATTGTGTTTTTCTGCAAAATGTTAGCACCAACAGAGAGCACAGCAATATGCATATCTTTGATAATCAAATCATTAGACACAGAACCATTAACATTTATATACTCCCGTTCTTGAAAAAGTTCATGTGCCTTAAAAATTGAACCAGATGTACTCGACATGGAATGATTGGTGATAGTATAGCTCTCTAGTTCATCACATGGTTGTACATTATAAGCAAAATTCATATTTGAGCAAATGTACACTCGATTAACCATGTACTTTCCATTATCATTATATTTTCCTATAATATGAAAAATGTTTCTTGATAAGCAAGGAAAATTATATAGATCAGTAAGTCTCTCCTCTAAATTGTCTAGATCACATAGAACATCAAATTCAATATAACCCAGAATATTTAAAGAAGACAACAATTTCAGCTCATCATTTTCGTTTGCAACGTGAACAACATGTTTATTTTGAGCACAAGTGTTATTATGTTCCAAAGTAAGAGTAACATGTTCATTCACTAGTTGTGGCATGAATATAAGTGAAGCATTATCACACAACTCTTCTTTATCCCAAGAAACATCGAGCAAATCTTCTTGTGACAAAGGGAAATCAGCAACTGGTTCCACAATTTGTTGCTCTAACAAAGCATGATTCGTCGAAAGTTTCAGCACATCAATATCGTTCTCATCTTGAATGAGTGTGGTACCTTTTTCATTACCTTTGTTTTCCTTCTCAGCTGATGTAGGTACATCTTCAGTTGTAGGTGATGGAAGCAGGGGTGCTGCAACAAGCATCTCTTCATTCTCCTCATTCTCAATTTGATCATTTGCACTTGCCTGCAGAACGTTAGTCGTGCAAGGATACACACCATTCTTGCAAACAGATGTATTAATTTTCCGTACAACTTTCTTACGTTTTATTTTATTTTCAGCTGCACAAGCAAGAGCAAATATTTGCAACAGAGAAACATATTCTTTATCAATAACAATATTGTATATTTTCTCATTAAGTCCACGTAAGAATCTAATCTCTTTTTCTCCCTCAGTTTCTTCTAAATCACAACGAGACATGCATATCTGTAACTCTTGATAGTACTCCTCTACAGATTTTCTACCTTGATTCAAGCATTCTAATTTCTTATGCATATTACGTTTAAAAGAAAGAGGAACAAAACGTTGACGCATAGCTTCTTTTAACCTAGCCCATGTGTCAGGTTGTAAGCGGAGAGTAGCAAGTTCATTCCACCAGATGATAGCAAAGTCTTTAAATTCACTAGTGGCTTGCCTAACCCCATGGATTTGAGGAACTTGATGGGAATTAAATTTTTGTTCAACTATCATCTCCCAATCAAAGTAAATTTCACCATCATATGCACCATAAAAAGAAGGTAAGGCTATTTTACCATTGGCATTGTCACCTCCATTATCTTTCCGATCGTGATTCCAGCGTTGATATAGTTGTACATTTTCCCCAATGATCCATGAACCTGCCATTGTCAGTAGAAAACAAAAGATAACACAAAAGTATTATCCCTATCAACTACTAGGTTAGATCTCACGCTCTCAAGCAATCTTACCAAGTTCTTACCCGGTTCTTACCAACACAGCGAGGGACGGTGCAACCGGTGGCTGGTTCGTGACACCGTGAGGGCGTGATGAAGCGATTGCAAGGGTCAATAACCTGTGCTAATCAGAATGATGTATTTGTGGAGCTTGGATATGCAATATTTAGTAGCAAGGAATATGCAATCATCGAAATCAGAATAGCAAAGCTGAATAAATATCCAAAGTACTTGTCAAAGTTGCTGGTCTAAATTCGTTCTCAGACCTAGCTCAAGCAAGCAAAACGAATGACGTAACACTGTCGATACAAAGGATACAAGCACTTTTGATTTTTTTTCCTTGCTTTTATTTTTGTCTTTTTTTTTTATCTTTGTGCGGCTTCTTTTTTTTTGCACTTGCCTTTTTCACTTTTTTTTTTAATATCAATAGTGCCGCATATGAGAGATTACAAGATATATACACAAACACTCAATTTTCTCTCGCTGGAAAAACAGATCTACTATGCAGAAACATCCTATGCTGTTTTCGGATTTTTGGAGGCCTCAAACGCTAAAACGTATAACAGAAAAGTTGTAGATCGTTTCGTGTTGATCAATTTGCATATATGGAACACCAATTTTGGATAACGCATCTAGGCGATATGGGCCCCGCAATACAGTCTGTGTAGGAAATCCGAAATCAACCAGATTCACTTTCAACGCGATTTCCGACTTGAAAACGGCGTTTCTAGAACTTCTCACAATGGACAAAGTTGTAGAGAATTTTCGGAGCTACAATTTAGACTCTGAATTTGTCCAATTTGGTGTTCAGACGAAGGAGATAAAAGCAAAATACCGAACTTAACAGATTGACACCCGATTTGGACGCGGCGGCGACGACGACGTGATGGCGTTAGACTCGACGTCAAGATGCAAGACTCAAACTAGATCAAGAACTTACTCTAAACCAGCAACAAGACGATGACGATGGATACAAATTCAACAACGCGAAACTGAAAACGAAATCGCGAAGGGCACAAAGTGGCTTGGACGATGGATATGACGGCGAACTCAAATATTTTTGTGGGGCAATTTTCTGGACTCTAGGTGAAAGATGAATAATGAACAAAGGGGATACAAGTATACTTGACGGGCAACCGAGGCTCTGATACCACTTAATGGGAACGGGGATGCCCGAACTTCCGTCAGGTGGAGGATAAGTCGATTAGGCGGCGCGAGACACACACGATCCGGCTTCTTGATCGGCACGATCAAAACCCCTGCAATCGCAGCACCACGCGTCCTCTGGTTATCAACCGTGCGCTGCCCGGTTGACCTCGCCACGAAGGCTAATCCCTGCCAGTGAATCGAGAACACAAGCAAGAACAAGAAAGATGCAACTGAATTTGCAATTGAGGATGAAGCTCACGAGTTGGGGTCTCACAAACCGATGAACGGCGACACTGTTCAAAGACAGAATTGATCTAAGCAAAACCCAAGTCTAAACGGCAGCCATGGCGGCCATATATATACTGTATGGGGCGGCCATGGGGTGGAGGAGGAAACCCTAGGGGTACATGGGCCTTGGGCCCAAAGTGGAGCGTCGCAGCGCACGTCAGATTCTGGTCGTAATCTTGTTTTGACGATTTCTGTTGATCCGTAAGGAATTTGTACATGTGACTGGATCTGTTGGAAAGCTCTCGTCGTTCTCTTGTCCGTAGAGTCCAAGAACGTCGAAAATGGACTTCGTATGTGGCCTGTACGTCCATTTGAAGTTGGACTACGCGCAAATGGCCGAACCGGACTCGCGGATGAATTGAGCTCACTTGTGGGCTGGCCTTGGAGCGACGTGGCTTGTGCGACCTTAGAGGTGTAGAGGCGCCTTTCTTGAGTACGTCTTGTGTTTGGGGAGGTGGCCAAGGTGGAGGCCGAACTTGTGGCGGCGACAGCACAAAATCCAGACGACCTATGTGCTGCCAGCTTTCGCGTCCTAGCCAAGGTGGCGGACGATGACATCTTGATGACCACCATGTTGATGTCGTCTTGGTCATAACCATGATGTACATGGTCTCATCAAGAACTATCATTTGAACTAGGAGATTTGGTTTATCTCAAGGTCATGCCATTCAAGGGATTGCAGAAATTTCAGGTGAAGGGAAAGCTATCTCCAAGGTATATTGGACCATTTAAGATAATGAAGAGAAAAGGGGAAGTATCATATAAATTGGAATTACCTTTGGGATTAGTAGGAGCGCATGATGTGTTCCATGTCTATCAACTCTGAAAATGTTTAAAGGAGCCTACTGACCACATAGAAGCACAAGATATATCATTGCAAAAGAATCTTACATACCAGGAACATCCAATCAAAATCATAGCCACTGATGAACATCAGCTTAGAAGAAAGAAGATCAAGTTATGTAAGGTTCAGTAGGGAAATCATTCAGAACAAGAAGCCACCTGGGAGAAGGAAGAAGATCTTCAGCAAGCCTATCCTTATATTTTCTTGTCTTAGATAAATCTTGGGGCGAGATTTCTTTAAGGAGGGTAGATCTGTAACTCCCTAGGTTTGGGGTGAAAATTCTTTTTCATAAAAAGTCTCTCCAAGATCAGCAAGATCAGCCTAGACTCATTCTATCCTAAGCCCCAAAAATCTCAAAAACTTCTCTATGGACCCAAATCAAGATCTGACTATCCAGATATGACCTACTATTTATCTTGAGTATAAAAGCCTTCAGAAGCTAGATCATATTCGATCTCTAACTCCCAGAATTATCAGTCTTAATCCATTTTCGAAAATGAATTTAATTGAATATCCTAATTACCTTAAATACCCTGAACTCCGATTTAATCAAATCTTGACCTATTCTAGACCAAATTATTCTTGGATTATGATCAAGGGTGTGCCAATACCTTAATCCAAAAAGTTGGCAGCCAGATTCCACTACTAAGAACATTTTCGTAAATCAGTCCATAAGGAATCGCAGATTAGTCCTTTTCTAATTTTCTAGAAGCCTGAAAAGACTAAAAGCAACAAATCAACTCCAAATCCTAATCTAATTCTGGGAACACTTTCGAAATGCTATTCAATACAAAATCTTCTTCTATGAGGATATCGAAATCTCACCCAAAGTCTCGGAATTTCAGTTTCGACAAAACTCAGATTCTAAATACCATAAATTACCCTATTTTCGTTTTCATTCAAAATCTGATCAAAAGTTCCAAATTTTGCCAAATATCTTTCTCAAACTATTTGTTGAATTATTCTAACCACATCAGTGAAATCATATTCGGCCTTAACCATCTATTTCTCAGAAATTGCAAATCGGTCCAAACCAATTTTCAGAAATTGCAATCTGGTCCGAACTCCTGTTTCGACCATACCCGCCGGCACGCCTTCGACTAGCGCCAGGCCTCGCCGTGATCTTCGTCGCCGGCCAAGCTCCACCCTCGCTCGTGCCCATGTGTGATTGTGCTTCCATGCGCGCACGTGTCCACGCCAGAGCCATCGCCGTGGTAGCACCAGTGACCAGTGACAACTGCGCCCGCTACCAGCAGCGACTGGGCTCCGGCAGCAACAACTTTGTCAGAAGTTTCACGCCACTTCGCCACGCTAGGCCAACTTTGTCCCCTCCGCTTTGCACCGGCCAGCGCCAAGTTCCAATGAGCCGTTCTTTGCTTCGACCAGCCGCTTCACTGGCACAATTTTCACTACCTCCAACCTCGCCAACTCCTTCCTGTGCCTATAAATAGCATCCCCCGACCAGCTTTGTCTGCACCAATGCTCTCCAGAGCTCCCATAGCCATTAAATCCACCTTTTTCTTCGTCTTCGTCTTCTTCTCCGGCGAGCGGCCATGGAGGAGCACGACGCTATATCAATCTACTGCATCAAATCCCAATTTGACTTGACCAGTAAGTGCCTTATGCTCACCTCATCATGCTGTAGCTCCTAATCGAACTCCGGTGGACCTCAACGCCGGTGATTGCCGTAAATTGTAAATGCCCTGTTCCAGCAATTGAACTCACTCTTGTCCAAATTAGCTTTCTCTGTAGTAGAACCAAATGATTACTAGAGCTTTTTGAGCAAACCTATCTGGCGAGAATTTGAATTGGAGCCCTAATTGAAGTTCTTCGTTTCTTCACGTGCTGTCGAGAACAGCTCACATCGTTGGCCCGCTCCACCCTATATTCGGCCAAACTGGCTACACCAATTCATTCCTTGTATCCCGTAGATGGTGTAGCCAAGCCCGTTTGACCTGCATTACCCTAAACTAGCATCATCTCCTTCCACTGCGATCTTCAAGTCCGGTGTCAACGCCGGCGAGCTCCAAACCTCAACCACAACGAGATTCCTCGCTCCAGCACCATCAGCACTACCCCAGGAGCAAAAGCCCACGATCAATTTTAGGTTTTATCATCTGTAGCTTGCTGTCACCGTAGCCCACTTCTGGTCCTCAAAGCCGTCGACTTTGACCTCGTTGGTCCTCAAAGTCGACGACTTCGACCTTGCCGTTCGCCGTCGTCTGGCCATCTTCTCAAAATTTACTTTGCCAGCAGCTTCGCCTTGACTTCACCTACCCATTTGACAAAGTTGGCAAAGAAACGCTTGAGCAAATCGATCAAATTTTTAAACCCTAGAAAATGGCAGTGCGCATACACTCAGTTCACTGTGCACAAGGTTCTTTTTGCTTCATTTCGCACCAAATGCCTTAAGATAAACTTGTTTTGTCCATCAGAAATCCTCTAAAGCACTCCTATGCCATTCTAGACTTTGTCAGGCCGCGCGTCGAATGTCAATCGACTGACATTCGCTGTTTTTAGCAAACCAGCAGCGAACCGAATGTCAAATCTTATGCCTTGAAACCCTAATAACCTCTAGTACTCAATCTTAGCCAAGATTCCTTGAAACCCTAGAGTTTTGACTTAGTTCAGCCTGCAGTCTCAATCAACTTCAGCATCGTTCATATATTCTTTTAAAGTATATCTGCATATAGATCATAAAACATTTGAATATAATTAGTAATCATTGTGTGTTTGATTTGTTGTTGAGTAGATCCAGAAGTAGAGTTCAAAGACTTCACTGCCGACCCGATACCACCTGCAGAGTTGCTATGATATGACCTTGAATATAAGTAGTATTGCATGTGAAAGAATGGTTGAAATATGAATTGGCAGTACTAGGCCGGATGCCAGTGAAATGTGAAATGATCTACTAGTGAGCCATAAACTAATATACACATATATATGTATATTCATGAAATAGAACCTTAGCCGTGACCAGAGTTTGGTATGGAATGGTGGTGGCACTGGATGTGCAGGGTTGTGGATGGTTTAGTCACTGGCATATAAGGACTAGAACCTTGTGTTGTGCTTCTAGTAGCATGACAAACGTGCTAACCGCAAGACTGGTATGGGACAGGCTTGAACAAGTAAGTATGCGGATCGCACATGAAACTCTGCATGAGATGGAAAGTGGTGCACGATTTGACACAGAGTGCCACTAGTACAGAAATGCAGTCTACTAACCCCTATCTTCTATCGGTTATTAGCGATTTAGTAGAAAACCGTTAGGAAAGGTGCCTCGCGATCATAAAAGGCATAAGGAAGGTATTTTTCCTATCGGTTTGTAAGAAACCTACCATTAGAAGAAGCCAAATGATTTACTCTAGCGGTGATGAACATATTTACCGTTAGAAGAGATGCATAAGTACTAATGGGAGGATGTTGTGTACCGTTAGAGCTGGTCGACTTCTACAAATAGTTTTATTCTATCGGTATAGTATTTATATACCGTTAGAATATATCACAAATTCCTATCGGTATCCTGTTGTGAACAGATTGAATAGTTCATCTACGACAAATAGTTTTATTCTATCGGAACGGTATCTTTATACCGTTAGAATATATCACAAATTCCTTATAACTGTTCTTCTTCAAATAGTTTTATTCTATCAGTAATGTATGTTTATACCGTTAGAAGATAGCACAAATATTTTAGAACTGTTCGCCTTCTGTCGATGATTTGGACTCGGAGTCCTCAGCCGAACTTATGCAAAATTTGTAATAGCGAGACCTTTCAAGATGACCCTCCGGGAAGGTATGTAGGAATATGGAGAACAGGAGCACAGAGAGGTTTATACAGGTTCGGGCCCTCGATGGTGGGAGTAATAGCCCTACGTCCTGTTAGGATTTCACTATAAGTAGTAAAGATTTACAAGATGGCGGAAAAAGACCTTCACAGGCGAAGGTTCTTCCTATGTCTGTGTACAGAAAGAAGCCTGGGAGGCTTATAAAAGCTATCCAATCTAGGCCGTAGACTTGGCTATTTGAGTTGTTGAGATGTGTTGTATCTCACTTTGATCAGAGGCGTTGATCTTTTTCTTGTCCTCTCCTGTTTGATGCTTCTTGGCGCCCTTTTATACTAGTTGAAAGGATGTCATGCCGTAACTGCATTAGACAGTTGCTTGGAAGCAGTTTAGAGAACCGCTATTAACTTCCACACAGGTTTAACACGTGTTATTCATGGATAACTACACGTATTAACCTCCTGACTGTTATTCCTCCACGTGGAAGAATCTTCGGGATACTTGGGATATTCCTACTACAGGGACAGGTGAATCCCCAGTACCCTGGTCGAAAGTGCTCTGACCGCGGGATGTCGCCTGACTGCGTAATATCGCCAACATTCTGTTCGGGCATAGCATACGAACTCCTGACCGCACACTATCTACAGTCTGATCGCGCAAAGCCTACGACCTCGGGCTGATGCTTCTCCGAATGACTTGAGTTCGCACCACCAGGCACGTGTCTGGCTCGAATCTGTCCTGAACCAACAGTGCATTTATTTGAAATGACTCGGGTGTCAATCCTCGTCAGCTAGCCCCCAAATTCGAAGAAAACGAAGAGACGTGTTTATTTCGAATTTTTAAAGACATGCATCGGATTTTTAACCCGACTCCTCAAATCCCCCGCTTAGTGGCGCACTAAGTGGGACGGTTAGTTACCCAAGACAGGTTCTGGGTATTACGTGACAGGTAGTGATAGCACTGAAAAAACATTTCTTAACCCGAGATAAAAATTGTAAATGCTTTAAAAACCCGAAGCGTCCGAAAAATGAACCGTCATCTTGGCGGCTATAAATTCTGAAACCTTTGAATCATAATGTCGTGGTACTGCGAATACCCCAGCAGGTTTTGAGAACAATCCTAGCGAAGATTACGCGGCGCGGGTTGACCGGATGACCGGTCCTCCCCCGCCGGACAAGCACAAGAAATGACACACGGATTTATACAGGTTCGGGTCCCAGTGGGGGCCCTAGTCCTGTCGGCGCGCTCCCGACCGGAGTCGGCTGGGGAGGCTCTCTCCAAGGGAGAGGCCTCCGGAGCACACATGTTAGTTTTTAGCTATTCCAACAAATGAATCACTTGCTTACAACTGAGGGGTACAAGGGCTATTTATAGCCCCAAAAAGAAGCAAAAAGCCTAAACTACCCCGGAAGCCACCGTCAGATTGAGGGGTAGGAACGTCCTTCTCCCGGTCAAGCGTCTTGGATGCTTGACAGGTGGTCGCTGATTCCCGAGGCGCTCCTCGCGTGACCTGTATGTGATAAACAACTCGAGACTTTACCTTGAGGAGGGCGATGAGGCCCGGGCCATGCGCCGGAGGCCAAGTCCCGGGGGCCAAAAGGCGGCGCCCGGGGAGGCACCGGAGGCCAAGTGCCCGGGCAAATGGCGGCGCCCGGGACGGCGCCGGAGGCCAGGTCTGGCCAAAAGGCGGCGCCCGGGGAGGCACCGGAGGCCAGGTCCCCGGGGGCCAAAAGGCGGTGCCCGGGGAGGCATCGGAGGCCCAGTCCCCGGGCAAATGGCGGCGCCCGAGACGGCACCGGGGGCCAGATGGCGGCGCCCGGGGAGGCACCGGAGGCCAAGTCGCCGGGCAAATGGCGCCGCCCGGGATGGCGCCGGAGGCCAGGTCCCGGGGGGCCAAAAGGCGGCGCCCGGGGAGGCACCGGAGGCCAGGTCCCCGGCCAATGGCGGCGCCCGGGGAGGCACCGGAGGCCAGGTCCCTGGGGACCAAAAGGCGGCGCCCGGGGAGGCACCGGAGGCCCAGTCCCTGGGCAAATGGCGGCCCCCGAGACGGCACCGGGGGCCAAGTCCCGGGGGCCAAATGGCGGCGCCCGGGAAGGCACCGGAGGCCAAGTCGCCGGGCAAATGGCGCGCCCGGGACGGCGCCGGAGGCCAGGTCCCGAGGGGCCAAAAGGCGGTGCCCGGGGAGGCACCGGAGGCCAGGTCCCCGGGCCAATGGCGGCGCCCGGGGAGGCACCGGAGGCCCAGTCCCCAGGCAAATGGCGGCGCCCGGGGCGGCACCGGAGGCCAAGTCCCGGGGGCCAAATGGCGGTGCCCGGGGAGGCACCGGAGGCCCAGTCCCCGGGCAAATGTGGCGCAACTTACCTGGACTTAGTTCCGCGGAGATTTCCCCCAACACCAGCCTCCCATGCCCCCCGGGGACGATGCTCGAGTCCCCGGTGGGTATGGTACATGTTACCGGGAAAATCTCCGGACCAAGTCACCGGAGCCGTGACGCTTCGGTTTCCGTGCCAGACGCTTATGGCCCCGCCGTCTCGCCATAAATGCGCTCGCGGTTCGAACCGACGCCTCGATTCACGCACCAGTGCCTTCGTTTCCCGCGCACGGTTTGAACTTCAATCGTCCAGATTGATCCGCGGGGTGCCACGTGGCACCCATCTAGATCACGGCTCGCCTCTATAAATAGGGCCTTGGGGGGCCCGGTGACTTCATTCCAAACTTCCACAGCTCGTGATTTTTAGCTCTCCCGGTAGCTCTCTCCCGGCAGCTCTTCCCGGTAGCTAGCGCCTGGTAGCTTAGCCTCCTGAAAAGTTAGTCTCTAAGAAAAACTAACCTGATGGCACCGAAGGGTCGAGCGAAGGCGACCGAGGTGCCCCCGGAGGAGGTCGCTATAGACTTCCTTTGGGCGTCCGAGTTCACGGCCGAGGACGCCGAGTCCTTGGTCGAACGCGGCGTCGTCGAGGACGGGGACATTCGAGTCCCCGTGAAGAAAAACGGAGCCCCCCACCCCAGGCCCGGAGAGGTCGTGGCCTTCGAGGCCTTCCTGGAGGCGGGGCTCTGGCTCCCGGTGCATCCCATGCTCCGGGAGTTCCTGAAGGAGTACGGGGTGGCGCTCAACCACCTCACCCCGAACGCCATAGTCCGGATGGGGATCTTCATCTGGCTCTTTGAGACGGCGACCGGGAGGGAGCCCACGCTACGCGTCTTCCGGTACTTTTACGAGCCGGCGGCGCAGAGCTCCCACCTGGTGAAGGGGGGACCTAAGTCCCCCTTCGGCTCGGTGATGGTGCAGATGCTGCCGTCCCGGGTGGCCGACTACCCGGCGGCAGCCTCCCGGGACCATTGGGGCGATTGGATCCGAAGGTGGTTCTACCTCCGGGTCCGGGACGACGGGGTGACGTACGCCTCGGAGCCCGCCTCCTACAGCAGGTCCTCCGCGCCGAAGCCTCCGGTGTGGACGGACGAGGAAATCGAGCTCCTCGGCAAGGTGATCATCTCCCGGAAGACCCGCTCTATGCGGGACGCCGCCGAGGAGATGATGCTCCTGAGGATCTCCCCCTTCGCGCGCGGGAGGAGGGGGACCGGTATGGGCCCGGAGCAGCGTCCCCCGGTCAAGCCGGTGACCCGACGTAAGTCCCGGCGACCTGCTTCATTGTATTTATGACTTTTTGAAAATTTGACTAACTCTTTACCTCTTGTAGTCCGGCCATACCCGGCGGCACGGGAGAAGGCGGAGAACCTCCTGGGGAGGCACTTCGCCGATGAGCACGAGCGCGTCGTGCACCTCGTGGGGGAGGGCCCTCCCCGGAACCTGGTGGCTAAGGCCTACGGGCTGAAGCTCCCGGAGAGGAAGCCCCTCCCCACCCCCGGCTCGCACAAGCGGGGGAAGGACGCGGCTGGGGGCTCTGAGCCTAAGAAGGCTAGAGTTCAAAAGACCCCCGGCCCGTCGACGACGCCGGCGGCCACTCCGGTGAAGCCCCGGGACGAGACCCCCGGGACCGAGCGCGCCCGGGCGCCAGCAAGGAAGGAGCCAACACCCCCTCCCCCGAAGAGCCCCGTTGAGGCTCGGGGGAAGGAACCGGCCGCGGACGGGGCGGCCTCCGACTCGGCGAACTACGCCCCGTCGCCGCCATCGGTAGCGGCCCCGCCACCACCCCCGGCCCCCTTGGAGCCATAGAAACTGGAGGTGAGGTTCGCGGAGGCCTCACCTCCGCGGATGGAATGGCCCGTGGACGAGGGGGGAGCCCCTCGGTCTACGAGGTCCCGCCGGAAGTGGGGGCCCCGGGGGCCCTCCCGCTCGGAAAGGGGAAGGATCTGATGGTCCCCCCGGCGAGGGACCCCTTCCGGGACTTCCTCGGCCACTTCCTCGGGGGGCACCACCGCAACGAGGACGACGATGACCGCCACCCCAACCGAGGGCGCGCCGGGCGCCCAAGTCCGGGAGCGCGTTACCGGCCGCACCGGGACAAGCGCCGGGCGGGAGACCCCCCTGCTTTCCGCAGGGGAGGTCGAACGTTACGCGGAAGGCCTGCAGACCCCGAAGGTCCAGGCCTTCGTCGCGGGGGGGACGCTCCACGATCGCTTCACGGAGCTTCGGTCCCTCCAAGCCCAGGTATTCACCCGAAGCGGTTGTCGCTTTCCTTTGGTTCCTACATTCAAAATTTTTCTAACTCTGGAATTTATAGGGGACGGCGATTACCTGGGGCGTCGAGCAGAGCGTCATCCGGCTGCTCAAGGACGTGGAGGACAGGGCCGCCTCCTTCCTGGGCCAGCGGGACGAAGCTCTCCAGGAGCTGGCCCTGGTCCGGGCCCAAGTTCACGTCTCGGAGACGGTGAATGGCCGCCTCTGAGAGGAGGCGAAGGTGAGGAGGGAGGCCTTCCGGGAGCTCGAGGGATCGAGCGTCCGGGCGGTGGTGGACGTGGGCCGCTCTGTCCGTTCGGCCCTTGAGAGCCTTGGCGTAAGCCTAGGCTCCGGGAGCAGCTCGGAGGTGCCCCCGGCGACCCTCGTGGAGGCCGTGCGTTTTCTCAATACGCAGGTCTCCGTCATCCCGGAGGCGGCTGACGCCCTGGCTCGGGGCCGGGCGATCCCCGTCGTTGCCGCCGCAGCCGGGCTCGTCGAACACCGGGGAGTGGCGCCCGGGCGATCGGGGGCCGCATCCCGCGGAGTTTCCCCGAGTTCTTCGAGCCTTCACGCCAGGAGGTGGAGTAGCTCGCCGGGGGCTTCTACGACCGGATCATCTGGGCGAGATTCCCGGCACCGGCGCCTCCGGCGGTGGACGTTCTGGCCCCGGCCTCGGAGGAAACCCCCCAGGGGGAGGACGCCAATGAAAATGTATGAGCCTCCCCCCGGGTCTTAGTTAGGGCCCTTTTTGTTTTCTTAGGTTTTGCTCCCGGTAGCTTCTTAGAAGAAGCCCCGGACACTTGTACAAAAACATTTTGAATGCAATAGAGTTAGAAATTTTTCTAAGTCTTTGAATTGAATGCATTGTTACCAGGGTTCCCGGGAGGTTACTCCCGGGCGAAGGTCCAGGAGGGTCTCCCCGGGGGACGCCCAAGCGGCTTTAATCTTGCTAAGCCTCGTCTCCGAGAAGCGCGACGAGGACAGCGTCCGGGAGCCGATCCGGTTGAGGTGGCATCCGGAGTGGCACTTGGACAATTTTGACAATCATCGCGCCGAATTGTCCCCTCCGCGACCGGGGTTCCGGATGGTCCCCCCACTTTGCATTCTTCCACCGGCGGGATACGAGTTCTGACCTAAAGGTGTGCTCCGGGACGCTCGGCGCCCCGTGCGCGCATTGTACTGGGACTTGACCCGGGAACTAGCGGAGAGCCTCCGGGAGTATTAGGCGTAGGAGCCTTAGAACGTAGAGAATCCCCCGGGTTAGAACCCGAGTTGTATCATTTCCGGAGCCCACCGGAGGGGGAGGATGTCCTCCGAGTTTGACGATGAATAAAGCTGTATTGTTGCTTCTTCTTTCATTGTCTTTTTATTTTTTCTTCTTGGATGGTCTGGACGACTCCTTTTCACAAGAATGAGCTAAGTTTGCTCGTGGGCGGTGCGGTCGACACCCGGGGGTTCCTTATCCCCACCGCCAACATCGGCCGGAGGATAGCTCCGCGCGCTGTGGGGGTAGCAAGGCCCCCGGGGTGGAAGTGACCTGTAGCATAGAAATTTTTCTAAGTTAGAAAATTTTAAATCGACGTTTCCAAGGGAAAGACCTTCCGGGAGACAATCGTCCGGTCGCCGTGAGAACGGGGAGCCGGGAATAAGGCCTCGTCTGGAAGAAACATCCAAGAAAACCTGATGAGATTTCCGGAGGCGGGCTTCCTAGGAGATGATCATCCGGTCACTGTGAGAATGGGGAGCCGGGAATAGGTTCTCCGGGGAAGAAATGTCTGGGAAATCCGTAACTTCTCCGGGAGACAATCGTCCGGTCGCCGTGAGGACGGGGAGTCGGGAATTGGGTCTTCGGGAGGCAATCATCCGGTCGCCGTGAGAACGGGGAGCCGGGAATAAGGTCGCCGGGAACCAAATATCCAAAAATGCCGTTAGACGTCCCACTGGGGAGAGCGTCTACTCCCGGAGGAGGAAGAGATATCCATGAAAGACATTAGACGTCCCACTGGGGAGAGCGTCTACTCCCGGAGGAGGAAGTGCCCGAAGACGGGTCTTGAGTGTTTGGGCAGGGGACTAGTCTCCCAAAGTGACTCGTTACCACGGCCGTTGGGGACCGGGTTGCCGCTTACACCCTCAGTCCACGAGGGCTGATCGTAAGCCGCCCTACAGGAGGGACTTGCTGGGTCTGGGCCCACTTCCTCGCGGGGAGGGCATCCTCACGGGGAGGGCTTCCTCACGGGGAGGGCATCCTCACTGGGAGGGCGTCCTCGCGGGGAGGGCATCGCCGGTAGGGGCGGTAATGAGAAGAACCTGCAAAGAGGCAGTTGAAAAGCAAGACCTATGTATTGCTAATAAAATGAGGTACAGTGCCTCCCCCTGTGAAGTCGTGAAAGGGGAGGAAAAGGTAAGTACAGTGTCCCTCCTCCCCCTCCGGCATGATCGCTCCGGGGGAGGAGACAGGCTCGTAAGGCTAAACATAGAACTTGCGAAGTAAACGCAAGTTCTACGTGTGCTTCAGCTCCTGCTCTTGAAGGTTGGAGAGCTTATAAGCCCCCGAGCCTAGGACCACGGAGATCCTGTAGGGGCCCTCCCACTTGGGGGAGAGCTTCCCCTGGGCTTGGGGGTCTGTGACGCGCTTGAGGACAAGGTCCCCAAGGCGGAAAGCTCTCTCGCGCACGCGCTGGTTGTATGCGCGAGCCATCTCTTGCTCGTAGATGGCGTGGCGGAGGAGCGCTCGGTTGCGTTCCTACTCCACGAGGTCGATCTCCAGGCACTGGTTCGCCTCGTTGGCCTGGTACGCTGCGGGCGTGGCTCCCTCCAGGAGCTCGACCCGCAGTGACCGGAAGCCGATCTCCGGGGGGAGGACTGCCTCCGCCCCGTAGACCAGGGAGAAGGGAGTACGTCCCGTCGCCCGGGACGGGGTCGTGCGCATGGAGCAGAGGATGCCAGGGAGCTCCTCTGCCCATGCACCCCGCTTAGAAGCAGTTTGCTCGAGCCTCCGGCGCAACCCCTGTAGGATCACGCCGTTGACCCTCTCGACAGCCCCATTGCTCCGGGGATGGGCCACTGAGGCGAAGTGGATGACAAGCCCCAGGCTTTCGCAGAATTCCCAGAAATAAGCCGAGTCGAATTGGGTCCCGTTGTCCACGGTGATTTCCCGGGGGACACCAAAACAACATACGACGTTTTTCCAGAAAAACCGCTGGACGGCCCGGGACGTGATGCTGGCCAAAGGCTCGGCCTCAACCCACTTTGTAAAATAGTCGACTGCGACTACCGCATACTTGTATCCTCCGGGCGCTGGGGGGAAGGGCCCTAAGAGGTCCATCCCCTAGCGCACGAAGGGCCAAGTGATGGGGATTGTCTGCAGCGCTATAGGGGGGACGTTCGAGCCCTTGGCCATCTTCTGGCATGCTTCGCACGCGGAGACAAGGTCTCGCTCTTCGCGCATGACCGTAGGCCAGTAGAAACCCTGACGGAGGGCCTTGGCCGCGATGGCACGCGGGGCTAGGTGAGAACCACAGCTCCCCGCGTGAATGTCTTCGAGAAGTTGAAGTCCCTCCGGCTGGGGGAGGCAACGCAGGAGGGCGGAAGCCCCCCGCTTGTAGAGCCTCCCCTCCAGCAGGAGATATGCCCGGGCTTTAGCCCGGAGTCGTTTAGCCTCGGTCTCACTAGGAGGGTCCCCCTCCCCCTTAATGAACGAGATGAGGGGGTCCATCCAGGGCGGAGTCCGGGTGATCTCGGTGACCTCCGGGACATGAGGCTCGTCGCCCGTGTCCGGGGAGGCCACCAAGGGCTTCGTGATGATTTCCAAAAACAGCCGCCTTGGGGAGCGATTCCCGGGCGCTTGCCGCCCGGGCCAAGGCGTCGGCCCGGTCATTGTCCCTTCGCGGGATATGCTGGGCCTCGAGGCCGTCGAAATGCCTCTCCATCTTTCGCACTTCCTGCAAATAAAGACTTAAGTTTGCGTCATGGCACAGGTAAGACTTGTCCATTTGGCAAACTACGAGCTGAGAATCTCCCTTGACTAGGAGGTGCCGGATTCCCAGGGAGCGCGCAAGGCGCATCCCGAGGAGCAACGCCTCGTATTCGGCGACGTTGTTGGTTGTGGGGAACTCGAGCCGCGCGGCGTACTCGAGTTCCTTCCCCTCGGGGCTCCGGAGGACTACTCCCGCACCAGCCCCGGCGAGACACAGTGACCCATCGAACATGAGAGTCCAATGATCACTGCGTCGGGGCGGCACAGGGAGGTCTTCGTCCCCGGACCCAGAGGTGGGAGTCCACTCTGCGACGAAGTCGGCGAGGACCTGCGACTTGATGGCGGAGCAGCCGGTAAGGGACAGGGAGAAGGGGGCGAGCTCGGCCCCCCACTTCCCGATCCGGTCGGTGGCTTCTTTGTTCCGCAGTACCTCCCCCAGGGGGAGGGACGACGGGACGGTGATGGGGTGCCCCAGGAAGTAATGGCGAAGCTTCTGGGACGCCATCAGGAGGGCGTAGCACATCTTCTCCATCTCCGTGTACCGAGTTTTGGCCCCTTGGAGGGCTTCACTCATGTAGTACACGGGACGCTGCTGCCCCCCTTGCTCCTTCACCAAGACTGCGCTGACGGCGACGGGGGTCGCGGCGAGGTAGAGGAGCAAGGGCTCTTCTGGAGACGGACTCACGAGCATTGGAGGGCTCGTGAGGTACTTCTTGAGGTCGTCGAACGCCTCCTGGGCCTCGGGGGTCCAGCGGAACCCCTTGAGCCCTCGGAGGATCTTGAAGAACTGGAGGCCCCGCTCCCCCGACCAAGGAGCGGTTAGAGATTTGAGTTTACCACTACGTGGATTAGGGGTGATTGGCAAATCACCGAGACCACGGAATATATCCTTGTGTTGAAATTGTGCTTTGTTCATCTTGTGTTATTTATTTGCTCTCATTATCTATAAATTGCTTGTTTTATTGATAATTTGTTAAAATCGCCTATTCACCCCCCTCTAGTCGATATCCTAGATCCCTTTCAATTGGTATCAAAGCTAGGACTCCTTTTTAAATTATTTAACCATCCCGGAGTGGGATAAAAGATGGCTAGTGAGGGTCGGATCAATATTGGCAAACCACCACTCTTTGATGGATCTAACTATACTTATTGGAAAACTAGAATGATGGTTTATCTTAAAGCCATGGGTGGAAAGATTTGGAAAGTGGTGGATGAGGGCTTTGCAATTCTTGATGATGATGACATGACTAACCTAGATAGAGATAATGCCTTAGCTAATGCTCAAGCCATGAATGTTCTTCATAGTGCTCTAAATCTAGGTGAATTCAATAGAATTTGTAAACTTGAAATGACCCATGATATTTGGAGAAATCTTATGGATATTCATGAAGGAACCTCGATGGTCAAGGATGCTAAATTATTTATCCATAAGGGCCAATTTGAAAAGTTTGCTATGTTGCCCAATGACGATGTATCGGAGATGTTTAACTGATTAAATAACATAGTAAATGAGTTGAAAGGGCTTGGTATGGATGTCACAAATGTGGAATTTTGTCATAAATTTCTTAGAGCTTTACCTACAAAATATGATACAATTGTAACCTTACTTGTGCGTTCAAACTTGAAGAGTGTGACTCCGTTGGAAGTCTTGAGTGAGATTCTCACCCATGACATATTCAAGAAATCTCAAGAAGAAGTGAAAGATGAGGCTTCCGACTCCAAGAAGAAAAACATAGCACTCACAGCTCAAGCCTCCAAAAGGGAAGACAATGAAGAGGAAACTGATGAGAGAGACACCGATGAGGAAATGGCTCTCTTTGTGAGAAGGTTCAAGCGGTTCATGAAGAAAAGATATCAAGGGAAGTTCTTCAAGAAAGGACAAACATCCAAGAGGAACCCATTTGAAGAGAGAAGATGCTTTGATTGAGGTGAAAAGGGTCACATCTCCGCACAATGCAAAAACAAGGAAGAAGAAAAATCGGTGAAGAAGAAGTACGAAAAGGAAGGAGAAAGCAAGAAGAAGGTTTTCAAGAAATATTATAAGAAGAAGAAGGATGGACAAGCTTGCTTCATTGAATGGGATTCGGATGCTTCAAGTTCCGATTCCGAAGATGAAGATGAAACATCACCCAAAGGACTCGCCGGGGTGGCTATCAAGGAAGCTCCATCTCTATTCTCCACTCCTCATTGCCTCATGGCTAAAGGAGAATCAAAGGTATCCTGTGATGAAGATGAATATACTTATGATGACCTAGTTGAGATTATCACCGGTTTTGATGACTATATGAGTAAAGAGAAAGAAAAATTCAAGGAATTGAAGAAGAGATACAAAACTGTTCAAAATTCCTATGAGGAGCTAAACACATCTCATGAGAGTCTCAAAGAAACTCATGAGATGCTTAAGGAAGCTCATGACTCACTAATTACTCATAAAGCCAACAAAACGGGTAATGAAATAGGCATCACTTGCAATATTTTGAGTGACTTGCCCATGATGTCTACTTCTAGCATATCTACATCTTGTGAAGATTTAATTGAATTCCCATCTAGACCTGAAATTGATGATAATGTGCTTAGTCTTGAAAACAATGAACTTAAGGACAAAATTGAAAAACTAACCAATGATCTAGCTAAATGCTATGTAGGAGAATCAAAATTAAGACATCTTCTAGATAGTCAAAGGTTCTCCTTAAGAAAAGGACTAGGCTACATTCCTAAAAAGGGAAAACATGCATTTGTTCCATCTAAAACCGTATTTGTAAAAGAAAAGGGATATTGCAACAAATGTAAAAGTTTAGGTCACATTGAAAAGAATTGCCATGCTAGCAAAAGTAATTCATCTCTGATATTCAATTCTTGCTATGTTGGGGGAAATCTCCACGCGTTCAAGTCCAGGTGAGCTCATGATTGCCCGGGGACAGTGGCCTCCGGTGCCTGCCCCGGGCGCCGCCTTTTAGGCTCCTGGGACCGTGCCTCCGGTTCATGTCCCGGGCGCCGCCATTTGGCCCCCGGGACCGTGCCCCCCGGGCATGTCCCGGGCGCCGCCATCTGCCCGGGGACAGTGGCCCCCGGTGCCTGCCCCGGGCGCCGCCATCTGGCCCCCGGGACCGTGCCCCCCCGGGCATGTCTCGGGCGCCGCCATCTGCCCGGGGACAGAGGCCGCCGGTGCCTACCCCGGGCGCCGCCATTTGGCCCCCGGGACCATGCCCCCCGGGCATGTCCCGGGCGCCGCCATCTGCCCGGGGACAGTGGCCCCCGGTACCTGCCCCGGGCGCCGCCATTTGGCCCCCGGGACCGTGCCCCCCGGGCATGTCCCGGGCGCCGCCATCTGCCCGGGGACAGTGGCCCCCGGTGCCTGCCCCGGGCGCCGCCATCTGGCCCCCGGGACCGTGCCCCCCCGGGCTTGTCCCGGGCGCCGCCATCTGCCCGGGGACAGAGGCCGCCGGTGCCTGCCCCGGGCGCCGCCATTTGGCCCCCGGGACCGTGCCCCCCGGGCATGTCCCGGGCGCCGCCATTTGCCCGGGGACAGTGGCCGCCGGTGCCTGCCCCGGGCGCCGCCAATTGGCCCCCGGGACCGTGACCCCCGGGCATGTCCCGGGCGTCGCCATGTGCCCGGGGACAGTGGCCTCCGGTGCCTGCCCCGGGCGCCGCCTTTTGGGCTCCCGGGACCCTGCTCTCCGGAAGGGGTCCCGGACGTCACCGCCCTCCTAAAAGGTAAAATCCCTGTTTGTTTATCACGTGCAGGTCACGTGAGGGACGCCTCGGGAATCAGCGACCACCTGTCAAGCATCCAAGACGTTTGACCGGGAGAAGGACGGTCCTACCCTTCAATCCGACGGTGGCTTCCGGGGTAGTTTAGGTTTTTTGCTTCTTTTTGGGGCTATAAATAGCCCTTGTACCCCTCTGTTGTAGAGGTCAGTTCATTATTATTTGGAATAGCTAATCTCACAGACGTGCTCCGGAAGCCTCTCCCCCGGAGAGAGCCTCCCCAGCCGACTCCGGTTGGGAGGGCGTCGACAGTACTAGGGCCCCCACCGGGACCCGAACCTGTATAAATCCACGTGTCAATTCTTGTGTTTGTCTGGCGGGGGAGGACCGGTCACCCGGTCAACCCGCGCTGCGTGATCTCCGCTAGGATCGTCTTCAAAACCTGCCGGGGTATTCTTAATACCACGACAGCTGGCGCCGTCCGTGGGGACCCGTGACGAATCGCCATGGCTCCTCCGAGAACAAGGGCCCGCGCCCTTCCCGGTGACGCCGGTCCCGGTGACCTGGCGCCACCCGTCCGGGACGCTGCTGTTCCGGCGCTTCCGTCCGGAGGCGACCATTCCCAGGTACCGCCTCCCACCTTTCCTCTCAATCTAGGCGCCTCCACCTCCGGGTCGCTCCCGGCGGCCGCGGGGACCTCGGCCGGGACGAGTTTCCCCCCGACGGCTCCCCCGGCTCCCGGGGATGCCCTGCTGGAGGCTCTCGTGGAGGGCCAGCTCCGCGCCCAGCGCTCTATGGACGAGCTCCTTAGTGTGTTGGCGCGGCCCTCGGCCCCCACATTTTCGTCGCTCCCGTATCCGGGGATCACGCCCCCGTTTATGGGATACCCAGCGGCCCCTCCGGCGTCAGGGGGGCTGTCTACCCCGTATAATCCCGCTGGGGGGTTCCCTCCCCCCGCGGGATATATTTCCGGACACTTCTCGGCACCCGGGCCTGTCCCGGTGCCGGGAGGCTATTTCATGCCCAGGCCCTTCGTGGCACCAGGGGGGTACCCCGTCCCCGGCTCGCTTCCGGGGCTGGGGGGTCATTTCATGCCGGGGGCTATTCCTACGCCGGGAGCCAGTCCCGCCCCCCGCGTTGCGTTTACCGCACCGGGGCCGGCCGACAGAGCAGCTCCCGTGCCTCAGCGAATTTCCCCCCGCATTGGCTCCCCAACCCAGGACGTCGCCGAGGGGGCTCACCTCCCACTGGTTCCGGATGTCACAGGGGCTTCCCCCTTTCCGGTCCCGGTCGTTGCCACGGGGGCCCCCTCTTCGGATCCAAACGCCGCTCCGGGCGCCCCCTCCCCGGTTCCGGATGGTGCAGGGTCTCCCCCCTTTCTGGTCCCGGGTGCCGTCGCAGGGGGCTCCCCCCAGCAGGTCCCGGTAGCCCCCGGGCCGGCTGCCACAGTGCAGGAGCTCCCTCCCCCAGCGAAGCAGATCCGCTTCTCCCGGGGGGAGGTCGAGCGAATGCATTCTCCCAGCCCCGGTCGTTGTCGCAGGGAGCCTCGCTCTCGCACCGGTCGAGGGAAGAGACCAGCCGAAGAACCATCCTCCCCGGAGGGAAGCCCGGACGTCCGGGAAATCAGTCCCGGCCCGGAAGAGAAGCGTCGTCACCACCACTCCGGTGGCCCTCTTGGGCCGCTACCTGACTCGGATAACGAGGGGGCGTCCCCCGTTAAAGAAGACAGTGACTGGGGCTCCCCCCGGGAAGTGCAGGGGGCGAACCAGCCCCTGTGTCGAAGACTCCGCAGCATCCGATGGCCGCGGCCCTACCGTCCCCCGCACATCGAGCATTATAATGGCGAGGCGGACCCTTACGAGTTCGTACAGATCTACTCCACCGCCATCTCCGCGGCGGTGGGGGACGAGAGTGTCCAATGCAACGTCTTCCCCCTCTACCTCACCGGCATTGCCCGCTCCTGGTTTTACAATCTGAAGGCGGGCTCCATCAAGTCTTTCTCGCAGCTCAAGCGGGAGTTCTGTGCCAACTTCCAGGGGAACTACGTGCGTCCCCTGGACTCCTCGCAGCTGTATACTGTCCGGCAGAGAACTGGGGAGACCATCAGAAGCTTCTTCAAGCGCTTTGCCCAGGTGAAGAGCAAAGTGGCCCACGTCCCCGACTCTACGGTCATCGAAGCCTGCAAAAGCGGCATCCTCCCGGGGGAGCTCCACCGAAGGCTCTCCCGGAGCTGCCCCTCTTCCGCCGACGAGCTCTTCAACGTGCTCGAAAAGTACGCTCGGGCGGAGGAAGACGACATCTGGAAGAAGACCCAGGGGGCTCCTGCCCCCGCCGAGCGGGGGGCCCGGGATCCCCCCAGGCGCCCCAGGCAGGGGGGCCATAGCGAACCACGGCCTCGGGACACTTTTGTCCTCGAGGGCGGAGGCGGCTCGCGCGACCCCCCGAAGGGCAACCGCCCCTTTCCCAAGCCGAGAGGCCGTGGGGGAGGACAGTCTTCGCGCGGCCGCGAAGGCCCCGCGGGGAGAAGCCGGGAAGGACCGTGGTGCAGCTTCCACGGGTCCAGTACCCACGCCACCCGAGATTGCCACCAGCTGCTGCAACACTTCGCGGCATTCCTCGACCAGCGCGGGCAGGGGGGGGGACTCCGGCCTCCTTGCCCCCTCGGCCAGCTGTTCTGGCCCTTCCCGCTCCCACGGGGGGGCAGCAGGTGCAGGAGGGGGAGCCTTCAGACGCTCTCCCCTTTCAAACTTCTCAGCGCCGCATCAACGTCATCGTAGGGGGGTCCGCCTCCGGGCGGGATTCCAAGCGCCAGCGCAAGGAGTACGCGCGAGAAGTTAAGGTAGTGGGGGTGCTACATGCGTCCGTGCCGCCCAAGTGGTCGGACGTCCCCCTCACCTTTACGGCGGAAGACGCGCGAGGGGTTCGCTTCCCCCACAACGACGCGCTCATTGTCTCCGCGACAATCTACAACTGCCACTTGGCCCGCATCCTCGTGGACGGCGGAAGCTCCGCTGACGTCCTGTTCCTCAAAACCTTCAAGGAAATGCAGGTGGATAAGAAGCTCCTGCAACCAGCGGCAAGGCCTCTACAAGGGTTTGTCCCGGGGAAGGCGATCCACCCCGTGGGCAAGGTGGATCTCCCGATCACCTTCGGCACCCCGGAGAACTACCGGACCGAGCTAGTCCGCTTCGACGTAGTGGACCTCCCCTCCTCCTACAATGTGATTATGGGGAGGACTACGATCAATCGGCTGGGGGCTGCCACCCACCAAAACTACTTGTGCATGAAGATCCCCGGGCCGCATGGCGTGATCAACGTCCGGGGGGATCAAGACATGGCCCGTGCTCTATACGAGCGAGCTGCTACCACAATAGGAAGCGTCAACCTGATCAAGGCACCCGGGGGGCAGGCTCCCCCCCCGGACGTAGACGTCGCTGCGCCATCCCCTGGGAGGCCCCTCCTCAAGCCGCGTCCGGAAGGGGGCCTCCGGAAGGTCCCGCTGTCCCTGGGCAGCAAGGACCAAACTGTCCAAATCGGGGCAGAGCTCCCCCAAGACCATGCAGCGCAACTCGCAGCCTTTCTGCGCGAAAACTCCGATGTTTTTGCGTGGAAGCCTTCGGACATGCGGGGCGTCGCCCGGGAGGTTATTGAACACAAGCTCGCGGTAACCCCCGGTCACCCCCCTATCAGGCAGAAGTTGAGGAAGCTCTCCCTCGAACGTCAAGAAGCCATCAAGACGGAGATAGCCCGGCTACGAGAGGCGGGGTTCATCCGGGAAGTGTTGCACCCCGAGTGGCTCGCAAACCCCGTCCTCGTCAAGAAGTCAAGTGGCAAGTGGCGCATGTGCGTGGACTTCACCGACCTTAACCGCGCTTGCCCCAAAGACAACTTCCTGCTCCCGCGGATCGACCAGCTCGTTGACTCCACCGCGGGGTGCGAGCTGATGAGCTTCCTAGACGCCTACTCGGGATACCATCAAGTCCGGATGGCGGAGGGGGATGAGGAAAAGACGAGTTTTATAACTCCCCTCGGAACCTTCTGCTACCGCCATATGCCCTTCGGGCTCAAGAATGCGGGAGCCACCTTCCAGCGCCTTATGACGCTGGTCTTCAAAGATCAAGTCGGCCGCAACGTCGAAGTCTACGTAGACGACGCGGTCGTCAAAAGCCCCCGTGCAACCTCCCACATCGACGACCTCGCAGAGACCTTCCGCAACCTCCGCGCGTTCGGGCTCAAGCTCAACCCGGAGAAGTGCGCCTTCGGGGTGCACGGGGGGAAGCTCCTGGGTTTCCTCGTGTCCCAGCGGGGCATTGAGGCAAACCCCGAGAAGATCCGGGCCTTCCTAGAGATGCCCCCACCGCGCTCCGTCAAAGATGTCCAGCGGCTCTCCGGCCGCCTGGCCGCGCTCAGCCGCTTCGTCTCCCGTTCGGGGGAGCGGGGCCTCCAGTTCTTCAAGATCCTCCGAGGGCTTGAGGGGTTCCGCTGGACCCCTGAGGCCCAGGAAGCCTTCAACGACCTCAAGAAGTACCTCTCGAGCCCTCCAATGCTCGTGAGTCCGTCTCCGGAAGAGCCCTTGCTCCTCTACCTCGCCGCAACCCCCGTCGCCGTCAGCGCGGTTTTGGTGAAGGAGCAAGGGGGGCAGCAACGTCCCGTGTACTACGTCAGTGAAGCCCTCCAAGGGGCCAAGACTCGGTACACGGAGATGGAGAAGATTTGCTACGCTCTCCTCATGGCGTCCCGGAAGCTCCGACATTACTTCCTGGGGCACCCCATCACCGTTCCGTCGTCCCTCCCCCTGGGGGAGGTACTGCGGAATAAAGAAGCCACCGGCCGGATTGGGAAGTGGGGGGCCGAGCTTGCCCCCTTCTCCCTGTCCCTTACCGGCCGCTCCGCAATCAAGTCGCAGGTCCTCGCCGACTTCATCGCAGAATGGACTCCCGCCTCTGGGTCCAGGGACGAAGATCTCCCTGTGCCGCCCCGACGCAGTGACCACTGGACCCTGCTGTTTGATGGGTCGCTGTGTCTCACTGGGGCTGGCGCGGGGGTAGTCCTCCGGAGCCCCAAGGGGAAGGAGCTCGAGTACACCGCGCGGCTCGAGTTCCCCGCAACCAACAACGTCGCCGAATACGAGGCTCTGCTCCTCGGGATGCGCCTTGCGCGCTCCCTGGGGATCCGGCGCCTACTAGTGAAGGGAGACTCTCAGCTCGTTGTCTGCCAAATGGACAAATCTTACCTGTGCCATGACGCAAATTTAAGTCTTTACTTGCAGGAAGTACGAAAAATGGAGAAACACTTCGACGGCCTTGAGGCCCGGCATATCCCGCGAAGGGAGAATGACCGGGCTGATGCTTTGGCCCGGGCGGCAAGTGCCCGGGAAACGCTCCCCAAGGGGGCCTTCTTGGAAACAATCACGAAGCCCTCGGTGGCCTCCCCGGACGCAGGCCCCGAGCCTCCGGTCCCGGAGGTCGCCGAGATCGTCCGGCCGTCGTCATGGATGGATCCCCTCATCTCCTTCATCAAGGGGGAGGGGGACCCTCCCAGCGAGACCGAGGTTAAGCGTCTCCGGGCCAAAGCCCGGGCATATCTCCTGCTCGAGGGAAGGCTCTACAAGCGGGGGGCTTCAGCCCTCCTACGCTGCCTCCCCCGGTCGGAGGGACCTCAACTCCTGGAAGACATTCACGCGGGGAGCTGTGGTTCTCACCTAGCCCCGCGTGCCATCGCCGCCAAGGCCCTTCGGCAGGGCTTTTACTGGCCTACAGTCATGCGCGACGCGCGAGACCTTGTCTCCGCGTGCGAAGCATGCCAGAAGATGGCCAAGGGCTCGAATCTCCCCCCTGTAGCGCTGCGGACTATCCCCATCACTTGGCCCTTCGTGCGCTGGGGGATGGACCTCTTAGGGCCTTTCCCCCCAGCGCCCGGAGGATACAAGTATGCGGTGGTCGCGGTCGACTACTTTACAAAGTGGGTTGAGGCGGAGCCCTTGGCTAGCATCACCTCCCGGGCCGTTCAGCGGTTTTTCTGGAAAAACGTCGTTTGTCGTTTTTGTGTCCCCCGGGAAATTACCGTGGACAACGGGACCCAATTCGACTCGGCTTATTTCAGGGAATTCTGCGAAGGCCTGGGGGTCGTCATCCACTTCGCCTCAGTGGCCCATCCCCAAAGCAACGGGGCCGTCGAGAGGGTCAATGGCGTAATCCTACAGGGGTTACGCCGGAGACTCGAACAAACCGCTTCCAAGCGGGGCGCGTGGGCAGAGGAGCTCCCTAGCATCCTCTGCTCCATGCGCACGACCCCGTCCCGGGCCACAGGGCGTGCTCCCTTCTCCCTAGTCTACGGGGCGGAGGCAGTCCTCCCACCGGAGATCGGCTTCCGATCGCTGCGGGTCGAGCTCCTGAACGGAGCCACGACCGCAGCCTACCGGGCCAACGAAGACAACCGGCGGCTGGAAATCGACCTCGTGGAGGAGGAACGCGACCGAGCGCTCCTCCGCCACGCCATCTACGAGCGCGAGATGTCGCGCGCATACAACCAGCGCGTGCGCGAGAGAGCTTTCCGCCTTGGGGACCTTGTCCTCAAGCGCGTCACAGACCCCCAAGCCCAGGGTAAGCTCTCCCCCAAGTGGGAGGGCCCCTACAGGATCTCCGCTGTCCTAGGCTCGGGGGCCTACAAGCTCTCCAACCTTCAAGAGCAGGAGCTGAAGCACACCTGGAACTTGCGTTTACTTCGCAAGTTCTACGTTTAGCCTTACGGGCCTGTCCCCTCCCCCGGGGCGGTCACGCCGGAGGGGGAGGGGGGACACTGTAGCTTCCCTTTTTCCCCCTTCGCGGCTTCGCAGGGGGGCTTTTGTATATTTCGTTAATAAATGCATAGCCTTTGTTCTTCAACTGTCTCACTGCAGGTTGTTCTTGTTTACCACCCCTAGTGGTGATGCCCTCCCCGCGAGGACGCCCTCCCCGCGAGGATGCCTTCCCCGTGAAGATGCCCTCCCCGTTAGGAAGTGGGCCCTGCCCCAGCAAGTCCCTCCTGAAGGGCGGCTTACGAACAGCCCTCGTGGACTGAGGGTGTAAGCGGCAACCCGGTCCCCAGCGGCCGCGGTAACGAGTCACTTTGGGAGATTAGTCCCCTACCCAAACACTCAAGACCCGTCTCCGGGCACTTCCTCCTCCGGGAGTAGACGCTCTCCTCAGCGGGACGTCTAATGGCTTTCTGGATCTATCTTCCTCCTCCGGGAGTCTGCGGCTTGATTGGATCTATCTTCCTCCTCCGGGAGTCGACGATATTCCCAGCTCCCCGTTCTCACGGCGACCGGAAGATCAGCCCCTTGCGGCTTGATTGGCTCTATCTTCCTCCTCCGGGAGTCGACGTTATTCCCGGCTCCCCGTTCTCACGGCGACCGGATGATTATCTCTCGACGACCTTATTCCCGGCTCCCCGTTCTCACGGCGACCGGACAACTGCTTTACGAAGATACATTATTCCCGGTTCCCCGTTCTCACGGCGACCGGACGAACCCTCCCGGGAAGCTCTCCTCCGGAGGTCTTATTGGCTTTTCATGAGCCCCTTCCGCGCCTTGTTCCCGGTTCCCCGCTCTCCCGGCGCCCGGATGAACCTCTCCCTGTGCCCCCGGGCACCCCGGAAGGTCCCTCCCTAGGAAATCCTGTTTTTTACAATTTTCTAACAGAATATTTCTACAGGTTATGCTCCCCCCGGGGACCTTGTTTCCCCCACAGCACGCGGAGGTTTCCTCCCGCCCGCTGTGGGCGGGGGGGGGGGACAGGGGGTCCCCGGGTCACCCACGAAGAAACTTAGCTCATCCTTGTTAAGATGAGTCGTCCAGACCATCCAAGAAGAAGAAAATAAAGAGGCAATAAAAAGAAACAACGCGCTTTATTGATCAACAAACCCGGAGGACATCTTCCCCCTCCGGTGGGTTTCGGAAATGATACAACCCGAGTCCTAACCCGGGGGATTTTCTATGAGCCTGAGGCCCCTACGCCTAAAGCTCCCGGAGGCGCTCCCTCAGCTCCCGGGCCAAGTCCCGGTACAGCGCCCGGACGCGACGCTGAGAGTCCCGAAGTACGTCTTCGGGACAAAACTCGTACCCAGCCGGCGGAAGTATCCGGAGAGGAGGTATCACCTGGGCATTCGGGCGCGGGGGAGTTAATTCAGCACGGCTGTTGTCAAAATTATCCAAGTGCCATTCCGGGCGCCACCTCAACCGGACAGGCTCCCGGGCAGTACCGCCGTCACGCCTCCCGGAGACAAGGCTCAGCAAAATCAGAGCCGCTTGGGCGTCCCCCGGAGAGCCTCTCCCGTACCGTTGCTCGGGAGCAACCCCCCGGGAACCCTGGTAACATTTCATTGCAAAGACTTAGAAAAATTTCTAATATATTTCATTGCAAAATGTTTTTGTACAAGTGCCCGGGGCTTCTCCTAAGAAGCTACCGGAATCAAAATGTCTAACAAAACAAAAAGGGGTCCTAGCTAAAGACCCGGGGGAGGCTCATACTTTGGCATTGGGGTCCTCCCCCCGGGGAGCTTCCTCCGTGGCCGGGGCAGGGACGTCCGCGGCCGGAGGCGCCGGAGTCGGGAACCACGTCCGGATGATCCGGTCGTAGAACCCCTCCGCCAGCAGCTCCACCTCCCGGCGCGTTGGCTCGAAGGCCTCCGGGAAGCCCCGGGGGATGCGCCCCCCGATCGCCCGGGCGCCGACCCTACGGTAGTCAACGAGCCCCGCGGCGGCCGCGATGACGGGGATCGCCCGGCCCCGTGCCCGGACGTCCGCAGCCTCCGGGATGGCGGAGACTTGTGCGTTAAGAAAACGCACAGCCTCCGCGAGGGTCGCCGGGGGCACCTCCGGGCCGCTCCCGGAGCCCAGGCTAACGCCAAGGCTTTCCAAGGCCGAGCGGACGGAGCGGCCCGCGTCTGACAGCGCCCGGACGCTGGAGCTCTCGAGCTCCCGGAGCGCCTTCTCCCGCACCTTGGCCTCCTCTCGGAGGCGGATGTAGGCGCCCTCCGAAAGGTGCACCTGCGCCCGGGCCCGGGACAGCTCATCAAGAGCTTCGTCCCGCTCCCGGAGGGCCGCCTCCCGCTGCTCGACGCAGGCCGCGGCCCGGCTCTCCGCCTCCTTGAGCAGCCGGGTGACCCGCTGCTCAAGGCCCCAGGTAACAGTCGCTACCTACAAAATGCATAAAGAGTTAGAAAAATCTTAAGTGCAGGAAAAAAGCCGATGTTGAGAGCTCGAGTTACCTGGGCTCCGAGGGACTCGAGCCCCTCAAAACGCTCATGGAGCGTTCCTCCTGCTACGAAGGCCTGCACCTTCCGGTTGTGCAGGCCCTCCGCGTAGCGGGCCACCTCACCCGCGGGAAGTAGGGAGGTGTCTTGCCCGGCCCTCCTGTCGCGGCCGGGAGAGGGCCCCCAGACCTCTGAATCCGAGAGCACGGCCGGCGTCGCCGGCGTCTTCGTCAACGAAGTTTCCTCCGAAGACGAAGACGAAGATTGGGCGGGGATCTCCGCCCGGGGGGGGATCATCGGGCCTTTCCCCGCCCCGGGCCGGAGGGCCCTCGGAGCCTCCTGCTCCGGGGGGACCTCGAAGACTGAGGGGCTCCCCCCCTCTTCGTCAACCGGCCAGAGGCGCGGGGGCGCCGCCCCCGAAAACCTCACCTCTAGCCTCTCCGGCGCCAATGCCGCCGGGAGAGGCGAGAGGAGCGTCACGCGAACTGGCGACGGGGCGTAGTCAGCCGAATCGGACCCCGCCCCATCGACAACAATCTCCTTCCCCCGGGCCTCAACGGGGGCCTCCGGGGGCGGAGGCGTCGCCTCTGCCCGGGGCGCCGCCCGGGCATGTTCGGCTCCGGGAGCCGCGTCCCGGGCCCTCACCGGTGTCGTCGCCGGCGCCGTCGCCGGAGCTGGGGTCTTTTGGACCCGGGGCTTTTTGGGCTCCGAGCCCCCGGCCGCGTCCTTCCCCCGTTTATGAGACCCGGGGGTGGGAAGGGGCTTCCTCTCCGGAAGCCTGAGCCCGTAGGCCTCGGCCACCAAGTTCCAGGGAGGCCCCTCCCCCACGAGGCGCACGATGCGCTCGTGTTCGTCGGCGAAGTACCTCCCCAGGAGGTGCTCCGCCTTGTCCCTCGCCGCCGGGTACGGGCGCACTGCAAGAAGTAAAAAGTTAGTCAATTTCTCATAAAAAACTGCAAGTACAAAAATGCAGGGGACTTACGCCGCGTCACCGGCTTGACCGGAGGCCGCTGCTCCGGGCCCATGCCGATCCCCCTTCCCCCGCGTGAGAAGGGGGAAAGCCGCAGGAGCGCCAGCTCCTCCGCGGCGTCCCGCATCGAGCGGGCCTTCTTTGCCAACACCACCTTCCCGAGGAGCTCGAACTCCTCGTCCGTCCACACCGGCGGCTTCGGTGCGGATGATCGGCTGTAGGTGGGAGGCTCCGGGGCGTAGACCACCGCCTCGTCCCGGACCCGGAGGTAGAACCACCTCCGGAGCCAGTCCCCCCAGTGGTCCCGGGAGGCCGCCGCCGGGTAGTCCACCACCCGGGAGGGCAGCATTTGGGCCATCACCGAGCCGAAGGGGGACTTCGGTCCTCCCTTCACCAGGTGGGAGCTCCGCGCCGCCGGTTCATAGAAGTACCGGAAGGCGCGGAGGGTGGGCTCCCGCCCGGTCGCTGTCTCGTAGAGCCATATAAAAAGGCCCATACGGACGAGCGCGTTCGGGGTGAGGTGGTTGAGAGCCACCCCGTACTCTTTGAGAAACTCCCGGAGCATCGGATGCACCGGGAGCCGGAGCCCCGCCTCGAGGAAGGCCTCGAAGGCCACGACCTCCCCGGGCCTGGGGAGGGGGGCTCCGTCCTTCTTTAGGGGGACCCGGATGTCCCCCTCTTCGACGACTCCCTTCTTAACCAGGGACTCCGCGTCCGAGGCCGAGAACTCGGAGGCCCAAAGGAAATCCACGGGGATTTCCTCCGGGGGCACCTCCGTGGTCTTCGCTCGACCTTTGGGCGCCATTAGGTGAGTTCTTTGTTTTTCGCTGGCTAAGTTTTCAGGTGGCTGTCAACAACTCCCGGACGCTCGCTACCGGAAGAGGCTACCGGAGAAACTACCGGAAGAGCGCTACCGGGAGAGCTGAAGCTGGAGTTGAAGATTTGGAATGAGCTTCCGGGGCCCCCTAGGGCCCTATTTATAGAGGCTGGCCGTGATCTAGATGCGCGCCACGTGGCCCCCTCGGGGCAATCTGGACCACTGAAATTCAAACCGTGCGCGGGAAACGAAGGGACAGGCGCATAAATCGAGACGCCAGTTCGAACCGTGCGTGCATTTATTGCGAAAACGGCGCGGCCATAAAGCGCCCGGCACAGAAACCGAAGCGTCGCCGGGGCTCCGGCGATTTTCGTCCGGAGTTTTCGTCCGGAGATTTTCCCGGTACCTTAACCATTCCCTCCGGGGGCTCAAGCTTCGTCCCCGGAGGGCATGGGGGGCTGCTGTTGGGGGAAATCTCCACGCGTTCAAGTCCAGGTGAGCTCATGATTGCCCGGGGACAGTGGCCTCCGGTGCCTGCCCCGGGCGCCGCCTTTTAGGCTCCCGGGACCGTGCCTCCGGTTCATGTCCCGGGCGCCGCCATTTGGCCCCCGGGACCGTGCCCCCCGGGCATGTCCCGGGCGCCGCCATCTGCCCGGGGACAGTGGCCCCCGGTGCCTGCCCCGGGCGCCGCCATCTGGCCCCCGGGACCGTGCCCCCCCGGGCATGTCTCGGGCGCCGCCATCTGCCCGGGGACAGAGGCCGCCGGTGCCTGCCCCGGGCGCCGCCATTTGGCCCCCGGGACAGTGCCCCCCGGGCATGTCCCGGGCGCCGCCATCTGCCCGGGGACAGTGGCCCCCGGTACCTGCCCCGGGCGCCGCCATTTGGCCCCCGGGACCGTGCCCCCCGGGCATGTCCCGGGCGCCGCCATCTGCCCGGGGACAGTGGCCCCCGGTGCCTGCCCCGGGCGCCGCCATCTGGCCCCCGGGACCGTGCCCCCCCGGGCGTGTCCCGGGCGCCGCCATCTTCCCGGGGACAGAGGCCGCCGGTGCCTGCCCCGGGCGCCGCCATGTGGCCCCCGGGACCGTGCCCCCCGGGCCTGTCCCGGGTGCCGCCATCTGCCCGGGGACAGTGGCCCCCGGTGCCTGCCCCGGGCACCGCCATCTGGCCCCCGGGACCGTGCCCCCCCGGGCTTGTCCCGGGCGCCGCCATCTGCCCAGGGACAGAGGCCGCCGGTGCCTGCCCCGGGCGCCGCCATTTGGCCCCCGGGACCGTGCCCCCCGGGCATGTCCCGGGCGCCGCCATGTGCCCGGGGACAGTGGCCGCCGGTGCCTGCCCCGGGCGCCGCCATTTGGCCCCCGGGACCGTGCCCCCCGGGCATGTCCCGGGCGCCGCCATGTGCCCGGGGACAGTGGCCTCCGGTGCCTGCCCCGGGCGCTGCCTTTTGGGCTCCCGGGACCCTGCTCTCCGGAAGGGGTCCCGGACGTCACCGCCCTCCTAAAAGGTAAAATCCCTGTTTGTTTATCACGTGCAGGTCACGCGAGGGACGCCTCGGGAATCAGCGACCACCTGTCAAGCATCCAAGACGTTTGACCGGGAGAAGGACGGTCCTACCCTTCAATCCGACGGTGGCTTCCGGGGTAGTTTAGGTTTTTTGCTTCTTTTTGGGGCTATAAATAGCCCTTGTACCCCTCTGTTGTAGAGGTCAGTTCATTATTATTTGGAATAGCTAATCTCACAGACGTGCTCCGGAAGCCTCTCCCCCAGAGAGAGCCTCCCCAGCCGACTCCGGTCGGGAGCGCGTCGACAGGACTAGGGCCCACACCGGGACCCGAACCTGTATAAATCCACGTGTCAATTCTTGTGTTTGTCCGGCGGGGGAGGACCGGTCACCCGGTCAACCCGCGCTGCGTGATCTCCGCTAGGATCGTCTTCAAAACCTGCCGGGGTATTCTTAATACCACGACATGCTATGTTTTAAAGAAAATGAACAATGGCGATATTAAAGCCAAATTTGTTGGAACCCCGATCATTGGTGCCAAAAAGAAAGCCATTTGGGTCCCAAAATCCTTGGTAACTAACCTCCAAGGACCCAAAAAGATTTGGGTACCTAAAAGGACCTAACTTTGTTTTGTAGGTAAATTACAAGGCCGGAGGACAACATTGGGTGGTCGATAGTGGATGCACTCAACATATGACCGGTAATCACAACATGTTCTCCTCTCTAAATAATGAAGGTGCGGAATATGACAAGATCACGTTTGGAGACAATAGCAAAGGAAAGGTAAAAGGTTTGGGTAAAATTGCCATCTCAAATGACCTCTCCATATCAAATGTATTGCTTGTTGAATCTCTAAACTGCAACCTCTTATCCGTAGCTCAACTTTGTGATCTTGGATTTATATGTGCATTTTATCTAAAAGAAGTGATTATCACTAGTATTGATGATAATAGGTTTATTTTCAAAGGTTTTAGACATGGCAACCTCTATTTAGTTGATTTCAATTCAAATGATGCTAATCTTGGTACATGCTTGTTTACTAAATCTTCTAAAGGTTGGCTATGGCATAGAAGGCTTGGGCATGTTGGAATGAAACAACTAAATAGACTAGTTAAACATGAGTTAGTTGTTGGATTAAAAGATGTAAAGTTTGAACAAGATAAATTATGCAGTGCTTGCCAAGCCGGAAAACAAGTTGCAAACTCACATCCAACTAAAAGCACAATGTCAACTTCTAGTCCACTTGAATTATTGCATATGGATTTATTTGGACCAACTACTTTTGTGAGCATTGGTGGAAATAGTTATTATCTTGTCATTGTAGATGATTTTTCTAGATATACATGGATATTATTTTTACATGATAAGTCAATTGTGTTTAACACTTTCAAAAGCTTTGCTCAAAGGGCCGAAAATGAATTTAGTTTCGTGATCAAGAAAGTGAGAAGTGACAATGGCTCCGAATTCAAGAATACCAAGGTTGAAAATTGGTGTGATGATAAAGGTATCAAACATGAGTTTTCGGCCAAGTATACACCGGAGCAAAATGGAGTAGTCGAACGAAAGAATCGGACATTGATAGACATGGCAAGGTCTATGCTTTCGGAGTACAATGTTTCGGACACCTTTTGGGCCGAAGCAATCAACACCGCGTGCCATGCATCAAATCGTCTTTATTGTCATTGACTACTAAAGAAAACTCCTTATGAGCTTCTCATTGGAAGGAAGCCAAACATTTCCTACTTCCGAGTGTTTGGATGTAAGTGCTATATCTTGTGTAAAGGTACACGCTTATCTAAATTTCAAAGTAAATGTGATGTAGGATTTTTATTAGGATACTCGTCAAATAGCAAAGCATATCGTGTCTACAATCAAAACTCCGGTTTGGTTGAGGAGACACATGATGTTGAATTTGATGAGACTAACGGCTCTCAAGAGGAGCAAGACAATTTGGATGATGTAGGTAATGAAGGGTTGAGAGTGGCAATGAAGAACATGACCATTGGGGATATCAAGCTGAAAGAAGATAGTGATCATGATGAAGATCCATCCACTCAAGCTATCCCCTCTTCATCAACTCCTCAACATGAAGATCAAATAGTTGAAGTGGTCAATGTGGAAGACTCCTCTCAACAACAACCGAAAGCACCTTCTACCTCTATCTCACAAATCCCGGTTGATCATCCAAGAATTCATCACTCAATTTCAAAAGATCACCCCGTCGATCAAATTGTTGGTGACTTGCGTAAGGGTTTCCAAACTCGTTCTCGTCTCGCTTCATTTTGTGAAAATTACTCTTTTGTCTTCTTTTTTGAACCCACACTTGTAGATGAAGCATTAAAAGATCCGGAGTGGGTGAATGCTATGCACAAAGAATTAAACAACTTCACCCGCAACAATGTTTGGGAATTAGTAGAAGAACCAAACCCGGATGAGCATAATGTCATTGGAACCAAATGGATTTTCAAGAATAAACAAGATGCAAACGGAGTGGTAGTAAGAAACAAGGCAAGATTGGTGGCTCAAGGATACACTCAAGTTGAAGGTTTGGACTTCGGTGAAACCTTTGCTCCCGTAGCTAGACTTGAGGCTATTAGAATCTTGCTTGCTTTTGCTTCATCTCATAATATTAGACTTTATCAAATGGATGTCAAAAGTGCATTTTTAAATGGAAAAATTAATGAATTAGTATTTGTTAAACAACCTCCCGGATTTGAAGATCCTACAAAGCCAAATCATGTGTATAAACTCTCCAAGGCTCTTTATTGTCTTAAACAAGCACCTCGTGCTTGGTATGAAAGACTTAGAGACTTCTTAATTTCAAAAGGCTTTAAAATTGGGAAAGTTGATACTACCTTATTTACTAAGAAAATTGGAAATGATTTCTTTGTATGTCAAATTTATGTTGATGACATCATATTTGGATCCACTAACCAAGATTTTTGTGAGGAATTTGGTAATATGATGTCTAGGGAATTTGAGATGTCTTTGATAGGTGAACTAAGTTTCTTCCTCGGACTACAAGTTAAACAACTCAAGGAAGGAACTTTCATCAATCAAAGCAAATATGTGAAGGACTTACTCAAGAAGTTCGGACTTGAAGAAGCAAAGCCAATCAAGACCAATGGCCACAAACGGTCACCTTGTCTCTGACGAAGGAGGTAAACCGGTAGACTCAAAGTTTATAGATCTATGATTGGTAGTTTATTATATCTTACTGCTTCTAGGCCCGATATTATGTTTAGTGTTTGTATGTGTGCAAGATTTCAAGCCTCTCCTAAAGAAAGTCATTTGATGGCAGTTAGGCGCATTTTGAGGTATCTAAAATATTCATCTAGCATAGGGTTGTGGTATCCTAAAGGTGCAAAATTCGAATTAATTGGATATTCTGATTTCGATTATGCGGGATGTAAAGTGGATAGAAAAAGCACCTCTGGCAGTTGTCAACTGTTAGGAAGATATTTAGTATCTTGGTCCTCCAAGAAACAAAACTCTGTAGCTTTATCAACCGCCGAAGCGGAATATGTTTCCGCGGGTAGTTGTTGTGCACAATTGCTTTGGATGAGGCAAACATTGTTGGATTATGGAATAAAATTTGAAAAAGTGCCTCTTTTGTGTGATAATGAGAGTGCGGTGAAAATAGCCACAAATCCAGTTCAACACTCTCGGACCAAGCATATAGATATCCGACACCACTTCCTTAGAGATCATGTTAGCAAAGGTGATGTTGTGGTGGATAATGTGAGAACCGAAGATCAATTAGCGGATATATTCACTAAGCCCTTAGATGAAAGTCGTTTTTGCAAACTTCGAAATGAGCTTAACGTCATTGATATGTCAAATGTGGCTTGAAATGTTTAACTCATATTGCTTGTGCTTAAAGTATCACTAGTTTGGTTAAACTTCCTACCTTAGAGCTTTTTAGACTCTTTTATCGGCAATTGAGTAAAGTGAACAAAAATTTGTTGAGTTATAAGATAAATACTTCCCCTTTGGTGATATTGTCTATATCTCTCTTATAATTATCTTATATTTATATATCTTCCTATCCAAATCTGTTGAGCATAAATTCAATCAAAATCCTCCAAGACTTTTTGTCCTTCCAGCGGTCTGACCGAAAAAATTACGGTCTGACCGAATGTATCTCCAGAGAGCATCTTAATTTTCTTGCTTCCAGCGGTCTGACCGATATCTTGTCTACGGTCTGACCGAAATTTCATGACCAGAGACCTTTTATCCCGAATCTTTGTCCTTTTCACCATCTTCCCACTTGTCTCTTTCACTTGCGCCTCATATTTTTTTTTGGATTCTTCCTCTCCGGTCAAACCCTCGTCAAGCTCGGACATACCGTGGTTCAAGATCATCACCAAATCATGTCTTCTAGGTATATTGCTCAGATTCTTCTTCGTTTTCAATTTCTTTTACTGTTCTTCTTGAGGGTTAGGGCAAATGTGATGAATCTAGTCCAAATATGGTCATTTCTTGAAATTGATTCATCACTTTGATACTATAAGTTCTTTCACACGTATTTGAGACCAAATTGTGCCCTAAATTCTAGTAAATCTCAGGGTTCTAGTCAAACACTATCTCTTTGGTTGCGCCGGTCTGACCGCCCTTGTCTCGGTCTGACCGAATGCAACAGCAGAGCCAGGATGTGCTGTTCTGTTGTCATATCTATTCTCGTCATGCTTTCCTGTTTTCTGGTATCTTACCTCTGCATTTCTTCCAAATCTTATAGTGGTCGAGGTATTCAAGGCACTGCCTCCATTCGGACAAATAAGAAGAAATTGGTAAAGCGGCCAAAAAGGGCCCTACCCTCGAGTAGCAGCGACAGTCACGATGACGATTGGGTGCCCTTGGCCGGAGATTCAGAGACAGAACAGTCGTCTCATCGTGGTGGATCATCTCACAGGGGCATGGACATCGAGAGTGAGGACGATGAAATAAACGTCCACGCTTATCAAGGCCCGAAGAGGAATTGGACTTCAAGCGACTATACAAAGGCTAGGACCATCTACGCCTACAATCATGAGAATGATGCCTCTACTCCTCACTGCCACACGATGACACAGCAGGATGCCTTCTACGGTCATTTGGTCCACAAAAATATCTTCGAACACAAATGGATCGAATGGGCTTATGTTGTGAATCAGCCCATCATGGCTCCCTTGGTGCAGATCTTCAAGGATGTAGGGCTGTATGACTCTGTGGAGCACAAATGCCCATGGAACGCCACTGCCATCAGACAGTTCTATGCTACAGTTGAGATCAGATGGGTGGATCAGCAGATCATGTGGATGACAGGTTCTAGGCGTTATGAGGCCACCTTTGAGGAGTTTGCTGCGGCAAACAAGTTAAACTATGAGGAAATGAAGGAGGGGATCGATATGGAGGATGAGGATTGTTGGATCAAGGATGCCGACTAGAGGGGGGGGTGAATAGGAGGCTTCAAAAACTTTAAAACTTAAAGCAAATAAAGAACAAATAATGTAAGCAAGGGAAAGAAAACGAATACAATGGTTTTTATCGAGGTATCGGAGACTCGCCCAGTCTCCACTAATCCTCGTTGAAGCACTCAAATCACTTGAGTCTTGCCTCAATACTCACGAAGAGTATTATCAACTAAGGTTGCTCCTTGTCCACTCCGGAAAGGCGAGCACCGATGCCTTGTACACACTCGCCGAGCCTGTCCAACAATCTCCGAATGGAGAGATCAACGGCCACGCCTCCGAACCGTCTAGGTGAGGGCGCTCACCAAGAGTAACAGGCAGCGAGGTCTTCTCTAGACCTCCAAACACGCACCGAGAAGCTAAGTATATGCAAATGCAAAAGAACTGAAACTCTCGGTGGATCGGAAAGCACTCGACTTGATCAAAAGATCAAGATTTTATATAAGAAACTAATGCTCAAGAGTGTATATGAAATGCTGTTGCTTGTTATTGTAAACTTATGCCCAAAGCCCCTTTTTATAGCCTCAAGAATCAAATGAACCGTTGGAGCTAGGGCTGAAAATCAGCAACCCAAACTGACAGTCAGTTTGCCTAACTGACAGTCAGTTTAGTGCACAACGGCCGACAAAATTTACGGACGAAAACTTTGCTAGCCGTTCGTGGTCGAAAAAGGAAAGCTGGAACCCACAACTGACAGTCAGTTACACAAACTGACAGTCAGTTCGACCACAGTCACGACCAATAATCAAATAGAAACTCAGTTAAAAGCAATGTGGTCGAAACCCCAACTGACAGTCAGTATGGACAAACTGACAGTCAGTTTAGTACAAAAATTTTGAGCCCAAAATACACCCTCTCTGGACAATTGTCAGTTACACGAACTGACATTCAAACTGACAGTCAGTTTAGCAAACTGACAGTCAGCATGAACAAAAACAGAGATAACTTTAAAACCAGAAATCCAAAAGAGGTGTTTAATAGCTCGTTGGAAATATAATTTCAAGGGCTACATTTTTTTCAACAGAAGCAAAAACCAGATCTGCTTAGATCTTTCTGAAAAATGCAAATACTCTTCTGCTGTCAAAAACTGAACTGAAAAACAGATTTTTCAAATAAGACCAAAAGCCAAATCCAACAAAAAATGATGCGATGCAATGACCTAGAATTCTCGGTTTGTGCTGGAGATAAAAAGAGGACTTTCGCTACCCCTCTTTATAGAACGGTTAAAACTAAAAAAGAATTTTCCTAACCGATTATCTCCACACGCCAAGATCGGTAAAAATAAAAACTCGTAATACCTGAGGTCTTTCGCATCTTCAAGATTTGCGTCCCGTCTCTTGCTCTTCTGCGTCTTGTGCTTCACTTTGAGTTGGGTTCATCTTGATCATCTTGCATTTCTTCCCAAATGATCCTGTATCAATCAATCTCAAAAAGCACGATTAGTCCGGAACACTTTGTTTTCATTAATCATCAAAATTAGGGTTAGGCATGAAGGCCTAGATGCAACAATCTCCCCCTTTTTGATGATTGATGACAACAAGTGTTCAATAACAAAATAAATGAAATAGCTCCCCCTGAGTATATGCATCTCATCATACAAGATCATAAACTAATACATATACATCAGGGCATCTAATACATAAGCAAGTCACAGATGTGCAAATATCCACAAATCATATCAGAGCATACCCATGCACATCAAGACATCATATATATCAATGTATCAGAGCTATAATCACATATCAGAGCTCAAGAGCATCATCTCAAGAAACCAATGACATCATATATATCAGAGCTAAACACAAGTCATCATATGTATCAGAGCTAAAAAGATCTAAAGACATGACACACAGACATATATGATAACCAAAAGCATCTCCATATATAAAAATCATCTGTTTAATACATCAAAAGACATAAACAGACTCTAAAAACCACTATACTATCCAAAATACTTCTCCCCCTTTGGCATCAAGCACAAAAAGAGAGGCAAACAAAAAAACAAATCAGAGCCTAAGGCTCATCATCGGAAGAAAATCCTATGATGTCTGTATCTCCGGAGCCAGCTGGAGATGCAGACGGGTCGACGGCTGGAGATGCCGGAGGAGTCGCAGCTGCAACAGGAGCAGGAGCTGCAGACACTGGAGCCGGAGCTGGTGCAACAGGAGCTGGATCACTAGCAACTGAAGCTGAGCTCGGAGACGATGCAGCCCAGCGGGCCCTCTTGCGAGGGACCGAAGATCCGGAGGCAGGCAGGTGACGCAGAATCTCCTCCTACTGAGCAATCAAAAGGAGCAACATCTGATGATGCTCCGCCTGGGTGCTGAGGATCTGCTGCTGCACCTGGAGGACCTCCTGAAGCTGGGAAGAAGATGAGGCAGAAACGGTGCCAGTCCCTGCAGCTGGAGCTGGAGAAGACTCCTGGACAGGGGCATCGTCCTCTGACTCCCCGGCAGCATCATCATCTGATGCGGGAGAACCAGGGCCAGCAGCTGCAGCAGGGCGAGCACCGAGCCGGCGATCAGCCTGGCGCGGAGGATAGAAGAGAAGAGGATGATGGGGCCTGGGCAGCTCAGTGTCCACGGCCCGGATATGAAGAAGCACCGCCATGATATACGGAGCGTATATCAGCTGACGGCGCGGAGAAAGAAGGACGTGCTGAATCTCACTGATGATGAGATCAGTGACGTCGAAGGGCTCCTCCTGAAAGATGGAGATGAGCACATGAAGACCCAGATAGGTGACCCTGGCTCTGTCTCCGCTCATGGGGACCAGTGTGAGACGGAGGATCCGCAGAGCCAGGTCCACATCGCGGCGCAAGCCATCAATGTGACGGAGCTGGAAGGGGCTGGAATAAAGCATGGCCACCTCCCGACGCTCGAGGTCAGGGAGAGTGTGGAGCTGGCGGCCAGAAGGAGGGCGCACCAGTCCGAGTGCGGACTCTAACTGATCCTTCATGACGGTGTGGACCTGGAGGCCCGTCATGAAGGTCATGAAGTCGCGCTGAGGGGATACAAAGACGGTGGAATAAAACTGGCGAATGGGCCCCTCAGCCCAGTGCAAAGAGGAATCCGCGACTAAGTCGCGAATCCCTACAGTGCCAAAAAGATCTGCGAGGGTGGCGATGCCTGTGCGAGAGGCAATCGTACCCCACGACAGAGAGCGGTGGGCAAAGATAGGAGCGCGGCTGTAGACGCTGGTAAACAGGTCTAAATGAAGGTTTGTGTAGCAGGTGAGCACCGCGCACCCGTCGCGACCAGTGGGTCGCGGCGACAGGTACGGGTTCACAGAGCAGAGCGTGCGAAGGCGGCTCGCGTGCCAACGTGAATAATCCACGAGCACGCGCTCAGGCGGAGGCGAGGGTCGGTTCTCGGACGTCTGACCCGATGAATGCTGGCTGTTTGCCGCATTCTTCCGTCGGGCCACACGGCGAGAAGGACCGGACTGATCAGACATGATGGAAAAATAGAGGAGAGAAAGGAATCGACCTGAACAGGAAGATGAACAGATCAGCCAAAACAGAAGAGGTCGTCGGCCGGAAAACTGATCAGCTGAAGCCGATCGAAGGACGACGAGGCTCCACGGCTCAAAGACACTCTGAGAGGAGAGGGGCAAAACGCCGGCGAGCCTCGGCACAGTGGTGCACGAACAAGCTCTGGCGAGGCGAGGTGTTTGCGGCTAGAACAGAGGATCAAAAACCGACGAGGTCGAGACGGCCGAGGACGGTGGCGCCGGCGGTGAGGAGCTCACCGGCGATGATAGGTGGGGCAAGGAGGCGGCGGTGAGGCACAGCAAGGAGGAGGAGCAACCGGCGATGGCGAGGGAGCACAAAAAAAAAAAGAACGGCGGCGAGAAAAGGAGGTGAGAAGACAAGAAACAGAACGGGGTTTTAGGGTTCTCGATCCCGCAACTGACAGTCAGTTTGATAAACTGACAGTCAGTTCCAAACTCAGAAACATGGAACTGACAGTCAGTGTGTCATACTGACAGTCAGTTCACAGAACTGAGTTTTGAAACTGACAGTCAGTGTATGAGACTGACAGTCAGTAGGGGACTCGAACACGACCAGGTGCTACGACCAAAATCAAATGCACGTAACTGACAGTCAGTTTGTGAAACTGACTGTCAGTTATGACACTGACTTCGACCAGAGACTAAGACCAGGCTCCTAACTACTGAACTGACTGTCAGTTAGGGAAACTGACTGTCAGTTTGGTCAATTTCGACCAGAGGCTGTCTAAGATCAGAGAGGGAATAAAATAATAATATTTTATACAAACAACTCATTTAGCACATCAACTAGCATTTGATATATCAATAATGTTCAGTTCACCCCTTAAAAAGCAAAATCTTGTTTCATCTAAAGGTTTTGTGAAAATATCAGCTAGTTGCATATCAGTTCTAACATAATTCACATCAATATCTCCTTTTGCCACATGATCTCTAATAAAGTGGTGCCGTATTTCAATATGCTTAGTTCTAGAATGTTGAACAGGATTATTTGCAATTTTAATGGCACTTTCATTATCACATAAGAGTGGCACTTTATCAAATATAATGCCATAATCCAAAAATGTCTGCTTCATCCACAATAATTGAGCACAACAACTGCCTGCAGACACATATTCAGCTTCAGCTGTGGAGAGAGCTACAGAATTTTGCTTCCTAGATGACCATGATACTAATGATCTCCCCAACAGCTGACAGCTACCAGATGTGCTTTTTCGATCAATCTTACACCCAGCATAATCAGAATCCGAATACCCAATTAATTCAAAATTTGCATCTTTCGGATACCAAAGGCCTAAACTGGGATAGCATTTTAAATAGCTAAGGATTCTTTTAAGAGCAATTAAATGACATTCCTTAGGATCAGATTGGAATCTAGCACACAGGCATACACTAAACATGATATCAGGCATAGATGCAGTAAGATATAAAAGACTACCAATCATAGACCTATACAGTTTAGAATCAACCGATTTGCCGCTTTTGTCCATGTCCAAATGTCCATTGGTCGCCATGGGAGTTTTGATTGGCTTAGCGTCTTCCATCCCAAAGCGCTTGAGCAGGTCCTTCACGTACTTTGTTTGACTCACGAACGTACCGTTCCTGAGTTGCTTGATTTGAAGTTCAAGGAAGAAGCTCAGCTCACCAATCATGGACATCTCGAACTCCCTAGACATCATCTCTCCAAACTCATGACAGAAATGTTCATTAGTAGATCCAAATATAATATCATCAACATAGATCTGACAAATGAACAAATCTTTTTCAATTTTCTTTGTAAAGAGAGTTGTATCAACCTTCCCAATTTTAAAACCTTTTGATAATAGAAAGTCTCTAAGACGCTCATACCAAGCCCGAGGAGCTTGTTTGAGACCGTAGAGAGCTTTCGACAATTTAAATACATGGTTTGGAAATTTTGAATCTTCAAAGCCAGGAGGTTGTTCAACAAAAACAAGTTCAGAAATTTCACCATTCAAGAAAGTACTTTTAACATCCATTTGAAAAAGTTTGATATTAAAACAAGATGCATAAGCAAGAAGAATACGAATAGCTTCAAGTCTTGCTACAGGTGCAAAAGTTTCGCCAAAGTCTAATCCTTCAACTTGAGTGAAACCTTGAGCAACAAGACGAGCTTTGTTTCTAATTACAATACCATTTTCATCTTGCTTATTTCTGAAAACCCATTTTGTTCCAATAACATTATGATCTTTGGGTCTTTCAACTAGAGTCCAAACTTCATTTCTAGCAAAGTTGTTAAGTTCTTCATGCATGGCATTAACCCAATCAGGATCATTTAAAGCTTCATTAACATGTTTGGGTTCTAAAGAAGATACAAAAGAATGATGTTCACAAAATGCAGCAATACTAGATCGAGTTTGAACACCCTTACTGACGTCACCCAATATTTGGTCTAGAGGGTGATCCTTGGTGATGGCTTGGTGTTGCCTTGGTTCTTCATCTTGTACTGCTTCATTTTGACCTTGTTCTAGAGGATGAGATGATGATTCGTCTTGATCAACATTTTCAATGTTGACATCATCTTCTTGATCTTCCTCTGTTGGCTTGATGTCTCCAATGGTTATGTTCTTCATTGCTTCTTGAAGATCTTCACCTGAAACTTCATGAGATACTTGCTCCCAAGCCGACCACATTTCCTTGACTGTTGTCGCCAAAGGTAATCTTTTGGTTCTCGCTTGAGTTGTCTTCTATTGAGGTGAACAACTTCTTGTTACCGGTCATGTGTTCAGAGCATCCGCTATCTAGCACCCAATGCCTCCCACCGGTCTTGTAGTTCACCTGCATAAAAAGCATTAAGTTCTTTTAGGTACCCAAACCTTTTTGGGTCCTTCAATGTTAGCAATCAAAGCTTTGGGCACCCAAATAGATTTCTTTCTTTTATTTAACATGGGTGCACCAACATACTTTGCTATAACATAACCTTTTCTCGACTTTTGAAGTATGTAGCAAGTATCAAAATAATTAGGAGTCATTAAGGGACATGCTTCATGTGAATGACCGGTTTCATGGCATTTATGACAAAATGTGTTGCATGCTTTAACAAATATAGTTTTAGAATTTTGTTTTCTTCCTTTCTTTTGAAAATATCCTAATCCTTCTTTTCTAAAAGAACATTTTTGTTTACTAAGGATTAGATCAAGAGATATTTTAACTTTATAACAATTTTCTAAGCCTTTTCCAAGTTTTTCAACTTGTGCCTTAAGTTCATTATTTTCATTTAAGATGTTATCATTAGAAACACATGGAATGTGATGACTACTAGAAGGAGAATCATCCAAATTACATGAAGTTGAAACATCTACCTTAGATGAGATATTTGTAACATCTTTTATGAGCATGCATTCATAAGATTCTTTAAGCTCGGAGTATTGAGCGCGTAGGGAAGAATGTTCTTCCTTAAGAGCCTTATACTTCCTTTTAGTTTTTCCAAAAACTTCATTCAATTCGGTTATCATTTCAACTAAGTCATCATATGATGGATCATTAGAGTGTACCTTTTCATCGCCTTTGGTCATAAGGCAAATGGATGAGCTAGTTGAAGTGTTGATGTTGCCGAGAGCTAGTCCGGCCATCTTCTTTGAGCAACTTCTTTCGTTGTCGGAGTCGGAGTCGGAGCTCTCTCCGCCGGACATCCATTCTCCAAAACAAGCTTCTTTGATTTCTTCATTCTTCTTCTTGAAGAACTTCTTCTTCTTGTTCCACGCCTTGTTCTTGTTTGGACATCTTGATGCTATGTGTCCCTTCTCATGACATCCATAGCAAATGATGTCCTTGAAGTTGTTTTGCTTTTGCCCCTTTGGTCGTGTGTCAATGTTGACACCTTTCTTATGCAACCTGCGAAGAAGTTTTTGAGTGTTCTTTACCATGAGTGCGAGGTCTTCATCGGAGGAGCCTTCGCTTGAATCGTTCCTTGAGTTTGCTTTGAAAGCCAAAGCTTTCTTCTTCGTCTCCGATGGTTCGGCCGCTTCCTTCTTCTCCTTCTTGTGCATCTCATGGGTGATGAGGTTCCCATAAAGATCGGTTGGTGTTGTGGTCGATAGATCGGAGTTTGTGAGAACCGTGACCAAAGTGTCGAAGCTTTCCGGCAAAGCCCTAAGCATCTTTCTCACAAGCTCAAGGTCAGTAAAAACAACACCAAGACCCTTGAGTTCATTCACAGTGTTATTTAATCGAGTAAACATAGAATCCACGGACTCGGTTGATGACATGGTGAATGTCTCATATTTTTGCCTCACCATTAGCAATTTTGCCTCTTTAACCTTTGTAGTGCCCTCGTAAATTTCTTCGAGGGTAGTCCAAACCTTATGAGCAGTCGTGAGATTGCTCACACGGTTGAACTCATTCAAAGATAAACCGGCAAAGAGTGCATTTTTTGCACGGGCATTTAAATGCAACTTTCTCCTATCGTCCTCAGACTGACTTGCCGGATCAACCGGAGGAGTAAAGCCGAGTTTAACAATATCCCATACATCAAGCCCCATGGCTTCTAGGAATACCGACATGCGCACTTTCCAATAAGGATAGTTTGTCCCATCAAAGATAGGCGCACGTCCGGTATGACCGAGAAGAAAATCTCCACTTGACGACATCCTCTCTCTAGGCGGTAAAGCCTAATGAATCGAGAGACCAAGCTCTGATACCACGTGTTGGATCAAGGATGCCGACTAGAGGGGGGGGTGAATAGGAGGCTTTAAAAACTTTAAAACTTAAAGCAAATAAAGAACAAATAATGTAAGCAAGGGAAAGAAAACGAACACAATGGTTTTTACCGAGGTATCGGAGACTCGCCTAGTCTCCACTAATCCTCGTTGAAGCACTCAAATCACTTGAGTCTTGCCTCAATACTCACGAAGAGTATTATCAACTAAGGTTGCTCCTTGTCCACTCCGGAAAGGCGAGCACCGATGCCTTGTACACACTCGCCAAGCCTCTCCAACAATCTCCGAATGGAGAGATCAACGGCCACGCCTCCGAACCGTCTAGGTGAGGGTGCTCACCAAGAGTAACAGGCAGCGAGGTCTTCTCTAGACCTCCAAACACGCACCGAGAAGCTAAGTATATGCAAATGCAAAAGAACTGAAACTCTTGGTGGATCGGAAAGCACTCGACTTGATCAAAAGATCAAGATTTTATATAAGAAACTAATGCTCAAGAGTGTATATGAAATGCTGTTGCTTGTTATTGTAAACTTATGCCCAAAGCCCCTTTTTATAGCCTCAAAAATCAAATGAACCGTTGGAGCTAGGGCTGAAAATCAGCAACCCAAACTGACAGTCAGTTTGCCTAACTGACAGTCAGTTTAGTGCACAACGGCCGACAAAATTTACGGACGAAAACTTTGCTAGCCGTTCGTGGTCGAAAAAGGAAAGCTGGAACCCACAACTGACAGTCAGTTACACAAACTGACAGTCAGTTCGACCACAGTCACGACCAATAATCAAATAGAAACTCAGTTAAAAGCAATGTGGTCGAAACCCCAACTGACAGTCAGTATGGACAAACTGACAGTCAGTTTAGTACAAAAATTTTGAGCCCAAAATACACCCTCTCTGGACAATTGTCAGTTACACGAACTGACATTCAAACTGACAGTCAGTTTAGCAAACTGACAGTCAGCATGAACAAAAACAGAGATAACTTTAAAACCAGAAATCCAAAAGAGGTGTTTAATAGCTCGTTGGAAAGATAATTTCAAGGGCTACATTTTTGTCAACAGAAGCAAAAACCAGATCTGCCTAGATCTTTCTGAAAAATGCAAATACTCTTCTGCTGTCAAAAACTGAACTGAAAAACAGATTTTTCAAATAAGACCAAAAGCCAAATCCAACCAAAAATGATGCGATGCAATGACCTAGAATTCTCGGTTTGTGCTGGAGATAAAAAGAGGACTTTCGCTACCCCTCTTTATAGAACGGTTAAAACTAAAAAAGAATTTTCCTAACCGATTATCTCCACACGCCAAGATCGGCAAAAATAAAAACTCGTAATACCTGAGGTCTTTCGCATCTTCAAGATTTGCGTCCCGTCTCTTGCTCTTCTGCGTCTTGTGCTTCACTTTGAGTTGGGTTCATCTTGATCATCTTGCATTTCTTCCCAAATGATCCTGTATCAATCAATCTCAAAAAGCACGATTAGTCCGGAACACTTTGTTTTCATTAATCATCAAAATTAGGGTTAGGCATGAAGGCCTAGATGCAACAAGGATTACCTCCAGGAGGACGACTGACTCTAGTTTTATGAGCAGCCGGGAGGTGGACAGCGGATTGTACCTGGCACCGTTACAGGTCTCAAAGTCCTCCCTGCTGTAGTCAACAAAATCGTACGAGCCACGATCCATCCAAAGAGTGGAAACCGAGAAGCGGTCCGGGATTACTACTGGAACTTCATCGACCACATCCTCAAGAGTCATCGGATCAACATTGTCTCTTTTATATTGAAGACAATTGAGGATGTCTCGGCGACCACTCTGCCGAATCTCTACTATGCTCCTTTTATCATGTCCTTGCTGCTCCAGAAGACGAAGTTCCCTCGCGGTTCTTGTGATATCAGACATCTCGGCTATAAGCCGTTTAGTGTCAACCCGCGCATCTTGGCTCGAGGCCATGGAGCACAGCATCAGCAGCAGCAGTAGCCTATGCCTCCTCCTACTCCACCTCAGGCACAGCAGACAGCTTAGTCCAGCCATGCCCCCGCCTGGTTTACACAGTTCCTGCAGCAGTTCCATCAGCCGATGATGGATGAGTTCGGTACTCTTCTCCAGGGGCTTGAGCTCGCTCGCTCGAACTTGGCTGCCTTGAATGATCAGTTCCAGACCTTCTCGTCGCGCCAGGATCAGTTCGAGCAGTGCTTCGACGCCTTCTCCGCTCACTTCTACACCCGTTTCCCTCAAACTCCTCCTCACCATCCTCCCGATGATGATGCTCCAGCCGATTCTTAGCTTTTATGGCAATTGATGCCAAAGGGGGAGAGGAGAGAGTAGAAGAGTAGGAGAGATGATGAGAGATGAACCTTAAATGAAATCTTTTTTTTTGGTGTAAAGTTTTAATTAACTTGTTTAGTTGAATATCTCTTTTATGTGGATGACTTTTATGTTGGTTGACTCTTGTATGAGATTGTTACTGCTTGATATATGAGATATGCTTATGTTATTTTCATATGACCTTGTGATGATGATATTATGTTGTAGAATTGAATGTTGAATGTCTTATTTGTGATACTTCATGCTCATATAATGAATGAATTGAGATAGCATCTTATACGCATGCTTCAACTCCACTAAAATGCCAAAATTCTCTTATTCATACATTTAGGGGGAGTGTCTTATTCTTCGATGCTTATTGTAAAATTCCCTTTATGCTTAAAACTCCTTCATCTACTCTTTATGTTGTCATCAATTACCAAAAAGGGAGAGATTGTAGCTTCTAGGCCCCTAAAGAGTGTTTTAATAATTAATGACAACTACAAATGCTACACTAACGTTACCTGCCTAGTTGTGTCAAGAAGAGACTTAAAAGACAGGTTAATGTAAGGCGAAGAAAGAGCCTCATGATGAAGAAAGGGCATTGATCAAAAGGGCAAAGGTACGAAATAGGGTCTTTTCCATTTTTACCGGTCTAAGGTGATTAGAGAAGAATTTTGACCGGATTTTAGGATAGTTGCCGTACTATTAAGAGGAGCATGTGGTGTATCACAAAATACTTCATCTATGTGCCACAAATCATAAAATCAACTTGCATTGCATACTAGAAGGTCATATACTTTGAAAATGCTTGCTTCAGCTCAATTCTGCTCAGCACTGTCTCAGTCGGTCTGACCGTCTGTTAGACCGGTCTGACCGAATTCACGGACTGACCGAATAGGATCTCGGACTGACCGACATTATGTCTAAGTATAGTGTATTCCTTTAAAAGGTCGGTCTGTCCGTAGTTGAGACCTAGGTCAGACTCCTGGGACTTCTTGATTTATCTTTCTGTTGTTTTTGAGCTATGACGGTCTGACCGTTTTATTAGACCGGTCTGACCGAGAAATCGGTCTGACCGTGCTTTTGAACTACGGTCTGACCGTATGGCCGGTCTGTCCGTATTTATCGGCCTGACCGTATAAAGTGTCCAGAAACTATGTCGTCTCTGGACAGTTTCACGGTCTGACCGAAATAGGCTCCGGTCTGACCGTGTGTGTGCCTGACAAGGGCAGTTGAGCATTTATTGCGCCTGTTTAATGCCGTTGCAATTGCAGCGGTCTGACCGAGCTTATACCTGCGGTCTGACCGCCAGGTGATCTTTTTCTCCCAACGGCCTGTAACGGCTATATTTATTGTGGGGGGTATATATACTCCCATGCACGGCCCTGTTCACAACTTTTGGCATAATCTTGAGCATTGTCATCATCCTTGAGAGCTTAAGCTAGTTTCATACACTCTAGGGTTCAAATTCTCGAATTTGTGTGAGTGTGCATTTGAGATCTTCTAGTGCATTGCATTTAAATCATTAAATCAATCTTGTGGCACTAGAAGAAGGCTAAGTGATCATCACCGGCTTGTTACTCTTGGAGTTTGCCGGCTCCTAGACGGCTAGGAGAAAGGTTTTGGAGAGATCTTCAAGGAAGATTGTGAAGACTCCTCAAAACGTCTTGTGAAAGGGTTGAGCACACCTTGCCGGAGCGGTAAAGTGCATTCTTGGTGAAATCGAGGTTTGGATAACTCATCACACTAATCCGGCTCAAGATCTAGGTCACTTCTCGAGAGAAGGTTGACTAGATAGAGGAGCGGTTAGAGATTTGAGTTTGCCTCAACGTGGATTAGGGGTGATCGGCAAATCACCGAGACCACGGAATATATCCTTGTGTTGAAATTGTGCTTTGTTCATCTTGTGTTATTTATTTGCTCTCATTATCTATAAATTGCTTGTTTTATTGATTATTTGTTAAAATCGCCTATTCACCCCCCTCTAGTCGATATCCTAGATCCCTTTCACCAGTACCCTGGTCGAAAGTGCTCTGACCGCGGGATGTCGGCTGACCGCGTAATATCTCCAACATTCTGTTCGCGCATAGCATACGAACTCCTGACCGCGCACTATCTGCAGTCTGATCGCGCAAAGCCTGCGACCTCGGGCTGATGCTTCTCAGAATGACTTGAGTTCGCACCACCAGGCACGTGTCTGGCTCGAATCTGTCCTGAACCAACAGTGCATTTATTTGAAATGACTCGGGTGTCAATCCTCGTCACCTTTTACAACTAGTCTTATTCTATCGGTAATGTATGTCTATACCGACAGAATATGTACAAAAATTCCTATCGATAGGATGTAGTGTGCCGATAGAACCGTTCTTCTTCTACAAATAGTTTCCTTCTATCGGTAATGTGTAACATCCCAATTTTTGCTACCTCTTTAGCTTGCCAGACAGCATATCTTCAGTGGATTCTCGAATGTCTCAACCCCATTTTTGATCTCTTATCCCAGAATCGTGATCTTAGGTATGCCACTACCTTAACTTAAAAAGTTGGCAGCTAAACTCCACCTTTCAGACCATTTTGCATTTTAGTCCAAAAGTATTTCAGATTAATCTTTTCAGATTTTCTCATAAGCCTGAAAAGGCTAAAAGCCACAAATCAGCTCCAAACCTTGGTCTAATTTAGGGAATGTTTCCCAATCACTATTCTGAACAAAATCCTCTTCAGTCAAGATCTCAAAATCTCATCCTAAACTTCAGTTTTCAGCCTCGCCAAAATTCAAACCCTAATTACCCTGTTTACCCTAATTACTCTGTTTTCGATTTTTGTCAAAATCACCAGATCTTATCGGATCTTACCATTTTTCTTGCTAGATGAGTCCAAGTGATTTAGTGACACTCATCTGCAAAATCAGATCTCAAACCAGCCCTCCAGATCCCCAAATTTGCAAACAGGTCCAAGATCCCGAACTAAATCCTTGCAGATCAGTCCAAATCTTCGCAGATCAATCCCTGGCCCCTTTTTCGACCTCGACCAGTGCTGAGCCCTTTGCGACCACGACCAGTCACCGCTTCGACCGCGACCAGTGCCGTTCACCGTGATTCGCCGCCGCGATCTTCACCGCCGGCCAGCATTTGTCTCCATCTACGGTCGTATCCGACGTGTCCGCACATGGTGCTCACGTCGCGCCAAAACCCTCCATCGTGGCGACGACCGATGACCGCCAGCAATGCCGTTCGTCTTGTGCGCGCGCGCGTGCCTGCTGTTGTCAAAACCTTTTTGCCACTTTGCCACCATGCCGAAGCCAGCCACCTCGTCGCTCTGCTTTAGCCGGATATGGCGCGATCTTCTCCTCTGGCAGAGCCACTGCCGCGTCCCAACGCCGTGTACGCCGTCTCGATCTTGCTCCGGTTCCAGTCAAGCGTATCCCGTTTGATTAGCTTCAACTCTCGAGAGCCCCAGCCACTGCCTATATAAGCCCTCCCCTCGCCCAGAGTTTCTTCACACCACTCCAGCAGCCTCAAAGCTTCAGCGCTCGCGTTTCCCCTTCGTCTCCGACGAGCAGTTCCTGGAGCTCACGGCGCCAGCTTCACCCGCTGCTTCCCTCTTTTGTCCAAACTCACCAGTAAGCTTCCCTTATCCCCCTCTTTGTATCTTATCGCTTAATTGGACCCCGGTGAACCCTAGCACCGGCGATCACTGGAAATGCCAAAAGCCCCTGTTCCGGCAACGTCGTGTGTTTTAGCCCAAATTGGCCTTTGTGCTAGTAGGACAAATTGATCAGCACCTCACCCTTGGTAGGACTGTAAGCTCGGATTTTGAAATTAGCCTCAAATCGAAAGCTTCCCTTTTTTGTGCTCCACCAGTGACCGGGCTCACATCGCCAGGCCACACCGGCGACCCTCCGGTCAAATTAGCCGTGTCCGTAGCTTCCCCTTGTCCCCCTCTCACTCTCCAAGCAAGGAATCGAGTTCATTTGTGTTGTAGCCAAAACCCCCCAAATCCAGAGCCTACTTCCCTAGCGCTGGTCGCCGGAATTTGTCCCCGGCCAATCTAGCCAATGCCACTTTGTCACTTAGCTAGGTCTCAACCCCCTGAGCATTTCATTCCACTAGCCCGATCTATGAATTTTCCCAGATCGTGAGTTATGCTCTTGCCAAGTTCTTGTCCAGAACAATACCTGTGCCATGTCGCCACCGTAGTTCATCGGCGCTGTTCGTCGTCGTCCGACCGTCTCAACCCCTGAAACCACCGCCAATGTGTCCCTGGCATCCACGCCTACCTCCTAGACATAGTTGGCAAAGTGTTTGAAGCCCAAAACCAGATTTACCCCTCTGCCCTAGTTTTTGACAGTGTCAGTGCAGTGTTAGTGGATGTCAGCCACTGGCATTAGCCTTGTTTGACCCTTTCTATTTGAGAAATTGAAATGCCACTTTGTCCACTAAGCTCCTGGAGCCATGTTCTACAATTTTCTCTACTGTCACATCTCCAGAAAACCCACCTAGAGCCAACCTAAGGCTATGCCTAGCCGTGAACCGAATGTCGACCCTTCGACGTTCAACCTCTTTGAACCTATCTCTTCGAGCAGTGCTCAAGTAACCTTTTCCAAAGCATCTCCCCTGCATGCATGTTATATTTTTATCTATTATTTCCCATAAAAGCTATTTTCTGAATGTTTCTGTGGTGCGATGTGTTGAATTGCCTCGTTGTTGTGTGCGCGAATAGAGCAAGGAGCAGAAGAGTCAACAGAAGACTTCGAAGATCGTCTGAGCAACTAGACCCCTCACTGCAAGGCAAGTCTCAAACCCTTGATCATGTCTAGCCTAATATTTTGAAATGAAGTATGTTAGTTGTTTTCAAATATATGCATGCCTTATATTCAAATGAGAATTATGTTCAAATAAAGTGATTAGATATGACCTACATGATTGTGAAGCCCCTTTTGTGATGGAATATCCATGCACCCTTGTCACCCTAGAATATCATGCTTAGGCTATGTTTATGCTCAAGATTATATGTTAAATGCTAAATGGTCACATGTGAGAAAAGTATATTCAAAATCCCTTTTTGTGAAAGAAAATGTGATTGGAATCGATAGTGAGGATGGTTTGATTGGTTGGTGCTGTGTGTGCACTGGGAATGTGAAAGACTCCTCAGTAAAGATTCATAAGGACGAGAACCTTGTGTTGTACTTCTATGCGGCATGAAAAACGTACCAACCACTTACCCGGTATGGGACGGGTGCAACATAGTAGCTTTCTCAGTATTAGCTTTTCCCTGCAATGGTTGTCGGTCCGGTTTCTCGAGAGGAACTGGTGGGCCACATTGGGCCATGAGTGATGTGAGATCAGAAAAATAAAGAGAGGATAAGTGTAAGAAGGAAGATGCCCTACGCCAGGATTAAGTCGTGCGCAACTGTAATCAAGAGAGGCTATGTGTCTTGCGAGACAATAGACCAAGGCTAGGAAGAATTAGCAGTGGGGAGTACCCACAACGGTATTGAGGACTGAAATGTCTATTTATCGGGCAGGGAATTGTTAATGCTAGGATTGCAAAATTGTTGTGTGTTCTCGGCCTTATCACATACGTAAAAGTCGCATGGAGAGGTGCCGACTTGAAAGCTGAGTGATCGGTGGATTAAGGTGGTACACCTTTGCAAAGTTATAAAAAGTATCGGATACTCTGAGCTCCCAGGTCATGGAGACTGCGCGCGGTGGATTCTATCCACGTCGATGCAGCACAAGTAGCTTTTGGGAAGGTTTTTCACAAAATTGAGTAAAGTGGTGACTCATGGAAGACCGTCACGCATAACATCTTCTGAAAATCTAGCTTAGGTTTTTAAAAGCCTCGCTTTTGAAAACAAAAACCTTTTCTTCAAAATTAAGAGTGAAAATCTATTCTATGAGCCAAAGAGCCATCCTTTTGAAATTTCCCCCTCATCTATATACCTGCATTCTTATTTGGGACTTGTTGAGCACCATGTGGACAATGTGCTCACTCTTGCTTTTGCAAACAACAATTTAGAGGAAGGATTCATTGATCCCGATTTCTACGGTCTTGAACCCAACATGGCAGAAGAAGAAACTGCTCCAGAAGATCCAGCTTGCTAGAGGGTCACTTACCAAGTGGAGTCCGATGTGGAAGAAGCCCATGCAACACCGCTGTAGTTGAAGATGAAGACCGTTGAAGTCCTTTTGCTCGTTGTTGTTGTTTTATTTTGTGTCGACCTTTGTGTCGAAGAAAACTCCTTAATTTTGTATCAACACTAAAGTGCGTCATTTTGGCGCTATGTTATTGTAATGTTGGTCCTTGTGATTAGCACTTGTTTTAATTACTTGCATTTTTGTATAATACATCTTGTTGTTGTGAGCTTGCAATGTATCGTTCTGAGTGCAACCCACTTGGGCGGTTGCCACCGGGTTCCTCAAATGAGGGTCCCACATAATGTATGTTTATACGGACATAATATCTCCAAAAATTCCTATCGGTAGGATGTAGTGTGCCGATAGAACCGTTCGCCTTCTACAAATAGTTTTATTCTATCGGTAATGTATGTTTATACCGTTAGAAGAGATCTAAAATTACTAACGGTAGGCGGTTGTGTACCGATAGAACCGATCTAGTTCTATAAATACCCGCGTATGTCTCTTTCATTCGAACAGTTCATCGGGCGCTCGTAGCCCTAACTCGTAAACTCCATGGATGGCCGGCGCACCTCTACCAGTGACCGCTGCACCTCCGCACCTCCATCGACGCCCACTAGATTTCGGCATGGCAAGCAAGGCACGTAAAATTTCGGCAATATTGTTAGATTATTCTAATCCGATTATGGCAATTATCCTATAATTTTTGTATCCTTCATTTTGATGTGTCTTCTTTTCAATATGATTATGTACGGTGTCTTGTTCCTATTTTTTATTAAAACAACTAAATAATATCACTGTGGGATAGATAATGTTCAATTGCTTGCTGATCCTATCAAATGAAGAAAATTATCAAGATATATTTGCAAGACAAACACTATCTAACATATTAAAATGCCAATAAGAGTATAAATGTAATATCTTCATCTCTCAGTAGGTTGCTCAATGCCAACTTGGACTTAGTAATAATTGAAATTGAAAGATCATGAAATTGAAAATGAAATTGAGAGATCATGAAATTGAAATTGAAATTGAAATTGAAATTGAAATTGAAATTGAAATTGAAGTTGAAGTTGAAATTGAAGTTGAAATATCATGAAATTGAAAGATCATTAATGTCAAGATATTTACAAATATCATGAGATACACAAATATCATGATCTTCTCTGTAGGTTGTTCAATGAAAATAATATAGTCAAATGCCAACTAGCTTGCTCAATGATCAAGTGCATGTAAAAAGTTCATTAAATAATTAATATATGTATATTGGGAAGGTAATTTCTTCTGATGAAATAGAGTCAAAATGTAATATCTTGATCTCCAGTTGCAAGTTGATGTTCCTATGACGAAGCACAACCTAACCTTCAGTTGGTAGTCTTTCTCAGATAGGGTGTCATTTAGGAAACAGTAAACAATCTTAATTTGCTCTAGAATGCCTATTTATGATCTGTGCAGGTCCTTGGATGATGCTCATGAAGGACAATGTATTTCACGGTTCTTCATCGCAGTACGCTGCCTACATTGGCTTGTTGGCGAAAGAAACAGTGAAGATCACCGTCGAGAGTTGGAAAGAAACGGTGAAGATCACCGTTGAGACCTAGACAAAAACGGTGAAGATCACTGTCGAGAGTTCGAAGCACGTGAAGGGCGAGATCTTGGTTGGCTCGGTCGAGAAGATCCTCAAGCCCGGCGTGTTTTTCAAATCAGGACCTATAGAAAGCATCTTACATTTGTATCGTGTTTCAGCCATTTTTTTGCATGCACCAGCTTGTCGCCAGATGCTTACTTGCTTGGAGAAGAAGAATTGTTGTCATTTGCACAGCCATTCTTTTTGTTAATGGAGTTGAGTTGAGTTGAGTTGATTGAGTCTGAGTCCAAGGAAATCACCAATACAAATGTAACTCGACCACAGTTCCAGGTACTCGGGCGTCTTTGAATTGAACTCCTATGGTTAAGTCCAATGTGGTTCAGACATTTGCTGTTTTTGATGAATGGATTTGTGATGTATTAGGTCTAACTTGTAGTCGGTAGTTGCATTGTCTCAACTTGCAAAGGTTCTCTTTTATGTAAAATGTATGGGCCACTGGGTCCTCGTGACGATATGTTGTTAATTTCAGATGTGACTTTTCTAATATACATCGAATGTGTGAATTGTTGTATTTGTATATTGTTGTATATTTGTGTATCATGCATTGCTATTTGGGACATGAACTTGAATGTGTACATGGGAGTATTTGTGTATTTAATTGTATTGGTAGGTAGGTGTGTATTTGTACTACTGTTTCAGACATGCACTTGAATTTGTGAACTGGCATGTGTATGTTTGTACCTAAATTGTTGTGTCATACATGAATCAGCTTGCTTTTGTTTCAGCCATTAACTAGAATGAGTTTAAATAGTACTCATTTTTTATGTTTCCTCTTGCATTTTCTTAAAGGAATGGAGGCAAACCAAGATCTCATGTAAGTAAAGATTTTTAATTTCTTTGTTAAGATGTGAAGTACCAAGTACTTAAGAAAAGTATTTTTGTGTCTCCTAGTTAATCTACAAATTAGCATCTCTTGAAATATTTCTTTATCTTCTAGTTAAGATCTGTTTGATGTTACATTATGTTTAGATATGATTCTTTGAATGTGAGAACTGGTGTCATGTGTGTCATGCATTACCCAGTTTCATTTTGTTTCAGCCATGTACCAGTACCTCTTCTAACGGCAAATACACGTATTTACCGATAGAACAACACCTGTATTTGCTTATGTGCCTCAGGCATACACTTGAATGTGAGAACTGGTGTGCATGTGTGCACTTAGATTGCTGTGTCATGCATTACCCAGTTTGGTTTGGTTTTGTTTCATCCATGTACCAGTACCTCTTCTAATGGCAAATACACATATTTACCGATAGAACAACACCTGTATTTGCTTATGTGCCTCAGGCATGCACTTGAATGTGAGAACTAGTGTGCATGTGTGCACTTAGATTGCTGTGTCATGCATTACCCAGTTTGGTTTTGTTTCAGCCATGTACCAGCACCTCTTCTAACGGCCAATACACATATTTACCGATAGAACAACACCTGTATTCGCTTATGTGCCTCAGGCATGCACTTGAATATGAGAACTAGTGTGCATGTGTGCACTTAGATTGCTGTGTCATGCATTACCCAGCTTGCTTTTTGTTTTAGGCATGTACCAGTACCTCTTCTAATGGTAAATACACATATTTACCTATAGAACAACACCTGTATTTGCTTATGTGCCACAGGCATGCACTTGAATGTGAGAACTGGTGTGCATGTGTGCACTTAGATTGCTGTGTCATGCATTATCCAGCTTGTTTTTTGTTTCAGCCATGTACTAGTACCTCCTCTAACAGTAAATACACATATTTACCGATAGAACAACACCTGTATTTGCTTATGTGCCTCAGGCATGCACTTGAATGTGAGAACTGGTGTGCATCTGTACACTTAGATTGCTGTGTCATGCATTACCCAGCTTGCTTTTTGTTTCAGCCATGTACCAGTATCTCTTCTAACGGTAAATACACATATTTACTAATAGAACAACTCCTGTACCTATTCAGCAATGTACCAATACCTCTTCTAACGGTATATGTGTGTTTGTACCGATAGAATATATGTGTACAAAATTACCTGCACTTACTCTAACGGACATTTCGTGTATTTACCGTTAGAAATAGGTCCAGTATAAATAAAACCCTACTCGACCATTGTTGAGCTGCTGTTTTTATCTGGTGCACTCTGTGTCCCTCTGTTTGTGATGAGAGTTCCATGCTTGCAGCTACACTGCTAGGGTGATCAGGGCAAGCTGGATGGAAGTTGATTGGACCCCTCTCTTTAATGTAAGCTTAATTGTCATCACTTATCTCTCTCTCCCTCTAGATCTCCCTCCCTCTCTACTTGCGAGCTAGCTGTATTGTGTAGTTCCAAGCATGTAGCTCCAAGCTTGGGAGCTAGCTGGAAATTCCTCATGTTTTAGGAGCTCACTAGCTTGTATTGTGTAGTTAGCTAGGTTAATTAGTGTTAATTTTGTTAGGCTAGGGTTTAACACATCAGTTTTAAGAGGCTGCATGTACATGTACATAACTTAATCGGGCAGGTTTCATGCATGGCTGACTCGTTAAATTTTGTTAATTGTAGATGGACAGGAAATATTGGATGTATGGAATAAAACGTACTACTCTTGAATATTTGGATGGTGTGAATGGGTTTATTAAATTTGCTGAGCAACAAAAGGCGAGGAAGGGAGAGAAAGATATGCTTTGTCCTTGTACAGATTGTATGAACTTGAAGAGGTTTAGCAACTCTGATCAAATTATGAGTCATTTGATTCGTCGTGGTTTTAACGCGCGATACACCCGTTGGATATGGAATGGTGAAGATCTTGAGGAAACAAGCACCACTACTACCAATCAGCAAGACTTGGATGTGGATTGCAATAATATCGATGATCATCTGAATTTTGATAATGTTCATTCCAATGTGCACATAGATGATGATGACAATCTAGATGAGATGTTACATGATGTAGAGGAAGATTACAATGAAAATGACTTCTGTGAATTTGAGAAACTGATTGCTGACTCTGAGAAGCCTCTGTTCCCTGGATGTGCAAAATTGACAAAACTGTCTTATGTGCTGAGATTATATAACTTGAAGGCAGGCAACGGTTGGAGCGATAAGAGTTTCATGGCACTATTAGATCTTCTAGCGGACATGCTTCCAGAGGGAAATGAGTTTCCAAGATCTACTTACCAAGCCAAAAAACTGTTGTGTCCGTTGGGAATGGAAATCGAAAGAATACATGCTTGCCCAAATGATTGTGTGTTGTACCGTAACGAGTACTCCAGTTTGCATGTTTGTCCAAGATGCGGCGCATCGAGGTATACGCGTAGGGACCGGATTGACAATGAACGTCACGAGGTAAAGAAAGGACCTCCGGCGAAAACTGTGTGGTACTTGCCTGTGATACCTAGATTGAAGCGGCTGTTTGCAAATCTGAAAGTTGCGAAGTATTTGCGTTGCATGCTGAAGGTCAGAAACAAGACGAAAAACTGAGACACCCAGCTGATTCTATTCAATGGAGAAACATCAATAGAACATTTGTTGAGTTCGGTGGCGAAGTTAGGAATATAAGGTTTGGACTGAGTACAGATGGTATGAACCCACATGGAAATATGAGCAGTCGGCATAGCACTTGGCCTGTTCTTTTATGCATCTACAATTTTCCTCCTTGGTTATGTATGAAGCACAAGTACATCATGATGTCGTTACTAATCTCAGGACCCTAAACAACCCAGAAATGATATTGACGTGTTTCTAGCGTCTTTAATCGAGGACTTACAGAAATTGTGGAGCGAGGGGGTGCAGGTGTGGGATGCATACAAGAAAGAGAATTTCATCTTGCGGGCCTTGATATTTTGCACCATAAATGATTTCTCGGCCTACGGAAATTTATCGGGGTATAGTACGAAAGGAGCCAAGGCTTGCCCTATCTGCCTAGATGAAACTGAGAGCATGTGGTTGCGAAACTGCCAGAAAACAGTGTACATGGGTCACCGCATGTTTCTTCCGGTGCATCACACGTACCGTAAGAAGAGGAAATCATTTAATAGGAAGCCTGAGAAGGGATCAGCTCCAGTGTTTCTGACCGGTAAGGAGATTTACTCGCGCGTGAAGGACATCAAAGCTGAGTTTGGTAAGTATTCTAAACCTTGAGAAAAAAATGTTTGGAAGAAGAGATTGATTCTTTGGGATCTACCGTACTGGGAGCACTTACAAGTTCGACATTGCATTGACGTCATGCATGTAGAGAAAAATATCTGTGACAGTTTGATTGGTTTGTTGTTCAACATTCCGGGAAAGACAAAGGATGGTGTGAAAGCTTGTCGTGACATGGTGGAAATGGGGATAAGGACTGAGCTTGCACCTTTGGAGAAGGGAAAGCGTACATACCTCCCCCCGGCTTGCTGTACGTTGTCCAAAAGCTAAAAAACAGAACTCTATCGGTTCCTGCACGGCGTTAAAGTTCCATGTGGGTATTCCGCGAACTTGAAAAAACTTGTGTCCATGAAGGACCTAAAACTGGTCGGCACGAAGTCCCATGACTGTCATGTGCTGATGTCACAAATGCTTTCCATTGCTACCAGATGTATTCCCCCAGTTAAAGTTAGAGAGACAATCACAAACCTATGTTATTTCTTCAACGCAATATCTTGCAAGGTAAGTATGTGCACTCGTACTATAAGTTAATTAGCTCCATTTGTGGAGCTTAATTAGAAGATTTTTTTGATATGAATATTTGGCGCAACTGTGTCCTCGTAGGTAATTGATTCGGATGGACTAGACGCTTTGCAACACGACGTGGTTACAACTCTTTGTCAGCTTGAGATGTATTTCCCTCCATCCTTTTTTGATGTTATGGTCCATCTGATTGTTCACCTTATCAGAGAAATTAAGTTTTGTAGACCCGTGTGCCTACGCTACATGTATCCATTTGAGAGATTTATGGGTGTATTGAAGGGATACGTAAGGACTCGTCGTCGACCCGAGGGGAGTATCATGGAAGGTTATGCCGCCGAGGAGGTGATTGAATTTTGCACAGATTATATCGCCGGGGTTGACCCAATTGGCGTTCCTAGGTCCCGACACAAGGGTAGGCTTCAGGGCATCGGAACGATTGGATTCAAAGCTATCGTCCCCGCCCGTGATGTGTACACAAAATCACATTTTTGGGTCTTACAACACATGACGGAGGTTGAGCCATACATACATGAGCACAAGGTAATGTTACGGTCACAGAATCCTTCGAAGTCAGAGATTTGGGTTACCAGAGAACATAACAGGAAATTTGCTGGGTGGATCCAAGAAAGAGTCACGCGAGCTTCCGAGGGCTCCATAAGTGAAACTGTGACATGGTTGGCTAGAGGCCCAAGATTCACTGTAGGGACTTGGCAGGGGTACGACATCAATGGGTATTCATTTTATACCAGAGCTCAAGACGCCAAGAGTAGCACGCAATGCAGCAGAGTCACACTGTTTGCTATTTCCGAGGATGCCAGGTCAGTAAGGGCGCTGAACTCATATTACGGTGCTATTGATGAAATATGGGAGCTCGATTACAGATTATTTAAGTTTCCCTTGTTTCGATGACAATTGGTCGAAATCCCTCGAGGTATTAAAGTTGACAGTTACGGGTTTACTCTCGTTGATCTTGACAGAGTCGGACACCAAGACGATCCATGCATACTTGCAAAGCAAGCCACACAGGTATTCTACATCGTTGACCCAGCCAATCCAAACTTGCACGTTGTCCTCCACAGCAAGAGACGTATTTTTGGGGTCGAAGACGTTGTCGACGAAGAGGAGTATAACCAATTCGATGAGATACCTCCATTTTTAGAGGACATTCAATCTATCCCTACTGAAGATATCGACGAAACAACGTATCTTCGAGATGATCACGAAGAATGATTTTGCGTTGAGAACCATTGATGATTATTTTCTATTTCAGGGAAAAATGCCAAGCAAACAGCCCACAAGTTGTGTATCAAGGTGAGGAACTTATCATTAATACATCAGGCAATACATTTTTCTTTAGAACTTAATGATAAGCTAGTTCACAGCATTAATATATCTGAATTTTACCCCACAGCATGAGTTCTAACATGTACAGTACCTTAATCTTGTGAGAACTTAATTCTTCCCTTCAAATTTTCTTGCCAAAATCTCATTGCAGCCTCTTGCTTCTTCAAAAATTAAGCTCTTCAAAAATCCCATTCCCTGAAACATCATTTTCCAATGCCTTGCCCAATTCAAAAATTATACTCTGGGAAAAATTTACTTGTTCTATCGGTATTATTTTATTGTACCATTAGAATAAAACCATTACTCTGACGGTATTTTGTTTTTTGTCCCGATAGAAAAGTGCATCCAGTGCTTTATTAAACATGGCCCTTGTTCTATCGCTATTATTTTGTTGTACCGTTAGAATAAAACCATTCATCTGATGGTATTTTGTTGTTTGCACCGATAGAAAAGGGCATCCACTACTTTATTACACACGGCCCTTGAGTTCCCTCCAGTCGAACCGTTCCAACTTATAGCACTTCGTCTCTTCGAGCGCGAAAAGCACAACCTCTGCAGTGACCACTTACTTCCTCACTCCCACACAACGATCGCCACCTGGATACTGGTTCGCCAGTGCCACCGGTCCATATTTTCATCCTTCGCTGGCCGCCGCTGCGTCTACACCACCTCTCCATCACCACAACTGATCGCCGTAAAATACCCTAATTCGTCGTTCTTTTTCTAGCATCTTCCTTATTTGATCTTAGTGTTTTGTATGTACTAATTCTTCAAGTTTTGGAATTAAACTAGGGTTCCCTATTGTGTTGGATTATGTAAATTCCGCAGGCAATGTTGATTTAAATTAGGGTTGACATAATATGTTTCAGTGCTGTAATGAACCTATTTTGAGATTTTACTGCTGTATGTGTGATCAATTGTATCCAACTACCATGTAATGCACTTTATATGTTGGAGGTGTTCTTACACATCTTCTATCGGTATCTCCTGTATTTACCGATAGAAAAATTGTTATGTTCTGTCGACAGCTCATGTGTTTACCAATAGAAAAGATTTCTGAACAAGTATTAAAACTTTGGATCTGAAAGGACATGAGCCATGCAATGTACTAGTTTGGTTGGGAATTTTGATTCACTTGGTATGAGTATGTGGCAATGTGGATGGGTCTTCGATGTATATGTTTCAAATGCTTATACATGACTTTTCCCAACCTAATAGATGTGAAGTCCTGATGATTTGCATACAGGTAATGCTAAAGATAACCAAGAGAGGGTGCTATAAACCATGTTATTCCTTTTTTGGTTGTGACCTACTTTCTGTGCTGCTTCAATATCTTTATATTCCATTAGCATTAGGTTTGTCAAATTATGCACAGTGGCACTTAGATGCTTGTGTGCATATTTATGTGTGAAATAATAATGCTGGCCCATGAATATTAGTATAGCAAATCATGGAGAATGTTGACTTAAACCAAGATTATGTGATGCCAGTGAATGGCGGCTTATCAACAATATTCCATATACACATAGAGAACATTGTTATGTTCTATCGGTATCCCATATCTTTGCCGATAGAAAACATTGCTATGTTCTATCGGTATCTCTTGTGTTTACCGATAGAAAAAATTGCTGAACACTTCAGCAATTAATTTTTGCATGTCTTTTAGTACTATTTTCTTCGGACATCCCTTTAGCAGCCCTAATTAGTCTCCAATCCTAAACTGAGTTATGGAACTCCAAGAAGAATTAATTGCCACATGTTGCCTGCTTCCTATATGAAAATGTGTAGATGAAAATGCTCAGAAATAGAATCTTATCTTCTATTGGTAGTTTCTGTGTTTACCGATAGAAAAAATATTTAAAATATGTCCTTTTGCTTTGTAAAATGATTTGATTTGTGTTTCCATTAAATTTTTGATGGTTTGTTGATGGTTTTGTAGGGAAAGACATGTTTTCATCTTCATCAGATGGTACTAGTGGTTTGACTAGGGCCAACGTAACTGAAGATGCAGCTGGTTCATCCAAGCGCAAGAGGGTGGGGCGAGGCACGATGACGTTGGGCTGTTTGGCCAAACACACAGATCTTTCTTGTGAGTTCAACCAATTTGGGAGGCCGATCAGAAAGAATGCTGGGAAGTATGTGGGCCTACGTTGGGCTGCTGGCGAAAGAAAGGGTGAAGATCACCATCCAAAGCTTGAAGGACGTGACGGCGGATGAGAGGGATAGGTTGCGGGCGGAAGTGAAGGTTAAATTAACTGAAATCGCTTAACTCTTTCGTAATCACGTTCTCTTGGCTTATACTAAAGTTTAACTAACTCGTGATTAATTATATGCATTGTTTGAAAATAGGCTAAGTGGAACATCCCCGACGATAAACCTAGGACGGCCTGCTTGAAGGACATGAACGGAAAATGGAAAACCTTTAAGAGCTGGCTCGTCAGTAACTTCCTCGCTGCGGGGAAATCTCCTTGCGAGAAGTACCCCTTCATATCGGAGGAGGTATGGGAGGAATTCACCAAGCAGAAGGGGACCGAGGAGTTCAAGGCCCTTAGTGAGAAGAATAAGGCGATCCAGAAGATGAACGACCACCCGCATCGGCTCGGATCCCGGGGCTATGCGGGGAAAGAGGAGCAGTGGAAGAAGGAAGACAAGCAAAATTCTGTCATCGACTCCCTTGAGTTGTCACTCTCCGAGATCCGGGATGCGAGGTGCAAAATTCTGTCATCGACACAACGGCTCCCACGGTCCGTGTCCGCCCAGGATGCTCCTTATTTCCTAGAGCCCAGGTGAGGATGTCGTTCTCCCTCTGCGGGGTAAACAATCCCTCCATTGCCTCCTTCTCAAAAGAGATCTGTTATATTTAAAGGTACCTTGTGAGCTCTACAACTGGCGGGAGCTTGATATATCCATCATATGAACTGGAGTCCTGTGAATTTGCTGATCCTATATATTGCTATTTTCGAACTCTGTTTGCAACTCTGTATTGTTGTAGTTCACTTCAAATGTAGTAACTTTCTGTGCAATACTAATGTTGTCCTTTGCATGTAGGTGCATGTACAGGCTAGCATCAGAGGCTGCGTGTGACAAGGTGGGTTTCCTCGACCCAGAGAAAATAAGCCTCACGATGCTAGAGCACGACGCCGCGCACGCTGAGCACTACATATCCAAAGCGCTGATGGCGCAGCTGGACAGGGAGTTCATTCTGGTGCCGTACCACCAAAGGTTAGTGCATTTTGTACTAATTTAACTCAATCTTGTATGCTATACCTGAGATATACTTTGAGCTAGCGGTCCTCTTTTATGTACAATGTAGGGGCCACTGGGTCCTCATCATGATCTGTCCGTGGAGGAACGAGTTGTACTACCTCGATCCGATGCGTGACAGATCATCGAACGAATATGTGGTCAAGGGGAATATGGAGGCGTAAGTAACATATATGTTTGATTTAAATTTTGACCTCACTAGCAAATGATAATACATTAACCAGCAATGCTAACTGAAATGCAGTGCTTTTGAGAAATATGTGTCCGCTGGAGGGAGGCATGCCGCACCGCAGGGCTACCTACTAGCTTGGAAAGAATATGAGATACTCACGAGACTTTTTGTTTATGCTTAATTCGTTTGTGGAAACAATAGCTAACATGTCTTCGCATATGCAATTATCTCAGTGCCATCAGCAGCCACAATCGTGGGAATGCGGGTTTTATGTGCTGCGCTACATGTACGACCTAGTGCGGACAAACTTTGCCCAATTCCCCTAGATAAGCATGGATAGCTAACTCAAATTTGAAAATTGGGTGTCATGTTCAAAATTAGGAAGTTAGTTAATCAGTATTCACACATGCTTGCAAATCGCCATGTCCAACGACCAATACGAAAATGCAAAGATTAGAGATCTCCGACAAATCTGGGCTAAATATGTTATGGAGGAAGTTGCGCCCAACCAACCGCCATGACAAGCTTTTCGCTCACTTGTTGTCAATTTTCTCTTTTGTGTACTATGTGCATAGATTGTTTATATATAGTCTTATTGGTTAGTATTTGTCCATATTGGATTGCAATTTGTATTGGTTCGTATATATGTGAATAACTGTCTAATGTGTCAATCTGTTCAATGTATATGTGAATGTACCCTTCTTTGCATCTGTACTGTATTGTGTATCCAATCTATACTGTATTGCATCTGTACTGTATATGTGAATGTACTGTATTGTGAATGTAAAGAATGTATTGTATTGCATATGTATTGTATTTCTATCGGTAAATTCATTCACAACCGAGAGAGTACTATCATTTTTTCTATCGGTAAACTCATTCACAACGGAGAGAGTGCTAAGGTTTTTTCTATCGGTACACTCGTAATTAACCGTTAGAAGAGTGTAACTTTTCCTACCGGTAAACTCACACACAACAGAGAGAGTACTAAGGTTTGGTAAACTCATTCACAACCGAGAGAGTACTAAGGTTTTTTCTATCGGTACACTAGTAATTAACCATAAGAACTCAACCGAGAGAGTACTATCCTTTTTCTATCAGTAAACTCTTTCACAACCGTCAGATTAGAACAGCTTTGCTACCGGTTGTAGCCTGTCGTGGTATTACGAATACCCCGGCAGGTTTTGTGGACGATCCTAGCGAGAAAATACGACGCGAGCTTACCGAGTAACCGGTCCTCTCCCATCGGGAAAGCACAACAAATGACACGAGGGTTTATACAGGTTCGGGCCTTAGTGGAAGCCCTAGTCCTGTCGGTGTGCTCCGAACCAGAGTTGGCTAGGAGAGCCCTCTCGGGGGAGAGATGGCTCCGGAGCACACCTGTGAGATTGTCTATTCCAAGTAATAACGAATAACTTTTTTCTTACATGAGGTGTACAAAGGCTTATATAGCCCCAAAAGACGCAAAAAGACTAAACTACCCCGCCTGTCACCGTTGGATCTAGGGGTAGCGACGTCCTTCTTCCGGCCAGGGACCTTGGATGCTTGACAGGTGTCCGCTGATTCCCGAGGCGCTTCTCGCGTGACCTTCACGTGACCCGGGATCAGAGACCCCTGTCCCGGGAAGGACGGCGGCGCCCAGGACAAGCCACAGGGGGGCCCTGTCCCCGGGCAAAAGGTGGCGCCTGGGACAAGCCACCGGGGGGCCCTGTCCCCGGGCAAAAGGCGGCACCCGGGACAAGCCACCGGGGGCCTTGTCCCATAGCAAAAGGCGGTGCCCGGGACAACCCACAAGGGGGCCCTGTCCCCGGGCAAAAGGCGGGGCCCAGGACAAGCCACCGGGGGGCAATGTCCCCGGGTAAATGGCGGCGCCAGGGACAAGCCACCGGGGGGCCTTGTCTCAAGTAAAATGGCGGCGCTCGGGACAAGCCACCGGGGGGCCTTGTCCTCGGGCAAATGGCGGCACCTCGGACAAGCCACCGAGGGCCTTGTCCCTGGGCAAAAGGCGGCGCCTGGGACAAGCCACCGGGGGGCCTTGACCCACAGCAAAAGGTGGCGCCTGGGACAAGCCACCGAGGGGCCCTGTCCCCGGGCAAAAGGCGGCTCCCGGGACAAGCCACCAGGGGGCCTTGTCCCTGGGTAAAAGGCGGCGCCCAGGACAAGCCATCGGGGGGCCTTCTCCCCGAGCAAATGGCGGCGCCCAGGACAAGCCACCGGGGGCCCTTGTCCCCGGGCAAATGGCGGCCCCCGGGACAAGCCACCGGGGGCCTTGTCCCCGGGCAAAAGGCGGCGCCCGGGACAAGCCACCGGGGGGCCTTGTCCCAAGCAAAAGGCGGCTCCCGGGACAAGCCACCGGGGGGCCTTGTTGTGGGACCCTCATTTGAGGAATCCGGTGGCAACCGCCCAGGTGGATTGCACTCAGAAATGGCACATTGCAGCTCACAACAACAAGATGCATTATATAAAAATGCGAGTAATTAAAAACAAGTGCTGATCACAAGGACCAACATTACAATAACTTAGCGCCAAAATGACGCATTTAGATGTTGATACAAATTAAGGAGTTTTTGACACAAAGGTCGGCACAAAATAAAACAACAATAATAAACAAAAGGACGTCATCAGTCTTTTTCTTCTGCAGCAGCGGTGTTGTACGGGCCTTTTCCACATCTGACTCCACCTTGGTACATAACCCTGTAGCAAGCTGGGTCTTCAGTTTCTTCTTCTTGTTCCACATTGGGTTCAAGACCGTAAGATTCAGGGTCGACGAATCCTTCTTCTAAATTTTTTTGTAAAAGCAAGGGTGAGCACATTGTCCACATGGTGCTCAACAAGTCCCAAATAAGAATGCAAGTATACTTAGATGAGGGGGAAATTTCTCAAAGAATGGCTCTTTGGCTAATTAATACAGATGGGATAGATTTTCACATTTAATTTTAAAGAAGAGGTCTTTATTTTCGAAAACGAGGCTTTTAAAACCCTAAGCTAGATTTTCAGAAAATGTTGTGTGTGGCGGTCTTTCATGAGTCACCACTTTATTCGAATTTTGTGAAAAACTTTCCAAAAGCTACTTGTGCTGCATCGACGTGAATAGAATCCACAGCGCGCAGACTCCATAACCTGGGAGCTCAGAGTATCTGATACTTTTTAAACTTTGCAAAGGTGTACCACATTAATCCACCGATCATTCGGCTTTCAAGTCGGTACCTCTCCATGAGACTTTCACGCATGTGATAAGGCCGAGATGACACAACAGTTTACAGTCCTAGCATTAAATATTCCCTGCCCGGTAAATAGACAGTCAAGTCTCAAGTACCGTTTTGGGTCCTCCCCACTGCCTTACTTCCTAGCCTGGGTCTATGTTCTCGCAAGACACATAGCCTCTCTTGATTACAGTCGCGCACGACTTAATTTGGCATAGGGTGTCTTCCTTCTTTCCACCTTTTCCTCTCATGATTTTTCTGAACTCACATCACTCATGGCCTTCTGCGGCCCACCAGCTCTCGCAAGAATCTGGATCGACAACCATTGCAGGGAAAAGCTAATACTAAAGAAAGCTACTAAGTTGCTCTCGTCCCATAACCGGGCAAGTGGTTGGTACGTTTTTCATGCCGCATAGAAGCACAACACAAGATTCTAGTCCTTATGAATCTCTAGTGAGGAGTCTTTCACATTCCCAGTGCGCACACAGCACCATCCAATCAAGCCATCCTCACTATCGATTCCAATCACATTTTCTTTCACAAAAGGGGTTTTGAATATACTTTTCTCATATGTGACCATTCAACATTTATCATATAATCTTGGGCATAGCATAGCCTAAGCATGATATTCTAGGGTGACAAAGGTGCATGGATATTCAAGGTCAAAAGGGGCTTTATAGTTGTTTAGGTCATATCTAATCATTTCATTGAAACATAGCTCTTATTTGAATCTAAGGCATGCACATACTTGAAAACAGTTAACATACTTCATTTCAAAATATTAGGCTAGACATGATCAAGGGTTTGAGACTTGCCTTGCAGTGATGGGTCTAGCTGCTCAGATGAATCCTCAAAGATCTCTTCTGTTCCTTCAACGTCTGGTTCCACGGCGGATACAAACAACACATGCACACTATATAAGCATACAAGCACTAGAAAATAATATGTAAATACATCATGCATGCAGGGGTAAGGGTTTGGACAAGGTCACTTGACATTGATCGAAGAGATGGGCTCAAAAGGACTTGAATGTCGAAGGGCTGACATTCGGCTCATGGCTTGACATAGCCCTAAATTGGTTCTAGGTCTGTTTTCTAGAGATGTGACAACAGAAAATATTGTAGAACATGGCCCAAAACGCTTAGTGGACAAAGTGGCATTTCAATTGCTCAAATGTAACTGGTCTAAATCATCTAATGCCACTGGTGGACATGCACTGACATAGTGCTAGACATGGCCAGAAACTAGGGCATTGCATAACTTTTGACTTAGGACTCCAATTGGTGCACAACTTTGTCTGGGGTTTAGGCCTTGATAGCAGATACAAAACTCTCAATAGGCTCAAGGGCAGAACGTGGCCGGAGGGTGGCCAAATCCGGTGAGCAAACACGGTGGCCTGAACTACTGGACAGTAATCTTGGCATCATCATAACTTTTGATCTAGGCCGATTCAGGGTTCGAGCCAGTGGAGTAAATTGCTCAGGGGGTTGAGGCCTAGCTAGATGACAAGGTTTCATCGGCTGGTTTGGCCAAAAAATGAACTCCAGTGATCGGGGCCGAAGACGAAGGCACCGATTTGGGCGTTTTCGTTCCAGGGCGTTTGAACTCAATTCCACGCTCGGGAAGCATCTAGGGGTCATCACGAAGCTACTGGTGTACTCAATTTTGCCAGAGAATGGTTGGAGAAGCACAGCCGCGTTCTCCGGCTAACTTCCGAGGCTCGAATTTGGGAATTCGACGCTCGGGGCAAAATTGACGATTCCAAACTTGCAGTCTTACTCCTCCTAGCTTACTGATCACTATTCTCTACTGGCACGAGGATCAATTTGGCTTGAATCGCTCGGCATTACGGGAACAGGGGATTTCGGCTTTTCCGGTGATTGCCGGCGTTGAGGTTCGCCGGGGGTCAATTAACGGCTATGACACATACAGGGGGATAAGGGGATCTTACTGGTGGTGTCGGTTTGGAGGGGGAAGCTGCGGGCGAAGCTGGCGCCGTGAGCTTCAGAAGTGGCTCGCCGGGGAAGAAGGTCTTCGCGGCGGCGCTGAAGAACTGGGTTGCTCTCTGGTGGTAGAAGCTAAGGATTGCAGTTGCGGGATGGTGTGAAGAGATGCTGGGCGAGGGGGCTTTATATAGCCGCGGGGTTGAGCTCTCGGGAGTTGCAGCAATCGCCGAGAAGATACTCCCTGGCGCTGGAGCGGTCAGCGAGGCACATCGGGACATGGCGGGGCTCTGCCAGAGACGGAGGATCGCGCAAAATCGAGGCTTCGTCAGGACGACGGGATAGTGAGCTTCGGCATGCAACCATGTGGCAGTAAAGTCCTGACAATGTCAGGCACGCGCGCGAACAGCGAAGCCACGGTCTCCGGTCATCACCACGGTGGCGTTTCCTTGGCGCGACGCGAGCACGTGCGGTACACGCTGGTTTCAACCGTTGGCGGCGGCGAATCTGGCCGGCGGTGAAGGCTACGGTGGTTCACGGCAACGGCAACAGCTGCGGTCGAAAGTCCTCGTGGTCGTGGTCATGCACACGGCTCTAGTCGTGGTCGAAGAAAGGGCCAGGGGCTTCTTTGCATGGTTTTGGACTGATTTGCGAAGGTTTGGACTAAACTGCGAGGATTTTGGTTCGAGAACTTGGGCCTATTTGCAAATCTGAAGATCCGGAGGGCTGATTTGAATTTTGACTTTGCAGATGAGTGTTACCAAAGCACTTGGACTCATCCAGCAAGAAAAATGGTAAGATCCGATGAGATCTTAGGGTTTCGACAAAAATCGAAAAGAGGGTAAAATAGGGTAATTAGGGTTTGACAATTTGTCGGGGCTGAAACTAGGGTTTTGGTTGAGATTCTTGAGTTCTTCTAGAAGGGAAAAACGTTTAGAAAAATGAAAGAAAGATAATCACTTGATCAGATTTGAATTTGGAGATGATCTGGGACTTTTAGCATTTTTGGGCTTTTTGAAAATTCTGAAAGGACTAAACTGAAACACTTTTGGACTGAAATGTGAAAATGATCTGGGAGATGTGACGAGGATTGACACCCGGGTCACTTCTAATAAACTTTTGGTTCAAGACAGGTTCGAACCAGACATGTATCTGGCGATACGAACTCAAGCTATTTTTGAAGGACATCACCATGAGGTCACAAGCTTTACGCGATCAGGTCGCGGGTTTCGTGCGATCAGGCCGACAGCCTTGCGCGGTCAGAAGTTCGTATGCTATACGCGAACTGGACTGGATATCTGAGATGTTGCGTGGTCAGCCCACATTCCGCGGTCAGAACGTTCTCGACCAGGGTGCTTGGAGTTTATTCGGTTATCCTTATGTCAGGATATTCCAAGCATCCCGAGGATTCCTCCACGTTGAAGACCAACCGTCAGAGGTTATTATATACGGTTATTCATAATTAACACGTGTTAATAACCTCCGTGGAAGTTAATAGCAGTTCTCCAGAAACCGCATCCAACCGTTTGATGCAGTTTTCTTCATATGGCACCCTTTCGACCAATATAAAAGGGTGGCAAAAATACATCAAACGGGGGATCCAAGACATTCGGAAGAACAAGCCCCCTGACACAAGCGAGATACAAAATATCTCGATCACTCAAACAGCCAAGCCTACGGCTTAGATTAGACAACACTTACAAGTCTCCTGTAGTTTCTTTTTGTATATTTATATAAGGAAAACTTTCGCCTGTGAGAGTTTTCTCCCCGCTAGTTTGTAAAGCTTTATCTCATATAGTGAAATCCTAACAGGACGTAGGGCTTTTACTCCCACCATCGAGGGCCCGAACTTGTATAAATCTCTCTGTGCTCCTGTTTACCATTGTTCGGCATACCTTCCCGGAGGGTCATCTTGAAAGGTCTCACACTTACAAATTCTGCATAAGTTCGGCTAAGGACCCCGAGTCCGAATCGTCGACAAGATGAAATTTAGCTGCCAACTTTTTAGGTTAAGGTAGTGGCATACCTAAGATCAAGATAGGGTTGAGACATCAGGGATTCCAAAGAAGATATGCAGACTCGCAAGCAGAAAAGATAGCCAAAAACTGGGATGTTACACTTGTCCCACGGCAAAAGGCGGCGCCCGGGACAACCCATAGGGGGGCCTTGTCCCCGGGCAAAAGGTGGGGCCCAGGACAATCCACTGGGGGGCAATGTCCCCGGGCAAATGGCGGTGCCCGGGACAAGCCACCGGGGGTCTTGTCTCCGGTAAAATGGCGGCGCCCGGGACAAGCCACCGAGGTCCTTGTCCCCGGGCAAAAGGCGGCGCTTGGGACAAGCCACCGGGGTGCCTTGACCAATGGCAAAAGGCGGCGCCCGGGACAAGCCACCGGGGGGCGTTGTCCCCAGGCAAAAGGCGGCTCCCGGGACAAGCCACCGGGGGGACTTGTCCTCGGGTAAAAGGCAGCGCCCGGGACAAGCCACCGGGGGGACTTGTCCTCGGGTAAAAGGCAGCGCCCGGGACAAGCCACCGGGGGGACTTGTCCCCGGGAAACTGGTGCCACCTGGGACAAGCCAGCGGGGGCCTTGTCCTCGGGCAAAAGGCGGCGCCCGCGACAAGCCACCGGGGGGCCGTGTCCCTGGGCAAAAGGCGGCGCCCGCGACAAGCCACCGGGGGGTCCTGTCCCCGGGCAAAAGGCGGCGCCCGGGACAAGCAATCGGGGGGCCTTCTCCCCGGGCAAATGGCGGCGCCCGGGACAAGCCACTGGGGGGCCTTGTCCCAAGCAAAAGGCGGCGCCTGGCACATGCCACCGGGGGGGCCTTGTCCCCGGGCAAAAGGCAGCGCCCGGTTACCTGGACTTAGCCTCCGGAACCTCTAAGTCCCCCCTTTTTCCAAAGCCTAAGCCACTGAAAAAACCAGATGGGACAAAGGGCCGTGCCAAGGCCGCGGAGGTGCCACCGGAGGAAGTCACTGCGGACTTCCTCTGGGCCTCCGAGTTTACAACCGGGGACCTGGAGTCCCTGGTTGACCGGGGGGTAGTCGCGGACGGGGACGTCCGGATCCCCGCTAAGAAGGATGGAGCCCCCCACCCCAGGCCCAGGGAAGTAGTGGCCTTCGAGGCTTTCCTTGAGGCGGAGCTCCAGCTCCCTGTGCATCCATTGCTCCGGGAGTTTTTGAAGGAGTATGGGGTGGTGCTTAACCACCTCACGGTAAACGCACTCATCCAGATGGGCCTCTTCATTTGGCTCTTCGAGATGGCCACCGGACGGGAGCCAACGCTCCGAGTGTTCCGGTATTTTTATGAGCCGGCGGCGAGGAGCTCCCACCTGGTGAAGGGAGGGCCAAAGTCTCCATTTGGCTCGGTGATGATCCAGCTGCTACCATCCCGGGTAGCGGAGTACCCGGTGGCGGCCTCCCGGGACCACTGGGGGGACTGGACCCGGAGGTGGTTCTACCTTCGGGTCCGGGACGACGAGGTCGTGTACTCCCCGGAGCCTCCGTCCTACAGCCGGTCGTCCGCGCCCAAGCCCCCGGTGTGGAGCGAGGAGGAGCTGAAGCTCTTCAGCAAGGTCGTGGGCTCCCGGGGCGTCCGCTCTATGAGGGACGCCACTGAGGAGTTGACGCTGTTGAAGATCTCCCCCTTCTCGCACAGGAGGAGGGGGATCGAAATGTGCCCGGCCCAGCGGCCCCCGCTGAAGCCGGTGACCCGACGTAAGCTCCTGGTTACCTTGCTCGCTTTCTTTTCGTGAATTTTTCTAACTCCTTACCTCTTACAATTCGGCCGTACCCGACCGCCCGGGAGAAGGCGGAGAACCTCCTCGGGAGATACTACGCCGACGAGCACAAACGCATCGTACGCGTCATGGGGGAGGGCCCCCCGGAACCTGGTGGCCGAGGCCTTCGGGCTAAGGCTACCGGCGAGAACGCCCCTCCCCACCCCTGGTTCCCACAAGAGTTGGAAGGAGCCCACCAGGGGCTCTGAGCCAAAGAAGGCCAAGACCCAGAAAGACCCCGGTCCATCGACGACGTCTGGCTCCACACCTGTGAAGGCCCGGGACGCAACCCCCGGGTCAGGGCGCGCGCGGGCGTTGCCCAGGAAGGAAGTGATGCCCCCTCCCCCGAAGAGCCCCAGAGAGGCTCGGGGCAAGGGACCAGCCAATGACGGAGGGGCGTCCGATATTGCGGATTATGCCCCCTCACCACCTTCAGCGATAGCTCTCTCGGCGGCTCCGGTGCTACCAGAGTCGGAGAGGCCGGAGGTTCGATTCGCGGAGGCTTCCCCTCCGCGTGTCGAGTGGCCGGTGGACGCGGGGGGAAGCCCCTCGGTCTACAAGGATCCCCCGGTGACTGAGGTCCCGGGGGCCCTGCAGCCTGGAAAAGGGAAGGGGCTCCTGATCCCCCCCGGGGAGGGACCCCCTCTGAAAGTTCTTCGGCCACCTCCTCTTCGGCGGCCACTTCCTCGGCGGTGAAGACGCCAGCCACCACCACCCCGGTCCACATCACCCCCGCGACTCTTGCGCGGGGGCCCGTCGTCGGTCGTGCCAGGTCCGACGCCAGGAGGAAGACCCCCTGCTGTCCTCGGGGGAGGTCGACCGATACTCGGAGAGCCTGCAGACCCCGAAGGTCCAGGACTATGTGTCGCAAGGGACATTCCGCGAGTGCTTCGGAGAGCTTCAATCCCTCTAGATCCAGGTACGCCCTCGAGCCGGTGGATGGCTTCCTTCGGTGCCTCCAATCTTGATTTTTTCTAACTCTCGCGCTTGTAGGGGGCGGCCATCACCTGGGGGATCGAGGTGCGCTTCGGCTGGACACTGAAGGAAGCGGAGGAGAAGGCTGTTGCCTATCTGGAGCAGTGGGATGATGCCCTCCGGGAGATTGCCCGGGTGCGGGCCCAAATCCACGCCTCCGAGACCGCCAACGACCGGCTCCAGAGGGAAGCGAAGGCAAAGGAGGACGCCCTCCAGGAGCTTGAGGGCTCCAGCGTCTGGGCAATGACAGACGTGGGCCGCTCTATTCACTCAGCCCTCGAGGGGCTTGGAGTGAGCTTAAGCTCGGGGAGCAGCTCCGAGGCGCCCTCGGCGAAGCTCACAGAGGCTGTGCGTTTTCTCAATGCACAAGTCTCCGTGATCCCAGAGGCCGCTGATGCCCGAGCGCGAGGCCGGGCGATCCCCGTGGTGGTTGCCGCGGCCGGGCGCGTGGAGCACCGGGGGGTGGGCTCCCGGGCAATCGGGGGCCGAATCGCCCGGAGCTTCCCGGATTTCTTCGAGCCATCGCGGCGTGAGATTGAGCAGCTCACCGGGGGCTTCTGCGACTAGATAATCCTGGCGCGATTCCCGGCGCCAGCGCCTCTGGGAGCAGATGCTGCGGCTCCGGCGGGAGCCCCAGGGGAGATATCAGAAAGCCTCCGGGATTATTAGATGTAGGATCTTTCCGGCTTGTATCCCAGGTTGTATTGTATCCGATGTAATGATTCCCACCGGAGGGGGAAGATGTCCTGCGGTTGAGTTATCTTCAATAAAGCTAAGTTTGCTTGATAGAGCTAAGTTTGCTCGTGTTAATCTTAGATAGTCCGGAACGGGGTGATTCCCGGGTGCTCCTTATCCCCCCCCCCCCTCCACAGCGGGCTGGAGGGTAGCTCCGCTCGATGTGGGGGTGAAAAAGGTCCCGGGATAAAGACCCATTGCTTAAGGATTTTTCCAAGTTTAAAAATTTTTGGGGATAATTTTTTCTGGAGAACTCTCCAGTCGCCGTGAAAACAGGGAGCCGGGAGTGAGGTCTCCGGGGAAAATATCAGAGCATTCTGAAATTCCAAGGAATTCTCCCCGGGGGGAAAACCTTCTGGGCACCGTGAAAACAGGGAACCGGGTGTCTTCCCAGAGGCCCAATGTCTCCGGGATATTCTCCGGGAGAGAACCCTCCGGTCACCGTAAAAACGGAGAGTCGGGGATGAGATCTTCGGGAAAAAACATCCAAGAAAATCCAAGGCGAAATTCCCGGGGATAATTTTTCTGGGAGATAACCCTCCAGTCACCGTGGAAACGGGGAGCCGGGAACGAGATCTCCAAGAAAGAATATCCGAGAATTCCGTCTCACTGAGGAGACAATCGACCCCCGGAGGAGGATGTGCCCGATGACGAGTCTAAGTGTTTGGGTAGGGGACTAGTCTCCCAAATTGACTCATTACCAAGGTCCTTGAGGACCGGGTTGCCGCTTACACCCTCAGTCCACGAGGGGTGATCGTAAGCCGTCCTACGAGAGTGGGACTCCTGTTGTAGGGACTTGTTGGGTCGTGATAGCCCACTTCCTCACGGGGAGGGCATCCTCGTTGAGAGGGCATCCTCACGGGGAGGGCATTGCCGTGAGAGACGGTAATGTGAAAACCTGTATTGAGATAGCTGAAGAAAAAACCAGTTGTATTGATAATGAACCGAAGTACAACACCTCCCCCCACGAAATCGCCACAGGGGAGGGAACGGTGAGTACAATGTTCCCCCTCCCCCTCCGGCGTGATCGCTCTGGGGGAAGGGACGGTGAGTACAATGTCCCCCTTCCCCCTCCGGCATAATCGCTCTGGGGGAGGGGATGAGCCCGTAGGCTAGACGTAGAACTTGCGAAGTAAACGCACGTTCCACGTGTGCTTCAGCTCCTGCTCTTGAAGGTTGGAGAGCTTGTAAGCCCCCGAACCCAAGACTGCCGAGATCTTGTGTAACATCCTGAGTTTTGGGGTGAAAAGTTTCTTTCTTAAAAGTCATGCATGCATATGTCTCTTCTAGATCAACTAAATCAGCCTCAGCTTTATTCTGTTCTAGCCCTAAATCTCCAAAATCTATCCTGTGACCCCAAGTCAAGATCTGACTTGCCAAATTTGATCTATCAGTTAACCTAAACCTAAAGTCTTCAGGAGCCAGATTGAATTCTAACCCTAACTCCCAGTATCTAAGTCTCTTTCTGTTTTCGAAAACAGGAAATCCAGATTTACCCTAAGTACCCCAGTTTCCAGACAATTGAGTTATCTTGATTTAACCCTATCCAGACTCAAGTATCCACTGGAATATGTTCCTAGGTATATCCTCAACTAACTCCAAAAAGTTGGGAACCAGATTAATTCATCTGAACACTTTTCGCGGGAAGGTCCAAATTTTACTGCGAATAAGTCCTTTTCCAGATTTTCCAGAAGCCTGAAAAGGCAAAATGTTGCAAATCACCTCCAAACTTTGATCTGATTCAGTGAATATCTCCCATTCACTATTCTAAACATTTTTCCCTTCTGGAAGAATTTCCAAATCCTGCCCTAAACCTAAGTTTCGACCCTCGCCGTTTTTGAAACCCTAATTACTCTGTTTTACCCTAAAGTCGTTTTCCCCACTTTTGTCGAAGCCCTCCAGATCTTGCCCGATCTTGTCAAACTTTGGCTAGATGAGTTCCATTAATCTTATGCAACTCATTCCTGAAATCAGATTTCAGATCAGCCCTCCAGATCTCCAGATTTGCAATAGGATCCTTTTCCTATTCAAACTTTTCCTCGCAGATCAGTCCCTGGAGCAAGTTTCAAAATTGCAAATCAGCCCGAGCCTTCTTTTCCAGTCCCTGTTCGACCAGTTGCGCACGACCAGAGGACCTCCTGTGCGCGACCTCGACCAGCTGCCGTGCTCACTCCGCCGTGGCAGTCGCCTGTGCCCCTGCCGCCATGTGTGCCCTCGCCGTTCGCCACCGTGGAAGCCACCTCAACCGCGCAATCGCTACCAGTTTTCCCCGCGCACAGCGCGCGCGCTAGCTGCAGCAGCGCAGCACCGCAGAGAACGCTCGACACGTCGCAGCCATGCTCGAGCTAGATGTCTCCTCGCCGTTGCCTTCGTCGCCTGCACCTGCACCGTCCAGCTGCAAAGCTGCAACGCCGCGCCGTCAGTCGCCTCGCCATCACCACCCCGTCCCGTCGCTTCAAAGTCACCTCGTGGCAGCAACACTCCAAATTGTCGGCCCTTTTGCCTCGCCCGTGCCTATATAAAGCCTTCTGTAGCCGTTGCATCTTCACCCAGCGCCAGAAACCACCTAAGCTCGCAGCTCCGCCGTGAAATCTTCTTCCCCGGCGAGCCATTTTCGGAGCTCTCGGTGCCAGCCTCACCCGTTGCTCCCCTCAGCAATCCAAGCCTCCCAGTAAGTTCCCCATCCCCTCTTGAGTGTATCTAAGCTTGGAATCGAGTTCTCTTGCTTTCTGTCGCCGGTGATCGCCGGTTTCCCCAAAAACCTCCAGTGAGCAATTAAACTCTAACCAAGCCCTTTTAGCTCTTGAGCCAGTGATCAAATAGGATCAGTAAACCTAGCTTAACACATCTAAGCAACCAGAATCACCAATTTTGCTAAAACTTGGAAAACCCCAAATTTACACCGTGCATGCAAACTGGGACTCGCCGTTAAGCTTCTGTGGTGATTTTCCAGTTAAATTGACTTCACACCTAGCTTTGTTATGCCCCAGAGACCCTCCTCAAGCAAAGACTCGAGTTCATTTGCCCTAGAACAGAAATACCCAAATCAGGATTGAGTTCATCCTTCCTCCAGCCAATATCTTCTAAATTCAGCCGCTCCAGCTCAAACCACCTTGCCATCTAGATGTTTTGGACCATTTTGAGCAACTTTTTCTTCTACCACGACCCCTAATTCGGCCTAGAACAGGAGTTATGGCTATGCCCTAGTTGCTGCACTGTTTGTGCTGCAGGTACTCCAGGCCAGTCAACTTCTTCGCTGGTTTTCACCATTTTCCAGCCATTTTCAGCCTTGGATCCTGTTGAATGATTTGTTCCTGTTATCAATGCCTATCTCCCAGACAAAGTGGTGCATCATTTGGAGCTCTAGATCAAAAGATATGGCAAGCCCTAGTTTCTGGCCGTGTCAAGATCAATGCCAGAGCATGCCAGCCAGTGGCATTAGCTCTTTTCACCTCTTTTCAGTTGTGCAAACTGGAAATAACCTTGTCCCTTAGACTTGTGGAGTTGTGCTCTACATTTTATTCTACTGCCACAAGTTGAGATAACCCCTCTATCATCCATCGACCCTATGTCGATACCTTGAACCGAATGTCGACCTAAAGACGTTCGCTGTTTTTGAGCGAACCAGTTGCAACCTTGATACCATTCTGATATTTTGAGACATTTGGAACCTTGTAAACCATCAATTTCTAACCTAATCATCTCAGAATCATCAAGACTTCATCTTTGCATTATTGCATATAGTATAATAGTGTATTAAAAAGATTGTGATTATTGGTTGTTTGTTTGATTGGAGAGCAGATCAAGAGCCCCAGTTCGAGGACTTCACTGTTGACCCAGCATCAACTGCTGTATTTTACGACGCGGAAGGCAAGTCATATTCTTGGTCATCTCGAACCTATATTTAAGAGTTGCTATAACATAACCTTGAATATAAATAATATTGCATGAGAAAGATTGGAAATGGTTGATTTATGAATTGGCAGTACTGGGCTGGTTATCTGTGAAATGTGAAATAAACAAGTTTTGAGCCATGAACTATTATATATTTATATACTTATATTCATGAAATAAAACCCCTAGCCGTGACCAGGAAATGGTATGGAATGGTGGTAGCACTGGAGGTGCTAGACTGCAAAGGATGTGCAGGCACTGAAGGTGCAGGGTTGTGGATGGTCTGGTCACTGGCATATAAGGACTAGAACCTTGTGTTGTGCGTCTAGTGGCATGAACAAACGTGCTAACCGCAAGCCTGGTATGGGACAGGCCTGAACAAGTACTTATGTGAATCGTACATGAAACCCCTGCATGAGATGGAAAGTAATACACTAAACTCACGGGGTTCAGCTCCTCCACGTATCACTGAATGTGATTTGATCAAGCACGTTGACCCAGTAATGGGAAGAGGCTTATGGGTGGGGGTATAGCCCGCCACAACTGCGGTTTGTGTGAAGAAAACTGCAGGGTCAGGGGTGAATTGTAAGTGAAACATAACAAAAGTTCCTGTTATCTCCACCTTGCCGCTCACAGTATAAAGTGAGTCAGGGGTCTAATCATTCTGATAGGATGGGCTTGAAAGTGGAATATCTTGCGGGTAAATTGGTACCTCTCTGCAGAGCTAAAAATGTATTCGAATACTTCGTGCTCCCGAGTTTTAGGAGTCTGCTGCGGTGGATTAAATCCACGGGGTGTGACACAAGTATTATTTTCTAAATAAAATATATTAAATCAAGATTACCCAAATGACATGTGTTGTCATGATAAGGAGTGCTACCGTGGGCTGTCATGTGTTGACGTGTCACGGTAGTGCCATAATTTAGTGAACATGAATGATGATGTTATATTATAGAAAGGTGCTGCCATGAGTTGAGCCAGGAAAGAGAAAGATTATTTTACAAACATCCATAATTCTTGACTAGTCTAGGTTCATATCATCTCTACTATATGTATCTACTCTTACCTATGACTTGCTGAGTACGTAAGTGCTCACTCTTGCAACCTACAATTCAGTAGATGGAGCGTTCTACAACCAAGACGAAGGCATGGAGTACTTCGTGGATCCAGAAGGAGGAGCGTCAGTTCCGCCAGAGCCCTGATGTGTGTTGTTCTGCTGTCCACTTCTCTTTGTGGGTGGGTCACCTACCTTCTGCTGTGTAGATGTTATTTTGCTAAACCATGTATGCCGTGAAGGCATTGTAACCCCCTTATGTAATATTAAGGCCAGCAGGCCACACTGCTTAAATATTTTGTGACTCTGTTGCAATATGATATACTCCTGTGCTTGACTTATCCTGGGAAGTCAAGGGTATGTATGCTATGCATATAAGGGACTAGCTGCAGCGAGCTAGGTCTCTACAGGAGTAGTCGTTGTCCCAGTTTCGGGGCGCGACATCTTGTAGGAGCCCTCCCACTTGGGGGAGAGCTTGCATTGGGCTTGGGGGTCTGTAACGCGTTTGAGGACAAGGTCCCCAAGTCGAAAAGCCCTCTTGTGCACGCACTGGTTGTATGCGCACACCATTTCCTGCTTGTACATGGCGTGGCGGAGGAGCGCTCAGTCGCATTCCTCCTCCACGAGATCGACCTCCAGTCGTTGATTCGCCTCGTTGCCTTGGTACGCTGCGGTCGTAGCTCCGTCTAGGAGCTCGACTTGCAGCGACCGAAAGCCAATCTCCGGGGGGAGGACTGCCTCAGCCCCGTATAGCAAGGAGTAGGGAGTACATCCCGTCGCCCGACTCGGAGTCGTGCGCATGGAGCAGAGGATGCTAGGGAGCTCCTCTGCCCATGCACCCCGCTTGGAAGCGGCTTGCTCGAGCCGTCAACGTAACCCTTGTAGGATTACGCCGTTGACCCTTTCAACAGCCCCGTTGCTCTAGGGATGGGCCACTGAAGCGAAGTGGATGGTGAGCCCCAGGCCTTCGCAGAATTCCCGGAAATACGCTGAGTCGAATTGGGTCCCGTTATCGACAGTGATCTCTTGGGGGACGCCAAAACGGCACACGATATTTTTCCAGAAAAACCGCTGCACCACCCGGGACGTGATGCTGGCCAAAGGTTCATCCTCTACCCACTTAGTAAAGTAGTCGACCGCGACCACCGCATACTTGTTGCCCCCGGGCGCTGGGGGGAAGGGGCCTAGGAGGTCCATCCCCCAGTGCGCAAAGGGCCAAGTGATGGGGATAGTCTGCAGTGCTACGGGGGGGAGGTTCGAACCCTTGGCCATCTTCTGGTAGGCCTTGCACGCGGAGACAAGGTCTCGCGCATCACGAATCACTGTGGGCCAATAAAAGCCCTAGCGAAGGGCCTTGGCCGCGATGGCGCGTGGGGCTAGGTGAGACCCGCAGCTTCCCACGTGGATGTCTTCGAGAAGCCGGAGTCCTTCCGGCCGTGGGAGGCAACGGAGCAGGGAGGAAGCCCCCTGCTTGTAGAGCTTCCCCTACAACAGGAGGTATGCCCGAGCTTTGGCCCGGAGGCGCTTAGCCTCGGTCTCGTTGGGAGGGTCCCCCTCCCCCTTGATGAAGGAGATAAGAGGGTCCATCCAAGACGAAGTCTAACTGATCTCAGCGACATTCGGGACACGGGGCTCGTCACCCGGGTCCAGGGAGGTCACCGAGGGCTTTGCAATAATCTCCAAGAAGGCCCCTTTGGGGAGTGGTTCCCGGGCGCTGGCCGCCCTGGCTAGGGCGTCGGCCCGGTCGTTGTCCCTTCGTGGGATGTGCCGGGCCTCTAGGCCGTCGAAGTGCGTTTCCATCTTTCACACTTCCTGCAAGTAAAGGCTCAGGTTTGCGTCATGGCACAAGTAGGACTTGTCCATTTGGCAAACCACGAGCTGGGAGTCTCCTTTCACTAGGAGGCGTCGAATCCCCAGGGAGTGCGCAAGGCGCAACCCGAGGAGCAAAGCCTCGTATTCGGCGATGTAGTTTGTGGCGGGGAACTCGAGCCGTGCAGCGTACTTGAGTTCCCTCCCCTCGGGGCTTCGGAGGACTACTCTCACACCAGCCCCGGCGAGACACAGGGAGCCTTCGAACATGAGTGTCCAATGGTCGCTGCATCGGGGCAACACAGGGAGGTCTTCGTCCTCGTGCCCGGAGGCAGGAGTCCACTCTGCTACGAAGTCGGCGAGGACCTGTGACTTGATGGCGGAGCACCCCGTGAGGGAAAGGGAAAAGGGGGCGAGCTCAGCCCCCCACTTCCTCATCCAGCCAGTGGCTTCTTTGTTTCGGAGCATCTCCCCCAAGGGGAGGGATGACGGGACGGTGATGGGGTGCCCCAGGAAGTAATGACGAAGCTTCCGGGACGCCATCAGGAGGGCATAGTAGATCTTCTCCATCTCCGTGTATCGAGTTTTGGCCCCTTAGAGGGCTTCACTCACGTAGTACACGGGACGCTACAGCCCATCTTGCTCCTTTACCAATACCGCGCTTATGGCGACCGGGGTCGCAGTGAGGTAGAGGAGCAAGGGCTCTTCCGGAGATGGACTCACGAGCATTGGGGGGCTCGTGAGGTACTTCTTCAAGTCATCGAAGGCCTCCTGGGCTTCGGGGGTCCACCAGAACCCCTCGAGCCCCCGGAGGATTTTGCAGAATTGGAGACCGCGTTCCCCCGACCGCGAGACGAAGGGACTCAGCGCGGCCTGACGGCCGGTGAGTCGCTAAACTTCTTTGACCGTGCGCGGCGGGGGCATGTCCAGGAATGCCCGGATCTTCTCGGGGTTTGCCTCTATGCCCCGCTGGGACACAAGGAAGCCCAGGAGCTTCCCTCCGCGCACACTGAAGGTGCATTTTTCCGGGTAGAGCTTCAACCCGTATGCGCGGAGGTTGCGGAAGGTCTCCGCTAAATCGTCTACGTGAGCCGCCGCACGGGGGCTTTTGACGACCGCATCACCGACGTAGACTTCGACGTTGCGACCGATCTGGTCCTTGAAGACCAGCGTCATGAGCCGCTGGAAGGTCGCTCCAGCGTTCTTCAGCCCGAAGGGCATATGAACGTAGCAGAAGGTTCCGAGGGGAGTTATGAAACTCGTCTTTTCCTCATCCCCCTCAGACATCTAAACTTGGTTCCACGCATTCGCTCAACCTCCTCTCGGGCGAAGAGGACTTGATCCGCCGGAGGCGCCCTTGGGGGTGGCCCTGGGGGAGTAGGGAGTTCGTGCGCTGTAGCTACCGGCCCGAGCGCTACCGGGGCCGGTGAGGGGGAGACCCCTGTGGCGACATCCGGAACCGAGCAGGGGGGAAGCCCCTGTATTATCTGAAACCGGAGAGGGGGGAACCCCCGCGGTGACGTCCGGAACCGGAAAGGAGGAAACCCCTGTATTATCCGGAACCGGAGAGGGGGGAACCCCCGCGGTGGCGTCCGGAACCAGGGCGCCGTTGCGGGGGGAGGCCCGCTGCGATGCGGGAGCTGCTCTGTCAACTGCCCCCAGTGTGGTAAACATGACCTGCGGGGCGGGACTGGCTCCCGGCGCAGGGGAAACCCCTGGCATGTAGCGGGCCCCCGACCCCAGGAATGGGCCCGGCATAAGGTGTCCCCCCGGTGCCGCGAAGGCCCCGGGCATGAAGTAACCATCTGACATCGGGAAGGCTCCCGGCGCCGGGAAGGCTCCGGATGGGTGACCCGCCATGGGAGGATACCCTCCGGCGGGGTCGTACGGAACGGCTGGCCTCCGGGGGCCGGAGGGGCCACCGAGTGACCCATAAACGGGGGCATATGGCCCAGGAACGGGTACGGTGGGTAAGTGGGGGCCGGTGGCCGCACCAAGACACGGAGCAGCTTGTCCATAAAGCGCTGGACGCGGAGCTGGCCCTCCACTAGTGCCACGAGCAAGGCCTCCCGGGGGGCTGGGGAAACCGTTGGGGGGAGATTAGTCTCGGCCGAGGCGACCGCGGTCACCGGGACTGACCCAGAGGTCGAACCACTGAAATTAATAAGGAAGGTGGGAGGCGGTACTTGGTTTGGACGCCTCCGGGCGGAAGCGCCGGGACGGTCATGTCCCAGACGGGCGGCACCGGGTCACTGGGACCGGCGTCACCGGGAAGGGCGTGGGCCCTCGTTCTTGGGGGAGCCATGGCGTCTCGTCACGATTCCCCAGGGTCGGCGCCAACTATCGTGGTATTACGAATACCCCGGCAGGTTTTGTGGACGATCGTAGCGAAGAAAATACGACGTGAGCTGACCGACTGACCGGTCCTCTCCCGCCGGGCAAGCACAACAAATGACACGAGGGTTTATACAGGTTCGGGCCTCAGTGGAGGCACTAGTCCTGTCGGTGTGCTCCCAACCGGAGTTGGCTAGGGGAGCTCTCTCGGGGGAGAGATGGCTCCGGAGCACACCTGTGAGATTGTCTATTCCAAGTAATAATGAATAACTTTTTTCTTACATGAGGTGTACAAAGGCTTATATAGCCCCAAAAGACGCAAAAAGACTAAACTATCCCGCCTGCCACCGTTGGATCTAGGGGTAGCGACGTCCTTCTTCCAGCCAGGGACCTCGGATGCTTGACAGGTGTCCACTGATTCCCAAGGCGCTTCTCGCGTGACCTTCACGTGACCCAGGATTGGACACCCCTGTCCCGGGAAGGACGGCGGAGCCTGGGACAAGCCACCAGGGGGCCCTGTCCCCGGGTCCCGAGCACCGGGCAAATGGCGGCGCCCGAGACAAGCCACCAGGGGGCATTGTCCCGGGGCAAATGGCGGCGCCCGGGACCAGCCACCGGGGGGCCTTGTCCCCGGGCAAATGGCGACGCCCGGGACAAGCCGGGACAAGCCACCGGGTGGCCTTGTCCCCTGGGAAAAGGCGCCGCCCGGGACAAGCCATCGGGGGGCCTTGTCCCCGGGTAAAAGGCGGCACCCGAGATAAGCCATCGGTGGGCCTTGTCCCCGGGCAAATGGCGGCGCCCGGGACAAACCACCGGGGGGGCGTTGTCCCCGGCCAAAATGCGGTCCCCGGGACAAGCCACCGGGGGGCCTTGTCCCTGGGCAAAAGGTGGCGCTCGGGACAAGCCACCGGGGGCCTTGTCCCCAGGCAAAAGGCGGCGCCCGGGACAAGTCGTCGGGGGGCCTTGTCCCCGGGTAAAAGGCAGCGCTCGGGACATGCCACCGGGGGGCCTTCTCCCCGGGCAAATGGCGGCGCCTGGGACAAGCCACCGGGGGCCTTGTCCCCGAGCAAAAGGCGGCGCCCGGGACAAGCCACCGGGGGGCCTTGTCCCCAGGCAAAAGGTGGCACTCCCCAGGCAAATGGCCGCGCCCGGGACAAGCCACCGGGGGCCTTGTCCCCAGGCAAAAGGCAGCGCCCGGGACAAGCCATCGGGGGGCCTTGTTGTGGGGAACCCCGCCCCGTACCGAACACCACGGTACAGAACAGCACTCCCCTGTCGCAACTTCCCAGGAGTCAGTTGCGAACCAGAAATGGATATCACAACAACCAGCACAATACATAAATAATCCACAAAATATTACAGGGTTCACAGATGACGGCACTAGGGCCTTACAATAGTAACACAACGGGGTACAAAATAACGGTTCAGTTTTTCAACAAAACGCGGAAGGAGCGGAACACTAATCTTCGCCCACAGTCGCTCGACCGGGGTACGCGACGCCTAGAAGCTCGGATCATACTCGAAGAAGTCTTCACAAGGCTCAGGCTCACACTCATGTGAACCCAAGTCGCTTGGCTCTTCAACTTCTGATGGAGAAAGTCAGTCACGGGTGAGTACAGAGTACTCAGCAAATCACCACTTAACAAATGCAATATATATAACATGATAAGGAATTCAAGGAAATGATTGAGGTTCTTTTCCAAACCTTTTTCGTCACCTAACAGTTGATAGTCATGAAAAGCATTCAAAACATTCTTTGAAAATTTACCTTATATATATATAACAGTTCAAGAGTGCAGAATTTAAAGCAGTTGATAAAACAGTTCATAAAAACTACTTGTGCCTCACAACATGGATAAAACCCATTGACCATAACACACTCCAAAATCCGGGAGCACGGAGTATTTAAATACATTTTAAACTCTGCAGAGGGGTACCGCTTTACCCACAAGACTTCTCAACTACCACTGTTGACCACGAGCATAGGTCTTTTTCCCAACACGCTACTTTAAGCATATGAGTCTCCTATGTCAGGTTCGATCACGCTGCTTTAAGCGCGCCACTGAGTTGAGAATAACACGCTTTTCACCCTACCTTGCCATTATGCTAGCTCTGCCCCGTAAAAGGTTCACCACCGGTCAGTGGCCCAGGAATTCCACCTCCTGGTGGGGTTCCTATACAGTTGTGAAGCATTGTAGGGATCTTCCCTCTCATACCTTCACCCTACCCCTCACTCAGTATTGGGCCGCGGTGGGAGACCCTCTCCACCAATAGTGAGCAGACACACGAGGGGTTTGTGCTGGGAAACCACATCCAGCACTCGTGCCCTGGAACCACATCAGTTGCACGATCTTTCACTCAGACGAATCGGTTGGGCTCATCCCAACCGTCAGTGTAAGTGGGCCAAGAGGGATCTTCCCTCCCTGACCAGTGAACAGTATTAGTGCACATTATTATTTAGGTTATAGACTCTATGCAGAGCTAGAGCAATAGTTCGGCAAGGATACTTGGTCGCGCCCGTCCCATACTAGGCTTGTGGAGGTATGTTAACATGTTATTGGATGTTTAGCACAAATCGGTGGGTCCTTAAGCTATTCTAGAGAGGAGTTTCCCTATTCACATTTTTCACAATTCACAACATTTCATATTTACAACATTACCATGTTATCACATCATCATCATAAGCATCACAGTATTTTCCATGTCTCGACTGACACACCTCTCCTCTCTAGGATAGACATTTTAAAAGGCATTTTTAGTTTTGAAAACCATTTTTGCTCATTTATGTGAATAACCCATATTACCAATGTTATGCTTTGGCATTAACCTAGGGCATCAAGAATATTATACACATGGCTTGAGAATCAAGAATGACTATTCAATGTAGGACAATAGCTAAACAGGTATATTTGAACATACACAATTTACTTAATTAGCATGCATAATACTCAAATAACAAAATACTTAGCTAACTGGAAAACATAGGGTCAACATGATCAAGGTGGTGGTGACTTGCCTTGAATTCCCGCGATAAGATCTTCAGCGACGTCCTCGATCGGCTGCTCCTCGGCTTCCGGACGGGCGATTTCTAAACACGAAAAGAGCACCGATCAAACAAAATGCACAAATATGAGACTAACAAATGCAAAATCTAAAACCTAATAAGTCTAGGCAAAACAGCCTCAGAGTTGGATCTGAAAAAGACTGAAAAAGGGAGTTTTTGAAAACGGCGGATCAAGGTTTTAGGATTAGAATCTGAGGTGGTTCCTGAAGGAGAATATGTGGCAGGAGCAATTTGTGGTAGGATGGTTCAGACGGATCTGGAAAAAGGTGAAAACAAGATCCGAGACTCGGATCTGAAGAAAAATTTCAGATCTAGAAGATTTGAGTTGAGGCGAATCTGATGGCGAAGACGGATCTTCGATCGGAGACCTCTAGAGCATTGAACAGTTAAAAGAATCACTAATAAGAAAGGCTGAAATTACTGCAGCATACGAGTACTGTAGCAGCGGGATTTCAGCATGGGTGGTTTGAGCTCCGGTGGGTCTCGCCGGAGAGGAGAGAAGGCCGGGGAGTTTGGGAGGTGATGGAGGCTACAAGGGGGAATGCTGGGGGCCAACAATGGCAGCAAGAGGCGGCCGGAAATGGAGAAGGTGGCGCACGGCCGGCCGCGAGGAAGACGAGCTCGCCGGCGGTAGGAAAAACAAGAAGCGCCGGTGGAGGGAGCTCCGGCGACCATTTCGCCGAGATCCAGAAGAGAAAAAGGAAGAGAGTGAGGAGGCACACCTGATGGACAAGCTCGGACAAGCAAAAGACGTCTGCAGCGAGGGAACGATGACGAGGTGATGGCGGCCGGCGCTGGAGCGCGGCCAAACCAGCGGCTGAAGAGCAGAAATCACCCCCTTTGATATTTTATGCGAAATGTTTCAACCAAATGAAAAAATCTTGAATGCTCTGCGTGTCTAAGTGTTTCCTCTACCACTCTACAGAAGAACTTGTGAAAATATTCTGGTTTGAGCTGTTTTACAGCCATGCCAAAGCTTATAAAGAAAGACATTCAGGTGGAAACGAGGTGTAACAGTGGCATGCTGACATGTAATGCATCTAACAGGGTCATGCAGGTCTTTACACTGTGTTAGCTGTGGAATGGGTGAGGGTAGAAGGGTAATTGTGCATAAAATATTGTTTTTGTCAATTCTAGGGGCTTGTTTGGAAATTTCTGAAAATAGGAGGGCTGAAATGCAAAATGTCAGTGCATGGGAAGTTGTGGAACCTGGTTACTTGTGCAAATAAAATATATTAAATATTTTCACAGAATTTTTAATGCATTACTTTAAATTAAATATATTCCTTTATGCAATTTCCAAATAGGAAAATCATTATTTCATGTGGAAAAATGATTTGTTTGATGCGTAAAATCATGATGCCATGAACTTAAAAATATGCATGCATGAGAAAAATGTTGGGGGGATGATTTAGGATTGAACAGGTGAAAGAATTTCGCTGATCGGAATAAAAAGATAATTAAACAGAATTTCGGAAGATTTAGACCGGAAAGAAAATCTGAGAAGTAGAGAGTTTAAGAATGGAATTTTGCGGCTGTTACACTTGTCCCCGGGCAAAAGGCGGAGCCCAGTTACCTCGACTTCGTCTCACGGAGATTTCCCCCAACATAGCGTCAAATGCCGTTAGAATAGTGCACTTCTTCTATCGGTTATTTACTGACTGAAAATGACCTATCTTGTTCTATCGTGTCTATCTCTATCGGTACAAAAACCGATAGTAGAAGGGTGTTTTTTGCCAATAGAAGAAAACTTTTCTGTACTAGTCTGATGGTTGTGAAAGAGTAATGGTTTGTCACTGGATGTGATGCATACTGACCCAGTAATGGGAAGATGTAGTTGGGGTGGGGGTATAGCCCGCCACAACTATGGTTTGTCGGCCACAGGGTCAGGGGTGAATTGTGAGCGAACCATAACAAAAGTTCTTGTTATCTCCACCTTGTAACTCACACTATGCAATGAGGAAGGGTCTAATCATATTGATAGGATGGACATTAAAGTGGAATATCTTGTGGGTAAATTGGGATCCCTCTGCAGAGTTAAAAACATTTTGAATACTCCGAGCTCCCGGGTTTATAGGAGTCTGCTGCGGTGGATTAAATCCACATCGATGTGAAACAAGTATGTTTTCTAAATAAAATTTGATAAGTCAAGATTACCCAAATGACATGTGTTGTCATGATAAGGGGTGCTGCCGTGGACTGTCGTGTGTCGACGTGTCGCGGTAGTACTATAAATAGTGAAACATGAATAGCGACGCTATGTTATGAAAAGTAGTTCCATAACATAAGTTGTGAAGAGAAAAAGTATTTTGCAACCTTCCCGCTTTCCCTACTAGCATAGGTTCATATCATCAGTATTATATGTATATACTCTTACCTTTGACATGCTGAATTCGTAAGTACTCACCCTTGCAATGTATAATCAAATAGGTGGAGTGTTCCATGATCAAAATGAATGCTTGGATAACTTCTTGGATCCAGAAGGAGGAGAGCCAGTTGAACGGAGCCCTGATGTGTGTTGTTCTGCTGTTAACTTCTTACTGTGGGGGTTCACCTAGCTTCCGATGTGTAGTTGTTATTTTGCTTTAGCCAAGCTATTTATGCCGTGATGGCATTGTAACTCCTTATGTTGTACTAAGGCCAGCAGGCCACACTGCTTAAAATATTTTGTAAGTTACTCTACTGTAATGTAAATGTACTCCTGTGCTTGACTTATCCTGGGATGTCAATGATATGCATGTATGGGACCAGTTGCAGCGAGTTGGGTCCCCACGGGAGTAGTCGTAGTCCCCAAGGTGGGGCGTGACATTGTCCCTCGGTTCCGTGTCAAATTAATAATGGATTTTCCTTGTTTTTGTCGATTTTTCCCATATGTTTGGTCGGGTCTGGCACGGTCCCCCCCAACAGCGGGGGATAGTTTAGTACTACGTCTTGTGGGTGTGGAACGAGAAAGCCCCCGGTAAGAGAAAAAAGCCAGAGGGTCAAACTTCTAGGATTTCTTGTCGATCATTTTCCAAGAATTTCCCCGGTCCGTATTTTGACCTGTCGAAAATTTCCCCCGGCCGTCGTGAAACGAGGGCTGGGCGAATACTTTCCCGGGCGAAAACTTTTGGGGCCGAACAAAAATTTTTCTGTAACACCCTGAGTTTAGGGGTAAAAACTCTCTTTTTCATGAACATCATGCATGCATGGTACCATGGATCTGTAGCAGTAACAAGATCAGTTCAACCCTTTTACCCCAATCTATCTTAAACCCTAAAATCTCAAAATCTATCCTGCAGACCTGAATCAATATCAGATTATTCAGATATGATTTATCAGTTACCCTGAACATAAAAGTCTTCAGAAGCCAGATTCAATTCCATCTCTAACTTCCAAATCTATCAATTCCTTTCTGTTTTCGAAAACATGATTTTACTTAACATCCTAATTACCCTAATTACTCTGAACTCAGATTTAGCTAAATCTTGACCTAATTCAGATCAAATTACTCTTGGACTATGATCATGGGTATGCCAATACCTTAATCGAGAAAGTTGGCAGCCAAATTATATCATCTAAGCCTTTTTCACATATCAGTCCAAATTATATCGCAAATCAGTCCTTTATCTGATATCTGGAAACCCAAAAAGGCAGAAATCTTCAGATTAACTCCAAATTCTAATCTGTTTCAGGGAACATCTCCCAAATGCTAATCAATACAAAATCTTATTTTATCAGAATATCCAAATCTCATCCTAGATGCCAGAATTCGAAATCGACAAAACTCAGATTCTATTTTACCCTAAAGTACCCCATTTTCGGTTTATATCGAAAATCATCAAATCATGTCAGATTTTACCAAATCTCTTGCTAGATGAGTATAAGGTATAAGTTTATACCCATTTGAGAAATCAGATTGCAAATTAACCGTTTCCAAACCAGAAATTACAATTCAGTCCACAGCCAATTTTCAGAATTTGCAAAGCAGTCCAAATGGCTGTTTCGACCATCAGCCACCAGCTGCTGTGACCAGGGAAGCTGCAGTTCGACCATTGCTTGCCATTGACCTCGACCACAGCCGGCATAGTGCACAACGTGGCTTCGACCACGACCTCGGCTAGCGTTGAACAGTGCCGTGCCTTGCGACCGCGACCATGCCGTGTTTCACCGCCGAGCAGCGCCGCTTTAGCTGTGATTTCGCAACCGCCTTTGCATGCACACGTGTTAGCACCGTAGCTGTTGCCGTGGCAGATCCCATCCAGCTCACCAGCTGCTACACGCCAAAGAGGAGATTGCTGCTCGCCGTTACTTCAACCCGAAGCCTTCTTCTTCACGACGCAAGCTTCTTAATGTCCAAGCATTGAGCCTTGCTTCATATTTGTTTTGCCTATAAATAGCAGCCCCATATTACCAGTACTGATTTCCAGAGTTTCTCAGAAATTAAACGAAATTCGCTTCACTGTTGTCTTCTTCTCCGGCGAGCCGCCGAGGAGGTCAACGATGCCAGCTTCACTCACTGCATCAAACCCTAAATTGAAACCACCAGTGAGTTCCCCGTATCTCACTATCTGTGCTGTAGCTTTTAATTGAATTCCCGTGCATCTCATCGCCGGTGATTGCCGGCAATTGCTGAATTTCAAGAAATGCCCTGTCCAGTTGCACAACTCAAATCAGTCCGAATTATCCTTCGATTCAATAGACAAAAATGATCAGTGAGCTACTTTAAGCAAGCCTGTGAAGTCAGATTTCAAAATTGAGCAAGAATTGAATCTTTTCCCTAGCCCGAGCTTCACCAGCCACCGGCGATCATCGCCAGGCTTCTCTGATGATCCTCCGGCCAATGTAACCGTGCCAACAGCTTTATTATACCTTCTAGATACTCCTCGAGCAAGGAATTGAGTTCAAATCGTGTATAATGGAAAACCCCAAAGTCAATATCATCTTCTCCGGCGCCGGCCACCGGAAATCTATTTCCGGCCGATCCAGCTTCAACAACCTTGTCCACCAGATGCGCCTTGATCTCCGGAGTAACTTAGTCTACTAGCTCGACTTCCAATTCAGTCTAAATCAGAAGTTATAGCCTTTCCCTAATTCCTGTCCAGTATTGTGATTTGGAACATCAGCCACCGAGTTCATCGCCGGTTTTCATCACTTTTCGGCCATCGCCTGCCCTAGATCCTGTTGAGTGATTTGTTCCTGTTACTGAGGCCTACCTCCTAGACAAAGTGGTTCATCAATTGGAGCCCTAGATCAAAAGTTATGGCAATCCCTAGTTTCTGGCCATGTCAATGCAATGACAGGCTATGTCAGTCAGTGGCATTAGCCGATTTCACTTCCTTCCAGATGTGTATTTTGAGCATGACTTTGTCCCTTAGACTCGTGAGGTTGTGATCTACAATTTCTTCTTCTATCACAACTTGATTTGAGCCCTTGAACTGCATTTTATACCTAGCCCTAGATTTTGACATTGTCAGCCCTATGCCAGAGCATGTCAACCAGTGGCATTAGCTCTTTTCACCTCTTTCTAGTTATGCAAATTGAAAATAACTTTGTCCATCAGACTTGTGGAGTTGTAATCTACATTTCATTCTATTGTCACAAGTTGAGATAATCCCTCTATCATCCATCGACCCTATGTCGATGCCTTGAACCGAATGTCGACCTAAAGACGTTCGCTGTTTTTGAGCGAATTAGTCGCACCCTTGATATCATTCTGATATTTTGAGACATTTGGAACCTTGTAAACCTTTGACAACTAATCTTAACCTTGGTTTCCATATCTTAGCCCTAATCAACTTCTAAACCTAATCATTTCAGAATCGTGTAATCATTTCAGAATCATCGGGACATGCATCTTTGCATTATTGCATATAGTATAGTAATGTATTAAAAAGATTGTAATTCTTGGTTGTTTGTTTGATTGGAGAGTAGATCAAGAGCCAGAGTTTGAGGACTTCACTGCTGATCCTACGTCAACTGCTGTTTCTTACGACGTGGAAGGCAAGTCATAGTTTTGATCATCTTGAACCCATATTTTATGAATTGCTATGATATGACCTTGAATATAAGTAATACTGCATGTGAAAGAATGGTTGAGATATATTTTGGCAGTACAAGCTGGATGCTTGTGAAATGTGAAAAGATCAAATAGTGAGCCATGAACTATTATATTATATGTATTTATATATATTCATGAAATAAAACCCCTAGACGTGACCAGAAATTTGGTGTGGATGGTTGTAGCACTGGAGGTGCTAAACTGCGAAGGATAGCAGGCACAGAAGGTGCATGGTTTGTGGATGGTCTGGTCACTGGCATATAAGGACTAGAACCTTGTGTTGTGCCTCTAGTGGCATGAAACACGTGCTAACCACAAGCTTGGTATGGGACAGGCCTGAATAAGTATTTATGTGGATCGCACATGAAACCCCTGCATGAGTTTTGTTGTGATGATTGACATGGAGGATGACTCCCACTATCACTGAAGGTGATCTGATATTTGACCCAGCAATGGGAAAATGAGGAGGGGTGGAGGGAGTACTGTAACATCCTGAGTTTTGGGGTGAAAAGTTTCTTTCTTAAAAGTCATGCATGCATATGTCTCTTCTAGATCAACCAAATCAACCTCAGCTTTATTCTGTTCTAGCCCTAAAATCTCCAAAATCTATCCTGTGACCCCAAGTCAAGATCTGACTTTCCAGATTTGATCTATCAGTTATCCTAAATCTAAAAGCCTTCAGAACCCAGATTCAATTCCATCTCTAATCTCCAGATTTATCAACTCCTTTCTGTTTTCGAAAACAGAAATATCTTTTACCCTAAGTTTCAGAAATCCAGATTTAATCAAAATCTTAGCCAAAGTTCAGATCAGATTATTCTTGGATTATGATCAAGGGTATGCCAATACCTTAATCCAAAAAGTTGGCAGCCAGATTTTACCATCTAAACCTTTTTCGCAAATCAGTCCAAGAGTTATCGCAAATTAGTCCTTTACCTGATATCTGGAAACCCAAAAAGGCTAAAATCTCCAGATTAACTTCAAACTCAAAATCTCTTCAGCAAATCTTTTCTAAATGCTATTTTTCACAAGTTTCTCTTCTGTTTAGATTCCAAAATCTCATCCTAAGTGCCAGAATTCGAAATCAATTGAAATTCAGATTTCAATTACCCTAAAATACCCTATTTTCAGTTCATATCAAAAATCATCCAAACATTTCAAATTTTATCTTCTATCTGTGCCAAATCATCTGTTGAATCAAGTGTACCAGATCAGTGCAATCAAAATCAGATCAAACCTTCCAAATCATCAGATTTACAGATCAGTCCAAATCAAGAATTGGAAATTACAATCAGGCCCTAATTCGACCAGCAGCTGCAATGCACGACCAGAAGCTCGCCGTGCTTTTGCGCCGCGCTTGCTCGCCGCCGGCCACGCCTCGCCTCGCCTGAGCTCGTGCTCACTTGAATCTGCATGTGCACACGCGTCCACGCCCCAGCCATCGCCGTGGCAACGCCGTTGAACAGCTTGCTCCCGTGCGTGACCGTTGTCAGCATTTTCTTGCCACGTTGCTTTGCATTGCCAGCTCCAGTTGCCACTGCTTGCACCGCCCGACAATGTGGAGTTCCAACGAGCCGACAAGCTGATCAGTAGTCACCTCGCCTGAGCACCGTCGCTTCACCGCTCGCCGTTGTTGCAACTGCGCCCGGCAACTCATGTCAACTGACACCAATTCAATGCTGTCTAAACCTTGCAAGCATGGCCCTCTGGTCTATATAAGCAGCCAACACTTGAGCGATCTTCTCATCACCAGGACTTAGCCAAATTTCCAAATCTCCTCGCCGTCGTCTTCTTCTCCGGCGAGTCCAGATTGAGGCCTCACGGTGCCAGCACGCCCTGCTGCACCTCTCACCGAATTAACAGCACCAGAAGGTATATCTCATCTCCCTCATCGTGCTGTACCATCTAATTGGATTACCTTGCATCTTATCGCCGGCGATCACCGGAAATCCCGATTACCCTGTTCCGGCAATGCAGGCCAAATTACTTCAAATCAGCTCTCGATCCTGTTGGGGGAAATCTCCATGCGGCCAACTCTAGGTAAGTTCATGATTGCCCGGGGACAGTAGCCCCCCCCCATTTGGCCCCCGGGACCTTGCCCCCCGGGCAGGTCCCGGGCGCCGCCATTTGCCCGGGGACAGTGGCCTCCGGTGCCTGCCCCGGGCGCTGCCCTTTAGGCTCCCGGGACCGTGCCTCCGGGGCATGTCCCAGGCCCCGCCATGGGCTCCCGGGACCGTGCCTACGGGGCATGGCCCGGGCGCCGCCATTTGGCCCCCGGGACCTTGCCCCCCGGGCGGGTCCCGGGCGCCGCCATTTACCTAGGGACAGTGGCCTCCGATGCCTGCCCCGGGCGCCGCCCTTTAGGCTCCTGGGACCGTGCCTCCGGGGCATGTCTCGGGCGCCGCCATGGGCTCCCGGGACCGTGCCTCCGGAGCATGTCCCGGGCGCCGCCATTTGGCCCCCGGGACCTTGCCCCCCGGGCGGGTCCCGGGCGCCGCCATTTACCCGGGGACAGGGGCCTCCGGTGCCTGCCCCGGGCGCCACCTTTTGGCTCCCGGGACGATGCCTCCGGGGCGTGTCCCGGGCGCCGCCTTTTGGCTCCCGGGACGCTGCCCCCTGGGCGGGTCTCGGGCGCCGCCATTTACCCGGGGACAGTGGCCTCCGGTGCCTGCCCCGGGCGCCACCTTTTGGCTCCCGGGACGATGCCTCCGGGGCGTGTCCCGGGCGCCGCCTTTTGGCTCCCGGGACGCTGCCCCCCGGGCGGGTCTCGGGCGCCGCCATTTGCCCGGGGACAGTGGCCCCCGGTGCCTGCCCCGGGCACCGCCTTTTAGGCTCCCGGGACCGTGCCCCCCGGCCTGGTCCCGAGCGCCGCCTTTTACCCGGGGACAGTGGCCGCCGGTGCCTGCCCCGGGCGCCGCCTTTTAGGCTCCCGGGACCGTGCCCCCCGGGCTGGTCCCGGGCGCCGCCTTTTACCCGGGGACAGTGGCCTCCGTTGCCTGCCCCGGGCGCCGCCATTTGCCCGGGGACAGTGGCCCCCGGTGCCTGCCCCAGGCGTCGCCTTTCGACCCCCGGGACGGTGCCTCCGGGGCATGTCCCGGGCGCCGCCTTTTAGGCTCCCGGGAGCCTGCCCTCCGGAAAGGGTCCCGGACGTCATCGCCCTTCTAAAAGGTAAAACCTCTGTTTGTTTATCACGTGCAGGTCACGCGAGGGACGCCTCGGGAATCAGCGACCACCTGTCAAGCATCCAAGACGTTTGACCGGAAGAAGGACGGTCCTGCCCTTCAATCCGACGGTGGCTTCCGGGGTAGTTTAGGCTTTTTGCTTCTTTTTGAGGCTATAAATAGCCCTTGTACTCCTCTGTTGTAAAGGATCAGCTCATTATTATTTGGAATAGCTAAACTCACAGACGGCTCCGGTCGGGAGCGCGTCGACAGGACTAGGGCCCCCACCGGAACCCGAACCTGTATAAATCCACGTGTCAATTCTTGTGTTTGCCCGGTGGGGGAGGACCGGTCACCCGGTCAACCCGTGCTGCGTAATCTCCGCTAGGATCGTCTTCAAAACCTGCCGGGGTATTCTTAATACCACGACAGTTGGCGCCGTCCGTGGGGACCCGTGACAAATCGCCATGGCTCCTCCGAGAACAAGGGCCCGCGCCCTTCCCGGTGACGCCGGTCCCGGTGACCTGGCGCCGCTCGTCCGGGACGCTGCTGTTCCGGCGCTTCCGTCCGGAGGCGACCATTCCCAGGTACCGCCTCCCACCTTTCCTCTCAATCTAGGTGCCTCCACCTCCGGGTCGATCCCGGCGGCCGCGGGGACCTCGGCCGGGACGAGTTTGCCCCCGACGGCTCCCCCGGCTCCCCGGGATGCCCTGCTGGAGGCCCTCCTGGAGGGCCAGCTCCGCGCCCAGCGCTCTATGGACGAGCTCCTTAGTGTGTTGGCGCGGCCCTCGGCCCCCACATTTTCGTCGCACCCGTATCCGGGGATCATGCCCCCGTTTATGGGATACCCGGCGGCCCCTCCGGTCTCCGGGGGGCTGTCTACCCCGTATGATCCCGCCGGGGGGTTCCCTCCCCCCGCGGGATATACTTCCGGACACTTCTCGGCACCCGGGCCTGTCCCGGTGCCGGGAGGCTATTTCATGCCCGGGCCCTTCGTGGCACCAGGGGGGTACCCCGTCCCCGACCCGCTTCCGGGGCTGGGGGGTCATTTCATGCCGGGGGTTATTCCTACGCCGGGAGCCATTCCCGCCCCTCGCGTTGCGTTTACCGCACCGGGGCCGGTCGACAGAGCAGCTCCCGTGCCTCAGCGAATTTCCCCCCGCATTGGCTCCCCAACCACGGACGTCGCCGAGGGGGTTCACCCCCCACTGGTTCCGGATGTCGCAGGGGTTTCCCCCTTTCCGGTCCCGGTCGTTGCCGCAGGGGCCCCCTCTTCGGATCCAAACGCCGCCCCGGGCGCCCCCTCCCCGGTTCCGGATGGTGCAGGGGCTCCCCCCTTTCCGGTCCCGGGGGCCGTCGCAGGGGGCTCCCCCCAGCAGGCCCCGGTAGCTTCCGGGCCGGCTGCTACAGTGCAGGAGCTCCCTCCCCCGGCGAAGCAGGTCCGCTTCTCCCGGGGGGAGGTCGAGCGAATGCATTCTCCCAGCCGCGGGGAAGAGCTTCCCCCCGGTCGTTGTCGCAGAGAGCCTCGCTCTCGCACCGGTCGGGGGAAGAGACCAGCCGAAGAACCATCCTCCCCGGAGGGAAGCCCGGACGTCCGGGAAATCAGTCCCGGCCCGGAAGAGAAGCGTCGTCACCACCACTCTGGCGGCCCTCTTGGACCGCTACCTGACTCGGATAACGAGGGGGCGTCCCCCGTTAAAGAAGACGGTGTTGGGGGAAATCTCCACGCGGTCAAGTCCAGGTAAGTTCATGATTGCCCTGGGACAGTGCCCTCCGGTGCCTGCCCCGGGCGCCGCCATTTGGCCCCCGGGACCGTGCCCCCCGGGCATGTCCCGGGCGCCGCCATTTGGCCCCCGGGACCGCGCCCCCCGGGCATGTCCCGGGCGCCGCCATTTGGCCCGGGGACAGTGGCCGCCGGTGCCTACCCCGGGCGCCGCCATTTGGCCCCCGGGACCGTGGCCCCCGGGCTTGTCCCGGGTGCCGCCATTTGGCCCCCGGGACCGTGCCCCCCGGGCTTGTCCCGGGTGCCGCCGTTTGGCCCGGGGACAGTGGCCTCCGGTGCCTGCCCCGAGCGAAGCCATTTGGCCCCCGGGACCGTGCCCCCCGGGCATGTCCCGGGCGCCGCCGTTTGGCCCGGGGACAGTGGCCTCCGGTGCCTGCCCCGGGCGCCGCCCTTTGGCCCCCGGGACCGTGCCCCCCGGGCATGTCCCGGACGCCGCCATTTGGCCCCCGGGACCGCGCCCCCTGGGCATGTCCCGGGCGCCGCCGTTTGGCCCCCGGGACCGTGCCCCCCGGGCATGTCCCGGGCGTTGCCATTTGGCCCCCGGGATCGTGCCCCCTGGCATGTCCCGGGCGCCGCCATTTGGCCCGGGGACAGTGGCCTCCGGTGCCTGCCCCGGGCGCCGCCCTTTGGCCCCCTGGACCGTGCCCCCCGGGCATGTCCCGGACGCCGCCATTTGGCCCCCGGGACCGCGCCCCCCGGGCATGTCCCGGGCGCCGCCATTTGGCCCTCGGGACCGTGCCCCCCGGGCATGTCCTGGGCGCCGCCATTTGGCCCGGGGACAGTGGCCGCCGGTGCCTACCCCGGGCGCCGCCATTTGGCCCCCGGGACCGTGCCCTCCGGTGCCTGCCCTGGGCGCCGCCATTTGGCCCCCGGGACCGTACCCCCCGGGCATGTCCCGGACGTCATCGCCCTCCCAAAAGGTAAAACCCCTGTTTGTTTATCACGTGCAGGTCACGCGAGGGACGCCTCGGGAATCAGCGACCACCTGTCAAGCATCCGAGACGTTTGACCGGGAGAAGGACGGTCCTACCCTTTAATCCGACGGTGGCTTCCGGGGTAGTTTAGGTTTTTTGCTTCTTTTTGGGGCTATAAATAGCCCTTGTACCCCTCTGTTGTAAAGGATCAGTTCATTATTATTAGGAATAGCTAATCTCACAGACGTGCTCCGGAAGCCTCTCCCCCGGAGAGAGCCTCCCCAGCCGACTCCGGTCGGGAGCGCGTCGACAGGACTAGGGCCCCCACCGGGACCCGAACCTGTATAAATCCTCGTGTCATTTCTTGTGTTTGTCCAGTGGGGGAGGACCGGTATCCCGGTCAACCCGCGCTGCGTAATCTCCGCTAGGATCGTCTTCAAAACCTGCCGGGGTATTCTCAATACCACGACAGTTGGCGCCGTCCGTGGGGATCCGTGACGAATCGCCATGGCTCCTCCAAGAACAAGGGCTCGCACCCTTCCCGGTGACCCGAGTCTGGGGGACCCGGCGCCGTCCGCCCGGGACACTGCTGTCCCGGCGGCCCCTTCCGGGGGCGACCTGGCCCAGGTACCGCCTCCCTCCTTTCCTCTTAACTTAGGTGCTTCCACCTCCAGGTCGTTCCCGGTGACCGCGGGAACCTCGGCCGGGACAAGCGTCCCCCCGACGGCTCCCCCGGCTCCCCGGGACGCCCTGCTCGAAGCTCTCGTAGAGGGCCAGCTCCGCGCCCAGCGCTCTATGGACGAGCTCCTTAGTGTGTTGGCGCGGCCCTCGGCCCCCACATTTCCGTCACACCCGTATCCGGGGATCATGCCCCCGTTTATGGGATACCCAGCGGCCCCTCCGGTGTCAGGGGGGCTGTCTACCCCGTATGATCCCGCTGGGGGGTTCCCTCCCCCCGCGGGATATACTTCCGGACCCTTCTCGGCGCCCTGGCCTGTCCCGGTGCCGGGAGGCTATTTCATGCCCGGGCCCTTCGTGGCACCAAGGGGGTACCCCGTCCCCGGCCCGCTTCCGGGGCTGGGGGGTCATTTCATGCCGGGGGTTATTCCTACGCCGGGAGCCAGTCCCGCCCCTCGCGTTGCGTTCATCGCACCGGGGCCGGTCGACAGAGCAGCTCCCGTGCCTCAGCGAATTTCCCCCCGCATTGGCTCCCCAACCCCGGACGTCGCCGAGGGGGCTCACCCCCCACTGGTTCCGGATGTCGCGGGGGCTTCCCCCTTTCCGGTCCCGGTCGTTGCCGCAGGGGCCCCCTCTTCGGACCCAAACGTCGCCCCGGGCGCCCCCTCCCCGGTTCCGGATGAGGCAGGGGCTCCCCCCTTTCCGGTCCCGGGGGGCGTCGCAGGGGGCTCCCCCCAGCAGGCCCCGGTAGCTTCCGGGCCGGCTGCTACAGTGCAGGAGCTCCCTCCCCCGGTGAAGCAGGTCCGCTTCTCCCGGGGGGAGGTCGAGCGAATGCATTCTCCCAGCCGCGGGGAAGATCTTCCCCCCGGTCGTTGTCGCAGGGAGCCTCGCTCTCGCACCGGTCGCGGGAAGAGACCCGCCGAAGAACCATCCTCCCCGGAGGGAAGCCCGGACGTCCGGGAAATCAGTCCCGGCCCGGAAGAGAAACGTCGCCACCGCCACTCTGGCGGCCCCCTTGGGCCGCTACCTGACTCCGATAACGAGGGGGCGTCCCCCGTTAAAGAAGACAGTGACTGGGGCTCCCTCCGGGAAGTGCAGGGGGCGAACCAGCCTCTATGTCGAAGACTCCGCAGCATCCGATGGCCGCGGCCCTACCGTCCCCCTCACATCGAACACTATAATGGCGAAGCGGACCCTTACGAGTTCGTGCAGATCTACTCCACAGCCATCTCCGCGGCGGGGGGGGACGAGAGCGTCCAATGCAACGTCTTTCCCCTCTACCTCACTGGCATTGCCCGCTCCTGGTTTTACAATCTGAAGGCGGGCTCCATCAAGTCTTTCTCGCAGCTGAAGCGGGAGTTCTGCGCCAACTTTCAGGGAAATTACGTACGTCCCCTGGTGTAACACCCTAGTTTTGGGGGTGAAAAGTTTTGCATGAAAATCCTGCATGCATGTATCTCTGTAGTAGTAGCCCGATCAGTTGAACCCTAATCTCTCCCAAACCCTAAAAACCTCAAAATCTAGTCCCTAGATCCAGATCAAGATCTGACCATCCAGATTTAACCTACCAGTTACCCTGAAGATAAAAGTCTTCAGGAGCCAGATCAAATTCTGACCCTAACTCTCAGTACCTAAGCCTCTCTCTGTTTTCGAAAACAGGAAAATTCAGATTTACCCTAAGTACCCCAGTTTTCAGATGACTGAATTATTCTGATTTAACCTTATCCAGACTCAAGTAACCCCTGGAATATGTTTCTAGGTTTATCCTCAACTCACTTCAAAAAGTTGGGAGCCAAATTAATCCATCTAAACACTTTTCGCAGTTTAGTCCAAATTTTACTGCGAATAAGTCCTTTTCTGTTTACCTGGAAGCCTGAAAAGGCTAAAATCTGCAAATCAATTCCAACTCCAAAATTTCTTCAGGAAGCACCTTCCAAATACTATTTGATACAGATCTCCCTTTTGATCAGACTTCAAAATCTCCCTCCAATCACCACAATTCGAAATCGACAAAATCCAGATTTATTTTACCCTAATTTTACCCTATTTTCGAAAATAGGTGAAATCCCTCAAATCTTATCAAATTTTCTCTAAATTTGAGTTGGATGAGTACTAATAGAAATGTTATACTCAGCCATGAAATCAAATCTCAAATTAAACATCTCTAAGACAGAAATTACAAATCAGTCCAGATTTCAAATAAGAATCCTTGCATTTTGGTCCCTGGTTCGATCAGAGACGCTATGCACGACCGCGACCACCGCGCTGCCACGCCAGGAACTTCGTCGCCGGTGAAGCCCCGTGGTCGCCACCTCTGCCACCGCGTTCCTGCCACGTGTGCGCACGTCGTTCACCACCGTGGAGCCACCGCGGCCGCACCAGCATCCCCAATTTTGCCCGCGCGCGCACGCCATCGCTGCAGCCACTGCAGAAGCACGGTGCCACGTTGCAAGCATGTCGGAGGAGCCTGTCAGTTCGCCGTTGCATCGCCCAGGACAGCGCACGCCAGCCTGCTGTCGCGCCCCGAAACTGGGACAACGACTACTCCTGTAGAGACCTAGCTCGCTGCAGCTAGTCCCTTATATGCCTAGCATACACATACCCTTGACTTCCCAGGATAAGTCAAGCACAGGAGTATATCATATTGCCACAGAGTCACTTACAAAATATTTAAGCAGTGTGGCCTGCTGGCCTTAATATTACATAAGGAGGTTACAATGCCTTCGCGGCATACAGGTTTAGCAAAATAACATCTACACAGCAGAAGGTAGGTGACCCACCCACAAAGAGAAGTGGACGGCAGAACAACACACATAAGGGAAATGACGGGACTGACGCTCCTCCGTCTAGATCCACGAAGTACTCCATGCCTTCGTCTTGGTTGTAGAATGCTCCGTCTACTGGATTGCAAGTTGCAAGAGTGAGCACTTTCGTACTCAGCAAGTCATAGGTAGGCACCTTTCTATAATATAATCTTTCTCTTTCCTGGCTCAACTCATGGCAGCACCTTTCTATAATATAATATCGTCATTCATGTTCACTAAATTATAGCACTACCGCGACACGTCAACACATGACCGCCCACGGCAGCACTCCTTGTCATGACAACACATGTCATTTGGGTAATCTTGATTTAATATTATTTTTTTTTATTTAGAAAATAATACTTGTGTCACACCCCGTGGATTTAATCCACCGCAGCAGACTCCTAAAACTCGGGAGCACGAAGTATTCGAATACATTTTTAACTCTGCAGAGAGGTACCAATTTACCCGCAAGATATTCCACTTTCAAGCCCATCCTATCAGAATGATTAGACCCCTGACTCACTTCATACTGTGAGCGGCAAGGTGGAGATAACAGGAACTTTTGTTATGTTTCACTTACAATTCACCCCTGACCCTGCAGTTTTCTTCACACAAACCGCAGTTGTGGCGGGCTATACCCCCACCCATAAGCCTCTTCCCATTACTGGGTCAACGTGCTTGATCAAATCACATTCAGTGATACGTGGAGGAGCTGAACCCCGTGAGTTTAGTGTATTACTTTCCATCTCATGCAGGGGTTTCATGTACGATTCACATAAGTACTTGTTCAGGCCTGTCCCATACCAGGCTTGCGGTTAACACGTTGTTCATGCCACTAGACGCACAACACAAGGTTCTAGTCCTTATATGCCAGTGACCAGACCATCCACAACCCTGCACCTTCAGTGCCTGCACATCCTTTGCAGTCTAGCACCTCCAGTGCTACCACCATTCCATACCATTTCCTGGTCACGGCTAGGGGTTTTATTTCATGAATATAAGTATATAAATATATAATAGTTCATGGCTCAAAACTTGTTTTATTTCTCATTTCATAGATAACCAGTCCAGTACTGCCAATTCATAAATCAACCATTTCCAAACTTTCTCATGCAATATTATCTATATTCAAGGTTATGTTATAACAACTCTTAAAATACAGGTTCGAGATGACCAAGAATATGACTTGCCTTCCGCGTCGTAAAATACAGCAGCTGATGTCGGATCTGCAGTGAAGTCCTCGAACTCGGGCTCTTGATCTGCTCTCCAAACCAACAAATAACCAATAATCACAATCTTTTCAATACACTATTATACTATATGCAAAGATGAAATCTTGATGATTCTGAGATGATTAGGTTAGAAATTGATTAGGATTAGGTTAGTTGTTGAAGGTTTACAAGGTTCCAAATGTCTCAAAATATCAGAATGGTATCAAGGTTGCGACTGGTTCGCTCAAAAACAGCGAACGTCTTTAGGTCGACATTCGGTTCAAGGCATCGACATAGGGTCGATGGATGGTAGAGGGGTTATCTCAACTTGTGGCAGTAGAATAAAATGTAGAGCACAACTCCACAAGTCTAAGGGACAAGGTTATTTCCAGTTTGCACAACTGAAAAGAGGTGAAAAGAGCTAATGCCACTGGCTGACATGCTCTGGCATTGATCTTGACATGGCCAGAAACTAGGGCTTGCCATATCTTTTGATCTAGAGCTCCAAATGATGCAACACTTTGTCTGGGAGGTAGGCATTGATAACAGGAACAATTCATTCAACAGGATCCAAGGCTGAAAATGGCTGGAAAAAGATGAAAACCAGCGTAGAAGTTGACTGGCCTGGAGTGCCTGCAGCACAAACAGTGCAGCAACTAGGGCATAGCCATAACTCCTGTTCTAGGCCGAATTAGGGGTCGTGGTAGAAGACAAAGTTGCTCAAAATGGTCCAAAACATCTAGATGGCAAGGTGGTTTGAGTTGGAGTGGCTGAATTTAGAAGATATTGGCTGGAGGAAGGATGAACTGAATCCTGATTTGGGTATTTCTGTTCTAGGGCAAATGAACTCGAGTCTTTGCTTGAGGAGAGTCTCTGGGGCATAACAAAGCTAGGTATGAAGTCAATTTAACTGGAAAATCACCACAGAAGCTTAACGGCGAGTCCCAGTTTGCATGCACGGTGTAAATTTGGGGTTTTCCATGTTTTAGCAAAATTGGTGATTCTGGTTGCTTAGATGTGTTAAGCTAGGTTTACTGATCCTATTTTATCACTGGCTCGAGAGCTAAAAGGGCTTGGTTAGAGTTTAATTTCTCACTGGAGGTTTTTTGGGGAAACCGGCGATCACCGGCGACAGAAGGCGAGAGAACTCGATTCCAAGCCTAGATACACTCAAGAGGTGATGGGGAACTTACTGGGAGGCTTGGATTGCTGAGGAGAGCAACGGGTGAGGCTGGCACCGAGAGCTCCAAAAATGGCTCGCCGGGGAAGAAGATTTCACCGCGGAGCTGCGAGCTTAGGTGGTTTCTGGCGCTGGGTGAAGATGCAACGGCTACAGGAGGCTTTATATAGGCACGGGCGAGGCAAGAGGGCCGACAATTTGGAGTGTTGCTGCCACGAGGTGACTTAGAAGCGACGGGACGGGGTGGTGATGGCGAGGCGACTGACGGCGCGGCGCTGCAGCTTTGCAGCTGGATGGTGCAGGTGCAGGCGACGAAGGCGACGGCGAGGAGACATCTAGCTCGGGCATGGCTGCGACGTGTCGAGCGTTCTCTGCGGTGCTGCGCTGCTGCAGCTAGCGCGTGCGCTGTGCGCGGGGAAAACTGGCAGCGATTGCGCGGTCGAGGTGGCTTCCACGGTGGCGAACGGCGAGGGCACACATGGCGGCAGGGGCACAGGCGACTGCCACGGCGGAGTGAGCACGGCAGCTGGTCGAGGTCGCGCACAGGAGTTCTCTGGTCGTGCGCAACTGGTCGAACAGGGACTGGAAAAGAATGCTCGGGCTGATTTGAAATATTGAAACTTGCTCCAGGGACTGATCTGCGAGGAAAAGTTTGAATAGGAAAAGGATCTGATTGCAAATCTGGAGATCTGGAGGGCTGATCTGAAATCTGATTTCAGGAATGAGTTGCATAAGATTAATGGAACTCATCTAGCCAAAGTTTGACAAGATCGGGCAAGATCTGGAGGGTTTCGACAAAAGTGGGGGAAAACGACTTTAGGGTAAAACAGGGTAATTAGGGTTTCAAAAACGGCGAGGGTCGAAACTTAGGTTTAGGGCAGGATTTGGAAATTCTTCCAGAAGGGAAGAATGTTTAAAATAGTGAATGGGGGATACTCACTGAATCAGATCAAAGTTTGGAGGTGATTTGCAACATTTTGCCTTTTCAGGCTTCTGGAAAATCTGGAAAAGGACTGATCTGCGATAAGAGTCTAGATGATGAAATCTTGCTGCCAACTTTTTGGATTAAGGTATTGGCATACCCTTGATCATAATCCAAGAACAATCTGGTCTGATCTTGGCTAAGATTTGATTATATCTGAAATGCTGAAACTTAGGGTAAAAGGTAATAACAGATATTCTGTTTTCGAAAACAGAAAAGAGTTGAAAATTCTGGAAGTTAGGGATAGAATTGAATCCAGGTTCTGAAGGCTTTTAGGTTTAGGATAACTGATAGATCAAATCTGGCAAGTCAGATCTTGGTTTGGGGTCACAGGATAGATTTTGGAGATTTAGGGCTAGAACAGAATAAAGCTGAGGCTGATTTGGTTGATCTAGAAGAGACATATGCATGCATGACTTTTAAGAAAGAAACTTTTCACCCCAAAACTCAGGATGTTACACCTGCAAAGCCGGCACGGCCGCTGGAGCACGTCGCTTCGCTGCTGTCCCGCCCGACCGGTCAACTCACCATCGATTCGAGCTTCACTTCCCCGTGCAATTCCCGCCGTTGCAAGCCCCTTGCTGTGCTTATAAAAGCCGCCCCAGCCCAGCACGAAGGCGCTCACACCAGAACCACCCAAAATCCCCAACCACGCCGTCGTCTTCGTCTTCTTCGGCGAGCTCGAGAAGAGGCTCACGGTGCCAAGCCTCTACACTGCTTCCTCCTTGATTCCAGCTACTTCAGTAAGCTCCTCTTACCTCCCTCATCATACTCGAGCATGTAATTGACTTCAAACCTCTCCAGTCGCCGGCAATTCCCGTTTCTCTCCAGCAACTCCGGCGAGCAATTAAACTCTATCCAGAACGATTTAGCTCTCGAGCCTGTGATCAATTTTGATTAGTGAACTTATCTAAGCATCTCTAAGCAACCAGAATCGAAGAATTTGCTAAAATATGAAAAACCCCAAATTGGAACTTTGCTTGTGAACTCAGCTTGCTGTTTAAGCTTTTCTGGTGCATCTCTAGTCAATCTAACTTCACCAGTAGCATTCTTATGCCCCAGAGACCATCCTCAAGCAAGGAATTAAGTTTATTTGCCCTAGATCAGAAATGCCCAAATCAGGTTTGAGTTAATCTTTTCTCCGGCCAATATCTCCTAAATCCAGCCAATCCAGCCATAGAAACCTTGCCATCTAGATGTTTTGGACCATTCTGAGCAACTTTGTCTTCTATCACGACTTCTAATTCGGCCTAGATTGTGAGATATAGCTATGCCCTAGTTTGCTGTACTGTTCACGCTACATGTGCTCCAGGCCAGCCAACTTCTTCGCCGGTTTTCATCACTTTCCGGCCATCTCCTGCCCTAGGTCCTGTTGAGACATTTGTTCCTGTTACAAATGCCTAACCACCGGACAAAGTGGTGTATCATTTGGAGCCCTGAGTCAAAAGATATGGCTAACCCTAGTTTCTGGCCGTGTCAAGCCTATACCAGGCTATGTCAGCCAGTGGCATTGAGCCTTTTCACCCACTTCCAGCCATGCACTTTGAAAATAACTTTGTCCCTTAGACTCCTGATGTTGTGATCTACACTTTTCTCTACTGTCACAACTTGAGTTGAGCCCTCTATCACCCATCAACCTTATGTCGATGCCTTGAACCGAATGCCAACCTAAAGACATTCGCTGTTTTTGGGCGAACCAGTCACCACCTTGATATTACCCTGATATCTTGGAACCTTGTAAACCTTAACAGCTAACTTTAACCCTAGTTTCCATAATTAAAACCACATCGCTTTCGAACCTTGTATCACCAGAGTATTTTCTCCTTGCATCTTTGCATGTAGTGAATTAGTAAGAATATGATTGATTGTAATGCCTGTTTGCTTGTTTGATCTTGTTCAGAGCAAGAGTCCGGGGTTGAAGATCTTGTCGCTGAACCATCATCGACTGCTGATACTTACGACGCGGAAGGCAAGTCATACTTTGATCATATTGAAACCCATATTTTATGAATTGCTATGCTATTCCATGAGTAGATATCTCGTTAATATTGCATGTGTTGAGATCAATGATATTATGGCAGTGGTAGATTGAATACTTGAGAAATGTGAACTTGATAAGATAGCAAGCCACGAACTAATAAAAGTATAAACATGTACATTTATATTCATGAAATAGAACCCCTAGCCGTGACCAGTATTTTGGTATGGAATGGTGGTAGCATTGGAGGTGCTTGGCTGCACTGAATGTGCAGGCACTGAAGGTGCATGGTTGTGGTATGATCTAGTCACTGGCATGTAAGGACTAGAACCTTGTGTTATGCGTCTAGTGGCATGAAAAACGTACCAACCACTTACCTGGTATGGGACAGGCGCAACCTAGTAGCTTCCTTAGTATTATCAGTTCCCTGCATGGCTTGTCGATCCGGTTTCTAGCATGGAAACTGGTGGGACGCAGTTCGTCCATGAGTGATGTGAGATCAGAAAAATTATGAGAGGATAAGGTGTAAAGAAGGAAGGCGCCCTACGCCAGATTAAGTCGTGCGCGACTGTAATCAAAAGAGGTTATGTGTCCAGCGGGAACATAGACCCAGGCTAGGAAGTAAGGCAGTGGGGAGGACCCACAACGGTACTTGGTACGGTATTGTCCATTTACCGGGCAGGGATACTGTTAATACTAGACTGCAAAAACGTTGTGTGATCTCGGCCTTGTCACATGCGTATAAGTCGCATGGAGTTGGCCCGACTTGGAAGTCGAGTGAAAAAGTGGATTTAAAAAGAGGTACATCTCTGCAGAGTTTAAAAATGTATTCGAATACTTCGTGCTCCCGAGTTTTAGGAGTATGCCGCGGTGGATTAAATCCATGGGGTGTGACACAAGTATTGTTTTATAAACTAAAATTTGTTAGCTCAAGATTACCCAAGTGGCATGTGTTGTCATGATAAGGGGCGTTGCCGTGGGCTGTCATGTGTTGACGTGTCGCGGTAATACCATAATCTAGCAAACATATGATAATTAAGAGGCATGTGGTTATGCCCTAAGTTATGAAATACTGCTAAGAATATATAATTGAAAGACTTGAATAAGAGTAGTGTGATATGAGGATATATCGCCTTGGATATGGGATATATGTATCACCATCAATGTGATTTATTTACTGCCATGGGTATGATCAGAAGTTGAGTAAGAATTGAGAAAGAAATGTATTTTGGGAAAAACCTTTCACTCTTTCCCCAATAGCATAGGTTTATGTCATATATATATATATATGTATCTCTACCTTCCCTATGACTTGCTGAGTACGTGAGTACTCACCCTTGCAACAACTCATCAATAGATGGAGCGTTCTACGACCTTGGAGGATACCCTGAAGATGCTGCGGACCCAGGAGATGATGAGCAGTTTCCTCCGGAGCCCTGATGTGGTGCTGTCTTGCTGTCAACCTCTGTTTCCTGTGGATTGCTTTTGGGCCTAGCTTCCGTCGACTAGATGTATTATTTTGTTAGACCCTTGCGCCTTGTACGGCACTGTACCTCGTTTTGTACTAAGGCCTGATGGCCATACAATTATGACTATTGTACTATTTTGCTGCTGCAATGTAATCCTGTGATTGACTCATCCTGGGAAGTCAAGTGGTTCATGGGACCAGCTGCACCGAGCTGAGCCCCTCACAGGTGATGTCACAGTCGTGGCAGACGTGACACCTGGATTCTTCACAGCTATACACAGTGCGCCAGAGGACCGGGGAGACCATCAGAAGCTTCTTCAAGCGCTTTGCCCAAGTAAAAAGCAAAGTGGCCCATGTACCGGAAGAGCGCACGACCCCGTCCCGGGCCACAGGGCGTGCTCCCTTCTCCCTAGTCTACGGGGCGGAGGCAGTCCTCCCCCCGGAGATCGGCTTCCGGTCGCTGCGGGTCGAGCTCCTGAACGGAGCCACGACCGCAGCCTACCGGGCCAACGAAGACAACCGGCGGCTGGAAATCGACCTCGTGGAGGGGGAACGCGACCGAGCACTCCTCCGCCACGCCATCTACGAGCGCGAGATGTCGCGCGCATACAATCAGCGCGTGCGCGAAAGAGCTTTTCGCCTTGGGGACCTTGTCCTCAAGCGCGTCACGGACCCCCAAGCCCAGGGAAAACTCTCCCCCAAGTGGGAGGGCCCCTACAGGATCTCCACTGTCCTAGGCTCGGGGGCCTACAAGCTCTCCAACCTTCAAGAGCAGGAGCTAAAGCACACCAGGAACTTGCGTTTACTTCGCAAGTTCTACATCTAGCCTTACGGGCCTGTCCCCTCCCCCGGAGCGATCACGCCAGAGGGGGAGGAGGGACACTGTAGCTTCCATTTTCCCCCCCCTCCTTCGCGGTTTCGCAGGGGGGGGCTTTGTATATTTTGATTATAAATGCATAGCCTTTGTTCTTCAACTGTCTCAGTACAGGTTTTTCTCATTACCACCCCTAGCAGGCGATGCCCTCCCCGCGAGGAAGCCCTCTCCGCGAGGATGCCCTCCCCGCGAGGATGCCCTCCCCGCGAGGATGCCCTCCCCGCGAGGAAGTGGGCCAGCCCCAACAAGTCCCTACAGCGGAGCCTGCACTCCCGTAGGGCGGCTTACGATCAGCCCTTGTGGACTGAGGGTGTAAGCGGCAACCCGGCCGCAGTGGCCGTGGTAACGAGTCACTTTGGGAGACTAGTCCCCTGCCCAAACACTCAAGTCCCGTCTTCGGACATTTCCTCCTCCGGGAGTCGACGTTATTCCCGGCTCCCCGTTCTCACGGCGACCGGAAGATCAACCCCTTGCAGCTTGATTGGATCTATCTTCCTCCTCCGGGAGTCGACGTTATTCCCGGCTCCCCGTTCTCACGGCGACCGGAAGATCAGCCCCTTGCGGCTTGATTGGATCTATCTTCCTCCTCCGGGAGTCGACGTTATTCCCGGCTCCCCGTTCTCACGGCGACCGGAAGATCAGCCCCTTGCGGCTTGATTGGATCTATCTTCCTCCTCCGGTAGTCGACGTTATTCCCGGCTCCCCGTTCTCACGGCGACCGGATGATTATCTCTCGAAGACATTATTCCCGGTTCCTCGTTCTCACGGCGACCGGACGAAGTCCCGGGAAGCTCCCCTCCAGAGGTCATATTGGCTTTTCATGAGCCCCTTCCGCGCCTTGTTCCCGGTTCCCTGCTCTCCCGGCGGCCGGATGAACCTCTCCCGGTGCCCCCGGGCACCCCGGAAGGTCCCTCTCTCGGAAATCCTGTTTTTACAATTTTCTAACTTAGAAAATATTTCTACAGGTTATGCTCCCCCCGGGGACCCTGTTACCCCCACAGCACGCGGAGGCCTCCTCCCGCCCGCTGTGGGTGGGGGGGGACAGGGGGCCCCCGGGTCACCCACGAAGAAACTGAGCTCATCCTTGTTAAGATGAGTCGTCCAGACCATCCAAGAAGAAGAAAATAAAGAGGCAATAAAAGGAAACAATGCGCTTTATTGATCAACAAACCCGGAGGACATCTTCCCCCTCCGGTGGGTTTCGGAAATGATACAACCCGGGTCCTAACCCGGGGGATTTTCTACGAGCCTAAGGCCCCTACGCCTAAAGCTCCCGGAGGCGCTCCCTCAGCTCCCGGGCCAGGTCCCGGTACAGCGCCCGGACGCGACGCTGAGAATCCCGAAGTACGTCTTCGGGCCAAAACTCGTACCCAGCCGGCGGAAGTATCCGGAGGGGAGGTATCATCTGGGCCTTCGGGCGCGGTGGAGTTAATTCAGCACGGCTGTTGTCAAAATTATCCAAGTGCCACTCCGGGCGCCACCTCAACTGGACAGGCTCCCGGGCAGTACCCCCGTCGCGCTCCCCGGAGACAAGGCTCAACAAAATCAAAGTCACTTGGGCGTCCCCCGGAGAGCCTCTCCCGGACCGTTGCCCGGGAGTAACCCCCCGGGAACCCTGGTAACATTTCATTGCAAAGACTTAGAAAAATTTCAAATATATTTCATTGCAAAATGTTTTTGTACAAGTGCCCCGGGCTTCTCCTAAGAAGCTACCGGAATCAAAATGTCTAACGAAATAAAAAGGGGACCCTAGCTAAAGACCCGGGGGAGGCTCATACTTTAGCATTGGGGTCCTCCCCCCGGGGAGCTTCCTCCGTGGCCGGGGCAGGGGCATCCGCGGCCGGAGGCGCCGGTGTCGGGAACCTTGTCCGGATGATCCGGTCGTAGAACCCCTCCGCCAGCAGCTCCACCTCCCGGCGCGTTGGCTCGAAGGCCTCCGGGAAGCTTCGGGGGATGCGCCCCCCGATCGCCCGGGCGCCGACCCCACGGTAGTCAACGAGCCCCGCGGCGGCCGCGATGACGGGGATCGCCCGGCCCCATGCTCGGACGTCCGCAGCCTCCGGGATCGCGGAGACTTGTGCGTTAAGAAAACGCACAGCCTCCGCGAGGGTCGCCGGGGGTACCTCGGGGCCGCTCCCGGAGCCCAGGCTAACGCCAAGGCTTTCCAAGGTTGAGCGGATGGAGAGTCCCGCGTCCGACAGCGCCCGGACGCTGGAGCTCTCGAGCTCCCGGAGCGTCTTCTCCCGCACCTTGGCCTCCTCTCGGAGGCGGATGTAGGCGCCCTCCGAAAGGTGCACCTGCGCCCGGGCCCGGGACAGCTCATCAAGAGCTTCGTCCCGCTCCCGGAGGGCCGCCTCCCGCTGCTCCACGCAGGCCGCGGCCCGGCTCTCCGCCTCCTTGAGCAGCCGGGTGACCCGCTGCTCAAGGCCCCAAGTAACAGTCGCTACCTACAAAATACATAAAGAGTTAGAAAATTCTCAAGTGCAGGAAAAAAGCCAAGGTGTTGAGAGCTCGGGTTACCTGGGCTCCGAGGGACTCGAGCCCCTCAAAACGCTCGTGGAGCGTTCCTCCCGCTACGAAGGCCTGCACCTTTCGGTTGTGCAGGCCCTCCGCGTAGCGGGCCACCTCCCCCGCGGGAAGTAGGGAGGTATCTTGCCCGGCCCTCCTGTCGCGGCCGGGAGAGGGCCCCCGGACCTCGGAATCCGGGAGCACGACCGGCGTCGCCGGCGTCTTTGTCGACGAAGTTTCCTCCGAAGACGAAGACGAAGATCGGGCGGGGTTCTCCGCCCGGGGGGAATCATCGGGCCTTTCCCCGCCCCAGGCCGGAGGGCCCTCGGAGCCTCCTGCTCCGGGCGGACCTCGATGACTGAGGGGCTTCCCCCCTCCTCATCGACCGGCCAGAGGCACGGAGGCGCCGCCTCCGAAAACCTCACCTCTAGCCTCTCCAGCGCCAATGCCGCCGGGAGAGGCGAGAGAAGCGTCACTCGAACTGGCGACGGGGCTTAGTCCGCGGAATCGGACCCCGCCCCGCCGGTAACAACCTCCTTCCCCCGGGCCTCGACGGGGGCCTCCGGGGGCGGAGGCGTCGCCTCTGCCCGGGGCGCCGCCCGGGCATGTTCGGCTCCGGGAGCCGCGTCCCGGGCCCTCACCGGCGTCGTCGCCGGCGCCGTCGTCGGGGCGGGGGTCTTTTGGACCCGGGGCCTTTTGGGCTCCGAGCCCCCGGCCGCATCCTTCCCCCGCTTATGAGAGCCGGGGGTGGGAAGGGGCTTCCTCTCCGGAAGCCTGAGCCCGTAGGCCTCGGCCACCAGGTTCCGGGGAGGCCCCTCCCCCACGAGGCGCACGATGCGCTCGTGTTCGTCGGCGAAGTACCTCCCCAGGAGGTGCTCCGCCTTGTCCCTTGCCGCCGGGTACGGGCGCACTGCAAGAGGTAAAAAGTTTGTCAATTTCTCATAAAAAACTGCAAGTACAAAAATGCAGGGGACTTACGCCGCGTCACCGGCTTGACCGGAGGCCGCTGCTCCGGGCCCATGCCGATCCCCCTTCCCCCGCGTGAGAAGGGGGAAAGCCGCAGGAGCGCCAGCTCCTCCGCGGCGTCCCGCATCGAGCGGGCCTTCTTAGCCAGGACCACCTTCCCGAGGAGCTCGAACTCCTCGTCCGTCCACACCGGCGGCTTCGGTGCGGATGACCGGCTGTAGGTGGGAGGCTCCGGGGCGTAGACCACCGCCTCGTCCCGGACCCGGAGGTAGAACCACCTCCGGAGCCAGTCCCCCCAGTGGTCCCGGGAGGCCGCCGCCGGGTAGTCCGCCACCCGGGAGGGCAGCATCTGGACCATCACCGAGCCGAAGGGGGACTTCGGTCCTCCCTTCACCAGGTGGGAGCTCCGCACTGCCGGCTCGTAGAAGTACCGGAAGGCGCGGAGGGTGGGCTCCCGCCCGGTCGCTGTCTCGTAGAGCCATATAAAAAGGCCCATACGGACGAGCGCATTCGGGGTGAGGTGGTTGAGAGCCACCCCGTACTCTTGGAGAAACTCCCGGAGCATCGGATGCACCGGGAGCCGGAGACCCGCCTCGAGGAAGGCCTCGAAGGCCACGACCTCTCCGGGCCTGGGGCGGGGGGCTCCGTCCTTCTTTAGGGGGACCCGGATGTCCCCCTCTTCAACGACGCCCTTCTTGACCAGGGACTCTGCGTCCGAGGCCGAGAACTCGGAGGCCTAGAGGAAATCCACGGGGATTTCCTCCGGGGGCACCTCCGTGGTCTTCGCTCGACCTTTGGGCGCCATTAGGTCAGTTCTTTCTTTTTTAGGTGGCTAAGTTTTCAGGTGGCTGTCAACAACTCCCGGAGAAGCTACCGGAAGAGGCTACCGGAGAAGCTACCGGAAGAGCGCTACCGGGAGAGCTGAAGCTGGAGTTGAAGATTTGGAATGAGCCTCCGGTGCCTGCCCCGGGCGCCGCCATTTGGCCCCCGGGACCGTGCCCCCCGGGCATGTCCCGGGCGCCGCCATTTGGCCCCCGGGACCGCGCCCCCCGGGCATGTCCCGGGCGCCGCCATTTGGCCCGGGGACAGTGGCCGCCGGTGCCTACCTCGGGCGCCGCCATTTGGCCCCCGGGACCGTGCCCCCCGGGTTTGTCCGGGGCGCCGCCATTTGGCCCCCGGGACCGTGCCCCCCGGGTTTGTCCGGGGCGCCGCCATTTGGCCCCCGGGACCGTGCCCCCCGGGCATGTCCCGGGCGCCGCCGTTTGGCCCGGGGACAGTAGCCTCCGGTGCCTGCCCCGGCGCCGCCATTTGGCCCCCGGGACCGTGCCCCCCGGGCATGTCCCGGGCGCCGCCGTTTGGGCCGGGGACAGTGGCCTCCGGTGCCTGCCCAGGGCGCCGCCATTTTGCCCCCGGGACCGTGCCCCCCGGGCATGTCCCGGACGTCATCGCCCTCCTAAAAGGTAAAACCCCTGTTTGTTTATCACGTGCAGGTCACGCGAGGGACGCCTCGGGAATCAGCGACCACCTGTCAAGCATCCGAGACGTTTGACCGGGAGAAGGACGATCCTACCCTTTAATCCGACGGTGGCTTCCGGGGTAGTTTAGGTTTTTTGCTTCTTTTTGGGGCTATAAATAGCCCTTGTACCCCTCTGTTGTAAAGGATCAGTTCATTATTATTAGGAATAGCTAATCTCACAGACGTGCTCCGGAAGCCTCTCCCCCGGAGAGAGCCTCCCCAGCCGACTCCGGTCGGGAGCGCGTCGACAGGACTAGGGCCCCCACCGGGACCCGAACCTGTATAAATCCTCGTGTCATTTCTTGTGTTTGTCCAGCGGGGGAGGACCGGTCACCCGGTCAACCCGCGCTGCGTAATCTCCGCTAGGATCGTCTTCAAAACCTGCTGGGGTATTCTCAATACCACGACAGACGGTGACTGGGGCTCCCCCCGGGAAGTGCAGGGGGCGAACCAGCCTCTGTGTCGAAGACTCCACAGCATCCGATGGCCGCGGCCCTACCGTCCCCCGCACATCGAACATTATAATGGCGAAGCGGACCCTTACGAGTTCGTGCAGATCTACTCCACAGCCATGTCCGCGGCGGGGGGGGACGAGAGCGTCCAATGCAACGTCTTCCCCCTCTACCTCACCGGCATTGCCCGCTCCTGGTTTTACAATCTGAAGGCGGGCTCCATCAAGTCTTTCTCGCAGCTGAAGCGGGAGTTCTGCGCCAACTTTCAGGGAAATTACGTACGTCCCCTGGATTCTTCACAGCTATACACAGTGCGCCAGAGAACCGGGGAGACCATCAGAAGCTTCTTCAAGCGCTTTGCCCAAGTAAAAAGCAAAGTGGCCCATGTCCCGGACTCCACAGTGATCGAAGCCTGCAAAAGCGGGATCCTCCCGGGGGAACTCCACCGAAGACTCTCTCGAAGCTGCCCCTCCTCCGCCGACGAGCTCTTCAACGTACTCGAAAAGTACGCTCGCGCGGAGGAAGACGACATCTGGAAGAAGACCCAGGGGGCTCCTGCCCCCGCCGAGCGGGGGGCCCGGGATCCCCCCAGGCGCCCCAGGCAGGGGGGCCGTAGCGAACCACGGCCTCGGGACACTTTTGTCCTCGAGGGCGGAGGCGGCTCGCGTGACCCCCCGAAGGGCAACCGCCCCTTTCCCAAGCCGAGAGGCCATGGGGGAGGACAGTCTTCTCGCGGCCGCGAAGGCCCTGCGGGGAGAAGCCGGGAAGGACCGTGGTGCAGCTTCCACGGGTCCAGTACCCACGCCACCCGAGATTGCCACCAGCTGCTGCAGCACTTCGCGGCGTTCCTCGACCAGCTGTTCCGGCCTCCTTGCCCCCTCGCCAGCTGTTCCGGCCCTCCCCGCTCCCGCAGGGGGGCAGCAGGTGCAGGAGGGGGAGCCTTCAGACGCTCTCCCCTTTCAAACTTCTCAGCGCCGCATCAACGTCATCGTAGGGGGGTCCGCCTCCGGGCGGGACTCCAAGCGCCAGCGCAAGGAGTACGCGCGAGAAGTTAAGGTAGTGGGGGTGCTACACGCGTCCGTGCCGCCCAAGTGGTCGGACGTCCCCCTCACCTTTACGGCGGAAGACGCGCGAGGGGTTCGCTTCCCCCACGACGACGCGCTCATTGTCTCCGCGACAATCTACAACTGCCACTTGGCCTGCATCCTCGTAGACGGCGGAAGCTCCGCCGACGTCCTGTTCCTCAAAACCTTCAAGGAAATGCAGGTGGATGAGAAGCTCCTGCAACCAGCGGCAGGGCCTCTGCAAGGGTTTGTCCCGGGGAAGGCGATCCACCCCGTGGGCAAGGTAGATCTCCCGATCACCTTCGGCACCCCGGAGAACTACCGGACCGAGGTAGTCCGCTTCGACGTAGTGGACCTCCCCTCCACCTACAATGTGATTATGGGGAGGACTACGATCAATCGGCTGGGGGCTCCCACCCACCAAAACTACCTGTGCATGAAGATCCCCGGGCCGCATGGCGTGATCAACGTCCGGGGGGACCAAGACATGGCCTGAGCTCTATACGAGCGGGCTGCTGCCACAATAGGAAGCGTCAACCTGATCAAGGCGCCCGGGGGGGAGGCTCCCCCCACGGACGTAGGCATCGCCGCGCCGTCCCCTGGGAGGCCCCTTCTCAAGCCGCGTCCGGAAGGGGGCCTCCGGAAGGTCCCGCTGTCCCCAGGCAGCGAGGACAAAACTGTCCAAATCGGGGCAGAGCTCCCCCAAGACCATACAGCGCAACTCGCAGCTTTTCTGCGCGAAAACTCCGATGTTTTTGCGTGGAAGCCTTCGGACATGTGGGGCGTCGCCTGGGAGGTTATTGAACACAGGCTCGCGGTAACCCCCGGTCACCCCCCTGTCAAGCAGAAGTTGAGAAAGCTCTCCCTCGAACGTCAAGAAGCCATCAAGACGGAGATAGCTCGGCTCCAAGAGGCGGGGTTCATCCGGGAAGTCTTGCATCCTGAGTGGCTCGCAAACCCCGTCCTCGTCAAGAAATCAAGTGGCAAGTGGCGCATGTGCGTGGACTTCACCGACCTTAACCGCGCCTGCCCCAAAGACAACTTCCCGCTCCCGCGGATCAACCAGCTCGTTGACTCCACCGCGGGGTGCGAGCTGATGAGCTTCCTAGACGCCTACTCGGGATACCACCAAGGCCGAATGGCGGAGGGGGACGAGGAAAAGACGAGTTTTATAACTCCCCTCGGAACCTTCTGCTACCGCCACATGCCCTTCGGGCTCAAGAATGCGGGAGCCACCTTCCAGCGCCTGATGACGCTGGTCTTCAAAGATCAAGTCGGCCGCAACGTCGAAGTCTACGTAGACGACGCGGTCGTCAAGAGTCCCCTTGCAGCCTCCCACATCGACGACCTCGCAGAGACCTTCCGCAACCTCCGCGCGTTCGGGCTCAAGCTCAACCCGGAGAAGTGCGCCTTCGGGGTGCGCGGGGGGAAGCTCCTGGGTTTCCTCGTGTCCTAGCGGGGCATTGAGGCAAACCCCGAGAAGATCCGGGCCTTCCTAGATATGCCCCCACCACGCTCCGTCAAAGATGTCCAGCGGCTCTCCGGCCGCCTGGCCGCGCTCAGTCGCTTCGTCTGCCGTTCGGGGGAGCGGGGCCTCCAGTTCTTCAAGATCCTCCGAGGGCTCGAGGGGTTCCGCTGGACCCCCGAGGCCCAGGAAGCCTTCAACGACCTCAAGAAGTACCTCTCAAGCCCTCCAATGCTCGTGAGTCCGTCTCCGGAAGAGCCCTTGCTCCTCTACCTCGCCGCGACCCCCGTCGCCGTCAGCGCGGTTTTGGTGAAGGAGCAAGGGGGGCAGCAACGTCCCGTGTACTACGTGAGTGAGGCCCTCCAAGGGGCCAAGACTCGGTACACGGAGATGGAGAAGATTTGCTACGCCCTCCTCATGGCGTCCCGGAAGCTCCGGCACTACTTCCTAGGGCACCCCATCAACGTCCCGTCGTCCCTCCCCCTGGGGGAGGTGCTGCGGAATAAAGAAGCCACCGGTCGGATTGGGAAGTGGGGGGCCAAGCTTGCCCCGTTCTCCCTGTCCCTTACCGGCCGCTCCGCAATCAAGTCGCAGGTCCTCGCCGACTTCGTCGCAAAATGGACTCCCGCCTCTGGGTCCGGGGACGAAGATCTCCCTGTGCCGCCCCGACGCAGTGACCACTAGACCCTGCTGTTCGACGGGTCGCTGTGTCTCGCCGGGGCTGGCGCGGGGGTAGTCCTCCGGAGCCCCGAGGGGAAGGAGCTCGAGTACGCTGCGCGGCTCGAGTTCCCCGCGACCAACAACGTCGCCGAATACGAGGCTCTGCTCCTCGGGATGCGCCTTGCGCGCTCCCTGGGGATCCGACGCCTCCTAGTGAAGGGAGACTATCAGCTTGTTGTCTGCCAAATGGACAAGTCTTGCCTGTGCCATGACGCAAATCTAGGTCTTTACTTGCAGGAAGTACGGAAGATGGAGAGGCACTTCGACGGCCTTGAGGCCCAGCATATCCCGCGAAGGGAGAATGACCGGGCTGATGCCTTGGCCCGGGCGGCAAGCGCCCGGGAAACGCTCGCCAAGGGGGCCTTCTTGGAAACAATCACGAAGCCCTCGGTGGCCTCCCCGGACGCAGGCCCCGAGCCTCCGGTCCCGGAGGTCGCCGAGATCGTCCGGCCGTCATCATGGATGGATCCCCTCCTCTCCTTCATCAAGGGGGAGGGGGACCCCTCCAACGAGACTGAGGCTAAGCGCCTCCGGGCCAAAGCCCGTGCATATCTCTTACTGGAGGGAAGGCTCTACAAGCGGGGGGCTTCAGCCCTCCTGCGCTGCCTCCCCCGGTCGGAGGGACTTCAACTCCTGGAAGACATTCACGCGGGGAGCTGTGGTTCTCACCTAGCCCCGTGTGCCATCGCCGCCAAGGCCCTTCGGCAGGGCTTCTACTGGCCTACAGTCATGCGCGACGCGCGAGACCTTGTCTCCGCGTGCGAAGCATGCCAGAAGATGGCCAAGGGCTCGAACCTCCCCCCTGTAGCGCTGCGGACTATCCCCATCACTTGGCCCTTCGTGCGCTGGGGGATGGACCTTTTAGGGCCTTTCCCCCCAGCGCCCGGAGGATACAAGTATGCGGTGGTCGCGGTCGACTACTTTACAAAGTGGGTTGAGGCGGAGCCCTTGGCTAGCATCACCTCCCGGGCCGTTCAGCGGTTTTTCTGGAAAAACGTCGTTTGTCGTTTTGGTGTCCCCCGGGAAATCACCGTGGACAACGGGACCCAATTCGACTCGGCTTATTTCTGGGAATTCTGCGAAGGCCTGGGGATCGTCATCCACTTCACCTCAGTGGCCCATCCTCAAAGCAACGGGGCCGTCGAGAGAGTCAACGGCGTAATCCTACAAGGGTTACGCCGGAGACTCGAGCAAACCGCTTCCAAGCGGGGCGCGTGGGCAGAGGAGCTCCCTAGCATCCTCTGCTCGATGCGCACGACCCCGTCCCGGGCCACAGGGCGTGCTCCCTTCTCCCTGGTCTACGGGGCGGAGGCAGTCCTCCCCCCGGAGATCGGCTTCCGGTCGCTGCGGGTCGAGCTCCTGAACGGAGCCACGACCGCAGCCTACCGGGCCAACGAAGACAACCGGCGGCTGGAAATCGACCTCGTGGAGGAGGAACGCGACCGAGCGCTCCTCCGCCACGCCATCTATGAGCGCGAGATGTCGCGCGCATACAACCAGCGCGTGCGCGAGAGAGCTTTCCGCCTTGGGGACCTTGTCCTCAAGCGCGTCACAGACCCCCAAGCCCAGGGTAAGCTCTCCCCCAAGTGGGAGGGCCCCTACAGGATCTCCGCTGTCCTAGGCTCGGGGGCCTACAAGCTCTCCAACCTTCAAGAGCAGGAGCTGAAGCACACCTGGAACTTGCGTTTACTTCGCAAGTTCTACGTCTAGCCTTACGGGCCTGTCCCCTCCCCCGGAGCGATCACGCCGGAGGGGGAGGAGGGACACTGTAGCTTCCTTTTCCCCCCCTTCGCGGTTTCGCAGGGGGGGGCTTTGTATATTTTGTTAATAAATGCATAGCCTTTGTTCTTCAACTGTCTCCCTGCAGGTTCTTATTTACCGCCCCTAGCGGCGATGCCCTCCCCGCGAGGAAGCCCTCCCCGCGATGATGCCCTCCCCGTGAGGATGCCCTCCCTGCGAGGAAGTGGGCCAGCCCCAACAAGTCCCTACAACGGAGCCTGCACTCCCGTAGGGCGGCTTACGATCAGCCCTCGTGGACTGAGGGTGTAAGCGGCAACCCGGTCACAGTGGCCGTGGTAACGAGTCACTTTGGGAGACTAGTCCCCTGCCCAAATACTCAAGACCCGTCTTCGGGCACTTCCTCCTCCGGGAGTAGACGCTCTCCTCAGTGGGACGTCTAATGGCCTTCTGGATTTTCTCCCTCCTCCGGGAGTGGACGCTCTCCCCAGCGGGACGCCCGAGGGATTTCTCAGGAGACCTTATTCCCAGCTCCCCGAAAAGACCCGTCTTCGGGCACTTCCTCCTCCGGGAGTAGACGCTCTCCTCAGCGGGACGTCTAATGGCTTTCTGGATTTTCTCCCTCCTCCGGGAGTGGACGCTCTCCCCAGCGGGACGCCCGAGGGATTTCTCAGGAGACCTTATTCCCGGCTCCCCGCTCTCACGGCGACCGGACGATTGCCTTACGAAGATATGGATTTCTCGGATATATTTCCCCCGGACATTATTCCCGGTTCCCCGTTCTCACGGAGACCGGATGAAGCCTCCCGGGAAGCTCCCCTCCGGAGGTCTTATCGGCTTTTCACAAGCCCCTTCCGTGCCTTGTTCCCGGTTCCCCGTACTGACGACGGCCGGATGAACCTCTCCCGGAAGGTCCCTCCCTCGGAAACCCCGTTTTTACAATTTTCTAACTTAGAAAAATATTTCTCCTACAGGTTATGTTCCCCCCGGGGACCCTGTTACCCCCACAGCGCGCGGAGGTCTCCTCTGGCCCGCTGTGGGCGGGGGGGGGGGGGGGGGACAGGGGGCCCCCGGGTCACCCACAAGCAAACATAGCTCATTCTTTTGAAGATGAGCCCCACAGACCAGCCAAGAAGAAAAGACAAAGCAAGCAACAAAAGAAAGGCAGCTTTATTTATTGAGAGATCCGGAGGACATCTTCCCCCTCCGGTGGGTTTCGGAAATGATACAACCCGGGTCCTAACCCGGGGGATTTTCTACGAGCCTAAGGCCCCTACACCTAAAGCTCCCGGAGGCGCTCCCTCAGCTCCCGGGCCAAGTCCCGGTACAGCACCCGGACGCGACGCTGAGAGTCCCGAAGTACGTCTTCGAGCCAAAACTCGTACCCAGCCGGCGGAAGTATCCGGAGAGGAGGTATCATCTGGGCCTTCGGGCGCGGGGGAGTTAATTCAGCACGGCTGTTGTCAAAATTATCCAAGTGCCACTCCGGGCGCCACCTCAACCGGACAGGCTCCCGGGCAGTACCCCCGTCGCGCTCCCCGGAGACAAGGCTCAGCAAAATCAAAGCCGCTTGGGCGTCCCCCGGAGAGCCTCTCCCGGACCGTTGCCCGGGAGCAACCCCCGGGGAACCCTGGTAACATTTCATTGCAAAGACTTAGAAAGATTTCAAATATATTCCATTACAAAATGATTTTTGTACAAGTGCCCGGGGCTTCTCCTAAGAAGCTACCGGAATCAAAATGTCTAACAAAAATAAAAAGGGGTCCTAGCTAAAGACCCGGGGGAGGCTCATACTTTAGCATTGGGGTCCTCCCCCCGGGGAGCTTCCTCCGTGGCCGGGGCAGGGGCATCCGTGGCCGGAGGCACCGGTGCCGGGAACCTCGTCCGGATGATCCGGTCGTAGAATCCCTCCGCCAGCAGCTCCACCTCCCGGCGCGTTGGCTCGAAGGCCTCCGGGAAGCTCCGGGGGATGCGCCCCCCGATCGCCTGGGCGCCGACCCCACGGTAGTCAACGAGCCCCGTGCCCGGACGTCCGCAGCCTCCGGGATGGCGGAGACTTGTGCGTTAAGAAAACGCACAGCCTCCGCGAGGGTTGCCGGGAGTACCTCGGGGCCGCTCCCGGAGCCCAGGCTAACGCCAAGGCTTTCCAAGGCCGAGCGGACGGAGCGGCCGGCGTCCGACAGCGCCCGGACGCTGGAGCTCTCGAGCTCCCGGAGCGCCTTCTCCCGCACCTTGGCCTCCTCTCGGAGGCGGATGTAGGCGCCCTCCGAAAGGTGCACCTGCGCCCGGGCCCGGTACAGCTCATCAAGAGCTTCGTCCCGCTCCCGGAGGGCCGCCTCCCGCTGCTCCACGCAAGCCGCGGCCCGGCTCTCCGCCTCCTTGAGCAGCCGGGTGACCCGCTGCTCAAGGCCCCAGGTAACAGTCGCTACCTACAAAATACATAAAGAGTTAGAAAAATCTCAAGTGCAGGAAAAAAGCCGAAGTATTAAGAGCTCGGGTTACCTGGGCTCCGAGGGACTCGAGCCCCTCAAAACGCTCGTGGAGCGTTCCTCCTGCTACGAAGGCCTGCACCTTCCGGTTGTGCAGGCCCTCCGCATAGCGGGCCACCTCCCCCGCGGGAAGTAGGGAGGTATCTTGCCCGGCCCTCCCGTTGCGGCCGGGAGAGGGCCCCTGGACCTCGGAATCCGGGAGCACGGTCGGCGTCGTCGGCGTCTTCGTCGACGAAGTTTCCTCCGAAGACGAAGACGAAGATTGGGAGGGGTTCTCCGCCCGGGGGGGGATCATCGGGCCTTTCCCCGCCCCAGGCCGAAGGGCCCTCGGGGCCTCCTGCTCCGGGGGGACCACGTAGATCGAGGGGCTCCCCCCCTCGTCTTCCACCGGCAAGAGGCACGCAGGCTCCGCCTCCGAGAACCTCACCTCCAGCCTCTCCGGCGCCAATGCCGCCGGGAGAGGCGAGAGGAGCGCCACTCGAACTGGCGACAGGGCGTAGTCCGTGGAATCGGACCCCGCCCCGCCGATAACAACCTCCTTCCCCCGGGCCTCGATGGGGGCCTCCGGGGGCGGAGGCGTCGCCTCTGCCCGAGGCGCCGCCCGGGCATGTTCGGCTCCGGGAGCCGCGTCCCGGGCCCTCACCGGCGTCGTCGTCGGGGCGGGGGTCTTTTGGACCCGGGGCCTTTTGGGCTCCGAGCCCCCTGCCGCATCCTTCCCCCGCTTATGAGACCCGGGGGTGGGAAGGGGCTTCCTATCCGGAAGCCTGAGCCCATAGGCCTCGGCCACCAGGTTCCGGGGAGGCCCCTTCCCCACGAGGCGCACAATGCGCTCGTGTTCGTTGGCAAAGTACCTCCCCAGGAGGTGCTCCGCCTTGTCCTTCACCGCCGGATACGGGCGTACTGCAAGAGGTAAAGAGTTAGTCAATTTTCATAAAAAATCATAAGTGCGAAAGTGCAGGGTACTTACGCCGTGTCACCGGCTTCACCGGAGCCCGCTGCTCCGGGCCCATGCCGATCCCCCTTTCCCCGCGCGAGAAGGGGGAAAGCCGCAGGAGAGCCAGCTCCTCCGCGGCGTCCCGCATCGAGTGGGCCTTCTTCGTCAGCACCACCTTCCCGAGGAGCTCGAACTCCTCGTCTGTCCACACCGGCGGCTTCGGTGCGGATGACCGGCTGTAGGTGGGAGGCTCCGGGGCGTAGACCACCGCCTCGTCCCGGACCCGGAGGTAGAACCACCTCCGGAGCCAGTCCCCCCAGTGGTCCCGGGAGGCCGCCGCCGGGTAGTCCGCCACCCGGGAGTGCAGCATTTGGACCATCACCGAGCCGAAGGGGGACTTCGGTCCTCCCTTCACCAGGTGGGAGCTCCGCGCTGCCGGCTCGTAAAAGTACCGGAAGGCGCGGAGGGTGGGCTCCCGCCCGGTCGCCGTCTCGTACAGCCAGATGAAGAGACCCATCCGGACGAGGGCGTTGGGGGTGAGGTGGTTGAGCGCCACCCCGTACTCCTTCAGGAACTCCCGGAGCATCGGGTGCACCGGGAGCCGGAGCCCTGCCTCGAGGAAGGCCTCAAAGGCCACCACCTCTCCGGGCCTGGGGCGAGGGGCTCCGTCCCTCTTTAGGGGGACCCGGATGTCCCCTTCCGCGACGATGCCCTTCTTGACCAGGGACTCCACGTCCGAGACCGAGAACTCGGAGGCCCAGAGGAAATCCACGGGGATTTCCTCCGGGGGCACCTCCGTGGTCTTCGCTCGACCTTTGGCCGCCATTAGGTCAGTTCTTTCTTTTTTCGGTGGCTAACTTTTCAGGAGGTTGACTAAAGCTCCCGGACACTCGCTACCGGAGGAAGCTACCGGGAGAGCTGAAGCTGGAGTTGGAAAATTTGGAATGAGCTACCGGGGCCCCCTAAGGCCCTATTTATAGAGGTTGGCCGTGATCTAGATGCGCCGCCCTTTAGGCTCCCGGGACCGTGCCTCCGGGGCATGTGCCGGGGGCCGCCATGGGCTCCCGGGACCGTGCCTCCGGGGCATGTCCCGGGCGCCGCCATTTGGCCCCCGGGACCTTGCCCCCCGGGCGGGTCCCGGGTGCCGCCATTTACCCGGGGACAGTGGCCTCCGGTGCCTGACCCGGGCCCCACCTTTTGGCTCCCGGGACGATGCCTCCGTGGCGTGTCCCGGGCGCCGCCTTTTGGCTCCCGGGACGCTGCCCCCCGGGCGGGTCTCGGGCGCTGCCATTTGCCCGGGGACAGTGGCCCCCGGTGCGTGCCCCGGGCGTCGCCTTTTAGGCTCCCGGGACCGTGCCCCCCGGCCTGGTCCCGGGCGCCGCCTTTTACCCGGGGACAGTGGCCCCCCGTGCCTGCCCCGGGCGCCGCCTTTTAGGCTCCCGGGACCGTGCCCCCCGGGCTGGTCCCGGGCGCCGCCTTTTACCCGGGGACAGTGGCCTCCGTTGCCTGCCCCGGGCGCCGCCATTTGCCCGGGGACAGTGGCCCCCGGTGCCTGCCCCAGGCGTCGCCTTTCGACCCCCGGGACGGTGCCTCCGGGGCATGTCCCGGGCGCCGCCTTTTAGGCTCCCGGGACCCTGCCCTCCGGAAAGGGTCCCGGACGTCATCGCCCTTCTAAAAGGTAAAACCTCTGTTTGTTTATCACGTGCAGGTCACGCGAGGGACGCCTCGGGAATCAGCGACCACCTGTCAAGCATCCAAGACGTTTGACCGGAAGAAGGACGGTCCTGCCCTTCAATCCGACGGTGGCTTCCGGGGTAGTTTAGGCTTTTTGCTTCTTTTTGAGGCTATAAATAGCCCTTGTACTCCTCTGTTGTAAAGGATCGGCTCATTATTATTTGGAATAGCTAAACTCACAGACGTGCTCCGGAAGCCTCTCCCCCGGAGAGAGCCTCCCCAGCCGGCTCCGGTCGGGAGCGCGTCGATAGGACTAGGGCCCCCACCGGGACCCGAACCTGTATAAATCCACGTGTCAATTCTTGTGTTTGCCCGGCGGGGGAGGACCGGTCACCCGGTCAACCCGCGCTGCGTAATCTCCGCTAGGATCGTCTTCAAAACCTGCCAGGGTATTCTTAATACCACGACAGATCCTGTGAAGGAAGATGATCAGTGACCCATTCCCAGCAAGCCTGTGTACTTAAATCTCCAGATTGAGCTTCAATCGAAGCTTTCCCCAATTTTGAGCTTCTCCAGAAACCGGCGATCGTCGCCAGGCTTCTCCGGCCATCCTCCGGCCAAATTGATTGTGCAGATAGCTTTCTCTTACCCATCTATTCCTTCCCAAGCTTAGAATTGAGTTCACTCAGCCTGTATCAAAAACCCCCAAATTGTATGTCTTCTTCTCCGGCACAGTTCACCGGAAATCCTTTCCCAGCCGTTTCAGCTTCTTAAACTTTGTCATTCAAGTGTGCTTCAACCTCCTGAGCATATTTGTCTTCTAGCTCGATCTCTGAAACTGTCCAGAATTCAAGTTACAGCTTTGCCAAGATTTGTCCAGTGGCTTCACTGTGCCGTGTCGCCACCACACTTCTCCTTTGAATTTCATCACCTTCTAGCCATTTCCTGCCCTAGATTCTGTTGAATGATTTGTTCCTGTTATCATTGCCTATCTCCCAGACAAAGTGGTGCATCATTTGGAGCCCTAGATCAAAAGTTATGCCAAGCCCTAGTTTCTGGCCATGTCAAGATCAATGCCAGACTATGTCAGTCAGTGGCATTAGCCCTTTTCACTCCTTTCCAGATGTGCATTTTGGGCTTAACTTTGTCTCTTAGATTCCTGAGGTTGTGATTTACATTTTCTTCTTCTATCACAACTTGATTTGAGCTCTTGAAATGCATGTTATGCTAAACCCTAGCTTTTGACACTATCTCAGTGCATGCCAGCCAGTGGCATTGACCTTGTTTACCCACTTCTGATTGTGCAATTTGAAAACCACCTTTTCCACTGAATTTGTAGAGTTATGATCTACATTTTCTTCTACTGTCATAACTTGAGATAAGCTCTCTACCTTTCCTTGAAGTTATGTCAGAACCTTGATCCGAATGTCAATCTGCTGACATTCGCTGTTTTTGATTAAACCAACCACAAAACTGATGTTCTTATTGCAACCTTGAGATCCTAAGAGCATCTAACATCCATTCCTAGCCGATGACTGGTTGAGGGATATAGAGAGAAAATTTGACACAGTTCAATGTGGTGATAAAGAAAAAGTTTTGTTTGGATCACACCAGTTAGTAGGAGCTGCAGCTGCATGGTGGATGAACTACCAGGAGGCTCACCTTGACAAAGATAACATCTCTTGGACGGAATTCAAGGAACAATTTCAGAAATTTCATGTACCTACCGGCATCATAGCTGCCAAACGTCGGGAATTTCGTAATTTGATTCAAGGAAACAAGACAGTTACAGAGTATCTGCACCAGTTCACTCACTTAGCCCGGTATGCACCTGGAGATGTTGATACTGAGGAGAAGAAAATAGAACGCTTTGTAGAAGGAATTCAACACTACCTGCAGTACCAAATCGCCTCCCATGAGTTAACTGAATTTCAGACACTAGTGAATAGGGTCCTAAAGATAGAGGAGAAGAGGAATATGGGAGAAGAAAGCCGGAAGAGGAAGATGCTCCAGCAAGCGCGGCCACAGACAAACCCAACCAGAGAAAGAGCTCCCGTCGCCTCTAGTTTTCAACCATCATACCAAACTCCCAGACCAGCAATGACGTTGTGTTCCAATTGCAAGGGAAACCACCTTCAGAAGAATTGTTCTCATTTCAGTATTCAGTGTTATCGTTGTAAACAATTTGGACATCGTCGAGTTCACTGCCCTTGGATTCAACTTCCACCATCCATTGCCAGGTCACAGGTAGGAACACAACCAGAAGCACCTAGAGTACCAGTGTCACAACCACAGAATTTCAGAGAAACTCCACCAGGAAGAGAAAGAGGTAAAACACCAACTGTAACTCCAGGAGGGAAGCTAAACTACACTTCCATCCAAGAAGCGGAAAACACCACCGACATCCTTCGAGGTAGATTTTGACTCAGTTTGCATCTACCTTAATACTATTTGATTTTGGTACTGCAAGTTCATGTTAAGAGCAATTACATCTGAAGTTGAAATGCATATCCAGCAAGTATCTTTAGAATACCCCATATCAGATTATAAAAGTTCAGTGGGAAATCATTCAGAACAAGAAACTACTTCAAAGAAGGAAGAGAATTTTCAGTGAAACCTATCTCTATTCTTATCTTTTCTTTCTTAGGTAAATCTCGGGGCGAGATTTCTTTAAGGAGGGTAGATCTGTAACATCCTGAGTTTTGGGGTGAAAAGTTTCTTTCTTAAAAGTCATGCATGCATATGTCTCTTCTAGATCAACCAAACCAACCTCAGCTTTATTCTGTTCTAGCCCTAAAATCTCCAAAATCTATCCTGTGACCCCAAGTCAAGATCTGACTTTCCAGATTTGATCTATCAGTTATCCTAAATCTAAAAGCCTTCAGAACCCAGATTCAATTCCATCTCTAATCTCCAGATTTATCAACTCCTTTCTGTTTTCGAAAACAGAAATATCTTTTACCCTAAGTTTCAGAAATCCAGATTTAATCAAAATCTTAGCCAAAGTTCAGATCAGATTATTCTTGGATTATGATCAAGGGTATGCCAATACCTTAATCCAAAAAGTTGGCAGCCAGATTTTACCATCTAAACCTTTTTCGCAAATCAGTCCAAGAGTTATCGCAAATTAGTCCTTTACCTGATATCTGGAAACCCAAAAAGGCTAAAATCTCCAGATTAACTTCAAACTCAAAATCTCTTCAGCAAATCTTTTCTAAATGCTATTTTTCACAAGTTTCTCTTCTGTTTAGATTCCAAAATCTCATCCTAAGTGCCAGAATTCGAAATCAATTGAAATTCAGATTTCAATTACCCTAAAATACCCTATTTTCAGTTCATATCAAAAATCATCCAAACATTTCAAATTTTATCTTCTATCTGTGCCAAATCATCTGTTGAATGAAGTGTACCAGATCAGTGCAATCAAAATCAGATCAAACCTTCCAAATCATCAGATTTACAGATCAGTCCAAATCAAGAATTGGAAATTACAATCAGGCCCTAATTCGACCAGCAGCTGGAATGCACGACCAGAAGCTCGCCGTGCTTTTGCGCCGCGCTTGCTCGCCGCCGGCCACGCCTCGCCTCGCCTGAGCTCGTGCTCACTTGAATCTGCATGTGCACACGCGTCCACGCCCCAGCCATCGCCGTGGCAACGCCGTTGAACAGCTTGCTCCCGTGCGTGACCGTTGTCAGCATTTTCTTGCCACGTTGCTTTGCATTGCCAGCTCCAGTTGCCACTGCTTGCACCGCCCGACAATGTGGAGTTCCAACGAGCCGACAAGCTGATCAGTAGTCACCTCGCCTTAGCACCGTCGCTTCACCGCTCGCCGTTGTTGCAACTGCGCCCGGCAACTCATGTCAACTGACACCAATTCAATGCTGTTTAAACCTTGCAAGCATCGCCCTCTGGTCTATATAAGCAGCCAACACTTGAGCGATCTTCTCATCACCAGGACTTAGCCAAATTTCCAAATCTCCTCGCCGTCGTCTTCTTCTCCGGCGAGTCCAGATTGAGGCCTCACGGTGCCAGCACGCCCTGCTGCACCTCTCACCGAATTAACAGCACCAGAAGGTATAGCTCATCTCCCTCATCGTGCAGTACCATCTAATTGGATTACCTTGCATCTTATCGCCGGCGATCACCGGAAATCCCGATTACCCTGTTCCGGCAATGCAGGCCAAATTACTTCGAATCAGCTCTCGATCCTGTGAAGGAGATGATCAGTGACCCATTTCCAGCAAGCCTGTGTACTTAAATCTCCAGATTGAGCTTCAATCGAAGCTTTCCCCAATTTTGAGCTTCTCCAGAAACCGGCGATCGTCGCCAGGCTTCTCCGGCCATCCTCCGGCCAAATTGATTGTGCAGATAGCTTTCTCTTACCCATCTATTCCTTCCCAAGCTTCACTAGTACAGAAATGCAGTCTTCTATCGGTAAAAAACACCCTTCTACTATCGGTTTTTGTACCGATAGAGATAGACACGATAGAACAAGACTGGACATTTTCTATCGGTAAATAACCGACAGAAGAAGTTCACTATTCTATCGGCATATTATGAATCTACCGATAGAAAGCCCGTCGTAGTCTTACGTCCAGCGGCAAGGAAAGTACCACTATTCTAACGGTTAATTACAAGTTTACCGATAGAAAACTCGTCGCTAGCGGTTTGAAAAGTACCACTATTCTAACGGTTAACTACAAGATTACCGACAGAAAAAATCATAATATTCTATCGGCATATTAGGAGTGTACCGATAGAAAAATCGTCGTCAGCGGTTGGAAAAGTACCACTATTCTAACGGTTAATTACAATATTACCGACAGAAAAAAAGCTTAGTACTCTATCGGATATGTATGAGTTCACCGGCAGGAAAGGTCACATTCTTCTAACGGTTAATTTTGATTGTACCGATAGAAAAAAGTAAAGTAGTCTCTCGGTTGTTGATGAATTTACCGATAGAGCATTCACATATACAGTACTTTATTTGCATTCACAATACAGTACATTCACATATACAGTACAGATGCAATACAGTATTGTCGGGGTATTGAGAATACCCTGGCAGGTTTTGAAGACGATCCTAGCGGAAATCACGCAGCGCGGGTTGACCGAGCGACCGGTCCTCCCCCGCCGGACAAACACAATAAAAGACAAAGATTTATACAGGTTCGGGTCCCAGTGGGGGCCCTAGTCCTGTCGACGCGCTCCCGACCGGAGTCGGCTGGGGAGGCTCTCTCCGGGGGAGAGGCTTCCGGAGCACGTCTGTGAGTAGCTATTCCTAATAATAATGAGTTGATCCTTACAACAGAGGGGTACAAGGGCTATTTATAGCCCCCAAAAAGAAGCGAAAAGCCTAAACTACCCCGGAAGCCACTGTCGGATTGAAGGGTGGGACCGTCCTTCTCCCGGTCAAACGTCTTGGATGCTTGACAGGTGGTCGCTGATTCCCGAGGCGTCCCTCGCGTGACCTGCACGTGATAAACAAACAGGGATTTTACCTTTTAGGAGGGCGGTGACGTCCGGGACCTCTTCCGGAGAGCAGGGTCCCGGGAGCCCAAAAGGCGGCGCCCGGGGCAGACACCGGAGGCCACTGTCCCCGGGCACATGGCGGCGCCCGGGACATGCCCGGGGGGCACGGTCCCGGGGGCCAAATGGCGGCGCCCGGGACATGCTCCGGGGCGCACGGTCCCGGGGTCCAAATGGCGGCGCCCGGGACATGCCCCGGAGGCACATGGCAGGCACCGGGGGCCAAATGGCGGCGCCCGGGACATGCCCGGGGGGCACGGTCCCGGGAGCCTAAAAGGCGGCGCCCGGGGCAGGCACCGGAGGCCACTGTCCCCGGGCACATGGCGGCGCCCGGGACATGCCCGGGGGGCACGGTCCCGGGGGCCAAATGGCGGCGCCCGGGACATGCCCCGGAGGCACATGGCGGGCACCGGGGGCCAAATGGTGGCGCCCGGGACATGCCCGGGGGGCACGGTCCCGGGAGCCTAAAAGGCGGCGCCCGGGGCAGGCACCGGAGGCCACTGTCCCCGGGCACATGGCGGCGCCCGGGACATGCCCGGGGGGCACGGTCCCGGGGGGCCAAATGGCGGCGCCCGGGACATGCCCCGGAGACACGGTCCCGGGAGCCTAAAAGGCGGCGCCCGGGGCAGGCACCGGAGGCCACTGTCCCCGGGCAATCATGAACTTACCTGGACTTGACCGCGTGGAGATTTCCCCCAACAGCAGCCCCCCATGCCCTCCGGGGACGAAGCTTGAGCCCCCGGAGGGAATGGTTACGGTACCGGGAAAATCTCCGGACGAAATCTCCGGACGAAAATCACCGGAGCCCCGGCGACGCTTCGGTTTCTATGCCGGGCGCTTTATGGCCGCGCCGTTTTCGCAATAAATGCACGCGCGGTTCGAATCGGCGTCTCGATTTATGCGCCTGTCCCTTCGTTTCCCGCGCACGGTTTGAATTTCAGTGGTCCAGATTGCCCCGAGGGGGCCACGTGGCGCGCATCTAGATCACGGCCAGCCTCTATAATTAGGGCCCTAGGGGGCCCCGGAAGCCCATTCCAAATCTTCAATTCCAGCTTCAGCTCTCCTGGTAGCGCTCTTCCGGTAGTTTCTGCGGTAGCCTTCTCTGGTAGCGAGCGTCCGGGAGTCGTTGACAGCCACCTGAAAACTTAGCCACCGAAAAACAAAGAACTCACCTAATGGCGCCCAAAGGTCGAGCGAAGACCACGGAGGTGCCCCCGGAGGAAATCCCCGTGGATTTCCTTTGGGCCTCCGAGTTCTCGGCCTCGGACGCGGAGTCCCTGGTCAAGAAGGGCGTCGTCGAAGAGGGGGACATCTGGGTCCCCCTAAAGAAGGACGGAGCCCCCCGCCCCAGGCCCGGAGAGGTCGTGGCCTTCGAGGCCTTCCTCGAGGCGGGGCTCCGGCTCCCGGTGCATCCGATGCTCCGGGAGTTTCTCAAAGAGTACGAGGTGGCTCTCAACCACCTCACCCCGAACGCGCTCGTCCGTATGGGCCTTTTTATATGGCTCTACGAGACAGCGACCGGGCGGGAGCCCACCCTCCGCGCCTTCCGGTACTTCTATGAACCGGCGGCGCGGAGCTCCCACCTGGTGAAGGGAGGACCGAAGTCCCCCTTCGGCTCGGTGATGGTCCAAATGCTGCCCTCCCGGGTGGCGGACTTCCCGGTGGCGGCCTCCCGGGACCACTGGGGGACTGGCTCCGAAGGTGGTTCTACCTCTGGGTCCGGGACGAGGCGGTGGTCTACGCCCCGGAGCCTCCCACCTACAGCCGATCATCCGCACCGAAGCCGCCGGTGTGGACGGACGAGGAGTTCGAGCTCCTCGGGAAGGTGGTGTTGGCGAAGAAGGCCCGCTCAATGCGGGACGCTACGGAGGAGCTGGCACTCCTGCGGCTTTGCCCCTTCTCACGCGGGGGAAGGGGGATCGGCATGGGCCCGGAGCAGCGGCCTCCGGTCAAGCCGGTGACGCGGCGTAAGTCCCCTGCATTTTTGTACTTGCAGTTTTTTATGAGAAATTGACTAACTTTTTACCTCTTGCAGTGCGCCCGTACCCGGCGGCGAGGGACAAGGCGGAGCACCTCCTGGGGAGGTACTTCGCCGACGAACACGAGCGCATCGTGCGCCTCGTGGGGGAGGGGCCTCCCCGGAACTTGGTGGCCGAGGCCTACGGGCTCAGGCTTCCGGAGAGGAAGCCCCTTCCCACCCCCGGGTCTCATAAACGGGGGAAGGACGCGGCCGGGGGCTCGGAGCCCAAAAAGCCCCGGGTCTAGAAGACCCCAGCTCCGGCGACGGCGCCGGCGACGACGCCGGTGAGGGCCCGGGATGCAGCTCCCGGAGCCGAACATGCCCGGGCGGCACCCCGGGCAGAGGCGACGCCTCCGCCCCCGGAGGCCCCCGTCGAGGCCCGGGGGAAGGAGGTTGTTGTTGATGGGGCGGGGTCCGATTCGGCGGACTACGCCCCGTCGCCAGTTCGCGTGACGCTCCTCTCGCCTCTCCCGGCGGCATTGGCCCCGGAGAGGCTAGAAGTGAGGTTTTCGGGGGCGGCGCCCCCGCGCCTCTGGCCGGTGGATGAGGAGGGGGGGAGCCCCTCAGTCTTCGAGGTCCCCCCGGAGCAGGAGGCTCCGAGGGCCCTCCGGCCTGGGGCGGGGAAAGGCCCAATGATCCCCCCCCGGGCGGAGATCCCCGCCCAACCTTCGTCTTCGTCTTCGGAGGAAACTTCGTCGACGAAGACGCCGGCGACGCTGGCCGTGCTCCCAGATTCGGAGGTCCGGGGGCCCTCTCCCGGCCGCGACAGGAGGGCCGGGCAAGACACCTCCCTATTTTCTGCGGGGGAGGTGGCCCGCTACGCGGAGGGCCTGCACAACCGGCAGGTGCAGGCCTTCGTAGCAGGAGGGACGCTCCACGAGCGTTTTGAGGGGCTCGAGTCCCTCGGAGCCCAGGTAACTTGAGCTCTCCACACTTCGGCTTTTTTCCTGCACTTAAGATTTTTCTAACTCTTTATGCATTTTGTAGGTAGCGACTGTTACCTGGGGCCTTGAGCAGCGGGTCACCCGGCTGCTCAAGGAGGCGGAGAGCCGGGCCTCGGCCTGCGTCGAGCAGCGGGAGGCGGCCATCCGGGAGCGGGACGAAGCTCTTGATGAGCTGTCCCGGGCCCGGGCGCAGGTGCACCTTTCGGAGGGCGCCTACATCCGCCTCCGAGAGGAGGCCAAGGTGCGGGAGAAGGCGCTCCGGGAGCTCGAGAGCTCCAGCGTCCGGGCGCTGTCGGACGCGGGCCACTCCGTCCGCTCGGCCTTGGAAAGCCTTGGCGTTAGCCTGGGCTCCGGGAGCGGCCCGGAGGTGCCTCCGGCGACCCTCGCGGAGGCTGTCCGTTTTCTTAACGCACAAGTCTCCGCCATCCCGGAGGCTGCGGACGTCCGGGCACGGGGCCGCGCGATCCCCGTCATCGCGGCCGCCGCGGGGCTCGTTGACTACCGTGGGGTCGGCGCCCGGGCGATCGGGGGGCGCATCCCCCGGGGCTTCCCGGAGGCCTTCGAGCCAACGCGCCGGGAGGTGGAGCTGCTGGCGGAGGTGTTCTACGACCGGATCATCCGGACGTGGTTCCCGACACCGGCGCCTCCGGCCGCGGATGTCCCTGCCCCGGCCACGGAGGAAGCTTCCCGGGGGGAGGACCCCAATGCCAAAGTATGAGCCTCCCCCGGGTCTTTAGCTAGGACCCCTTTTTATTTTTAGACATTTTGATTCCGGTAGCTTCTTAGGAGAAGCCCCGGGCACTTGTACACAAACATTTTGCAATGAAATATATTAGAAATTTTTCTAAGTCTTTGTAATAAAATGTTACCAGGGTTCCCGGGGGGTTGCTCCCGAGCAACGGTCCGGGAGAAACTCTCCGGGGGACGCCCAAGCGGCTTTGATTTTGCTGAGCCTTGTCTCCGGGAGGCGCGACGGCGGTACTGCCCGAGAGCCCGTCTGGTTGTGGTGGCGCCCGGAATGGCACTTGGATAATTTTGACAACAGCCGTGCTGAATTAACTCCCCCGCGCCCGAGGGCCCAGATGATACCTCCTCTCCGGATACTTCCGCCGGCTGGGTACGAGTTTTGGCCCGAAGACGTACTTCGGGATTCTCAGCGTCGCGTCCGGGCGCTGTACCGAGACCTGGCCCGGGAGCTAAGGGAGCGCCTCCGGGAGCTATAGGCGTAGGGGCCTTAGGCTCGTAGAAAATCCCCCGGGTTAGGACCCGGGTTGTATCATTTCCGAAACCCACCAGAGGGGGAAGATGTCCTCCGGGTTTGTCGATCAATAAAGCACATTGTTAAACTTTTTATTGCCTCTTTATTTTCTTCTTCTTGGATGGTCTGGACGACTCATCTTAACAAGGATGAGCTAAGTTTCTTCGTGGGTGACCCGGGGACCCCCTGTCCCCCCCGCCCACAGCGGGCGGGAGGAAGCCTCCGCGTGCTGTGGGGGAAACAGGGTCCCCGGGGGGAGCATAAACTATAGAAATATTTTCTAAGTTAGAAAATTGTAAAAACAGGATTTCCGAGGGAGGGACCTTCCGGGGTGCCCGGGGGCACCGGGAGAGGTTCATCCGGCCACCGGGAGAGCGGGGAACCGGGAACAAGGCGCGGAAGGGGCTCATGGAAAGCCAATAAAACCTCCGGAGGGGAGCTTCCCGGGAGGGTTCGTCCGGGAATAATATTTCCGGGGAAAATATATCAGAAACCCATATCTTCGTAAAGCAGTTGTCCGGTCGCCGTGAGAACGGGGAGCCGGGAATAAGGTCTTCGAGAGATAATCATCCGGTCGCCGTGAGAACGGGGAGCCGGGAATATCGTCGACTCCCGGAGGAGGAAGATAGATCCAATCAAGCCGCAAGGGGCTGATCTTCCGGTCGCCGTGAGAACGGGGAGCCGGGAATATCGTCGACTCCCGGAGGAGGAAGATAGATCCAATCAAGCCGCAAGGGGCTGATCTTCCGGTCGCCGTGAGAACGGGGAGCCGGGAATATCGTCGACTCCCGGAGGAGGAAGATAGATCCAATCAAGCCGCAAGGGGCTGATCTTCCGGTCGCCGTGAGAACGGGGAGCCGGGAATATCGTCGACTCCCGGAGGAGGAAGATAGATCCAATCAAGCCGCAAGGGGCTGATCTTCCGGTCGCCGTGAGAACGGGGAGCCGGGAATATCGTCGACTCCCGGAGGAGGAAGATAGATCCAGAAAGCCATTAGACGTCCTGCTGAGGAGAGCGTCTACTCCCGGAGGAGGAAGTGCCCGGAGACGGGTCTTGAGTGTTTGGGTAGGGGACTAATCTCCCAAAGTGACTCGTTACCGCGGCCGCTGGGGACCGGGTTGCCGCTTACACCCTCAGTCCACGAGGGCTGTTCGTAAGCCGCCCTTCAGGAGGGACTTGTTGGGGCAGGGCCCACTTCCTCACGGAGAGGGCATCCTCACGGGGAGGGCATCTTCACGGGGAAGGCATCCTCACGGGGAGGGCGTCCTCGCGGGGAGGGCATCACCACTAGGGGCGGTAAACAAGAACAACCTGCAGTGAGACAGTTGAAGAACAAAGGCTATGCATTTATTAACGAAATATACAAAACCCCCCTGCAAAGCCGCGAAGGGGGAAAAAGGGAAGCTACAGTGTCCCCCCTCCCCCTCCGGCGTGACTGCCCCGGGGGAGGGGACAGGCCCGCTAGGCTAGACGTAGAACTTGCGAAGTAAATGCAAGTTCCAGGTGTGCTTCAGCTCCTGCTCTTGAAGGTTAGAGAGTTTGTAGGCCCCCGAGCCTAGGACAGCGGAGATCCTGTAGGGGCCCTCCCACTTGGGGGAGAGCTTACCCTGGGCTTGGGGGTCTGTGACGCGCTTGAGGACAAGGTCCCCAAGGCGGAAAGCTCTCTCGCGCACGCGCTGGTTGTATGCGCGCGACATCTCGCGCTCGTAGATGGTGTGGCGGAGGAGCGCTCGGTCGCGTTCCTCCTCCACGAGGTCGATTTCCAGCCGCCGGTTGTCCTCGTTGGCCCGGTAGGCTGCGGTCGTGGCTCCGTTCAGGAGCTCGACCCGCAGCGACCGGAAGCCGATCTCCGGGGGGAGGACTGCCTCCGCCCCGTAGACTAGGGAGAAGGGAGCACGCCCTGTGGCCCGGGACGGGGTCGTGCGCATCGAGCAGAGGATGCTAGGGAGCTCCTCTGCCCACGCGCCCCGCTTGGAAGCGGTTTGTTCGAGTCTCCGGCGTAACCCCTGCAGGATTACGCCATTGACCCTCTCGACGGCCCCGTTGCTTTGGGGATGGGCCACTGAGGCGAAGTGGATGACGACCCCCAGGCCTTCGCAGAATTCCCGGAAATAAGCCGAGTCGAATTGGGTCCCGTTGTCCACGGTAATTTCCCGGGGGACACCAAAACGACAAACGACGTTTTTCCAGAAAAACCGATGAACAGCCCGGGAGGTGATGCTAGCCAAGGGCTCCGCCTCAACCCACTTTGTAAAGTAGTCGACCGCGACCACCGCATACTTGTATCCTCCGGGCGCTGGGGGGAAAGGCCCTAAAAGGTCCATCCCCCAGCGCACGAAGGGCCAAGTGATGGGGATAGTCCGCAGCGCTACAGGGGGGAGATTCGAGCCCTTGGCCATCTTCTGGCATGCTTCGCACGCGGAGACAAGGTCTTGCGCGTCGCGCATGACTGTAGGCCAGTAAAAGCCCTGCCGAAGGGCCTTGGCGGCGATGGCACGCGGGGCTAGGTGAGAACCACAGCTCCCCGCGTGAATGTCTTCCAGGAGTTGAAGTCCCTCCGACCGGGGGAGGCAGCGCAGGAGGGCTGAAGCCCCCCGCTTGTAGAGCCTTCCCTCTAGCAGGAGATATGCCCGGGCTTTGGCCCGGAGGCACTTAACCTCGGTCTCGCTGGGAGGGTCCCCCTCCCCCTTGATGAAGGAGATGAGGGGATCCATCCATGACGACGGTAGGACGATCTCGGCGACCTCCGGGACCGGAGGCTCGGGGCCTGCGTCCGGGGAGGCCACCGAGGGCTTCGTGATTGTTTCCAAGAAGGCCCCCTTGGGGAGCGTTTCCCGGGCGCTTGCCGCCCGGGCCAAAGCATCAGCCCGGTCATTCTCCCTTCGTGGGATATGCCGGGCTTCAAGGCCGTCGAAGTGTTTCTCCATTTTTCGTACTTCCTGCAAGTAAAGACTTAAATTTGCGTCATGGCACAGGTAAGATTTGTCCATTTGGCAGACAACGAGCTGAGAGTCTCCCTTCACTAGTAGGCGCCGGATCCCCAGGGAGCGCGCAAGGCGCATCCCGAGGAGCAGAGCCTCGTATTCGGCGACATTGTTGGTTGCGGGGAACTCGAGCCGCGTGGCGTACTCGAGCTCCTTCCCCTCGGGGCTCCGGAGGACTACCCCCGCGCCAGCCCCAGCGAGACACAGCGACCCATCAAACAGCAGGGTCCAATGGTCACTGCGTCGGGGCGGCACAGGGAGATCTTCGTCCCCGGACCCAGAGGCGGGAGTCCATTCTGCGATGAAGTCGGCGAGGACCTGCGACTTGATTGCGGAGCGGCCGGTAAGGGACAGGGAGAAAGGGGCAAGCTCGGCCCCCCACTTCCCAATCCGGCCGGTGGCTTCTTTATTCCGCAGTACCTCCCCCAGGGGGAGGGACGACGGAATGGTGATGGGGTGCCCCAGGAAGTAATGCCGGAGCTTCCGGGACGCCATGAGGAGAGCGTAACAAATCTTCTCTATCTCCGTGTACCGAGTCTTGGCCCCTTGGAGGGCTTCACTGACGTAGTACACGGGACGTTGCTGCCCCCCTTGCTCCTTCACCAAAACCGCGCTGACGGCAACGGGGGTCGCGGCGAGGTAGAGGAGCAAGGGCTCTTCCGGAGACGGACTCACGAGCATTGGGGGGCTCGAGAGGTACTTCTTGAGGTCGTTGAAGGCTTCCTGGGCCTCGGGGGTCCAGCGGAACCCCTCAAGCCCTCGGAGGATCTTGAAGAACTGGAGGCCCTGCTCCCCCGAACGGGAGACGAAGCGACTGAGCGCGGCCAGGCGGCCGGAGAGTCGCTGGACATCTTTGACGGAGCTCGGCGGGGGCATCTCTAGGAAAGCCCGGATCTTCTCGAGGTTTGCCTCAATGCCCCGCTGGGACACGAGGAAACCCAGGAGCTTCCCCCCGCGCACCCCGAAGGCGCACTTCTCCGGGTTGAGCTTGAGCCCGAACGCGCGGAGGTTGCGGAAGGTCTCTGCGAGGTCGTCGATGTGGGAGGCTGCACGGGGGCTTTTGACGACCGCGTCGTCTACGTAGACTTCGACGTTGCGGCCGACTTGATCTTTGAAGACCAGCGTCATAAGGCGCTGGAAGGTGGCTCCCGCATTCTTGAGCCCGAAGGGCATATGGCGGTAGCAGAAGGTTCCGAGGGGAGTTATAAAACTCGTCTTTTCCTCATCCCCCTCCGCCATCCGGACTTGATGGTATCCCGAGTAGGCGTCTAGGAAGCTCATCAGCTCGCACCCCGTGGTGGAGTCAACGAGCTGGTCGATCCGCGGGAGCGGGAAGTTGTCTTTGGGGCAAGCGCGGTTAAGGTCGGTGAAGTCCACGCACATGCGCCACCTGCCACTTGACTTCTTGACGAGGACGGGGTTTGCGAGCCACTCGGGTGCAACACTTCCCGGATGAACCCCGCCTCTCGGAGCCGGGCTATCTCCGTCTTGATGGCTTCTTGACGTTCGAGGGAGAGCTTCCTCAACTTCTGCTTGATAGGGGGGTGACCGGGGGTTACCGCGAGCTTGTGTTCAATAACCTCCCGGGCGACGCCCCGCATGTCCGAAGGCTTCCACGCAAAAACATCGGAGTTTTCGCGCAGAAAGGCTGCGAGTTGCGCTGCATGGTCTTGGGGGAGCTCTGCCCCGATTTGGACAGTTTGGTCTCTGCTGCCCAGGGACAGCGGGACCTTCCGGAGGCCCCCTTTCGGACGAGGCTTGAGGAGGGGCCTCCCAGGGGATGGCGCAGCGACGTCTACGTCCGGGGGGGGGGGGAGCCTCCCCCCCGGGTGCCTTGATCAGGTTGACGCTTCCTATTGTGGCAGCAGCTCGCTCGTATAGAGCACAGGCCATGTCTTGATCCCCCCGGACGTTGATCACACCATGCGGCCCGGGGATCTTCATGCACAAGTAGTTTTGGTGGGTGGCAGCCCCCAGCCGATTGATCGTAGTCCTCCCCATAATCACATTGTAGGAGGAGGGGAGGTCCACTACGTCGAAGCGGACTAGCTCGGTCCGGTAGTTCTCCGGGGTGCCAAAGGTGATCGGGAGATCTACCTTGCCCACGGGGTGGATCGCCTTCCCCGGGACAAACCCTTGCAGAGGCCCTGCCGCTGGTTGCCGGAGCTTCTCATCCACCTGCATTTCCTTGAAGGTTTTGAGGAACAGGACGTCGGCGGAGCTTCCGCCGTCCACGAGGATGCGGGCCAAGTGGCAGTTGTAGATTGTCGCGGAGACAATGAGCGCGTCGTCGTGGGGGAAGCGAACCCCTCGCGCGTCTTCCGCCGTAAAGGTGAGGGGGACGTCCGACCACTTGGGCGGCACGGACGCGTGTAGCACCCCCACTACCTTAACTTCTCGCGCATACTCCTTGCGCTGGCGCTTGGAATCCCGCCCGGAGGCGGACCCCCCTACGATGACGTTGATGCGGCGCTGGGAAGTTTGAAAGGGGAGAGCGTCTGAAGGCTCCCCCTCCTGCACCTACTGCCCCCCCGCGGTAGCGGGAAGGGCCGGAACAGCTGGCCGAGGGGGCAAGGAGGCCGGAGTCCCCCCCCCTGCCCGCGCTGGTCGAGGAATGCCGCGAAGTGTTGCAGCAGCTGGTGGCAATCTCGGGTGGCGTGGGTACTGGACCCGTGGAAGCTGCACCACGGTCCTTCCCGGCTTCTCCCCGCGGGGCCTTAGCGGCCGCGCGAAGACTGTCCTCCCCCATGGCCTCTCGGCTTGGGAAAGGGGCGGTTGCCCTTCGGGGGGTCGCGCGAGCCGCCTCCACCCTCGAGGACAAAAGTGTCCCGAGGCCGTGGTTCGCTACGGCCCCCCTGCCTGGGGCGCCTGGGGGGATCCCGGGCCCCCCGCTCGGCGGGGGCAGGAGCCCCCTGGGTCTTCTTCCAGATGTCGTCTTCCTCCGCCCGAGCGTACTTTTCGAGCAAGTTGAAGAGCTCGTCGGCGGAAGAGGGGCAGCTCCGGGAGAGCCTTCGGTGGAGCTCCCCCGGGAGGATGCCGCTTTTGCAGGCTTCGATGACCGTAGAGTCGGGGGCGTGGGCCACTTTGCTCTTCACCTGGGCAAAGCGCTTGAAGAAGCTTCTGATGGTTTCCCCAGTTCTCTGCCGGACAGTATACAGCTGCGAGGAGTCCAGGGGACGCACGTAGTTCCCCTGGAAGTTGGCACAGAACTCCCGCTTGAGCTGCGAGAAAGACTTGATGGAGCCCGCCTTCAGATTGTAAAACCAGGAGCGGGCAATGCCGGTGAGGTAGAGGGGGAAGACGTTGCATTGGACACTCTCGTCCCCCCCCGCCGCGGAGATGGCGGTGGAGTAGATCTGCACGAACTCGTAAGGGTCCGCCTGGCCATTATAATGCTCGATGTGCGGGGGACGGTAGGGCCGCGGCCATCGGATGCTGCGGAGTCTTCGACACAGGGGCTGGTTCGCCCCCTGCACTTCCCGGGGGGAGCCCCAGTCACTGTCTTCTTTAACGGGGGACGCCCCCTCGTTATCCGAGTCAGGTAGCGGCCCAAGAGGGCCACCGGAGTGGTGGTGACGACGCTTCTCTTCTGGGCCGGGACTGATTTCCCGGACGTCCGGGCTTCCCTCCGGGGAGGATGGTTCTTCGGCTGGTCTCTTCCCCCGACCGGTGCGAGAGCGAGGCTCCCTGCGACAACGACCGGGGGGGAGCTCTTCCCCGCGGCAGGGAGAATGAATTCGCTCGACCTCCCCCCGGGAGAAGCGGATCTGCTTCGCCGGGGGAGGGAGCTCCTGCACTGTGGCAGCCGACCCGGGAGCTACCGGGACCTGCTGGGGGGAGCCCCCTGCGACGGCCCCCGGGAGCAGAAAGGGGGGAGACCCTGCACCATCCGGAACCGGGGAGGGGGCGCCCGGGGCGGCGTTTGGACCCGAAGAGGGGGCCCCCGTGGCAACGACTGGGACCGGAAAGGGGGAAGCCCCTGTGACATCCGGAACCGGTGGGGGGTGAGCCCCCTCGGCGACGTCCTGGGTTGGGGAGCCAATGCGGGGGGAAATTCGCTGAGGCACGGGAGCTGCTCTGTCGACCGGCCCCGGTGCGGTGAACGCAACGCGGGGGGCGGGACTGGCTCCCGGCGTAGGAATAGCCCCCGGCATGAGATGACCCCCCAGCCCCGGAAGCGAGCCGGGGACGGGGTACCCCCCTGGTGCCACGAAGGGCCCGGGCATGAAATAGCCTCCCGGCGCCGGGACAGGCCCGGGTGCCGAGAAGTGTCCGGAAGTATATCCCGCGGGGGGAGGGAACCCCCCAGCGGGATTATACGGGGTAGACAGCCCCCCTGACGCCGGAGGGGCCGCTGGGTATACCATAAACGGGGGCATGATCCCCGGATACGGGTGCGACGAAAATGTGGGGGCCGAGGGCCACGCCAACACACTAAGGAGCTCGTCCATAGAGCGCTGGGCGCGGAGCTGGCCCTCCACGAGAGCCACCAGCAGGGCATCCCGGGGAGCCGGGGGAGCCGTCGGGGGGAAACTCGTCCCGGCTGAGGTCCCCGCGGCGGCCGGGAGCGACCCGGAGGTGGAGGCGCCTAGATTGAGAGGAAAGGTGGGAGGCGGTACCTGGGAATGGTCGCCTCCAGACGGAGGCGCCGGAACAGCAACGTCCCAGACGGGTGGTGCCAGGTCACCGGGACCGGCGTCACCGGGAAGGGCGCGGGCCCTTGTTCTCGGAGGAGCCATGGCGATTCGTCACGGATCCCCACGGACGGCGCCAACTGTCGGGGTATTGAGAATACCCCAGCAGGTTTTGAAGACGATCCTAGCGGAAATCACGCAGCGCGGGTTGACCGAGCGACCGGTCCTCCCCCGCCGGACAAACACAATAGAAGACAAAGATTTATACAGGTTCGGGTTCCAGTGGGGGCCCTAGTCCTGTCGACGCGCTCCCGACCGGAGTCGGCTGGGGAGGCTCTCTCCGGGGGAGAGGCTTCCGGAGCACGTCTGTGAGTAGGTATTCCTAATAATAATGAGTTGATCCTTACAACAGAGGGGTACAAGGGCTATTTATAGCCCCCAAAAAGAAGCGAAAAGCCTAAACTACCCCGGAAGCCACCGTCGGATTGAAGGGTAGGACCGTCCTTCTCCCGGTCAAACGTCTTGGATGCTTGACAGGTGGTCGCTGATTCCCGAGGTGTCCCTCGCGTGACCTGCACGTGATAAACAAACAGGGATTTTACCTTTTAGGAGGGCGGTGACGTCCGGGACCTCTTCCGGAGAGCAGGGTCCCGGGAGCCCAAAAGGCGGCGCCCGGGGCAGACACCGGAGGCCACTGTCCCCGGGCACATGGCGGCGCCCGGGACATGCCCGGGGGGCACGGTCCCGGGGGCCAAATGGCGGCGCCCGGGACATGCCCGGGGGGCACGGTCCCGGGAGCCTAAAAGGCGGCGCCCGGGGCAGGCACCGGAGGCCACTGTCCCCGGGCACATGGCGGCGGCCGGGACATGCCCGGGGGGCACGGTCCCGGCGGCCAAATGGCGGCGCCCGGGACATGCCCGGGGGGCACGGTCCCGGGAGCCTAAAAGGCGGCGCCCGGGGCAGGCACCGGAGGCCACTGTCCCCGGGCACATGGCGGCGCCCGGGACATGCCCGAGGGGCACGGTCCCGGGGGCCAAATGGCGGCGCCCGGGACATGCCCCGGAGGCACATGGCAGGCACCGGGGGCCAACTGGCGGCGCCCGGGACATGCCCGGGGGGCACGGTCCCGGGAGCCTAAAAGGCGGCGCCCGGGGCAGGCACCGGAGGCCACTGTCCCCGGGCACATGGCGGCGCCCGGGACATGCCCGGGGGGCACGGTCCCGGGGGGCCAAATGGCGGCGTCCGGACATGCCCCGGAGACACGGTCCCGGGAGCCTAAAAGGCGGCGCCCGGGGCAGGCACCGGAGGCCACTGTCCCCAGGCAATCATGAACTTACCTGGACTTGACCGCGTGGAGATTTCCCCCAACAAGTATAGATTGGATACACAATACAGTACAGATGCAAGGTAAATTCACAGAACAAATTGACACATTAGGCAGTTATTCACATTTATTCACATATGTATGGACAAATACAGATTGCAATCCAATGTGGACATTTATTCACATATATATATTTATTCACATGTATATAAACAGTCTATGCAGAGTACACGAAAAGGAGAAAATTGTCATGCTGGATGGTTGGGCGCTACTTCCTCCATGACATATTGTGCCCAGATTTGTCGAAGATATATAATCTTTGCATTTTCATATTAGTCTTTAGACATGGCGATCTGTAAGCATGTGTGCATACTGAGTAACTAACTTCGATCCTAATTTAGAACGTGACACCCATTTTTGAAATTTGAGTTAGCTATCGATGCTTACCTGGGGGAATCGGGAAAAGTTTGTCTGCACTAGGTCGTACATGTAGCGCAGCACATAAAACCCGCATTCCCACGATTGCGGCTGCTGATGGCACTGAGATAATTGCATATGCGAAGACATGTTAGCTATATATTGTTTCCATAAACTAATTAAGCATAAACAAAAAGTCTCGTGAGTACCTCATATTCTTTCCAAGCTAGTACGGAGCCCTGCGGGGTGGCATGCCTCCCTCCAGCAGACACATTTATCAAAAGCCCTGCATTTCAGTTAGTATTGCCAGTTAATGTATTATCATTAGCTAGTGAGGTCAAAATTTAAATCAAACATATAAGTTACTTACGCCTCCATATTCCCCTTGAGCACATATTCCATCGATAATCTGTCACGCATCGAATCGAGGTAGTACACCTCGTTCCTCGGCAGACAGATCACGATGAGGATCCAGTGGCCCCTGCATTGTACGTAAAAGAGGACCGCTAGCTCAAAGTACATCTCAGGTGTAACATACAAGATTGAGTTAAATTAGTACGAAATGCACTAACCTTTGGTGGTACGGCACCAGAATGAAGTCCCTGTCCTGCTGCGCCATCAGCGCGCTGGATATGTACTGCTCAGCGTGCGCGGCGTCCTGCTCTAGCATCGTGAGGCTTATTTTCTCTGGGTCGAGGAAACCCACCTTGTCACACGCAGCCTCCGATGCTAGCCTGTACATGCACCTGCATGCGAAGGACGAGATTAATATTAATTTCACAGAAAGTTACTCAGTATTCAAATGAACTGCAACATTAATGCATAGTTAGCAAACAGAGTTAGAAAACAGCAATACATAGCATCAGCAAACTCACAGGACTCCAGTCCGTATGATGGACATATCGAGCTCCCGCCAGTTGTAGAGGTCGAACAGATCCTCGTGTGCCACGGATATAGTCCCGGGCTCACGGTGGAACTGCCCAGGACTGTAGGGAACTAAGAAGTTCAGGCTGCGCCGAGCTCGATGTAGGTACCAGTCGTGGAGGTCTCTGGTTGATCGATCCAATTTCTGCAAAGATGCCTCCGACATGAGTGGGAGCGCGTTCGTGAACGTCCGCGGCAGTCCCTGTCGCCCTTTGCCCTTGCCTTTGCCGCCCTTGCCTTTTGCCGGGGACTGAGCGCGTACCTTCGAAGGCAAGGGCGAGGTGATGGCGGCTTTCTTCCGAGGTGGAGGCGTGGATGCGCTGGGTGGGGTCGAGGCCGTCTTTGATGTGTCCAGGTTCGCACGAGATCGGCCCTCATGCCCCGAGCTGGGGGCACAGTCCCCTGGTAGCCCCGCGGCAGGCCACTTCAATTAATGAGCACGTATGTTAGATTATGCAAGTTGAGTGTACTGAGTAGGATGTAATCTAAAATGTGTAGGATTTACCGGTTGTATTACAAGACACTTCTTGGGCCACTGTACGTAGGAGCCCACTGCCTCAGCAAGTGTCTGCAGTTCCTCTGTTGGGACTGGCAACGGAGAATCGTTGTAGGCCGGCATGGCCATGTCCACCTGTACCTTTGTGAAACCCAACAGCAGAGGTACACAGTGGACCCGGACATCCGGCCCAGACGGATATACGAAGCCGTGTCCAACCACTTCCTACCCGGCGCCTACGTGATTCTGTAGGATGCAGCCCTCCGGCCCCTGCAAATTTGTAACAATTAAGTGCACAGCTGAAGGCTTGCATCAACTTAAGTGCACAGATGAAGGCTTGCAGTACCTCAAGTAGATCCACTGGATCCACGAGTACCTTCGAAGCGCAACTGCTTATCCGACCCCGCGGGGTACCGTCGTCCTGGGGATCCGCATCTGCACTCTTGGCCAGCAATGCTTCTCTCAACCGTGCAAACTCTTCCCTCATTTGTGCGACCTCGGTCTGCACCTCAGACTGTACCTCAGCCCGTATCTCAGCCCGCATCTCCGCCCGTATCTTCTCCCGTACCTCAGCCCGTATCTTATCGGAGAGGTTAGCTTCCTTTTCCTTCCAGGTGCGGGCCTTCTTCCTCGGTGGAGCCGGATCTACGAAACCGGCCTTCCACGACACAATGGCTCCCACGGCCCGTGTCCGCCCGGGATACTCCTTATTTCCTAGAGCCCGGGTGAGGATGTCGTTCTCCCTCTGCGGGGTAAACAATCCCTCCGCTGCCTCCTTCTCAAAAGAGATCTGTTACATTTGAAGGTACCTTGTGAGACAAATTGCCTTATATACACTTGTGCGCACACAGTTTACGAGGTTAGCCAACTTACCATTCGCCTCACAACGTCGGCGTCCCCAGGGGTTGCGAACTGCACAGACCCCGTGGACGACACGGACCCCCTCCCCCTCCACCATCGCTTGCACCTCTCATCCCGGATCTCGGAGAGCGGCAACTCAGGGGTGTCGATGACAGGATTTTGTTCGTCTTCCTTCTTCCACTGTTCCTCCTTCCCCGCATAGCCCCGGGATCCGAGCCGATGCGGGTGGTCGTTCCTCTTCTGGATCGCCCTATTCTTCTCGCTAAGGGCCTTGAACTCCTCAGTCCCCTTCTGCTTGGTGAATTCCTCCCATAGCTCCTCCGATATGAAGGGGTACTTCTCGCAACGAGATTTCCCCGCAGAGAGGAAGTTACTGACGAGCCAGCTCTTAAAGGTTTTCCATGTTCCGTTCATGTCCTTCAAGCAGGCAGTCCTAGGTGTATCGTCGGGGATGTTCCACTTAGCCTGTTTCTGAAAAATGCATACAATTAATCACGAGTTAGTTAAACTTTAGTATAAGCCAAGAGAACGTGATTACGAAAGAGTTCAGCGATTTCAGTTCATTTAACCTTCACTTCCGCCCACAACCTATCCCTCTCGTCCGCCGTCACGTCCTTCTAGCTCTGGACGGTGATCTTCACCCTTTCTTTCGCCAACAGCCCAACGTAGGCCGCGTACCTCCCAGCATTCTTTCCAATCGGCCTCCCAAATTGGTTGAACTCACAAGAAAGATCCGTGCGTTTGGCCAAACGCCCCAACGTCGTCGCGCCTCGCCCCACCCTCTTGCGCTGGGATGTAACAGCCCCATCTTCAGTAGTTACGATGGGGTTGGCCCTAGTCGAACCACTAGTACCATCCGATGAAGACGACGACATGTCTTCCCCTACCAAACCTTCAACAAACCATATATATGGCAATTAATTCGCCTTGGAGTTCCATAACTCAGCCCAGGACTGGAGACTAACTAGGGCGGCAAAAGGGAAAATAATACAAAACGAAAGACATGCATAGATTACTTACTGAACTCTTCAGAAATATTTTCTATCGGTAAACACATGAGCTGCCGATAGACCATAACAATTACCTCCACACAAGATAATTTTTCTATCGGCAAACACGTGAGATACCGATAGAACATAACAATGTTCTCTACATATGGAATTTTGTTGACAAGCCACCATTCACTGTGTCGCGCCCCGAGACTGGGACTACGACTACTCCTGTAGAGACCTAGCTCGCTGCAGCTAGTCCCATATATGCATAGCATACACATACCCTTGACGTCCCAGGATAAGTCAAGCACAGGAGTATATCACATTGCAACAGAGTAACTTACAAAATAGTTAAGTAGTGTGGCCTGCTGGCCTTGATATTACATAAGGAGATTACAATGCCTTCACGGCATACATGGTTTAGCAAAATAACATCTACACAGCAGAAGATAGGTGACCCACCCACAAAAGAGAAGTGGACAGCAGAACAACACATCAGGGAAATGACGGGACTGACGCTCCTCCTTCTGGATCCACGACGTACTCCATGCCTTCATCTTGATTGTTGATCGCTCCGTCTATTGATTTGTAGGTTGCAAGAGTGAGCACTTACGTACTCAGCAAGTCATAGGTAAGAGTAGATACATATAGTAGTGATGACATGAACCTAGACTAGTCAAGAATTATGGATGTTTATAAAATAATCTTTTTCTTTCATACCTCATCTCATGGCAGCACTTTTCATAATATAACATCATCATTCATGTTCACTAGATTATAGTACTACCGCGACACGTCGACACACGACAGCCCACGGCAGCACTCCTTATCATGACAACACATGTCATTTGGGGTAATCTTGATTAAACATATTTTATTTAGAAAATAATACTTGTGTCACACCCCGTGGATTTAATCCACCGCAGCAGACTCCTATAAACCCGGGAGCTCGGAGTATTCAAATACGTTTTTAACTCTGCAGAGAGGTACCAATTTACCCGCAAGATATTCCACTTTCAAGCCCATCCTATCAAAATGATTAGACCCCTCCTCACAACCATGTGTGAGTGGCAAGGTGGAGATAACAAGAACTTTTGTTATGCATCACTTACAATTCACCCCCGACCCTGTGGCTCTCCGCGAAACACAGTTGTGGTAGGCTGTATCATAACCTCCACCCCACCTCATTTTCCCATTACTGGGTCAAATATCAGATCACCTTCAGTGATAGTGGGAGTCAGCCTCCAAGTCAATCATCACAACACAACTCATGCAGGGGTTTCATGTACGATCCACATAAGTACTTGTTCAGGCCTGTCCCATACCAGGCTTGCGGTTAGCACGTTGTTCATGCCACTAGACGCACAACACAAGGTTCTAGTCCTTATATGCCAATGACCAGACCATCCACAACCCTGCACCTTCAGTGCCTGCATTCCTTTGCAGTCTAGCACCTCCAGTGCTACAGCCATCCATACCATTTTTCTGGTCACGGCTAGGGGTTTTATTTCATGAATATAAGTATATATATACATATAATAGTTCATGGCTCAAAACTTGTTTATTTCACATTTCACAGATAACCAGTCTAGTACTGCCAATTCATAAATCAACCATTCTCAATCTTTCACATGCAATATTGCCTATATTCAAGATTATGTTTTAGCAACATTTAAAATATAGGTTCAAGATGACCAAGGATATGACTTGCCTTCCGCGTCGTAAGAAACAGCAGTTGATGACGGGTCAACAGCGAAGTCCTCGATCTTGATTTCTGGATCTGCTCGGCGACAAACAAACAATACACACAAATATTACTTATATATTAAGATGTTTTAGGATCTATATGCAGATATGCTTAACAAGAGTGACTGAACGATACTGAAGATAATTGAGATTACAAGCTGAACTGAGTTGAGATCTAGGGTTTCAAGGATTTGGCTAAGGATGGGTGGTAGATGCTCTTAGGATCTCAAGGTTACAATAAGAACATCAGTTTTGTGGCTGGTTTGATCAAGAACAGCGAATGTCGGCAGATTGACATTCAGATCAAGATTCTGACATAACTTCAAGGAAAACTAGAGAGCTTATCTCAAGTTATGACAGTAGAAGAAAATGTAGATCATAACTCTACAAATTTAGTGGACAAAGTGGCTTTCAAAATGCACAATCAGAAGTGGGTACACAAGGCCAATGCCATTGGCTGGCATGCACTGAGACAGTGTCAAAAATTAGGGTTTAGCGGCAAATATAATTCAAGGGCTCAAATCAAGTTGTGATAGAAGAAGAAAATGTTGATCACAACCTCAGGAATCTAAGGGACAAAGTTATGCCCAAAATGCACATCTGGAAGGAAGTGAAAAGGGCTAATGCCACTGACTGACATAGTCTGGCATTGATCTTGACATGGCCAGAAACTAGGGCATGGCATAACTTTTGATCTAGAGCTCCAAATGATGCACCACTTTGTGTGGGAGGTAGGCATTGATAACAGGAACAAATCATTCAACAGGATCTAGGGCAGAAGATGGCCAGAAGGTGATGAAATTCAGTGATGAACTGAGGTGAACTAGTTGCACTGGAGCAGTTCTGGACAAGATTTTGGCATGGCCATAACTTGAATTCTGGGCAGTTTCAGAGATCGAGCTAGAAGGAAAAAATGTTCAGGAGGTTGAAGCACACCTGAATGACAAAGTGGATGAAGCTGAAACAGCCAGGAATAGGTTTTCCGGTGATCGACGCCGGAGAAGAACACTGCCATTTGGGGGTTTTTCTTTTAGGCCGAATGAACTCGATTCCAAGCTTGGAGAGTGAAAGAGAGATAAGAGGAAACTACCTGCACGATCAATTTGGCCGGAGGATGGCCGGAGAAGCCTGGCGACGATCGCCGGTTTCTGGAAAAGTTCAAAATTGGGGAAAACTTCGATTGAAGCTCAATCTGGAGATCTTGATGCACAGGCTTGCTGGAAATGGCGCACTGATCAACTTCTTCCACAGGATCGAAAGCTAATTCGAGGTAATTTGGCCTGCATTGCCGGAACAGGGCATTCTTCAAGTTTCAGCAAATTCCGATGATCGCCGGCGATAGGAGGCAAGGAAATCCAATTAAGTGATACAGCACGATGAGAGAGATAAGGGGAACTCACTGGTGCTGTCAATTTGGTGGTTGAGGCTGCGGTTGAGGCTGTCACCGTGAGCCTCGAGCTGGTCTCGCCGGAGAAGACGACGACAGCGAGAGAATTTGCAAAATTGGCTAAGTCCTGGTGAAGAGGAGATGATACAAGGCTCTGGTGGTTTAAATAGAGCAGTGGGCGAAGCTTGCAAGGTTTAAACAGCATTGAATCGGTGTCAGATAACAAAATTTGCCGGGCGCAGCTGCAACAACGGCGAGCGGCGACGCGACTGTGCACTGGCAAGGCGAAGCTGTGCTACATCGGGTCTCATCAATGTCAAGCGGTGCAAGGCAGTGGCGACAAGGGCTGGCAACGTGGCGCAATGTTGCTGACAAAAGCCTGTTGCTGGTCGCGCGCAGGAGCACATGCTGTTCAACGGCGCTGCCACGGCATTGCCACGGCACGGCTGAAGCAAGGACACGTACACACAAGCATGCACGGTCACGAGTGCGGCGAAGCCTCACCGGCGGCGAGCAAGCGCGGCGCAATTGCACGGCTATCTCTGGTCGTGCACAGCAACTGCTGTCCTGGTCGAATTTGGGCTTGATTGCAATTTCCAATTCTTGATTTGGACTGAACTGTAAATCTGGAGATTTGGAAGGTTTGATCTGATTTTGATTCTGCTGTTTTGGTATACTTAATTCCACAAATGATTTGGCACAGATTGAAGATAAAATTTGAGACATTTGGATGACTTTTGATATGAACTGAAAACAGAGTAGATTAGGGTAAAATAAGTCTGAAACTTATTGATCTCGAATTCTGGGATTTAGGGTTTGATTTTGAGATACTTATAAAAGAAGAATTTGTATTGAAAAGCATTTGGGAGGTGTTCCCTGAATCAGATTTGAATTTGGAGATGATTTGCAACATTTTGCCTTTTCTGGCTTTTAGAAAATCTGGAAAAAGGACTGATCTGCGATACTCTTGGACTGATTTGCGAAAAAGTTTCAGATGGTGAAATCTGGCTGCCAACTTTTTGGATTAAGGTATTGGCATACCCTTGATCATAATCCAGGAATAATCTGGTCTGAACTTGGCTAAGATTTTGATTAAATCTGAATTTCTGAAACTTAGGGTAAAAGGTAATAACAGATATTCTGTTTTCGAAAACAGAAAAGAGTTGATAATTCTGGAAGTTAGAGATAGAATTGAATCTGGGTTCTGAAGGCTTTTAGGTTTAGGATAACTGACAGATCAAATCTGGCAAGTCAGATCTTGACTTGGGGTCACAGGATAGATTTGAAGATTTTAGGCTAGAACAGAATAAAGCTGAGGCTTATTTGGCTGATCTAGAAGAGACATATGCATGCATGATTTTTAAGAAAGAAACTTTTCACCCCAAAACTCAGGATGTTACACACTGTTATCACATAACATTCTCGATGATTTGCTACACTAATATTCATGGGCCAGCATTATTATTTCACACGTAAATATGCACACAAGCATCTAAGTGCCACTGTGCATAATCTTTAGCCTAGCCTGTATGTGAGTCATCAGGACTTCACAGCTATTAGGTTGGGAAAAGTCATGTATATAGGCATTTGAAACATATACATCGAAGACCCATCCACATTGCCATATATTCATACGAAGTGAGTAAAAATTCCCAACCAAACTAGTACATTGCATGGCTCATGTCCTTCCAGATCCAAATTAAGTTTTACTACTTGTGCAGAAAAATTTTCTATCGGTAAACACATGAGCTGCCGATAGAATATGTGTAAGAACACCTCCAACATATAATCTACATTACATGGCAGTTGGATACAATTGATCACACATACAGCAGTATAGAGAAGTTAAAATCTCAAAACAGGTTCATTACAGCACTGGAACATATTATGTAAACCCTAATTAAAATCAACATTGCCTGCGGAATGTACATAAGCCAACACAATAGGGAACCCTAGTGTAATTGCAAAACTCGAAGAATTAGTACGTGCAAAACACTAGGATCAAATAAAGAAGATGCTGGAAATAGAACGACGAATTAGGGTATTTAGGGCGGCGATCAGTTCTGGTGATGGAGAGGCGGTGTAGAACGCAGTAGCGGCCAGCGAAGGACGAAAATAAGAACCGGTGGCAGTGACGAACCAGTGTCCAGCCGGCGATCGTCGTGTGGGAGAGAGGAAGTGAGTGGTCACGGCGGAGGTTGGGGTTTTCTTCGCTCTCGAAGAGACGCAGTGCTCTAAGGTGGAACTGTTCGAGTGGAGGGAAACTAAAGGGCCGCGTACGAGTACTAAAGTAGCAGAGGAACTTTTCTATCGGTATAACAAAATGATACCGATAGACTTATGTAATTTTCTATCGAAACAACAAAATAATACCGATAGAAAAAGTAAATTTCCCAGAAAAATATTTGAATTAGTGGATGCATTTTTCTATCGGTATAAACAATAAAATCCCGTGAGACCAATTTTCCACAGAAAATTTTTTTAAAGTGCTTGAGATTGGGTGCCATTTTTCTATCGGTAAAAACAACAAAATACCGTGAGAGTAATGAAAAGGGGCCCTTTTTTATCGGTATAAACAAAAAAATCCCGTGAGACCAATTTTCCCCAGAAAAAAATTTTAATTAAGTTCCTGAGATTATAGTATTGGGTTCCATTTTTCTATCGGTAAAAACAACAAAATACCGTCAGAGTAATGAAAAGGTACACAATTTAACATCAAACAGACCGTGGTTGAAAGCTGCAGAATGTTAAAGAAAGAGGGAAGATAGCCGGAAAATTGGAAAATTGACATAAAAAGAAATTGTTCATTCATTGTTGTTTTATCACTTACAAAAAAAAATAAAACCCAAAATGCTAGGTCAAGGGGTGGTCTTAGCCCTGGCTGCATGTAGAATAGAGTCAGTTAGACTTGCAGCCAGGACGCAGGACTCCTCTAGCGACAAGTTGTCCCTAGGATCAACTACTACCGCGTCGAGAAGGCCTGCGACCTCCCTCAGCTTCGCTATGGTATCCTTCATAGTCAAACCACAGCCAGCGATGGTCATATCCGCGGCTTTCTTCTCCTCGCGAAGACGCCTCGTCCTCGCCCTAGCATTGTCACCATCCGTCTTCATGCGCTTAATGCGCTGGAAGAGATCGTCAAGGTCAAGCTGTAGCTGAGTGTGCTTGTCTGTAAGGAGCTTGTGCTCCTCCTGGAGGGCCCTCAGGTCAGCCTTCACTTTGGCAGTGTCTTCCACGGCTACCATTCCCTGTGCAAATCAACAGGTCAAGAATGAACTGAACATGGATTAACAATACAGGGGTAAACCGAGAAGATTTAGAGTTCTTACCGGGGAGAGCGTGGATGACGATCCCATGGAGGTTGCCATTGTGAAAGAGAAGATGAGGAGTTGAACCGTTCGAGAATTAGAAAAACAACAAAATACCGCGACGCATGGCGAGGTACTTATAGAGTTTCCAAGGCGACGCATGGCGACACGTTTGAGAATTCAGAGCGGCAGAGTCTTCTTCTATCGGTAAAAATAGGAAAAAACCGTCAGACAACAAATACTGTGAGACTAACGAATTTATTCTAACGGTAAAATAGAACAATACCGATAGAAAACGTTTTGAAGTGCCTGAGAAAAGATGTCCTTCTCTATCGGTATAAATAACAAAATACCGTCAGAAAAAAGGGATTTTTGCAGAACTTAATTTGAAGAAGCAAGAGGCTGCGATGAGATTTTTGCAAGTGCTATTTGAAGGGAAGAATTAAGTATTTACAGGATAAAGGTACTGTACATGTTAGAACTCATGCTGTGGAGTAAAATTGAGATGTATTAATGCTGTGAACTAGCTTATCATTAAATTCTAAAGAAAAATGTACTGCCTGATGTATTAATGATAAGTTCCTCACCTTGCTGCAGAACTTGTGGGCTGTTTGCTTGGCATTTATCCCTGAAATAGAAATTAATCATCAATGGTTCTCAACCCATAATCCTTCTTCGTGGTCATCTCGCAGATACGTTGTTTCGTCGATATCTTCAGTACGGATAGATTGAATGTCCTCTAAAAATGGAGGTATTTCATCGAATTGGTTATACTCCTCTTCGTCGACAACATCTTCGACCCCAACAATACGTCTCTTGCTGTGGAGGACAACATGCAAGTTTGGATTGGCCGGGTCAACGATGTAGAACACCTGTGTGGCTTGCTTTGCAAGTATGAATGGATCGTCTTGGTGTCCGACTCTACCAAGATCGACGAGAGTAAACCCGTAACTGTCAACTTGAACACCTCGAGGGATTTCGACCCATTGGCATCGAAACAGGGGAATCTTAAGTAATCCGTAATCGAGCTCCCATATTTCTTCAATAACACCGTAATATGAGTTCAGCGCCCTTACTGACCTGGCATCCTCGGAAATAGCAAACAGTGTCACTCCGCTACATTGCGTGCTACTCTTGGCGTCTTGAGCTCTTGTGTAAAATGAATACCCATTGATGTCGTACCCCTGCCAAGTCCCTACAGTGAATCTTGGGCCTCTAGCCAACCATGTCACAGTTTCACTTACGGAGCCCTCGGCAGCTCGGGTGACTCTTTCTTGGATCCACTCAGCAAATTTCCTGTTATGTTCTCTGCTTACCCAAACGTCTGACTTCGAAGGATTCTGTGACCGTAACATTACCTTGTGCTCGTGTATGTATGGCTCGACCTCCGTCATGTGTTGTAAGACCCAAAAATGTGATTTTGCGTACACATCACGAGCGGGGACGATATCTTTGAATCCAATCGTTCCAATTCCCTCAAGCCTACCCTCGTGTCGGGACCTAGGAACACCAATTGGGTCAACCCCGGCCATATAATCTGTGCAAAATTCAATCACCTCCTCGGCGGCATAACCTTCCATGATACTCCCCTCGGGTCGACGACGAGTCCTTACGTATCCCTTCAATACACCCATAAATCTCTCAAATGGATACATGTAGCGCAGGCACACGGGTCCACAAAACTTAATTTCTCTGATAAGGTGAACAATCAGATGGACCATAACATCAAAAAAGGATGGAGGGCAATACATCTCGAGCTGACAAAGAGTTGTAACCACGTCGCGTTGCAAAGTGTCCAGTTCATCCGGATCAATTACCTACGAGGACACAGTTGCGCCAAATATTCATATCAGAAAAATCTTCTAATTAAGCTCCACAAATGGAGGTAGTGAACTTATAGTACGAGTGCACGTACTTACCTTGCAAGATATTGCGTTGAAGAAATAACATAGGTTTGTGATTGTCTCTCTGACTTTAACTGGGAGAATGCCTCTGATAGCAATGGGAAGCATCTGTGACATCAAGACATGACAGTCGTGGGACTTCAAGCCAACCAGTCTTAGGTCCTTCATAGACACAAGTTTTTTTAAGTTCGCGGAGTACCCACATGGAACTTTAACACCGTGCAGGCACCGACAGAGTTCTGTTTTTTCGCTCTTGGACAACGTGTAGCAGGCCGGGGGGAGGTATGTACGCTTTCCATTCTCTAAAGGTGCAAGCTCAGTCCTTATCCCCATTTCCACCATGTCACGACGAGCTTTCACACCATCCTTTGTCTTTCCCGGAATGTTCAACAACAAACCAATCAAACTGTCACAGACATTTTTCTCTACATGCATGACGTCAATGCAATGTCGAACTTGTAAGTGCTCCCAGTACGGTAGATCCCAGAGAATCGATCTCTTCTTCCAAACATTTTTTTCTCGAGGTTTAGAATGCTTACCGAACTCAACTTTGATGTCGTTCACGCGTGAGTAAGTCTCCTTACCGGTCAGAAACACTGGAGCTGATCCCTTCTCAGGCTTCCCGTTAAATGATTTCCTCTTCTTACGGTACGTGTGATGCACCGGAAGAAACCTAAGGTGACCCATGTACACTGTTTTCCGGCAGTTTCACAGCCACATGCTCTCAGTTTCATCTAGGCAAATAGGGCAAGCCTTGGCTCATTCCGTACTATACCCCGACAAATTGCCGTAGGCAGGAAAATCATTTATGGTGCAAAATATCAGGGCCCGCAAGATGAAATTCTCTTTCTTGTATGCATCCCACACCTGCACACCCTCGCTCCACAATTTCTGTAAGTCCTCGATTAAGGGCGCTAGAAACACGTCAATATCATTTCTGAGTTGTCTGGGTCCTGAGATTAGTAACGCCATCATGATGTACTTGCGCTTCATGCATAACCAAGGAGGAAGATTGTAGATGCATAAAAGAACCGGCCAAGTGCTGTGTCGGCTGCTCATATTACCATGTGGGTTCATACCATCTGTACTCAGCCCGAAACTTACATTCCTAAGTTCGCCACCGAACTCAGCAAATGTTCTGTTGATGTTTCTCCATTGAATAGAATCAGCTGGGTGTCTCAGTTTTCCGTCTTGTTTCCGGGCTTTAGCATGCCAACGCAAGTGCTTCGCGACTTTCGGATTTGCAAACAGCCGCTTCAATCTAGGTATCACAGGCAAGTACCACACAGTTTTTGCCGGGGGCCCTTTCCTTACCTCGTGACGTTCACTGTCAATCCGGTCCCTACGCGTATACCTCGATGCGCCGCATCTTGGACAAACATGCAAACTGGAGTACTCATTACGGTACAACACACAATCATTTGGGCATGCGTGTATTCTTTCGATTTCCATTCCCAACGGACACAACAGTTTTTTGGCTTGGTAAGTAGATCTTGGCAACTCATTTCCCTCTGGAAGCACGTCCGCTAGAAGATCTAATAGTGCCGTGAAACTCTTATTACTCCAACCGTTTCCTGCCTTCAAGTTATATAATCTCAGCACAGAAGACAGTTTTGTAAATGTTGCACATCCAGGGAACAGAGGCTTCTCAGAGTCAGCAATCAGTTTCTCAAATTCACAGAAGTCATTTTCGTTGTAATCTTCCTCTACATCACGTAACATCTCATCTAGATTGTCATCATCATCATCTACGTGCACATCGGAATGAACATTACCAAAATTGGGATGATCATCGATATTATTGCAATCCACATCCGAGTCGTGCTGATTGGTAGTAGTGGTGCTTGTTTCCTCAAGATCTTCGCCATGCCATATCCAACGGGTGTATCGCGCGTTAAAACCATGACGAATCAAATGACTCTTAATTTGATCAGAGTTGCTAAACCTCTTCAAGTTCATACAATCTGTACAAGGACAGAGCATATTTTTCTCTCCCTTCCTCTCCTTTTGTTGCTCAGCAAATTTAATAAACTCATTCACACCATCCAAATATTCAAGAGTAGTACGTTTTATTCCATACATCCAATATTTCCTGTCCATCTACAATTAACAAAATTTAACGAGTAAGCCATGCATGAAACCTGCCCGATTAAGTTATGTATATGTACATATACAGCCTCTTACAACAGATACATGTGTTGAACCCTAACCTGACGAAATTAACACTAATTAACCTAGCTAACTACACAATACAAGCTAGTTAGCTCCTAAAACATGACGCATTTCCAGCTACCAAGCTCCCAAGCTTAGAGCTACAAACTTGGAACTACACAATACAGCTAGCTTGCAAGTAGAGAGGAAGAGAGATCTAGAGGGAGAGAGAGATAAGTGTCGACGATTAAGTGTACCTTAAAGAGAGGGGCGCAATCAACTTCCCTCTAGCCTGCGCTGATCACCCTAGCAGTGTAGCTGGAACTTTCGTCACAAACAGAGGGACACAGAGTGCAACAGAACAAATTAAAGAGCAGCTCAGCAATGGTCGAGTGGGGTTTTCCTTATAATGGACATTTTTCTAACGGTAAATACATGAAATAACCGTCAGACTAACTTAGGTAATTTGCCGCTCACATATTCTATCGGTAAAAACACACACATACCGTTAGAGAATATACTGAGCAAATATATGTCTTTTTCTATCGGTAAATATGTGCATTTACCGTTAGACTTTGCATGACTGAGCAAATATATGTCTTTTTCTATCAGTAAATACACATATTTACCGTTAGAATATGCATGACTGAACAAATATATTTGCTTCCTATCGGTAAATATGTGTATTTACCGTTAGAATATGCATGACTGAACAAATATATGTGTTTTCCTATCGGTAAATATGTGTACTTAACGTTAGAGGAGGTACTGGTACCAAACTGGGACAAACATACACATGCCAGTTCACCAATACAAATTCAGGTACAAACATACACATGCCAGTTCACAAATTGAAGTGCATGTCTGAAACAGCAGTACAAATACACACCTACCTACCAATACAATTAAATACACAAATGCTCCCTGCACATTCAAGTTCATGTCCCAATTAGCAATACATGATACACAAATATACAATAATATACAAATACAACAATTCACACATTCGATGTATATTACAAAAGCCACGTCTGAAATTAACAACAGATCACGACGAGGACCCAGTGGCCCATACATGCATTTTACATAAAAGGGAACCTTTGCAGGTTGCCACAATGCAACTACCGACTACAAGTTAGACCTGATACATCACAAATCCATTCATCCAAAACAGCAAATGTCTGAACCACATTGGACTTAACCAAAGGAGTTCAGTTCGAAGACGCCCGAGGAGCTGGAACTGCCGTCGACATACATTTGTACGTATTGGTGATTTCCTCGGACTCAAACTCGATCAACTCAACTCAACTCCATTAACAAAAAGAACCTACCTTCCAAGATGTTGTTCTGTGTAGTGATGGTGTAGAATGGCTGTGCAAATAACAACAATTCTTCTTCTCCAAGCAGGTAAGCATCTGGCCACAAGCTGGTGCATGCAAAAAAATGTAAGATGCTTTCTATAGGTCCTGATTTGAGAAACACGCCGGGCTTAAGCATCTTCTCGACCGAGCCAACCAAGATCTCGCCCTTCACGTCCTTCCAGCTCTCGACGGTGATCTTCACCATTTCTTTCGCCAACAAGCCAACGTAGGCAGCGTACTGCGATGAAGAACCGTGAAATACGTTGCCCCTCACGAGCATCATCCAAGGACCTGAACAGATCATAATCATATTGAAAAGAAGACACATCAAAATGAAGGATACAAAAAAAGCAGAATTATTGCCATAATCGGATTAGAATAATCTAACAATATTGCAGAAATTTTACGTACCTTCCTTGGGATGCCGACGTCTAGAGGGCGTCGATGGAGGTGCGGAGGTGCAGCGGTCCCCTGTAGAGGTGCGCCGGCCGTCCATGGAGCTTACGGGTTAGGACTACGAGCCCCAGATGAACTGTGAGAATGAAAGAGACATACCCGTGTATTTATACCAATATATATTTTCTATCGGTACGAAAACAGAATACCGTTAGTAATAAAAACATCTGTAGAAGCCGAATGGTTCTATCGGCACAATAAATATTACCGATAGGAATTTTTGTACATATTCTATCTGTGTGTACGTACATTGCCGATAGAATATTACTAGTTGTAGAAGGCCAACAGTTCTAAGATATTTTTGCAATATTCTACCGGTATAAACATTCATTACCGATAGAATAAAACTATTTGAAGACGAACAGTTCTAAGCAATTTTCTATATATTCTAACGGTAAAAGAATCCATTACCGATAGAATAAAAATATTTGTAGAAGGTCAACTATTCTATCGGCGAACTACATATTGCCGATAGGAATTTTTAATATACTCTGTCGGTATATTCATACAGTAGCGATAGAATAAGTCTAGTTGTTGAAGTCGACCAGTCCTATCGGCGCACAACATTCTTCCATCAGTACTTATGCATCTCTTCTAACGGCAAATATGTTCATTATCGCTAGAGTAAATCATACTATTTATTCTATCGGTAAGTTTCTTAGAAACCGATAGGGAAAATATGACCGCGAGGCACATTTTCTATCGGTTTTGTGCTGTTTCGCTAATAACCGATAGAAGATAGGGGTTAGTACACTGCATTTCTATACTAGTGCTTAGAATTGAGTTCACTCAGCCTGTATCAAAAACCCCCAAATTGTATGTCTTCTTCTCCGGCACAGTTCACCGGAAATCCTTTCCCGGCCGTTTCAGCTTCTTAAACTTTGTCATTCAAGTGTGCTTCAACCTCCTGAGCATATTTGTCTTCTAGCTCGATCTCTGAAACTGTCCAGAATTCAAGTTACAGCTTTGCCAAGATTTGTCCAGTGGCTTCACTGTGCCGTGTCGCCACCACACTTCTCCTTTGAATTTCATCACCTTCTAGCCATTTCCTGCCCTAGATTCTGTTGAATGATTTGTTCCTCTTATCATTGCCTACCTCCCAGACAAAGTGGTGCATCATTTGGAGCCCTAGATCAAAAGTTATGCCAAGCCCTAGTTTCTGGCCATGTCAAGATCAATGCCAGACTATGTCAGTCAGTGGCATTAGCCCTTTTCACTCCTTTCCAGATGTGCATTTTGGGCTTAACTTTGTCTCTTAGATTCCTGAGGTTGTGATTTACATTTTCTTCTTCTATCACAACTTGATTTGAGCCCTTGAAATGCATGTTATGCTAAACCCTAGCTTTTGACACTATCTCAGTGCATACCAGCCAATGGCATTGACCTTGTTTACCCACTTCTGATTGTGCAATTTGAAAACCACCTTTTCCACTGAATTTGTAGAGTTATGATCTACATTTTCTTCTACTGTCATAACTTGAGATAAGCTCTCTAGCTTTCCTTGAAGTTATGTCAGAACCTTGATCCGAATGTCAATCTGCTGACATTCGCTGTTTTTGATTAAACCAACCACAAAACTGATGTTCTTATTGCAACCTTGAGATCCTAAGAGCATCTAACATCCATTCCTAGCCAATTCCTTGAAACCCTAGATCTCAACTCAGTTCAGCTTGCAATCTCAACTATCTCCAGTATCGTTCAATCATTCTTGTTGAGCATATCTGCATATAGATCATAAATCATTTTAATATATTAAGTAATATTTGTGTGTATTGTTTGGTTTGTCGTCGAGTAGATCCAGAAGCTAAGTTTGAGGACTTCGCTGTTGATCCGTTATCAACTGCTGTATCTTACGACGCGGAAGGCAAGTCATATCCGTAGTCATCTTGAACCTATATTTTACTGAAGGTGATCAAGCATGCGGAGGACGGCTCCCACACATATCACTGAAGGTGATCAAGCACGCTGACCCAGTAATGGGAATAAGCAAAGGGGTGGAGGTTAGGGTACAACCTACCACAACTGTGTCTCGCAGAGAGCCACAGGGTCGGGGGTGAATTGTGAGTGATACATAACAAAAGTTCTTGTTATTTCCACCTTGCCGCTCACAATATGAGGTGAGTCAGGGGTCCAATCATTTTGTTATGATAGGAAAGGCTTGAAAGTGGAATATCTTGCGGGTAAATTGGTACCTCTCTGCAGAGTTAAAAACGTATTCGAATACTCTGAGCTCCCGGGTTTATAGGAGTCTGCTGCGGTGGATTAAATCCACGGGGTGTGACACAAGTACTATTTTCTAAATAAAATGTGTTAAATCAAGATTACCCAAATGACATGTGTTGTCATGATAAGGAGTGCTGCCGTGGGCTGTCGTGTGTCGACGTGTCGCGGTAGTGCTATAATCTAGTGAACATAATTGATGATGTTATATTATGAAAGGTGCTGCCATGAGATGAAGTATAAAAGAAAAAGGTTATTTTACAAATATCCATAATTCTTGGCTAGTCTAGGTTCATACCATCACTACTATATGTATCTACTCTTACCTATGACTTGCTGAGTACGTAAGTGCTCACTCTTGCAACCTACAAATCAGTAGATGGAGCGTTCAATGATCAAGATGAAGGCATGGAGAACTTCTTGGATCCAGAAGGAGGAGCGTCAGTCCCGTCATTTCCCTGATGTGTTGTTCTGCCGTCCACTTCTCTTTGTGGGTGGGTCACCTATCTTCTGCTGTGTAGATGTTATTTTGCTAAACCATGTATGCCGTGAAGGCATTGTAATCTTCTTATGTAATATCAAGGCCAGCAGGCCACACTGCTTAACTATTTTGTAAGTTACTCTGTTGCAATGTGAATATACTCCTGTGCTTGACTTATCCTGGGAAGTCAAGGGTATGTGTATGCTATGCATATATGAGTCTAGCTGCAGCGAGCTAGGTCTCTTCAGGAGTAGTCGTAGTCCCAGTTTCGGGGCGCGACAAGTACCGCCCCAACTGTGGTTCGCGAGAGATCCACAGGGTCAGGGGTGAATTGTGAGTGATACATAACAAAAGTTCTTGTTATCTCCACCTTGCCACTCACAATATGAAGTGAGCCAGGGGTCCAATCATTATGTTATGATAGGAAGGGCTTGAAAGTGGAATATCTTGCGGGTAAATTGGTACCTCTCTACAGAGTTTAAAAATGTATTCGAATACTCCGAGCTCCCGGGTTTATAGGAGTCTGCTGCGGTGGATTAAATCCACGGGGTGTGGCACAAGTATGTTTTCTTAAATAAAATTTGATAAGTCAAGATTACCCAAATGACATGTGTCGTCATGATAAGGAGTGCTATCGTGGGCTGTCATGTGTCGACGTGTCGCGGTAGTGCTATAATCTAGTGAACATAAATATCAAGGTTATGTTATGAAAGGTGCTGCCATAAGATGAGATGAGATGTGATGAGATATGAAAGAAAAGATTATTTTATAAACATCCAAAATTCTTGACTAGTCTAGGTTCATAACAATACTGCTATACGTATCTACTCTTTCCTATGACTTGCTAAGTACGTAAGTACTCACCCTTGCAACTTACAACCCAGAAGATGGAGCGTACCAAGATCAAGAGGAAGGCATGGAGAACTTCTTGGACCAAGAAGAAGGAGAGCCAGATCCGCCAAATCCCTGATGTGTTGTTTTGCCGTCAACTTCTTACTGTGGAAGGGACACCCATCATCCGTTGTGTAGAAGTTTTATTTTGTTTTAACTAAACCTTGAATGCCGCGAAGGTACTGTAATCTTTTTATGTAATATTAAGGCCAGCAGGCCACAGTGCTTAATATTTTGTAAGTTTTTCTGCTGCAATGTGAATATACTCCTGTGCTTGACTTATCCTGGGAAGTCAAAGGTATATTTGTATGGGACTAGCTACAGTAACCTAGGTCTCCACTGGAGTAGTCGTAGTCCCAGTTTCGGGGCGCGACATTTTCCATTTGAAAAATTCCGAGACCCGGTCGAAAATGTCCCCCTGTCACCATGGAATGGGAGCTGAACGAAAGTTTTTCCTGTCGAAAAATTCTGAGACGCGGTCGAAAATTTCCCCCGGTCGCCGTGGAATGGGAGCCGGACGAAAATTTTTCCAGTCGAAAGATTCCGAGGGCCTGAGATACGCTCTCGGAGGATGGCGAGTGCTATGACAGGCTCTGAGTGTTTGAGGGGGGACTAGTCTCTCAAATTGACTCGTTACCGCAGTTCATGGGAACTGGTTTGCCACTTACCCCCTTAGTTCACGAGGGGTTACTGTAAGCCGCCCTAAGGGAGCGGGGCTCCCGTTGTAGGGACTTTTAGGCTGCGATAGCCTACCTGCTCACTAGAAGGGCATCCTCACAAAGAGGGTATTACCTTTGAAGGCGGTAAGATGAAAGTTCACAAAGGAAATCAGAAACAGCATGAGAAAAACACTTGTATGGAAGAAAGTAGATACAACGTCTCCCCCCGCAGGACTGCGACAGGGGAGGGAGCAGTGAGTACAACGCCCCCCCCACGAGGCCGCGATGGGGCAGGAAGTGCGCCTAGAGGCTAGATGTAGAACTTGCGGAGCAAGTCTATGTTCCAAGTGTGCTTCAGCTCTTGGTCTTCAAGGTTAGAGAGCTTATAAACCCCGAGCCCACATAGGGCTGAGCTTGCCTTGGGCCTGGGGGTCAGTCACGTGCTTGAGGACAAGGTCCCGGAGATGGAAAGCTCTCGCACTGACTGGCTGATTGTAAGCGCGCGCCATTTCGCGCTCGTAGATGGCATGGCGGAGGAGCGCTCTGTCATGCTCTTCTTCAACGAGATTGACTTCGATCCATTAATTTTCTTCGTTGACTTGGTACACCGCGGTCATAGCTCCTTCTAGGAGCTCGACTCGCAGCGATTGAAAATCGATCTCCAGGGGGACAGCGACAGCCGGTACAGGACAACTTACCAGTGCGGGGTAACCTCCCGGAAAGGGGAGAGCTCCGAACACCAGAGGACCTCCCGGTGTGGGAAACACTCCGGGGGCAGGGAAGGCGGCTTGGTGCGCCATGAAAAACGGTGGTGGTTCCCCCATAAAAGGGAACGGGGGCGGATAAGCGGGAGCTGGGGGCCTCTCTAAGACACGCAACAGCTCCTCCAAGGTGCACGGAGCGCGGAGTTGGCCCTCGACCAAGGCCCTGAGCAATGGGTCTCCGGTAATTGGGACAATCGCTTGGGGAAACTTGTCCCTGCCAACACGGTCGTGGTTACCAGGCTCGGTGTGGGGTCCCCCCCCCGAGGGAAGGCGGGAGGAGGAGGCGCCTCACTCCGGGCCTCCCCGGATGATGGCACTATGACAGAAACATATTGCGGCAGTAGCGCTGGATCATTGGGACCAGTGTCACCGAAGAGGGAGAGCACGAGCCCTCTTTCTTGGGGGAGCCATGGCGTATCGTCACGTATCCCCACAGATGGCACAAACTGTCGTGGTATTAAAAATACCCCAGTAGATTTTCTGGATGTGCGTAACATGTGTACAGTGACGCGAGCTGACCAGGCAGCCGGTCACCTCCCGTCGGGCAAGCACAGAGATTGACACGGAGAATTTACACAAGTTCGGGTTCTGGTGGGAACCCTAGTCCTGTCGGCACCCCCCGGACATAAGTCCACTGGGGAGGTTCTCTCTTGGGGAGAGACGTCTCCAAGGGATGCCTGTTGTGTTGTGTATAAAATCAATTGTCTTGGTTACAAATGAGATACAAGGGGGTATATATAGGCCCCAAAAGATGCAAACAGACTAAAAGCCCCTAGCTACAACTACTGGATCGAGGGGCACCACAGTCTTTTCATTCGGCGAAGGGCTTGGATGCTCGACATGTGTCCTCACTAGTTCCCGAGGTATCCCTGACGTCACCCATCTGTAGTCTTCCCTGAGAGGCATCTGTGGCTTTCCACGGGAGCCCTCCGGGGCTTTCCATGGGAGGCGTTTGTGGATTCCCACGGGAGCCCTCTGGGGCTTTCCACAGGAGGCGTCCGTGGATTTCCGCGGGAGCCTTCTGGGACTTTCCACGGGAGGCATCCGTGGCCTTTCACGGGAGGTGTCTGTGGCTTTCCACGGCAGCCCTCCGGGACTTTCTGCGAGAAGTGTCTGTGGCTTTCCGTGGGAGGCTTCCGTGGCTTTCCACGAGAGCCCTTCGGGACTTTCCCCAAGAGGCATTCGTGGCTTTCTTCGGGAGCCCTCCGGGACTTTCTGCCGTAAGAGTCCGTAGCTTGCCACAGGAGCCCTTCGGGACTTTCCCCAGGAGGCATCCGTGGCTTTCTACGGGAGCCCTCCGAGACTTTCTGTGGGAAGCGTCCGTGGCTTTCCACGGGAGCCCTCTGGGACTTTCCCCTGGAGGCGTCCGTGGCTTTCCACGGGAGCCCTCCCGGAATTTCCACAGGAAGCGTCTGTGGCTTCCCTCGGGAGCCCTCTGGGACTTTCCACGGGAGACGTCTGTGGCTTTCCACGGGAGCCCTCTGGGACTTTCCCCAGGAGGCGACCGCAGCTTTCCACGGGAGTCCTCTGGGACCTTTCCCGAGAGATCTCTGGGACTTCTTTCGGGAGGCGTCCGAGACTTCTCCAACAATAGCCATTAACTCGGTCCAACACTCTCGCACTAAGCATATTGATGTCAGGCACCACTTCTTGAGAGATCATGTAGCTAAAGGAGATATCATCAGTCATATGTCAACCAAAAAGCAACTAGTAGACATATTCACTAAACCTTTAGACGAGTCAAGATTTTGCAAGCTACACAATGAATTGAATGTTATTGATGTCTCAAATGTTATTTGATTCTTTATTGTTCGTTTGCTCGGTTAAATCTTTCAAGAAAGTTCAGTTTTATGATTCTCTCATAAATTTGGTTTTCATAGAAAAATCTTCTCAGATGCTCTCATATTTGCAAAAAGCACATCAAATCATTCCTTTTTTGAGATAACACATTTAGGGGGAGTATTACAAACTTATTAAAGATTGCATACCCTATAGCATTGTTCAAATTGACAAATATGCACAACTGGGCTTGTTGATGAACTTATCTCCATTGTCACTTATGGCTAATGATACAATTTTATGCTATAACTGGTCATATGTCTTAAATGCTCTGATACAATGAAGAGAGAAACCTGACATGTGATGTATCAAATGCTGATCTTTCTCTAAGTTTCAGATCTTCATCCTTATCGGAAAGAAATTTTCTTTCATTTCACTTTTTGGTGATTAATGCCAAAGGGGGAGAGTTATGAGAAAACGCATGATATATGAGACATAGGGAAGAGACATGCTACATGCCATGGCAAGCAGATTATTCTATCCCCCTAAGGAGAAAAACTGTAAGAATATTGTGCCATGTGGTAAGAGCGTAATGTTAACACGAGGTAAGAACAATGTTATAAATTCAACTCGTGTTAAGGACATTATGGTAAAAGAGCATATCTTCTGCAATACATATATGATTAAGGGGGAGTAATAAAAGAAAATTTATGAGTCAGGGGGAGTTTTTCAAACTACCGTTCTATAACCACTCTTCTATTGCCTTTTATCCTGTACTCATGCATCATGCTTTTCAGGTTGTCATCAATCACCAAAAAGGGGGAGATTGTTAAATATAAACCTGATTAAGGTTTATTTGTTTTGGTGATTAATGACAAAGAATAAAATTAATGAAAGAGGTCAGAATTAACATTATGACAATAATCTGAACTAACATGTTTATCATTAAGTATTGTCAAGTTGCAGATAAAAGCATGATGGAATTTATGACAAAGGCCGTGAACTGGAAACCAATGAAGACATACCTCGAGAAAATCATTTGAACACAAACCGGTCAAGGGTTGAGGAGATGGTCAAGTACAGACTCTCCAAGAAGACTGTTGAATGCATGCCCACTGAAGGGTTTGAGGCAGTTTAAATAAAGCTGTAGAGTTTTAATGATTAATGACAATTGAAAGAACTAACCTACTTATTATAAGTATTGTCAGCTTTTCAAATCAGACTTGATGAAGCAAAATGCTAAGAGCCCTCAACAGACAAGAAAGATAACCAAAGTCAGTGACTGCGACATCTATGATTGAAGTATCTCTGGTCGCAGTATCTATGGTCTCAAGAATAACGACCTCTCAAATTAGAGTGATGACTAGCGATAAAGAATGAAGCTCTACTAACGGACATCTACGATAAAGACTGAGGCTTGTCTATCTATCGTGGTATAAAATATACCACTGATAGATATCACAGAAAGACTTGACACGCGAACAGCGGCACGAGCTGACCGAGTGACCGGTCACCTCCCGTCGGGCAACGCAGCAATTGACACGGCGATTTTTATACAGGTTCGGGTCCCGGTGGGGGCCCTAGTCCTGTCGGCACCCTCCGAACGCGAGTCCGCTAGGGAGGAGCTCTCTCGGCGAGAGAGGTCTCCAAGGGAGCCTATTGTTTGAGTGTGTTGAAAATGAATTGGAGTGCCCTAACAAATGAGGTACAAGGGGGTATTTATAGGCCCCAAAACACACAAAAGACAAAAAAAACCCTAGCTATGGCCGTGGGATCGAGGGGCACTGGCGTCATTTCACCTGCCGAAGGGCTTGGATGCTTGACAAGTGTCCTCACTGCTTCCCGAGGAACCAGGGGCCCGGATGCCCAGGGACCCACCGGGGACCTTCTCCGCACGAAGGGCCGAGACGCTCCGGAGAGCCCGAGGGACGCGGGGCCCAGAGGTCCAGGGATCCGTTGGGGACCTCCTCCGCACGAAGGGCCGAGGCGCTCTGAAGACCCCGCGGGACCCAGGGCCCAGAGGCCCAGGGACCCAACGGAGACCTTCTCCGCATGAAGGGCCGAGGCGCTCCGGAAGTCCCCAAGTACCCGAGGCCCAGAGGCGCAGGACCCACCGGAGACCTTCTCCGCACGAAGGGCCGAGGCGCTCCGGAAGTCCCCCGGAACCTGGGGCCCGAAGGACCAGGGACCCGCCGAGGACCTTCCCCGCACGAAGGGCCGAGGAGCTCTGAAGACCCCGTGGGACCCGCGGCCCAGAGGCCCCGGGACCAATCGGGGACCTTCTCCACACAAAGGGCCAAGGCCCTCCGGAGACCCCACGGGACCTGAGGCCCGGAGGCCCAGGGACCCGCCTGGGACGTCTGCATGAAGGGCCGAGGTGCTCAGGAAGTCCCCCGGGACACGGGGCCCAGAGGCCCAGGGACCTGTCGGGACCTTCTGCGCATGAAGGGCCAAGGCGCTCCGGAAGTCCCCAGGACCCGCGACCCGGAGGCCCGTGACCCGCAGGGGACATTCTCCACTCGAAGGCCCGAGGCGCTCCGAAAGTCCCCCGGGACCCGGGGCCCGCTGACCCGCCGAAGAACTAATCAGAGCGAAGGACCGAGACGCTCCGGAGACCTCACGGGACCCGGGGCCCAGAGGCTCAAGGACCCGCTAGGGACCTTCTCCGCACGAAGGCCGCAGGTGCTCCGGAAGTCCCCCAGGACCCGAGCTCGGAGGCCCAGGGACCCGCCGGGGACCTTCTCCACACGAAGGGTGGAGGCACTCCGGAGACCCTCCCAGACCTAGGGCCTGGAGGCCCGGGGACTAGACGGGGACCTCCGCGCAAAGTGCCGAGGTGCTCCAGGGACCTCACGGGACCCCGGGCCCAGAGGCCCAGGGATTTATCTGGGACCTTCTCTACACGAAGGAACGAGGCGCTCAGGAGCCCACTTCGAAGACTGCCCGGAGGTACGGGATTTCCCCCAATAGGAGCCCCCCAGGCCCTAGGGGACACGCCGTGGCCCCGGAGGGTATGTGTAAAACCATTTCACTGATGACACTAAGGTCTCCAGGGTAATTTTACAGCATAGTGCTGCAATAGAACCCTTTCGCTTCCGAAGGATCTAAACTTGTGATGTAAAGTCGCTGTGAGGAAGAAAAAACCGCCCCCAGGGGGCTTGGAGCCCTAGAATGGTAGAAACCCTCTCCTGGGGCAAATCCCCCCCATGGAGAGGACTTAGGCATCCGGGTAAATGGCGACGCCCGGGACGGGATAACCGGGGCCCTGGTCCCCGGGAAAAAGGTGTCGCCTAGAACGGGGTCACGGGGGCCTTGTCCCCGGGCAAATGGCGGCGCCCGGGATGAGGGAGCTGGGGCCCTTGTCCCCGGGCAAAAGGCGGCGCCTGGGACGAGGGAGCCAGTGCCCTTGTCCCCGGGCAAATGGCGGTGCCCGGGACGAGGGAGCCGGGGCCCTTGTCCCCAGGCAAATGGCGGCGCCCAGGACGAGGCAACCGGGGCCCTTGTCCCCGGGCAAAAGGCTGCGCCCGGGACGAGGGAGCCGGGGCCCTTGTCCCCGAGCAAAAGGCGGTGCCCGAGATGGGGTGACTGGGGGCCTTGTCCCCAGTCAAATGGCGGCGCCCGGGACGAGGGAGCCGGGGCCCTTGTCCACGGGCAAAAGGCGGCTGTAACACCCCTATTTTTCCCAAATCATGGCTTGCCTCGTCTCTCTCTATTTCAAAATGAAATCCCAGTTGTGCCAGTATCTTACCCCAAAAAGTTGGCAATCAAATTCTTTCATTTAGATCTTTTTCACAAATCAGCCCAAAAGTATCACAAATCAGTCCTTTTCAGATTTATCAGAAGCCCAAAAAGACTAAAAGTCTCAGACCATCTCCAAACTTTGATCTGATTCAGTGAACATCTCCCATTCACTATTCTGAACAATTTTCCCTTCTGGAAGAATTACCAAATCTTATCCTAAACCCTAATTTTCAGCCTTGCCAGTTTCCAAAACCCTAGTTACCCTAATTACTCTGTTTTCGATTTTTGTCAAAACCGCCAAATCTTATCAGATCTTACAATTTTTCTTGCTAGATGAGTCCAAGTGATTTAGTAACACTCATCTGCAAAATCAGATCTCACATCAGCCCTCCAGATCTCCAGATTTGCAGATAGGTCCAAGATCCCGATAGAATCCCTTGCAGATCAGTCCAAAACCTTCGTGAATCAGTCCAAATCATGCAACCAGGCCCCTGTGCCATTTTCGACCACGACCAGGCCCCGTTCGACCGCGCCCCACCACCTTGCCTCACCGCAGAACTTGCTGCCGGCCATCTTCTTCGGTCGCCTGTGCTCGTGACCGGTTGAGCCACCCTGCGCGCACGTCCCAACGACCAAAACCTCGCTAAGACTAGTGGATAAACGCCTGCGCTCCAGCACCGTTTTCGCGCTCGCACGCCCGTGGCCGTGGCACTTGCATGCGTGTACGTGTCATCGCCGGAGCTGCATTGCTGCCTCCGCATCTGCGCCGTTCCAAACCCAGTTCCAACGCGCCCCGACAGCACTGGCAAAGCTACTGCATAGCCCGCGCACATCACGTCGCCATTCACCGTTGTCGCTCCTGCGCTCGGCCATCCTTGTCCCCGGCTCGATTTCCCTCGTCGTTTCCCTCGCTGGCTCTGTCTCATAGCCTATTTGAACCCCCCTGTGCCGTGAAAACTCCAAACCTCCAGAAAATCGGTTAAGTCGCAAGCACAGCCACTCTCTTCTTCTTCCCTGGCGAGCTGTTTTTGAGGCCACCATCGCCAGAGCAATTCACAACCCCACACTCCAGTCCAAGCTCACCTGTGAGTTCCTCTCATCCCCCTGTCTGTGTCGTAGCTCCCAATTGGCCGTCGGTGAACCCCATCGCCGGTGATAGCCGTGAAAAGCAGTTTTCCCTGTTCCCCAAATTGACCTCACTCCAATCCTTTTCACCACTCATCTCTGTGGAATGAAATGATCCTTAGCCACTTCTTAGCAAGCCTGTTCAACCAGTTTTCAAATTGGTGCAGCACCGCGTGATTTTCCAATTTTCGGGCGCCACCGTGGACGTCGCACGTCGCCGGCGTGCCTCGCTGCAGCTCTCCCCAAATTGAAGCCACCTATACCTTTCCTGTAACCCCTAGATGGTGTAGTCCAGAGCATTTGATCAGCATTGTTGTGTAGCGCTTGTTCGTCGTTCACCGTCTCCTCCAAGTCCGGCACCAACGCCGACGAGCTCAAATTCTCAACCCCAGCAAAATTCCTTTCACCAGAGCAATCAGCACCACCGCAGGAGTGTTTTCCCCTAATCAATTTCAAGTTCAACCCACCCCAGTTCTCTGTCACCGTGGCTAGTCTTTGTCTCAGGCGGCCGGCAAAATTCAACTCCGCCGTTCGTCGCCGTCAAGCCATCCCAATTCAATTAACCTCACCAGTGGCTCCACCTTGATCCCGCCTGCTTGTTTGACAAACTTAGACAAGCAACGCATGTGTAGTTCATCCAGACACGCGTACCCTAGTTGCTGCAGTGCAGTGGCATTCGATTTTCCCTATGCCAAGGACTTTGTTGCAATTCCCTATAATCCCTGGACTTTTCTGTGAACTCCACTTTGTCCCTTAGCTTGGCCTCAGCCCCTGAGCATTTCCTTCCACTATCTCGACATCTGAATCTGCCCAGATCGTGAGATACGACCTTGCCAAGTTTCTGTCCAGATCAATGTCTGCACCGTGTCGCCACCGTGGTTCATCGCCGGAGTTCTCCACCGTCCGGCCATCTCTTGCCTTGAAACCACTTGAATTGTATTCCTGGCATCTTCGCCTATCTCCTAGACATAGTTGGCGATGTGTTCGAAGTCTAGAATCAAATCTAATGCTTTGCCCTAGTTTTTGACAGTGTCAGTCCAATGTCAGTGCATGTCAGCCACTGACATTAGCCTTGTTTATCATCTTCTGATTGAGCAATTGAAATGCCACTTTGTCCCCTAGATTCTTGGAGTTGTGCTCTACATCTTTCTCTACTGCCACTTCTCTAGAAAACCTACCTAAGACCAACTTAAGGCTATGTCTAGCCGTGGACTGAATGTCGGCCTTTCGACATTCAACTCCTTTTGAGCCCATCTCTTCGACCAACACCCAAGTGACTTTGTCCAAATCTTTCCCCTTGCATGCATGATATATTTACTTATTATTTTCTATGGCAACTATTTTTTGTATGCTTATGTAGCGTTTGTGTTGTATTGCTTGTGTCCGCCGCAGAGCCTGAAGTTGAAGGAGCGGAAGAAGTCTTCGAGGTTTCGTCCGAGTAATTAGACCCAGCATTGCAAGGCAAGTTTCAACCCCTTGATCATGTCTCACTTAATATTTTGAAATGAAGTATGTTAGTTGTTTTCAAGGTATATGCATGCCTTACATTCAAATGAGAGTATGTTCAAATAATATGGTTAGATATAACCTAAATAATTGTGAAGCCCCTTTTGTGATTGAATACCCATGCACCCTTGTCACCCTAGGATATAAGCTTAAGGATTATGCTTATGTTTGAAGACTTATGCTAAATATCAAATGGTCGCTTATATGAGAAACATGTTTGAAAACCCCTTTTTGTGAAAGAAAATATGAATTAGAATTGATAGTGAGGATGGGTTGTATGGTGAGGGTGTGGTGCGCACCCGGGATATGTGAATGCTCCTCACTATTAATTCATAAGGACAAGAACCTTGTCTTGTGCCTCTATGCGGCATGAAAAACGTACCAACCACTTGCCTGGTATGGGACAGGCACAACTTAGTAGCTTTTCGGTATTAGCAGTTCCCTGCATGGTTTGTCGGTCCGGTTTCTCGCGTGGAAACTAGTTGGGCGCAGTTCGTCTATGAGTGGTGTGAGATCAGAAAAATTATGAGAGGATAAGGTGGAAAGAAGGAAGTCGCCCTATGCCTAGATTAAGTGGTGCGCGGCTGTAATCAAGAAGGTCATATGTCTTGCGAGGACACAGACCAAGGCTAGGAAGTAAGGCAGTGGGGAGGACCCACAACGGTACTTGAGACTTAATTGTCTATTTACCGGGTGGGGATACTGTTAATACTAGACTGCAAAAGAGTTGCGTGATCTCGGCCTTGTCACATGCGTAAAAGTCGTATGGAGCTAATCTGACTTGAAAGCTGAGTGAAGAAGTGGATTTAAAAAGAGGTACACCTTTGCAAAGTGTAAGAAAAGTATCAGATACTCTGTACTCCCAGGTCATGGAGTATGTTCGTGGTGGATTTATCCATGTGGTTCAGCACAAGTAATATTTGGAATGTTTTCATAATGTGGGTTGATAAAAGTGATGACTCATGGGAGACCATCACACATAACGATTTCTAAAGTATATATTAAGATTTCAAAGTATTGCTTTTGAAACTAAAAGCTTTTCTTTATAACTTTAGAGTGAAAATCTATTCTATTCTTACATATAAAACCAAGACCTCATTCCTTGAGAACCCCTCATCTATATACCTGCATTCTCATAACGAGACTTGCTGAGCATTGTGTAAAAACATGCTCACCCTTGCCTTTGCACACAAATTCAGAAGAAAGGATTCAATGATCCTGATTCCTTTGACTGTGACCACCAAGAAGAGGAAGTAACCTCTCTAGGAGATTCGAGTTTCTAGGAGGGTCATGAGCCAAGTTGAGTCCGATGTGGTGGAAGCCCTTCCAGAGCCGCTGTAGAAGGAAGTGAAGATCTTTGTGGTTGCTTTTTGTGTTGTTTTTCTGTGTTCGGTACTTCGATACCGATTCTTGATTTTCAAAAACTCTCTACTTTTGTATCAACTTTAATTAATGCCATCCTTGGCATTATGATATTGTAATAGTGGTCCTCGTGACCTTGTACTTGTTTTATCTACCAGCTTTATTGTTTAAAGTAAATCCTGTTGTTGTGAGCTTGTGATGTACCTTTCTGAGTGCAACCCACCTGGGTGGTTGCCACCGGATTCCTCAAATGAGGGTCCCACGGTGACGCCCGGGACGGGGGAGCCAGTGCCCTTGTCCCCGAGCAAAAGGCGGCGCCCGGGAAGGGCAAAGCCTTCCCCCGGGATGAAGTCCCACTGGGAGAGAACATTACCACATCTGGGCGGCGCGGTTGAGAAGATCCTCCTCCTGGGACAAAGTCCACCCGGGAGAGAACGTAGTTTCGTCCGAATGGCGCGGAGCCCCCAGACGGGATAAGACCTTCTCCCAGAACAAAGTTCCCTGTGGAAAGAATGTTACCACACCCAGGTAGCACAGAGCCCACACACGGGAATAACGTTCTCCTGGGACAAAGTCCACCCGCTAGAGAGAACCTTCCCTCGGGACAAGGTACACTAGGGGGAGAAAACCTTCCCCCGGGACTTGATGGAACCAGCCCTCAAGTTGTAAAACCTTGAGCGGGCGATCCCGGTGAGGTAGAGGGGGAAGACATTGCATTGCACCGTCTCGTCCCCCCCAGCCGCTGAGATGGCTGTGGAGTACACCTGCACAAATTCATAAGGATCGACCTCACCATTGTAGTGCTCGATGCGGGGCGGGCGATATGGCTTTGGCCATCCAATGTGTCGCAGCTAACGGCACAAGGGCTGGTTGGCCCCCTCAACTCCTCGGGAAGGTGCCCAGTCGCTGTCCCCCCTTGCAGGGGAGACGCGCTCGTTATCGGAGTCGGGGAGAGGCCCCAGCGGTCCGCCCGGACGGTGGTAGTGCCTCTTCTCCTCAGGGTTGGAGCTGGCTTCGTGAACCTCCAGGTGTCCCCTAGAGGTGGTGGTGGCTTCATCGACTGGTCTGCCGGTGTGTCCCCGGCCTATGCCGAGAGGGAGCTTCGCTAGGTTTCAGGGCACGCATGCGCTCCACCTCCTCCCGAGTTAGTTGGCTCTGATCCACCGGGGGAGCACTCGGGGGCGGCCCCGGGGGAGGAGGGAGCTGATGCGCGTCGGCTGCCGGTTCGAAGGACGCCGCTAGCACGTGGGCAAGGCCCACATCAGGCGTTTCTCCGGGGCCGTCTTGAGCATGGTGGAAACCGCCGCCCCAGGAGCCGCTTCGGACGCACTTGCAACCATCCACGACGCGGAGCCAGGGAGAGCCACCGGCGCGGCCAAGGTTCCCGGTGCGAGGTAATGCCCTGGCGTGAGGTAAGGCCCCGGCGTGGGGAGAGCTCCCGGCGCGGGGTAAGGCCCCAGTGTGGGCAAGGCTCCCGGTGCGGGGTAAGGTGCCGACGTGGGGACAGCTCCCTATGCAGGGTAAGTCTCCGACGCGAGGATAGCTCCCGGCGCGGGGTAAGTCCCCGGCGCGAGGTAAGACCCCATCGCGGGATAAGGCCCCGGCGTGGGGTAAGGCCCTGGCACAGGGATCGCTCCCGGCGCGGGCACGGGGGGTGCTCCCGGCGCGGGGTAAGGCCCCAGCGCGGGGTCATTCCCCGGCGCGGTGAACATGCTCGGTGCCAAGAAGGCCGCCGGGTGTCCCACAAAAAAAGTAGGCGGCGACCCCATAAATGGGAATGAGGGCGGATAGACAGGAACTGGAGGCTGCACTAAGGCGCGCAACAACTCCTCCAAGGTGCGCTGGGCACGAAGTTGGCCTTCGACCAAAGCTTCAAGCAAGGTGTCCCAGGGAGCCGTAGTCACCGGGGTTGACCCGGAGGTCGGCGGAGCTGGTTGATCTGAAAGTCCCACGGGAGCTGGGGCCCGGAGGCCAAGGGACCCACTGGGGACCTTCTGCGCACGAAGGGCCGAGGCGGTCTGGAAGTCCCCGGGACCCGCCGGGGACCACCTCCGCATGTAGGCCTGAGGCGCTCTGGAAGTCTCCTGTGACTCGGGGCCTGGAGGCCCAGGGACCCACCAGGGGCCTTCTTCGAGCGAAGGGCCGAGGCGCTCTAAATACTAGGTGGGACCCTGGGCCCAGAGGCCTGGGAACCCGCCGGGTATCTTCTCCGCATGAAGGGCTGAGGTGCCCCGGAAGTCCCACGGGACCAGGGCCCGGAGGCCTGGGGACACACCAAGGACCTTCTCCGAATGCAGGGCCGAGGTGCTCTGAAGACCCAGCGGGACCCGGGGCTCAGAAGCCCGGGGACCCACCGGGGACCTCCGCACGAAGGCCCGAGGCACTCTGGAAGTCCCTCGGGACCCAGGGCCCGGAGGTCCGGGGACTGGACGGGGACCTCCGCGCGAAGGGCCGAGGCGCTTCGGGAACCTCAAGGGACCCGGGGTCCGGAGGCCCAAGGACCCACCGGGGACCTTCTCTGCACCAATGACCGAGGCACTCGGGAGCCCACTTCGAAGACTGCCCGAAGTTACGGGATTTCCCCCAACACTATGATTCTTCCGTAGTATCTTCTGAAGGCTTCATGGTATAGTCGACCTTGTTTAATCTTTTCAATTTTAGGTTCTTTGGTCGTACTATCAAGAGTGGTATAGTTCCCTAATTTATCTTATACCCTTGAAGCTCAAAATGCATGTCATATAGCTAAGGTGCTTATTTAACTTATTCGGCATAGCTTTGAATATCTGCTACACAGTCCGTGCGTTTTACTATCCGTAGTCGCATAGTCTTTATGTATATGATCGCACAGTAGGTGGTCAGACTATGTGAACGACCTTCGTGGTCAAATGACTATGTACGTGACCTTCGTGGTCTCATGGCTGAGTCTTGATTGTCGCTGTCACAGTGACTGTGTGCAGCCTGAGTGGCTTTGATATTGGTCTTGAGGCTAGTGTGGTCTCACTACCTTCGGTCATTATGTCCATGGTCGAATCAAGATTTGATCATATTTTTAGTGTACTAAGCACGTCATAACAGTTGTGAACTTGATCGAGGTTGTATGAGCTCATACTGGTATGGCCGCGCTTGTACTAAGAATTGCGTGTGGTCAAATAAGATCGGTTTCATTTTTGGTCCTGCCTTACTGAACTCTGCCGTGTTGAGTCCAGATGGGTTCTAGGTATCATTCAGTTCAGCAAGTGTATGATCAGAGAACATTCTTTGTGCCGACCGCAGTTCGTCGGAGTTTGCACCAAGCTTCCCCTGCAAGCTTGTGTTCAAACGGTCACTAGCAAGCTCATTTAATGCTAGCGGCTGGTGGACGTCTTGTCAGATGGACAAAACAGCTAGTGGATGTTGTGCCTGTGTGGGGCAAACGACTAGTCTCCAGCCGAGGGTTATAAATGCAGCTTCTGTGGCTTTCATCAAGAGTGCTGATGCCATTGAATTGAAAGAAAATCATTGTTGCATTCACTCTGATCATTCATTCCATTCTTTTGTTGCTAGTTGTTGCTAGCAGAGGGCAGAGAGCTCAGTGTAGTCTTGTTGCAGCTAGTTGTTGCTAGCCGAGTGCAAAAGACCTAGAGCATTCAAGTCTCTTTCATTTACTCTGGTATCTGGAGTGGGCGTAACTGCACTCAATTCATGTGTTGTCTTGAGGAGCATATCCAAAGAGTGTAGTAAAGAGCATTGAGAGAGAGAGAGAGTGTGTACATTTGCATAGCATCTTGAGCTTCTTGTGTAGAAGTAGATCAAGGGATTGTGCTATACTTATTACTTTTGGTGATTACCGTCACCTAGACGACCGGTAGAGACTAGCGACCTTCTCACATATGGACTTGTTGAAGAGTTGTGGTATTCGGTTGTGAAGGTTTGGTGCCAAGCCTATCTGGGAAGGAGAAAAGCAACCAGTAGTGAAATCGAGGCAATACTCCTGTGTAGAGTGCTTCAACAAGGACTAGTGGAAGTCGGCAAGCTTCCGATACCTCGGGAAAAATCCTTGTGTTATCGGTTATCTTTTTCTTTCTCTGCTTTTCATTAAATTATATTTCCACTACTTAACTATTTTCGATCACATCTCTGTACTAGTTTGTTGCTGAATAAAACTTGTGTTTCTATTGTTAAACCTAATTCTGTTGTGTGGTTGAATTGTGCTGATCAAATTAGAATATGTCTTTTGGGGTTAAAATTTTAATATCTCCTATTCACCCCCCCTCTAGTCGACATCCTTCGACCAACAACGGTCTCATACGCCCCCAAGAACCGTGGTTGTGGAGGCACCCTCGTATGATCACCCTCGTCATAGAGACACCTTCCTACGATCTCCTCAGTCATAGAGACACTTTCCTATGATCACTCCGGTCATAGAGACACTTTCTTACGATCACTTCAGTCATGGAGACTTTTTCCCACAACTATCTTGACTGTAGAAAGAAAGGCAAACCTGATGCATGGTTGAGATCTACCGACCATGATACCCGGACAATGCAACGTATGTTCTCATTGACATGATAAACCATCAAAGAATGTCCAGTTACTTCTAACCGTGCATTACAACCGTCGAGTAGATAAGAAGAGATGTGCAATTATCTAAACCACATGTAGCAACTATTCAACTGCCCAAAACTTCCCTCTATTGGCATCCTTTCGACAAGTATAAAAGAGGATCGATTTAGAGGAGAAGAGAGGATCAACCCCAGAGCTGATTAAGAGAAGACTTCTTAGACTTTACAGCAAGTTCTCTTTGTATTTCATCTTACATATAGTGAAAAGACAATAGGAAGTAGGGTTATTACTCAAACTTTGAGGGCCCAAACCTGTATAAACTCCGTGTCTTTACTTTCATAGCTACCGTGATTCCTCTTGGTGATTGTGACGATTGTCTCCCTACAAAACAAAGAAAATCTGCATAAGTTCGACTAAGGACTTGAGTCCCAATCGTCGACAACTGGCATTTCCTGTTCTTCACCAAAAACTACGATAAGCTATGTTCCCTTGTGCATATGATTCCGAAAATGACTTCGATCTCGCCGACTACATCGACGTTCCCATGGATGAGGATCCTGTTCCCATGGAAGGGATTGATGTCGCTCTTGAGTTTTGTGCTGAGGAAGATTCCTCTCAGGTTCTGGTTACGCCTATTGACCAGGAACCTAATGAGGTAGTGTGTTCATATTCTGTGAGTTTTGCCACATCTGTGGGCGAGTACGTACCACAACCCATTGTCCCAGACAATATGGGTGATGATGATCTTGAATTAGGTCTGAAAAGATTTGCTCCAGAAAACATAAATTCCCTCTCTGGTTTTGAATCTGATTCAGACAAAGAAGGGATGCTTTCTCCATCTGCAACCTCCATTCCACGGGAAGTCGCTGCACTTTCCGAGGAGACCCCTGAGCAACTTGCTACTAGGGAAGAAGAAGAACGCAAACGGGAAGAGGACGAAGCTCGCGAATGGCGAGAGGCTGAGGTTCACAAGACCATAAAGGAAGCTCTGGATCTTGCGTAATCTAGCCATGATGCAGCTACCCGTGACTTTGGTCCAGGAACATCTCGCCAATAACATGTTGATGGTCGTAGGCGTGATCAGACACCGTTTTCAGCCCTGGAGTGTTACCCGACGGCTGAGATGACGCTTCCAACAACTCCTTTGGCTCCCAAAAGGGGTACTCAGGACCACATCCACATAATCGCAGAGACGCTCCGTAGCCCTCCCTCTGGATTTGCAAATGATGATGGGGTAACATTCACAAGAGTACTTGCAGAAAACTTGGATAGGGTTGCATCAGATATAACCCCCACAACATCATTGCGTTCGATAACTTATTCCCAGGAATGGGATAGTGGTTACCAGAGCCAGAGAAGATGTGACCATGCTCACACTATATCCACAAGGCACGATAAGGCCTGACGAACTGGTAGTTTTCGTGAACATTACTGTGTACTAGTGCGCTCATGCTTGGGGCCACGTCAAGAGTTTCCTCAGGCTATTGATTCCCGTGATGAAGGTGATAGTCGTGATGATCAACAACCTCGTATTTCATATGTTGGTTGTAAAGCTTTCTTGCCAGGGCTATGAGCTGTAGTCTGGCCAGATAAGTTCAAGCCTGTATGATCAAAAGATTTGATGGAACTCAAAATCCATCTGAATTTCTTCAGATCTACATCAGTGCCATTTAATCGCCAGGGGTGATCCGTTTGAGACCTAATCTTGGTTTTCACACTAGGCTCAACTAGATGCTAATATGCGGAATAACAGGATCTTATTTGGAGTTGCCGAAACCCAAAGTTGATTAAAAACACAACTCAAAGTAATTGCACAACTCTTTATTTCAAAGAGGGCTTGTACACATCAAACGTTAGGATGCACTCGCCTATGTCGATCAATGAACTATAAGTGTCTAAGACTTAAATAAGTTATATGACTCTTTGATAGTATTCGATGATCTAAACTAGACCTATTACAAAGTATTTATAGTCCAATCGTATGAATACGTGTCAGACTCAATAACCTAAATGTATTAGACTTATACAACTAACTAAAGCTGAATACATAAAACTTAGTTATATGTATATTGATTGGATTACTATTCTGACCCGAGTTCGAATCGAGGTCGCGAAACCTTACAAGGTTGCAAACCCTTTCGAGGTCATGGATCCTTTCCAAACTCAACTAAGGTCGCGAAACCTTTTCTGACCATGACCTGAACATCCACCCGGATCATGAATCCCCTGTTGAGAAGGAGCCAACTCCCGTTGTGACCTGTGATCAAAACTAGAGATGTGGAAATTGAGCTTGACCATTGTCTCGGGTGTACCACTTTGCCACACGTGCTCATTGACCTTTCCGTCTGATTCGAAATAGGTTCCTGTGTACCACTGAGGGTGGTCATCACCTTCTTCTTCAAGATCACGTCGTCAGGTAGAGGTTCTTCTCGTTGATAGACCAAGTCTTCAAAAGATTGTGCTATGGTATCTGGCTCATCATCCAGCATTGAAGGCTCGAAGAGTTTAAGGTGCTCAACATTGACAACCGAGTAAATATCCATGTACGGAGTTAACTCGAGCTGACAAGCATTATTACCAACTTTCCGTAAAATCCGAAAAGGACCATAACGAAGGGGTTCACTACTATAGAATACATTATCACAGTCGGTTCAAAACAATCATCACAGACGGTTCTGAACCGTCAGTGATATTGGAGTTAGTGATAGTACGAGTACTATCACTTACGGTTTTGAACCATCTGTGATATTGCCTATCATAGACGGTTTTCATCTCAAAACCGTCTATGATAGTCTTATTATCACAGACAGTTTTGAGCTGAAAACCATTTGTGATAAGGAGACTATCATAGACGGTTTTCATATGAAAACCGTCTGTGATAATAGAGTATCATAGATGGTTTTTAGATAAAAACCGTCTGCGATATTCTCCTTATCAAATACAGTTTTCAGCTCAAAACCGTCTGTGCATATTAGTTTTTTTTAAAGATTGGTCTATTTTTGTGGCTATCCTCATGAATCATGCTAGCCATGCCCTCTGTACAATAGCATTTCATATATACAACTCAGCACAGACGTTTCATATATACACAGAACTCAGCTTTTTAGACATACACAATCATGGCATTTCGGACCCATACATGGAAACAATAAATCGATCAAATTGTAAGTTTCATGCAACATTTCAGAAATATGTACAATTGAGATTGAACAAATAAAATAACTCAACAATTAAAGTCAGCATGTTAGATATGTATTACTGTACTAGTCTCAGTTAGTATGGACCGCACTAATACAAACAGAGTGGGTCCCTAAACAGCCCCTTAGGTGATATGACATTCTCCATGAAAAACGAAGTGAGCATCCCTCGGACTAAACCAATCTGCGCAAGGTCAAAGCTTTCCGAAGGGAAGTCGATCCCCTGTAGCAAGAGTTGCAACAGATAAAATTAGCCTAATGCAGATGTAAATTTTGCCAAATCGATACAAAGGGTGGCAGTCGTATACCTCGGGGAAATTCGGCCGGCAAGGTGTGATGAGGTCGTACATGTGGTGCATCACATAGAACCCACATGTATTGTTGTCCAGCTGCTGATGGCACTGCCAACATACAGTTTGAGAGTTAGCTGGGGAGACAATATAAAGTAAAACTGTCGACGATTCAGACTCGAGGTCCTTAGTCGATCTTACGTAGATTTGTGAGTCAAGCGTGATACCTTTCAGGGTGTCCCCAGGTAAGTTAAGACAAGTATGAATCAAAGACGCGAGGAATTATACTGGTTCGGGCCCTCAATATGTTGAGTAACAACCTATGTCCTGTTGTGATTTCACTACGTGTAAAAGAGTTTACAAGGGAGAGAGATTGTCATAGGAGATAATCTCTCTTTATATTTCTGTCTATAGACTACTAAATCTATCTCTTCTTTTTCTCTTTCATGTATCGTACATCAGCCATCCTTTTATACTGAATGAGAGGATACCAATGTGAAGCAGTTTTGGACGGTTACCATAGTGCAATTTGTGTAACTACACTTATCTCTTTGCTGGTTAACATATGCAATTATAGATAACCGCACATCTTAACTCCTTGACGGTTGTCTTCACATGTGGGAGAAGTTATCTTGGTTGCGCATAGCCAGCGATGCCCTTAGGCACGGCCATTTTGATCGCACATAGCCTATGACCTCATGACCGTGCAAGTACTGCGATCATAGACTGACTCTGTGCCCTCAACCTTCTGGTGTACAGGAAGCTGTCCGTCTGTGACCACAGTGGCTGCTAAGGCATAGGCTAATATATCACATCCAAAAATATCTTGAGCATGATATATTAAATAATTGACTAGCTCAGGTGATAATCCTTGTCAACTAGGCCCCAAATTTGAAGAGATAAAAGGATCATAACTTCAAATTTTAATCCACATCGGATATAGAACCCGACACTTCGCCTTCTTCAGGTGCACTGCACACCGTGTGTATGTTTATTTCCCGAGAAAATCTCTGGGTTTATCTTGATAGGTAATCATGAAATTATTGACTTCAAAAAACTGCAAGTGCGTTTAAGAGCTCAAGGCATCCGCAAATGCGAACCGTCGCCTTCAGCCTCTATAAATAGAGGAGCTTTTCAGTTCTAAGACTCACAAGTTTCCTTGACCAAGTCTTTTAGAACCTTTTCCCAACTCCTTACTTCACGTTTCCTCTTCTACTCCTAGAAGATTGTTGAAAGCGATGAGGAAGAAATAGATATAAAAGATACAATTGAACAGGCTATTCAGAAGGTAATTCTCTTGTGGAACATCTTGTATACTTCTTTCTATTGTTTGGAAACTTCCAAAGCAGTGCATTTGGGAACTTATAGGTGTTTGAGGAAACAACTTCTTAGAAACAGACATGACGCTGAATCCTCAGGTGGAGCTCCATCTAAAAGAATGATGATGGGTGCAAATGCTAGGGATGTATCATTGCTCTCTCTTTCTTTGCATCCTCTAGTTCCCGGTTCAACACCTTCTTTGGATCCATCTTCTGGGGAAAGTCTCACTAAGCGTGCCAGGCGACCAAGTCCCCTTCCATGCTCAGCTTTTTCCTCTCATCACGTAGAACTTGCATAATTGATCTATGTTCCAAATATTGGACAAGATCCTTCCATCTTCCATTGCTAACCGGGCTGATCCTCGTCGCGGTACTGAGACCACAGTATAAGGGCCTTCCCACTGAGGGGAGAATTTGTTGCAGTTAGACTGGTTTTGTATGTTTCGTAAAACCAAGTCGCCCACATGAAGACTATGAGGTCGCACCCATTTACTGTGATATTTACGTAAAGCTTGTAAATATACTGCAGACTTGATCAATGCCCGATCACGTTTCTCCTCAAGGAGGGTAATATCTTGGGCACCTTATTCATGTTGATCAGAATGATCAAATTGATCCACACGAATAGAACCAATGTGAATTTCCGTGAGTAAGACAGACTCACCACCGTATACTAGTTGAAAAGGTTCTCACCCGTAGCTCAACTACAAGTAATGCATAAAGCCCATAGAACAGAGTAGAGTTCATCTACCCAAGCCCCCGAGTGCATCTTAAGGCGATCAAAAACACGTTTCTTGATGCCTTGTAATATCTGCCCATTAGCACGTTCAGCAGCTCCATTGCTCTATGGATGAGCCACAGATGCAAAGCACACTTTGGTCCGAATGTTGTCGCAATAGTCCAAAAAGAGACCACTAACGAACTGTGAACCATTATCAGTAATAAGTCGACTTGGAACACCAAATCGTGTGACAATATTCTTATGAAAGAATTTCTTGGTTGCAGCGGCTGTAACGTTGCGGACTGGTTCAACTTCGATCCACTTGGTAAACATGTCAATGGCTACGAATAAGAACTTGTATCCATTGACCGCTTGGGGCATAGGACCCATGATGTCTATTCCCCAGACTGCAAAAGGCCATATTAGAGGAGTAGTTTGTAAGGCGTATGCAGGCTAATGGACTTTCCTTGCATGAAATTGACACTGTGGGCATGTCTTGACCAAATGCTCGGCATCATCTAGTGCCGAAGGCCAGTAAAATCCCTGCCAGAATGTTTTTTCGTCCAGTGTCTGATATGACGTATGTGCACCACACACACCATCGTGAATTTCTTTTAAGAGGGATTTACCTTTCACTTGAGAAATACAATGCATGAATACTCCTTGAGTACCCTTTATGTATAAAACTCCATCAATGATTTTATACAGACGCGCCTTTCGAATTAACCGATCACTTTTGGTTTCATCCTTGGGCAAGGTCCCATGTTCAAGATAGATCCGCATTGATCGGGTCCAATCTGCTTCATGTCCAAGGTTGGTGACGCAAACTGTCACATGGTCATTCTCCATCGAAGCCATGATCGAAGGATGTTTTAAGTGTTCAACGAACATGTCGGGGGAAATCTCCGCGAGACTAAGTCCAGGTAAGATGTGTCACGATTACCCCGAGACGTGGCCTCCGGTGCCCTCCCAGGCGTCGCCATTTGCCCGGGGACGTGGCCTCCGGGGCCTCCCCGGGCGCCGCCTTTTGGCTCCCGGGACGTGGCCTCCGGTGCCCTCCCGGGCGCCGCCAGTTGCCCGGGGACGTGGCCTCCGGGGCCTCCCCGGGTGCCGCCTTTTGGCACTCGGGACGTGTCCTCCGGTGCCCTCCCGGGCGCCGCCAGTAGCCCGGGGACGTGGCCTCCGGGGCCTACCTGGGCGCCGCCTTTGGGCTCCCGGGACGTGGCCTCCGGTGCCCTCCCGGGCGCCGCCACTCGCCTGGGGACGTGGCCTCCGGGGCCTCCCCGGGCGCCGCCTTTGGGCTCCCGGGACGTGGCCTCCGGTGCCCTCCCGGGCGCCGCCATTTGCCCGGGGACGTGGCCTCCGGGGCCACCCTGGGCGCCGCCTTTCGGCTCCCGGGACGTGGCCTCCGGGACCTCCCAGGCGCCGCCATTTGCCCGGGGACGTGGCCTCCGGGGCCTCCCCGGGCGCCGCCTTTCGGCTCCCGGGACGTGGCCTCCGGTGCCCTCCCGGGCGCCGCCATTTGCCCGGGGACGTGGCCTCCGGGGCCTCCCCGGGCGCCGCCTTTTGGCTCCCAGGACGTGGCCTCCGGTGCCCTCCCGGGCGCCGCCATTTGCCCGGGGACGTGGCCTCCGGGGCCTCCCCGGGCGCCGCCTTTTGGCTCCCGGGACGTGGTCTCCGGCGCTGTCCCGGGCCTCATCACCCTCCTAAAGGTAAAGTATTGAACTGTTTATCACATGCAGGTCACGCGAGGAGCACCTCGGGAACTAGCGACCACCTGTCAAGCATCCAAGGCATTTGACCGGGAGAAGGACGGTCCTGCCCTCCGTGGGGACTCGTGACAAGACGCCATGGCTCCCCCAAGAACAAGGGCTCGCACCCTTCCCGGTGACCCGGGTCTCGGAGACCCGGCGCCGTCCGCTCGGGACACTGCTGTCCCGGTGGCCCCTTCCGGAGGCGACCTGGCCCAGGTACCGCCTCCCTCCTTTCCTCTTAACTTAGGTGCTTCCACCTCCAGGACTTTCCCGGTGACCGCGGGGACCTCGGCCGGGACAAGCGTCCCCCCGACGGCTCGCCCGGCTCCCCGGGACGCCCTGCTCGAAGCTCTCGTGGAAGGCCAGCTCCGCGCCCAGTGCTTTATGGACGAGCTCCTTAGCGTGTTGGCACGGCCCCCGGCCCCCACATTTGCGTCGCACCCATATCCGGGGAACATGCCCCTGTTTATGGGTTACCCGGCGGCCCCTCCGGCCTCGGGGGTGTTGTCTGCCCCGTATGATCCTGCCTGGGGGTTCCCTCCCCCTGCGGGATACACGGCCGGACCCTTCCCGGCACCCGGGCCCGTCCCGGTGCCGGGAGGTTATTTCATGCCAGGGCTCTTCGTGGCACAAGGGGGGTACCCCGTCCCCGGCCTGGTCCCGGGGCCGGGAGCCCACTTCTTGCCGGGAGTTTACCCTGCGCCGGGAGCCAGTCCCGCCCCCCGCGTTGCGTTTACCGCACCGGGGGCGGTCGACAGAGCGGCGCCCGTCCCGCAGCGGACTTCCCCTCGCATGGGCTCCCCGGTTTCGGGCGCCGTCACCAGGGCTCCCCCCTCGCCGGTTCCGGGTGTTACAGGGCTTGCCCCCTTTCGGTTCCGGTCGTGGCCACTGGGGCCCCCTCCACTTCGATTCCAGGCGTAGCCGCGGGCGCCCCCTCCCCGGTTCCGGATGATACAGGGGCTTCCCCCTTTCTGGTCCTGGGGGTCGTCGCAGGGGGCTCACCCCAACCGGCTCTCGAAGCTACAGCACACGAGCTCCCTCCCTTGGCGGGACAGGTCCGTTTCGCCCCGGGGGAGGTCGAGCGAATGCGTTCACCAGAGCGCGGGGAAGAACTTCCCCCCGGCCACGGGCGCAGGGAGCCTCGCTCTCGCACGGGCCGGGGGAAGAGACCCGCTGAAGAGCCAACCTCTCCGGCGGAGAGCCCAGACGTCCGGGAACTCAGTCCCGGTCCGGAGGAAAAGCGTCGCCACCGCCATTCTGGCGGACCTCTCGGGCCGCTTCCAGACTCGGACAACGAATGTCCCGTGAAAGAAGATAGCGACTGGAGCTCTCCCCGGGAAGTGCAGGGGGCCAACCAGCCCCTGTGCCGAAGACTTCGCAGCATCCGGTGGCCGCGGCCCTACCGCCCGCCACACATCGAGCATTATAATGGCGAGGCAGACCCTTACGAGTTCGTGCAGGTCTACTCCACTGCTATCTCCGCGGCCGGGGGGGACGAGTCAGTACAGTGCAACGTCTTCCCCCTTTACCTCTCCGGCATCGCCCGCTCCTGGTTCTACAACCTGAAGGCCGGCTCCATCAAGTCTTTATCGCAGCTCAAGCGGGAGTTATGTGCCAACTTCCAGGGGAACTACGTGCGTCCCCTGGACTCCTCGCAGCTGTACACTGTCCGGCAGAGGACTGGGGAGACCATCAGAAGCTTCTTCAAGCGCTTTGCCCAGGTGAAGAGCAAAGTGGCCCACGTCCCCGACTCTACGGTCATCGAAGCCTGCAAAAGCGGCATCCTCCCGGGGGAGCTCCATCGGAGGCTCTCCCGGAGCTGCCCCTCTTCCGCCGACGAGCTCTTCAACGTGCTCGAAAAGTACGCTCGGGCGGAGGAAGACGATATCTGGAAGAAGACCCAGGGGGCTCCCGCCCCCGCCGACCGGGGGGCCAGGGATCCCCCCAAACGCTCCAGGCAAGGGGGGCGTAGCGAGCCACGGCCTCGGGACACCTTTGTCCTCGAGGGCGGAGGCGGCTCGCGCGACTCCCCGAGGACCAACCGCCCCTTCCCCAAACCGAAGGGCCATGGGGGAGGTGTCGCGCCCCGAGACTGGGACTACGACTACTCCTGTAGAGACCTAGCTCGCTGCAGCTAGTCCCATATATGCATAGCATACACATACCCTTGACGTCCCAGGATAAGTCAAGCACAGGAGTATATCACATTGCAACAGAGTAACTTACAAGATAGTTAAGCAGTGTGGCCTGCTGGCCTTGATATTACATAAGGAGATTACAATGCCTTCATGGCATACATGGTTTAGCAAAATAACATCTACACAGCAGAAGATAGGTGACCCACCCACAAAAGAGAAGTGGACAGCAGAACAACACACATCAGGGAAATGACGGGACTGACGCTCCTCCTTCTGGATCCAAAAAGTTCTCCACGCCTTCATCTTGATTGTTGATCGCTCCGTCTATTGATTTGTAGGTTGCAAGAGTGAGCACTTACGTACTCAGCAAGTCATAGGTAAGAGTAGATACATATAGTAGTGATGACATGAACCTAGACTAGTCAAGAATTATGGATGTTTATAAAATAATCTTTTTCTTTCATACCTCATCTCATGGCAGCACCTTTCATAAAGTAACATCATCATTCATGTTCACTAGATTATAGCACTACCACGACACGTCGACACACGACAGCCCACGGCAGCACTCCTTATCATGACAACACATGTCATTTGGGTAATCTTGATTAAACATATTTTATTTAGAAAATAGTACTTGTGTCACACCCCGTGGATTTAATCCACCGCAGCAGACTCCTATAAACCCGGGAGCTCGGAGTATTCGAATACGTTTTTAACTCTGCAGAGAGGTACCAATTTACCCGCAAGATATTCCACTTTCAAGCCCATCCTATCAAAATGATTAGACCCCTCCTCACAACCATGTGTGAGTGGCAAGGTGGAGATAACAAGAACTTTTGTTATGCTTTACTCACAATTCACCCCCGACCCTGTGGATCTCTCGCGAAACACAGTTGTGGCGGGCTATACCCCCACCCTACCTCATTTTCCCATTACTGGGTCAAATATCAGATCACCTTCAGTGATAGTGGGAGTCAGCCTCCAAGTCAATCATCACAACACATCTCATGCAGGGGTTTCATGTGCGATTCACATAAGTACTTGTTCAGGCCTGTCCCATACCAGGCTTGCGGTTAGCACGTTGTTCATGCCACTAGACGCACAACACAAGGTTCTAGTCCTTATATGCCAATGACCAGACCATCCACAACCCTGCACCTTCAGTGCCTGCATTCCTTTGCAGTCTAGCACCTCCAGTGCTACAGCCATCCATACCATTTTTCTGGTCACGGCTAGGGGTTTTATTTCATGAATATAAGTATATAGATACATATAATAGTTCATGGCTCAAAACTTGTTTATTTCACATTTCACAGATAACCAGTCTAGTACTGCCAATTCATAAATCAACCATTCTCAATCTTTCACATGCAATATTGCCTATATTCAAGGTTATGTTTTAGCAACATTTAAAATATAGGTTCAAGATGACCAAGGATATGACTTGCCTTCCGCGTCGTAGGAAACAGCAGTTGATGACGGGTCAACAGCGAAGTCCTCAAATTCAGCTTCTGAATCTGCTCGACGACAAACCAAACAATACACACAAATATTACTTATATATATTAAAATGATTTAAGATCTATATGCAGATATGCTTAACAAGGATAACTGAACGATACTGGAGATAATTGAGATTGTAAGCTGAACTGAGTTGAGATCTAGGGTTTCAAGGATTTGGCTAAGGATGGGTGTTAGATGCTCTTAGGATCTCAAGGTTACAATAAGAACATCAGTTTTTTGGCTGGTTTGATCAAGAACAGCGAATGTCAGCAGATCGACATTCGGATCAAGGCTCTGGCATAACTTCAAGGAAAACTAGAGAGCTTATCTCAAGTTATGACAGTAGAAGAAAATGTAGATCATAACTCTACAAATTCAGTGGACAAAGTGGCTTTCAAAATGCACAATTAGAAGTGGGTAAACAAGGCCAATGCCATTGGCTGGCATGCACTGAAATAGTGTCAAAAACTAGGGTTTAGCATAACATGCATTTCAAGGGCTCAAATCAAGTTGTGATAGAAGAAGAAAATGTTGATCACAACCTCAGGAATCTAAGGGACAAAGTTATGCCCAAAATGCACATCTGGAAGGAAGTGAAAAGGGCTAATGCCACTGACTGACATAGTCTGGCATTGATCTTGACATGGCCAGAAACTAGGGCTTGGCATAACTTTTGATCTAAAGCTCCAAATGATGCACCACTTTGTCTGGGAGGTAGGCAATGATAACAGGAACAAATCATTCAACAGGATTCAAAGCTGAAAATGGCTGGAAGGTGATGAAATTCAGTGATGAACAGAGATGAACTGGCTGCACTGGAGCAGTTCTGGACAAAAACTTGGCATGGCTATAACTTGAATTCTGGGCAGTTTCAGAGATCGAGCTAGAAGACAAATATGCTCAGGAAGTTGAGGCACACATGAAAGACAAAGTAGATGAAGCTGAAACGGCTAGGAATAGGTTTTCCGGTGATCGACGCTGGAGAAGAAACACTGCCATTTGGGGGTTTTTGTTTTAGGCCGAATGAACTCGATTCCAAGCTTGGAGAGTGAAAGAGAGATAAGAGGAATCTACCTGCACGATCAATTTGGCCGGAGGATGGCCGGAGAAGCCTGGCGACGATCGCCGGTTTCTGGAGAAGCTCAAAATTGGGAAAAGCTTCGGTTGAAGCTCAATCGGGAGATCTTGATGCATAGGCTTGCTGGAAATGAGTCACTAATCATTTTCTTCCACAGGATCGAGAGCTAAATCGAGGTAATTTGGCCTGCATTGCCGGAACAGGGCATTCTTCAAGTTTCAGCAAATTCCGGTGATCGCCGGCGATAGGAGGCAAGGAAATCCAATTAAGTGATACAGCACGATGAGAGAGACGAGGGAAACTCACAGATGCTGTCAATTTGGCAAGAGATGATGTGGAATGAGCTGTCACCGTGAGCCTCCTCGATGGCTCGCCGGAGAAGACGACTGCAGCGGTGAAATTTGGAAATTGGTTAAGTCCTGGTGATGTGTGGAGGAAACTGCTGAGCACAGGAGTGCTTATATAGGCTCGGCGAAGATGGCAAAGGGGAACAATGAAGAGATTGGTTGCTGTGACTTGACTGGTTGCGTGCAGGAGCATCAGCGGCGAAGACACAGCATTAACCGGTGATGCGACGGCGACAACGGCTCTGCAGTTGATCATCATGTCGGTTCATCGGGACATGGCAAGCTGGAGCAAGCGGTGGCGACAACATTGGCGCGGCAAGGCAACGTGGCAGTGAATTGCTGACAAAAGGCTGCTGGTCGCGCGCGGGAGCAGGCGCTGGTCGTCGACGTTGCAGTGGCGCTGCCACGACACGGTTGGAGCGAGGACACGTACACACAAGCATGCACGGTCACGAGTGCGGCGAAGCCTCACCGGCGACGAGCAACTACGGCGCACAAGCACAGCAACTCTGGTCGTGAGCACAGCAAACGGCCTGGTCGAATTTGGGCTTGATTGCAATTTCCAATTCTTGATTTGGACTGAACTGTAAATCTGGAGATTTGGAAGGTTTGATCTGATTTTGATTCTGCTGTTTTGGTATACTTAATTCCACAAATGATTTGGTACAGATTGAAGATAAAATTTGAGACATTTGGATGTCTTTTGATATGAACTGAAAACAGAGTAGATTAGGGTAAAATAAGTCTGAAACTTATTGATCTCGAATTCTGGGATTTAGGGTTTGATTTTGAGATACTCATAAAAGAAGAATTTGTATTGAAAAGCATTTGGGAGGTGTTCCCTGAATCAGATTTGAATTTGGAGATGATTTGCAACATTTTGCCTTTTCTGGCTTTTAGAAAATCTGGAAAAAGGACTGATCTGCGATACTTTTGGACTGGTTTGCGAAAAAGGTTCAGATGGTGAAATCTGGCTGCCAACTTTTTGGATTAAGGTATTGGCATACCCTTGATCATATTCCAAGAATAATCTGGTCTGAACTTGGCTAAGATTTTGATTAAATTTGAATTTCTGAAACTTAGGGTATTTAGGTAATAGCAGATATTCTGTTTTCGAAAACAGAAAAGAGTTGATAATTCTGGAAGTTAGGGATAGAATTGAATCTGGGTTCTGAAGGCTTTTAGATTTAGGATAACTGATAGATCTGGCAAGTCAGATCTTGACTTGGGGTCACAGGATAGATTTGGAGATTTTAGGCTAGAACAGAATAAAGCTGAGGCTGATTTGGTTGATCTAGAAGAGACATATGCATGCATGATTTTTAAGAAGGAACTTTTCACCCCAAAACTCAGGATGTTACAGGAGGACAGTCTTCGCGCGGCCAGGAAGGCCCCGCGGGGAGAAGGCGGGAAGGACCGTGGTGCAGCCTCCACAGGTCCAATACCCATGCTACCCGAGATTGTAGCCAGCTGCTGCAGCACTTTGCGGACTTCCTCGACCAGCGTGAGCAGGGGGGGGACTCCGGCCTCCTTGCTCCCTCGGCCAGCTGTTCCGGCCCTTCCCGCTCCCACGGGGGGTCAGCAAGCGCAGGAGGGGGAGCCTTCAGAAGCTCTCCCCTTTCAAAATTCGCAGCGGCGCATCAACGTCATCGTGGGAGGATCTGCCTCCGGGCGGGACTCTAAGCGCCAGCGTAAGGAGTACGCACGTGAAGTCAAGGTTGTGGGGGTGCTTCACACGTCCCCGCCACCAAAGTGGTCGGACGTCCCCCTCACCTTCACGGCAGAAGATGCGCGGGGGGTTTGCTTCCCCCACGACGACGCGCTCATTGTCTCCGCGACCATGTACAACTGCCATCTGGCCCGGATCCTGGTGGACGGCGGGAGCTCCGCCGATGTCTTATTCCTGAAGGCCTTCAAAGAAATGCAGGTGGATGAGAAGCTCCTGCAGCCTGCTGCCGGGCCCCTACAAGGCTTTGTCCCGGGGAAGGCGATCCACCCCGTGGGCAAGGTAGATCTTCCAATGACCTTCGGCACCCCGGAGAACTACCGGACCGAGCTGGTCCGCTTCGACGTGGTAGACCTCCCCTCCTCCTACAACGCGATCATGGGGAGGACGACAATCAACCGGCTGGGGGCTGCCACCCATCAAAATTATCTCTGCATGAAGATCCCCGGGCCGCACGGTGTGATCAATGTCCGGGGAGACCAAGACATGGCCCGTGCTCTATACGAGCGCGCTGCGGCTACGATCGGAAGTGTTAACCTCATAAAGACTCCCGGGGGGGAGGCTCCTCCCCCGGAACTAGATGCTGCTGCGCCACCGCCCGGGAGGCCCCTCCTCAAGCCGCGTCCGGAAGCAGGCCTCCGGAAGGTCCTGCTGTCCCCGGGCAATGAAGACAAAGCCGTCCGGATCGGGGCGGAGCTCCCCGAGGAGCACGCAGCTCAACTTGCGGCTTTTCTGCGCGAGAACTCCGATGTTTTTGCGTGGAAACTGTCAGACATGCGGGGCGTTGCCCGGGGGGTCATTGAGCACAAGCTTGCAGTAGCCCCCGGTCACCCCCCAGTCAAACAGAAGCTGCGGAAACTCTCCCTCGAGCGCCAAGAGGCAATCAAGGCGGAGATCACCCGGCTTCGAGAGGCGGGGTTCATTCGGGAGGTCCTGCACCCCGAATGGCTCGCGAACCCCGTCCTCGTCAAGAAATCAACCGGCAGGTGGCGGATGTGCGTGGACTTCACCGACCTTAATCGCGCCTGCCCCAAAGACAACTTCCCGCTCCCGCGGATTGATCAGCTCGTCGACTCCACTGCGGGGTGCGAACTCATGAGCTTCCTAGACGCCTACTCGGGGTACCATCAAGTCCGGATGGCGGAAGGGGACGAGGAAAAGACGAGTTTTATTACTCCCCTCGGAACCTTCTGTTACGTCCATATGCCCTTCGGGCTCAAGAACGCGGGGGCGACCTTCCAGCGCCTGATGACGCTGGTTTTCAAAGAGCAAGTCGGCCGCAACGTTGAAGTCTACGTAGACGATGCGGTTGTCAAGAGTCCCCGCGCAGCCTCCCACATCGACGACCTGGCTGAAACCTTCCGGAACCTCCGCGCATTCGGGCTCAGGCTGAACCCGGCGAAGTGCGCCTTCGGGGTGCGCGGGGGGAAGCTCCTAGGTTTCCTCGTGTCCCAGCGGGGCATTGAGGCAAATCCCGAGAAGATCCGGGCATTCCTAGACATGCCCCCGCCGCGCTCCATCAAGGATGTCCAACGGCTCTCTGGCCGCCTAGCCGCACTCAGCCGCTTTGTCTCCCGGTCGGGGGAGCGGGGCCTCCAGTTCTTCAAGATCCTCCGAGGGCTCGAGGGGTTCCGCTGGACCCCCGAGGCCCAGGAGGCGTTCGACGACCTCAAGAAGTACCTCACGAGCCCCCCAATGCTCGTGAGTCCGTCCCCGGAAGAGCCCTTGCTCCTCTACCTCGCCGCGACCCCCGTCGCCGTCAGCGCGGTCTTGGTGAAGGAGCAAGGGGGGCAGCAGCGTCCGGTGTACTACGTGAGTGAGGCCCTCCAAGGGGCCAAAACTCGGTACACGGAAATGGAGAAAATCTGCTACGCCCTCCTCATGGCGTCCCGGAAGCTTCGGCATTACTTCCTGGGGCACCCCATCACCGTCCCGTCGTCCCTCCCCCTTGGGGAGGTACTGCGGAACAAAGAAGCCACCGGGCGGATCGGGAAGTGGGGGGCTGAGCTCGCCCCCTTCTCCCTGTCCCTTACCGGCCGCACCGCCATCAAGTCGCAGGTTCTCGCCGACTTCGTCGCATAATGGACTCCCGCCTCTGGGTCCGGGGACGAAGATCTCCCTGTGCCGCCCCGACGCAGTGATCATTGGACCCTTATGTTCGATGGGTCGCTGTGTCTCGCCGGGGCTGGCGCGGGAGTAGTCCTCCGGAGCCCCGAGGGGAACGAACTCGAGTACGCCGCGCGGCTCGCGTTCCCCGCAACCAACAACATCGCCGAATACGAGGCTTTGCTCCTCGGGATGCGCCTTGCGCGCTCCCTGGGGATCCGGCGCCTCCTAGTCAAGGGAGATTCTCAGCTCGTAGTTTGCCAAATGGACAAGTCTTACCTGTGCCATGACGCAAACTTAAGTCTTTATTTGCAGGAATTACGAAAGATGGAGAGGCATTTCAACGGCCTCGAGGCCCGGCATATCCCACGTAGGGACAATGACCGGGCCGACGCCTTGGCCCGGGCGGCCAGCGCCCGGGAATCACTCCCCAAGGGGGCTTTCCTGGAGATCATCACGAAGCCCTCAGTGGCCTCCCCGGACACGGGCGACGAGCCTCATGTCCCGGAGGTCACCGAGATCACCCGGACTCCGTCTTGGATGGACCCCCTCATCTCCTTCATAAGGGGGGAGGGGGACCCTCCTAGTGAGACCGAGGCTAAACGTCTCCGGGCTAAAGCCCAGGCATATCTCCTCCTGGAGGGGAGGCTCTACAAGCGGGGGGCTTCCCCCCTCCTGCACTGCCTCCCCCGACAGGAGGGACTTCAGCTTCTCGAAGACATCCACGCGGGGAGCTGCGGTTCTCACCTAGCCCCGCGTGCCATCGCAGCCAAGGCCCTCCGACAGGGCTTCTACTGGCCCACGGTCATGCGCGACGCGTGAGACCTCGTCTCCGCGTGCGAGGCATGCCAGAAGATGGCCAAGGGCTCGAACCTCCCCCCTATAGCACTATAGACGATCCCCATCACTTGGCCCTTTGTGCACTGGGGGATGGACCTCCTAGGGCCCTTTCCCCCAGCGCCCGGAGGATACAAGTATGCGGTAGTCGCAGTCTACTATTTTACAAAGTGGGTTGAGGCGGAGCCTTTGGCCAGCATCACGTCCCGGGCCGTTCAGCGGTTTTTCTGGAAAAACGTCGTATGTCGTTTTGGTGTCCCCCGGGAAATCACCGTGGACAATGGGACCCAATTCGACTCGGCTTATTTTCGGGAATTTTGTGAAGGCCTGGGGCTCGTCATCCACTTCGCCTCTGTAGCCCATCCCCGGAGCAATGGGGCTGTCGAGAGGGTCAACGGCGTGATCCTACAGGGATTACGCCGGAGACTCGAGCAAACCGCTTCTAAGCGGGGTGCATGGGCAGAGGAGCTCCCTAGCATCCTCTGCTCCATGCGCACGACCCCGTCCTGGGCAAAGGGACGTACTCCCTTCTCCCTGGTCTACGGGGCGGAGGCAGTCCTCCCCCCGGAGATTGGCTTCCGGTCACTGCGGGTGGAGCTCCTGGAGGGAGCCAACCCCTCGGCATATCAGGCCAACGAGGCCAATCAGCGCCTGTAGATCGACCTCGTGGAGGAGGAACGCGACCGAGCGCTCCTCCGCCACGCCATCTACGAGCAAGAAATAGCGCGCGCGTACAATCAACGCGTGCGCGAGAGAGCTTTCCGCCTTGGGGACCTTGTCCTCAAGCGCGTGACGGACCCCCAGGCCCAGGGTAAGCTCTCCCCCAAGTGGGAGGGCCCCTACAGGATCTCCGCGGTCCTGGGCTCGGGGGCCTACAAGCTCTCCAACCTCCAAAAGCAGGAGCTGAAGCACACGTGGAACTTGCGTTTACTTCGCAAGTTCTATGTTTAGCCTTACGGGCATGTCCCCTCCCCCGGGGCGTTCACGCCGGAGGGGGAGGAGGGACGCTGTATTTTCCTCCCCTTTCACGGCTTCGCAGGGGGAGGCCCTGTACTTCATTTCATTAGCAATACATAGGTCTTGCTTTGCAAACTGTCTCACTGCAGGTCTCTCATTACCGCCCCTAGCGGCGATGCCCTCCCCGCGAGGATACCCTCTCCGCGAGGATGCCCTCCCCGCGAGGAAGTGGGCCAGCCCCAACAAGTCCCTACAACGGAGCCTGCACTCCCGTAGGGCGGCTTACGATAAGCCCTCGTGGACTGAGGGTGTAAGCGGCAACCCGGTCACAGTGGCCGCGGTAACGAGTCACTTTGGGAGACTAGTCCCCTGCCCAAACACTCAAGTCCCGTCTTCGGGCATTTCCTCCTCCGGGAGTCGACGTTATTCCCGGCTCCCCGTTTTCACGGCGACCGGAAGATCAGCCCCTTGCGGCTTGATTGGATCTATCTTCCTCCTCCGGGAGTCGACGTTATTCCCGGCTCCCCGTTTTCACGGCGACCGGACGATTGGTCCCCAGCGACCTTATTCCCGGCTCCCCGTTCTCACGGCGACCGGATGAATGCCTCTCGGAGACCCTATTCCCGGCTCCCCGTTCTCACGACGACCGGACGATTGTCTCTCGGAGAAGTCGGATTTCTCGGGCATTTCCTTCCCCGAAGACCCTATTCCCGGCTCCCCGTTTTTACGGCGACCGGACGAGTGTCTCCCAGGAAGCTCGCCTCTGGAAATCCCATCGGGTTCTCTTGGACATTCCTTCCGCTTAAGGCCTTATTCCCAGCTCCCCGTTCTCACGGCGACCGGATGATTATCTCCCGGAAGGTCTTCTCCTTGAAAACCTCGCTTTAAGATTTTCTAACTTAGAAAATTTCCTATGCTACAGGTAACTTCTATCCCGGGGGCCTTGTTACCCCCACAGCGCGCGGAGTTATCCTCCGGCCCACTGTGGGCGGGGGGGATAAGGAACCCCCGGGTGCCGACCGCACCGCCCACGAGGAAACTTAGCTCATCCCTGTTAAGATGAGTCGTCCAGACCATCCAAGAAGAAAAAATAAAAGAGGCGCAGTAAAAGGAAACAACAACACGGCGCTTTATTGATCAGCAAACCCGGAGGACATCTTCCCCCTCCGGTGGGCTTCGGAAACGATACAACCCGGGTTCTAACCCGGAGGATTCTCCAAGCCCTAAGCTCCTACGCCTAATACTCCTGGAGGCTCTCCGCTAGCTCCCGGGTCAAGTCCCGATACAACGCTCGTACGCGGCGCCGAGCGTCCCGGAGCACATTTCAGGCCAAAACTCGTATCCCGCCGGTGGAAGTATCCGGAGGGGAGGGATCATCCGGAGTCCCGGTCGTGGAGGGGACAATTCGGCACGATGATTATCAAAATTGTCCAAGTGCCACTCCGCACGCCACCTCAACCGGATCGGCTCCCGGACACTATCCTCGCCGCGATTCCCGGAGATAAGGCTTAGCAAAATTAAAGCCGCTTGGGCGTCCCCCGGGGAGCCCCTCCCGGACCTTCGCCCGGGAGCAACCTCCCGGGAACCCTGGTAACAGTAAGTTCAATTCAAAGACTTAGAAAAATTCTAACTTCATTGCATTAAAAATTTTTGTACAAGTGCCCGGGGCTTCTTCTAAGAAGCTACCGGAATCAAAAAATCCTAAAACAAAAAAGGGCCCTAGCTAAGACCCCGGGGGAGGCTCATACATGTTCATTGGCGTCCTCCCCCCGGGGGGCTTCCTCCGAGGCCGGGGCTGGGGCGTCTCCTGCCGGAGGCGCCGGAGCCGGGAACCACGCCCGGATGATCCGGTCGTAGAACCCTCCGGCGAGCTGCTCGACCTCCCGGCGCGAAGGCTCGAAGGAGTCCGGGAAGCTTCGGGGGATGCGGCCCCCGATCGCCCGGGCGCCGACCCCCTGGAACTCGACGAGCCCCGCAGCGGCCGCGACGACGGGGACCGCCCGACCCCTCGCCCGAACCTCGGCAGCCTCCGGGATGGCGGAGACCTGTGCGTTAAGGAAACGCACAGCCTCCGCGAGAGTCGCCGGCGGCACCTCTCTGCTCCCGGAGCCGAGGCTTACGCCAAGGCCCTCGAGGGCCGTCCGGACGGAGCGGCCCGCATCCGCCACCACCCGGACGCTTGAGCTCTCGAGCTCACGAAGCGTCTCCTCCCTCGCCTTGGCCTCCTCCCGGAGGCGGGCGTTGATGGCCTCGGAAATGTGAACCTGGGCCCGGACCCGGCTCAATTCCGCGAGCGCCTCGTCTCGTTCCCGGAGGGCCTCCTCGCGCTGCCCTACGGAGGCTGAGGCCCGGCCCTCTGTCTCCTTGAGCAGCCGGGCGACCCGCTGCTCAAGGCCCCAGGTAACAGCTGCCACCTACAAAACACATAAGTTAGAAAAATTTCAAAGTGCAGGGGATGAGCGAAGGTGTTATCGATGGGTTACCTGGGCCCCGAGGGACTGAAGCCCCTCGAAACGCTCATGGAGCGTCCCTCCCGCGACGAAGGCTTGCACCTTCCGGGTGTGCAGGCCCTCCGAGAAGCGGGCGACCTCCGCGAGCGGCGACGGGGCGTAGTTCGCCGAGTCGGACCCCGCCCCGCCCACGGTCGCCTCTTTCCCCCGCGCCTCGACGGGGCCCTTCGGGGGAGGAGGCGTTGCCTCCTTCCGGGACGGTGCCCGAGCACGCTTGCCCCCGGGGGTCTCGTCCCGGGGCTTCGCCGGTGTCGCCGCCAGCGTCGTCGATGGGCCGGGGGTCTTCTGAACCCAGGCCTTCTTGGGCTCCGAGCCCCCGGCCGCCTCCTTCCCCCGTTTATGCGACCCGGGGGTGGGGAGAGGCTTCCTTTCCGGCAGCTTTAACCCGAAGGCCGCCGCTACCAGGTTCTTGGGGGGGCCCTCGCCCACGGCGCGCACGACGCGCTCGTGTTCATCCGGGAAGTACCTCCCCAAGAGGTTCTCCGCCTTCTCCCGCGCCGCCGGCTACGGCCGGACTGCAAGAGGTAAAGAGTTAGTAAATTTCATTAAAATTTTGTAAGAGCAGTGCAGCGGGTTCCCGGAGCTTACGTCGCGTCATCGACTTCACCGGGGGCCGCTGCTCGGGGCCCATGCCGATCCCCCTCTTCCCGCCGGTGAAGGGGGAGATCCGGAGGAGGGCCATCTCCTCTGCCGCGTCCCGCATCGAGCGGGTCTTCTTGGAGAGGATCACCTTGCCGAGGAGCTCGTACTCCTCGTCCGTCCACACCGGCGGCTTCGGTGCGGACGACCGGCTGTAGGTGGGGGCCTCCGGGGCGTACACCACCGCGTCGTCTCGGACCCGGAGGTAGAACCACCTCTGGACCCAATCCCCCCAGTGGTCCCGGGAGGCCGCCGCCGGGTAGTCGATTACCCGGGCCGGCAACATCTGGACCATGACCGAACCGAAGGGGGACTTGGGGCCCCCCTTCACCAGGTTGGAGGTCCGCGCCGCCGGTTTGTAGAAGTACCGGAAGGCGCGAAGGTCGGGCTCCCGCCCGGTCGCTGTCTCGAAGAGCCAAATGAAGAGGCCCATCCGGACCAGCGCGTTCGGGGTGAGGTGGTTGAGAGCCACCGCATACTCCTTGAGAAACTCCCGGAGCATGGGATGCACAGGGAGCCGGAGCCCCGCCTCGATGAAGGCCTCGAAGGCCACGATCTCCCCAGGCCTGGGGCGGGGGGCTCCGTCCTTCTTCACTGGGACTCGGATGTCCCCGGCCGCGACGATGCCCCTCTCGGCCAAGGACTCGGCGTCCTCGGCCGTGAACTCGGACGCCCAGAGGAAATCCGAGGGGATTTCCTCCGGGGGCACCTCCGTGGTCTTCGCTCGACCCTTGGGTGCCATGAGGTTAGTTTTCTTTTTGGTGGCTAACTTTGCAGGAGGCTACTACTAGAAACCCCCGGACGCCTGCTACCGGAAAAGGCTACCGGAGAAAGCTACCGGAATAAGCTACTGGGAGAGGGCTACCAGGAGAGCAAAGATCGTTGGGGCTGAGGATTTCGAATGAGCTTCCGGGCCCCCCAAGGCCCTATTTATAGGGGCGGGCCGTGGTCTAGATGCACGCCACGTGGCACCTGCGGATCAATCTGGACCGTAGAAGTTCAAACCGTGCGCGGGAAACGAAGGGACGGGCGCAAGAATCGAGGCGCCGGTTCGAACGGCGCGCGCATTTATGGTGAAACGGCGCGACTTTAAGTGTGGGGCACAGAAACCGAAGCGTCGCAGCTCCGGTAGCTTGGCCCGGAGATCTTCCCGGTGACCTGAACCATACCCACCGGGGACTCGAGCATCGTCCCCGGCGGGCATGGGGGGCTGCTATCGGGGGAAATCTCCGCGAGACTAACTCCAGGTAAGATGTGTCACGATTACCCCGAGACGTGGCCTCCGGTGCCCTCCCGGGCGCCGCCATTTGCCCGGGGACGTGGCCTCCGGGGCCTCCCCGGGCGCCGCCTTTTGGTTCCCGGGACGTGGCCTCCAGTGCCCTCCCGGGCGCCGCCAGTTGCCCGGGGACGTGGCCTCCGGGGCCTCCCCGGGCGCCGCCTTTTGGCTCCCGGGACGTGGCCTCCGGTGCCGTCCCGGGCGCCGCCAGTAGCCCGGGGACGTGGCCTCCGGGGCCTACCCGGGCGCCGCCTTTGGGCTCCCGGGACGTGGCCTCCGGTGCCCTCCCGGGCGCCGTCACTCGCCCGGGGACGTGGCTTCCGGGGCCTCCACGGGCGCCGCCTTTCGGCTCCCGGGACGTGGCCTCCGGTGCCCTCCCGGGCGCCGCCATTTGCCCGGGGACGTGGCCTCCCGGGCCTCCCCGGGCGCCGCCTTTTGGCTCCCGGGACGTGGCCTCCGGTGCCCTCCCGGGCGCCGCCAGTAGCCCGGGGACGTGGCCTCCGGGGCCTACCCGGGCGCCGCCTTTGGGCTCCCGGGACGTGGCCTCCGGTGCCCTCCCGGGCGCCGCCACTCGCCCGGGGACGTGGCCTCCGGGGCCTCCCCGGGCGCCGCCTTTCGGCTCCCGGGACGTGGCCTCCGGTGCCCTCCCGGGCGCCGCCATTTGCCCGGGGACGTGGCCTCCGGGGCCGCCCCGGGCGCCGCCTTTCGGCTCCCGGGACGTGGCCTCCGGGACCTCCCGGGCGCCGCCATTTGCCCGGGGACGTGGCCTCCGGGGCCTCCCCGGGCGCCGCCTTTCGGCTCCCGGGACGTGGCCTCCGATGCCCTCCCGGGCGCCGCCATTTGCCCCGGGACGTGGCCTCCGGGGCCTCCCCGGGCGCCGCCTTTTGGCTCCAGGGACGTGGCCTCCAGTGCCCTCCCGGGCGCCGCCATTTGCCCGGGGACGTGGCCTCCGGGGCCTCCCCGGGCGCCGCCTTTTGGCTCCCGGGACGTGGTCTCCGGCGCCGTCCCGGGCCTCATCACCCTCCTAAAGGTAAAGTATTGAAATGTTTATCACGTGCAGGTCACGCGAGGAGCACCTCGGGAACTAGCGACCACCTGTCAAGCATCCAAGGCGTTTGACCGGGAGAAGGACGGTCCTGCCCTTCAATCCGACGGTGGCTTCCGGGGTAGTTTAGGTTTTCTGCTGCTTTTTGGGGGCTATAAATAGCCCTTGTACCCCTCTGTTGTAAAGGATCGGTTCATTTAATTGGAATAGCTAAACTCATAGGCGTGCTCCGGAAGCCTCTCCCCCGGAGAGAGCCTCCCCAGCTGACTCCGGTCGGGAGCGCGTCGACAGGACTAGGGCCCCCACCGGGACCCGAACCTGTATAAACCCGTGTGTCATTCTTTGTGCTTGTCCGGCGGGGGAGGACCAGTCATCCGGTCAACCCGCGCCGCGTAATCTTTGCTAGGATCACTCTCAAAACCTGCCGGGGTATTCGCAATACCACGACAGAACACTCCTGCGGAGCGCATGTACACGAGGACCCAATTTTTGATAATTGGTCTGCGAGTATATTATCCTTTCGCGGGATGTATTGGACTTTGAATGACTGAAGTGTTTTTCCAATTTGCTCACTTCCCCCATGTAATGAGCCATTGTCTCATCAGAGATACTGTACTCATTGTTTACCTAGTTTACGACTAGCTGTGAGTCTCCCCTCACCACTAGCCGACAGACTTTGAGGAATCTAGCTGCCCGGAGCCCTACAATAAGACCTTCATACTCTACTGCGCTGTTGATTGCAACAAAGTGTAATTGAATGACATACTTGAGTTGGTCGCCCTGAGGCGTGACTAAGACCACTCTAGCTCCTGATTGTTGAACACTGCGAGAGCTGTCAAAATACATTGTCCAGTGGTCGGTGCATTGTAAATCTTTAGATTCTTGCGCAGGAGGGTCGAGATTAGTCCATTCAACCACAAAATCTGCAAGAATTTGAGATTTAACTACTACGCGAGGGGTGAAATGGAGTCAAATGCTCCAAGTTCCACTGTCCACTTCGTGATACGATCAGATTTCTCTGGGCTTCAGATGATATCTCCCAATGGGAAGGACGAAGGCACAATAATCTTGTGTGCTTGAAAGTAATGTCGTAGCTTACGAGAAGCCATCAGAAGTGCGTAAAGTACCTTCTAGACCTCAAGGTAACGCTCCTTTGGACCATGAAGCACTTCACTTTACGTAATAGATTGGTTGTTGTACACCCTCTCTCTCTCTATGACCAGAACTACACTGACCGCTTAAGGGGTGGCCGCCAAGTAAAGGAGTAATGGCTCCCCTAAATTCGGAGAGAACAGTACTGGCAGGCTAGATAAATATGCTTTGACCTCTTGAAAGGCTTTTTTGGCCTCATCCGACCAGGCAAAACCATTGTTCTTGCGAAGAGCCTTAAAGAAAGGCAACCCTCGTTCTCCTAGTCGTGATATGAAACGGCTTAGAGCCACCATGCGACCTGTTAGGCTCTGGATGTCCTTCATGGTAGAAGGAGATCTCATTTGCTCAATGGCCCTGATTTTTTCAGGATTAACCTCAATGCCTCTCAAACAAACAAGGAAACCTAAAAGTTTGCCAGAAGAAACTTCGAAGGAGCACATTTCAAGGTTTAACTTTATTCCGTGGTTATTCAAGTTACAAAAGGTTTCAGCAAGATCGTCTAAGCGGCTAGATCTTTTTAAGCTCTTTACAACCAAGTCATCGACATAAGCCAATTTGATGTGATGATGGCAGTTTTCTCTTCATCTTCTTCTTCCATGCTAATTTGATGGTACCCTGAGTAAGCATCCAGGAAGCTCATCAGTTCGTAACCCGCTGTAGAATCGACCAACTAAACGATGCGAGGAAGCGGAAATCATCCTTCGGGCAGGCACTATTTAGGCTGGTGTAATCGACGCACATGTGCCACTTACCATTTGACTTTAGGACCATGACCGGGTTTGCAAGCCATTCAGGATGTTTGACCGCATGAATAAATCCTGACTTCTGGAGTTTGTCCAACTCCGAACGGATGGATTCTTGCCGATCAACAGTAAAGCGTCTGAGCTTTTGCTTTATTGGTTGCTATCCAGGCCGAATTGCTAGCCTGTGCTCAATTATTTCCCTTGGGACTCCAGGCATGTCGGATGGTTTCCATGCAAACACATCTGTGTTAGCCTGGAGTAAAGTAATGAGCTTGAGTTCCTATTTGTTGTCGAGGCCTGATCCAATCCGAATGGTTATGGATGGATCATCTGGGTACAATGGAACTAGCTTTAACTTCTCATCTGGTCGTGGGGCAACTTTGATCGTATCTAAGGTTGTGGTTGCAATCTTAACATCCCGAAGGGGAAGCTAATCCACCAACTCCAGAGATAGCCGATCACAAGTAAGCGCCGTGTTCTGGCTGCCTTAGACCGAAATAACGCCTTTGGGGCCCGACAACTTAGCGCATTGATAAGCATAATGCGTTGCGCCATGAACTTAGCAAGAGTTGGCCTGCCAAAAATAGCGTTATATGCCGAATCGCTATCAATTACATCAAAGGTAATCAATTCTGTTCGGAAGTTGTCTGGTTCTCCCAATGTTACTGGTAACATAATCTGTCCCATTGGCATCATTGAGGGACTAGGGATTATCCCATAAAATGGGTGAATTATGGGTTTAATCTTTGAACGAGGAATTTGCATCTCGTCCAGTGCCTTGACCAATAATAGGTTCAAGGAACTGCCCCCCGTCGATTAGAACTCTTTCAACCCGAACATTACTAATGATCGGGGTGATGACCAAAGGTAGTCTCAATGGTTGTGTGAGCTCGATGGGACAATCAGCGCGATCAAAGGTCAAAGGACTCTCCGACCTACGAGGATATTGAGTCTCTCCAAGAGGAGCCTCAACTTTATTTACCTCGCGGTAAAAAGTTTTGAATTGACGCTTAGAAGAAAAAGAAGTGGAACCACCAAAAATAATATTGACATGGTTTTGGGGTACCTGGTAAGACATTTCTTTGTCTCTGTCAGTGTCTCTAACCCCGCAGGCCTGATCCTTTTTTGGTATGGTCGTCATAGGTCCTATTCCTTGGTATAAGTCATCTAATTGCTTCAACCAATTGCGGCAATTCTTGAGATCATGTCCTAAAGAATTATGGAACAGGAACCACTTCTAGTTTCCCTACGAGTTAGTTTGTTTTCCCGAATGGTCGCTAGTGCGACCACCAGAAGGAGGTTTGCTTTTGAAAGGAGACTTGTTACCTTTCCCTGGTGGTGGTTTCTCAGCGACGGTGACATCTCGGTACTGTACAGTACGATTTTTCTTGGACTTCTTGGATTTCCCACCAGATGATGATTTAGGTTTCTTGCTAGAATAATCTTTTTTGTCATCCTTGAGACCTGGTTGAGGCGGCAAATTTCTCTTATCCACCATCCTGTTCCATTCCATGGCCTCAGCTGCGTGAGAATAGCGGTCAGCCATGTCGAAGAGATTGGCTATTGACTGGGGTGAATGGATAAGTAAATCTTTGGTGAACCTCCGATATCGCACAACATGTTTGAATGCCCTGATGATGGAGTTATCAGAGATGTTTGGAATGGTATTTCTCACTCCAACAAATCTCTTGACAAACTGTTGAAGAGTTTCTGTAGAGCTCTCGTGTAGATGATGGGGATCATCCTCCTTGCTAGGCTTCTAATAACAATTCTGGAAATTGTTGAGTATTGCATCACAGAACATTTCCCAATTGTAAATCGATCCCTCTGGTTGATTAAACAACCAGGTTCTTGACGGTCCTTCAAGAACCGTTGGCAAATAATTTGCCATGATGCGGTCATCTCCACCTGCAGCTTGAATGGCAGTAATGTAGATTTGAAGAAACTCGGATGGGTTCTCAGTTCCATCAAACTTTTTGATCTTTCCTGGTTTAAACTAATCCGGCCAGACCACAGCACGGAGGCTTGGTGAGAAAGCTTTACAACCAACATCAGAACTGCGGAGGAATCCGCAACTTTGGACATGGTCGCGGGCAACATTTCCTTGAAGAGAAGTACCTCGTGCACCCAGGTGAGAATGAACTGGTACGCGATCTCAATCATGGGAACTTCCAGCTCGCCTGGCCTTATCATGCCAAAGTGATCCTGATGGCAATCGATTATGCCTGCCATGACTAGAGTGAGAATGATCTCTCTCATGGGAGCGAATGGTAGAGTGGGACGATGTCATTGGAGTTGCATCAAATGCGACTTCATCGAGCATGTCAGCTAGGATCCTGGCAAAATTTGGCCTATCTGCATTCTCAACATCAAGAGGTGGGTTACGCAGGGTATCTGCGATAGCACGAATTCGATCTTGTGTTCTCCTCCTAGGCGCCGTAGGCGTTACCTTTTCCTCAACCCGCCGGAGGATAATCCAGGGCTAAAGAAGCTGTTTGGTCGAGCCTGCGACCATGCGGATGATGGGAGGTGCTAGGAGCGGCATCATAACGAGATTGTGCGAGGTGCAGGGCTTCCTTAGTAGCCCTGCGAATCTCATTTTCTCATTGCTCGCAATCCTAATCCTCCTTTTGTTTTCGTTACTGTTCCTCCTTTTGTCTGTGTTCCTGTTCCTCCCTAGCAATTCGCTGCTCAGGGGTTTCCTTTGATAAAGCAACAAATTCTCAGGGGAGCGAGGTCGCAGATGGAGAGAACATCCCTGTCTGTTTCGAATTAGATTCGAAATCAAAGAGAGACTGGAGGTTGTCTGGGTCAAACCTCCCAGGACTAAACTCTGGGTTACCATCATCCACATCCTATGAAGCGATGCGTTGTGGTACATATTCTGCCTCCAATGTGGCAGAACTCACATGAGGCATTGTTCTATCTCCTCTGTCTCTTGGTCGATGGACATGACCAAGGTCAAAGAAGATGCATCCTCAGGATGTTCCTCAAGAACACCTCGCGATCAACCTCTTCCAAGGGACAGGATCATCAGGTGAGGGAATCCGAATATGGGCATAGTCGTCGAGATCGAAATCATTCTCAGAATCATACGCCCCAGACATGACTTAGCAGAACTCCTGATAAAAGGAAACACCTTGAGAAAGGCCCCACGATGGGCGCCAGTTGTCGACGATTCGGACTTGGGATCCTTAGTCGATCTTACGTAGATTTGTCAGTCAAGTGTGAGACCTTTCAAGGTGTCCTCAGGTAAGTTAAGACAAGTATGAATCAAAGACGCGAGGAATTATACAGGTTTGGGCCCCCAATATGTTGAGTAACAACCCTACGTCCTGTTGTGATTTTACTAGGTGTAAAAAAGTTTATAGGGGAGAGAGATTGTCACAGGAGATAATCTCTCTTTATATTTATGTCTATAGACTACTAAATCTATCTATTCTTTTTCTCTTTCATGTATCGTACATTAGCCATCCTTTTATACTGAATGAGAGGATACCAATGTGAAGCAGTTTTGGACGGTTACCATAGTGCAGTTTGTGTAACTACACATATCTCTTTGCTGGTTAGCTTATGCAATTATAGATAACCACACATCTTAACTCCTTGATGGTTGTCTTCACACGTGGGAGAAGTTATCTTGATCATGCATAGCCAACGATCTTCTGATAGAGCATAGCTTGCGACCTCATGACTGCGCAAGTACTGCAATCAGACTAACTCTGTGCCCACGACATTCTGGTGTATAGGAATCTGTCCGTCTGCGACCAAAGTGGCTGCTAGGGCACAGTGTTATATATCACATCCGAAAATGTCTTGAACATGATATATTAAACAAATTACTAGCTCGGGTGATAATCCTCGTCAGAAACTTATGCCGGTTGTAATTTGTACCAGAAATTGTATCCACTAAAACTTATCGGCTCGCCGCTTGTGCTGTTGCCCTCCCTCGGAAAAGTAGTTTGTGAAAGCCCTGCAGATAGTTGAAATTGACACTTTAAGGACTGTAAATCTTGATGCAACACAGGTCCACATGAATATCATAAAACATGTTGACCTTTCGACTACATCTCGCGTAGCACCATACTCATACCCTTTCCTCTGCATTGAATTAAGGTAGAACACCTTGTTCCCTTTCGGAATAAGTGCCAGCAGAATCCAGTGGTAACTTCATGTTACGCGTAAAGAATTTATAATTTAATATAACTTTGGGATGTGCATATGGAGACACTAATCTATGGGTAAAGTACTGATGAAAACACTCACTTCTGGTTGTAGGGTACAAGTATGTAGTCCTTGTCGACTTGAGCAAGCAACCCTCTTTTGATGTAGTCGACAAAGAAGTCCATGTCACTCTTAACCATCACCTCGGCAACCAACAGGGGGTCCAAGAAACCGACAGGTTCCCATTTAGTTTTGGCATATCTGATCATGCAGTTGCATGGAATTAACCAATTAATAAATGACATATATCTACATATGCACAAACAGGTGTAGGATAGTAGATACTTACAACACCCAATACCATAGGATTGACATGTTGAGCGCGTCTTTGTTGAATAAATTGTGCAGGTCTTCGAAGGTCATCGGATAGGTCCCGACGTCCTGGTGGAACTTTGCCACGATGTACTTGACCATGAAGTGCGTCCGGCGCTGCGTCCTGGTCTCGTTTGTCTTTTGCATGTACCATCCATGCAGGATCTGGCATGCGAGACCCATGCTCCGAATTGTCGTATCGGGGGCCATGGGCATCCCCAGAATGAATGACATGGGAGACGGTGTGCTCTTCTCACTCTCCTTCATCGTGCTCTTCTTTGTTTTTTCCCTAGAAGCCAGCTTCTTGCTGCCTTGCCTCCTAGTCGGTGTCAGCGTCGTCGTAGGACCCGTCGGCTGCCTTGTCGGAGGAGGGGTTGGTTGGCTAGTAGGCAGAGTGTAGGTGTGCGTAGGGGTAAGAACCTACGTATATTAATGGTCTCTAACTCTGAGGGCTATTATTATAGTACGAAATTATGAAACTGGTGGATGAATTACCCCATCCAAGATGATGTCCTTCTTAGGCCATTGCACGAATGTGTGCATCGTAGCCTCGAGAGTGGTAATCTTGTTGTTCGGTAGCTTGTCCAATGGAAATCCCTTGGAATGTTTCAAGACAATGTCCACTGGACCCTGTTGCATCTAGGCTTTTATGCCTAACCCTAATTTTGATGATTAATGAAAATAAAGTGTTTCAGACTAACTGTGCTTTTGAGACTTTTTGATACAGAGCTCTGTTGAGAAGAAATGCAAAATGATCAAGATGAACCCGACGTAAAATAAAAAAGCACGAGTCGCAAACAACAAGTTCGAGACGCAAATCGCGGAATGCAAAGGACCTAAGGTAATATGAGTTTTTATTTTTTACCGATCTCGGCGTTTGGAGTTTGATCGGTTAAGGACTTTATTGCTTAGTTTTAACCGTACTATAAAGAGGGGTTGCAAGTCCTCTCTAAATCTCCAATATGAACTGAGAAATTACTAGGTCACTGCATTGCATTCATTTTGGTTGGATTTGGTTTTTGAAAGATTTGGCTTTTCAGTTGAGTTTTTGACAGTAAAAGAGTTTTTGCATTTTCTAGAAAGATCTAGGCAGATCTGTTTTTTTTTCTGTAGACAAAAATGTAGTCCTTTAAATTATCTTTCAAACGAGCTATTAAACTCTCAATTTGGATTTCTGAATTTAAATTTATGGCTGTTTTTGTTCATGTTGACTGTCAGTTTGCTATGCTGACTGTCAGTTTGAATGTCAGTCTGTGTTAACTGACAATTGTCAAGAGAGGTTGTTTTTTGAGCTGAAATTTTCTGAACTAAACTGACTGTCAGTATGACCATGCTGACTATCAGTTTGTATTTCGATCTCAAGCTTGTTTATTTGAGTTTCTCTTTGATCTGGTCGCTTTTGTGGTCGAACTGACTGTCAGTTTGTATTATCAGTTTCCATATACGACCAGAAACGGCTAGCAAAGTTTTATCCGTGATTTTTTTAAGCTGTTGCGTTTGGAACTGACTGTCAGTTCCTCATACTGACTGTCAGTTTGCACTGATTTATTTCCATTTTCGACCTCAAACGGCTAGCTGAGTTTTCTCCGAATTTTACTTTTTTCTGGTCGTGACCCAAACTGACTGCCAGTTATACAAACTGACTGTCAGTTTGCATTGCTGATTTTTAGCTTGAGCTCCAACGGTTCTTTTGAGTGGTGAGGCTATAAATAGAGGCCTTGAGCATTTGTTTTGTACAACAAGCAGTCCAGCATTCTTATACACTCTTGAACTTTAGTATTCTACACAAAATCTTGATCTTTTGATCAAGTCGAGTGTTTTTGACATCCACCGAGCATTTCAGTTCATAGCATTTGCATACTCATAGTTTCTCGGTGCGTGTTTCGAGGTCTAGAAGAGACCTTGCTGCTTATTACTCTTGGTGAACGCCCTCACCTAGACGGTTTGGTGGTGTGGCCATTGAACTCTCCTGTTCGGAGATGGTCGGAGAGGCTCGGTGTGTTTGTAAAAGGCATCAGTGCTCGCCTTTCCGGAGTGGACAAGGAGCAACCACTAGTGAGAAATATCTTTTGTGGATATTGAAGCAAGACTCAATTCACTTGAGTGCTTTAACAAGGATTAGGGGAGACCGGGCGTGTCTCCGAGACCTCGGAAAAAATCTTGTGTTCGTTCTCTCTATCTTTTCTTTTTAATATATTGAATTGCAATTTGGTTCTTCTCTTTGCAAAATTTGTTTTTATTTAAAGTTTTTAAAGCCTCCTATTGACACCCCTCTAGTTGGCATCCTTGATCCTACACGTGGTATCACTGCAAGGTCTCTCGATTAATTAGGCTTTACTGCCTAGAGAGAGGATGACGTCTAATGAGGGCTTTTCTCTTGGTCATACCGGACATGCGCCTATCTTTGATAGGACTAACTATCCCTACTAGAAAGTGCGCATGTCTGTATTTCTAGAGGCCATAGGGCTTGATGTATGGGACATCGTTAAACTTGGTTTTACTCCTCCAGATGATCCGGCAAGTCACTCCGATGACAACAGGAGAAAACAACATTTAAATGCCTGTGCAAAAATGCACTCTTTGCCGGTTTATCTTTAAATGAGTTCAACCGTGTGAGCAATCTTACGACCGCTCACAAGGTTTGGACTACCCTAGAATAAATATACGAGGGCACCACTAAAGTCAGAGGCAAAGTTGCTCATGGTAAGACAACGATATGAGACATTCAAAATGTCTTCAACCGAGTTCGTGGATTCCATGTTCACTCGGTTGAACAATATTGTGAATGAACTCAAGGGGCTCGGTGTTGTTTTTACTGACCTTGATATTATAAGAAAGATGCTCAGGGCGCTTCCAGAAAACTTTGACACTCTGGTCACGGTACTTACCAACTCTGACTTGTCGACCACAACACTGACGGATCTCTATGGGAACCTCATCACTCACGAAATGCACAAAAGGAGAAGAAGGAAGCAGCCGAACCCTCGGAGACAAAGAAGAAGGCGTTGGCTTTCAAAGCCGGTTCCAAGAACGATTCAAGCGATGGCTCCTCCGACGAAGATCTAGCTCTAATGGTAAAAAATACTCAAAAACTTCTTCGTAGGTTGCACAAGAAGGGTGTCAACATCGACACTCGACCAAAGGGGCCGAAGCAAACAAACTTCAAGGACATCATATGCTACGGATGTCACAAAAAGGGACATATAGCATCAAGATGTCCTAACAAGAACAAGACTTTGACTAACAAGAAGAAATTATTCAAGAAGAGAAATGAAGCAATAAAAGAAGCCTGCTTCGGAGAATGGATGTTCAGAGGTAAGAGCTCCGACTTCGACTCCAACGATGAAGGAGGTTGCTCCAAGAAGCTAGCCGGACTAGCTCTTGGAAACATTTCTACTAGTTCATCCCTTTGTCTTATGGCTAAGGGTGATGAAAAGGTACACTCTAACAAACCTTCATATGATGAATTAGTTGAAATGATTATTGAATTAAATGAAGTTTATGGAGCTACTAAAAAGAAGTATACAACGCTTAAAGAGGAACATTCTTCTTTACACACTCAATACTCAGAACTAAAAGATTCATATGAAAGCTTTCTTATCAAAGATATTACTGATGCTCCATCTAAAGTCGATGTATCCATTTCATGTGATTTAGATACTCCTTCTAGTAGTCAAGATTTACCATGTGCTTCAATCTTAAATGAGAATAATGAACTTAGGGCACAAGTTGAAAAACTTGGTAAAGGGTTAGAAAATTGCTACAAAGGTAAAGTATCCCTTGATCTCATTCTTAGCAAACATAAGTGTTCATTTAGAAAAGAACGTCTTGGATACTTTCCGAAGAAAGGGAAAAAACCAAGTACAAAAACTATTTTTGTAAAAGCATGCAACACATTCTATTTTAAATATCATGAAACTGGTCATTCGCATGAAGCATGTCCTCTAATGACTCCAAACTACTTTAATACTTGCTACATGCTTCAACGGTCGAAGAAAGGTTATGCTATAGCAAAGTTTGTTGGCGCACCCATGCTAAATAAAAAGAAGAAATCAATTTGGGTGCCCAAAGCTTTGATCGCTAACATTGAAGGACCCAAAAAGGTTTGGCTACCTAAAAAGACTTGATTCTTTTGTTCATGTAGGTGAACTACAAAACCGGTGGGAAGCATTGGGTGTTAGATAGCGTTTGCTCTGAACATATGACCGGCAACAAGAAATTGTTCACCTCAATAGAAGATAACTCAAGCGAAAATCAAAAGATCACCTTTGGTGACAATCATCAAGGAAATGTGGTAGGCTTGGGTAAAATTGCTATATCCAATGATCTCTCTATTTCAAATGTTTTATTGGTTGAATCTCTGAATTTTAATTTGCTTTCCGTTGTACAAATTTGTGATCATGGATTTCGTTGCACATTTTTTTCCCAAAGAAGTTTTAGTTGAAAGTTTAAAAGATAATTCCTTAATCTTTAAAGGCTTTCATTTTAGAAGTCTTTATCTAGTTGATTTTCAATCAAAAGATGCATCTCTTTCAACATGCCTTATCTCTCAAACCTCAAAGGGTTGGTTATGGCATAGGACACTCGCACATGTTGGAATGCATCAATTGAAAAGCTGTTGAAACGTGATTTGGTTGTTGTCTTAAAAGATGTGAATTTTGAAAAGGATAAACCCTGTAGCGCTTGTCAAGCTGGCAAGCAAGTAGCTACTTCACATCCAATTAAGCGTGTTCTTTCAACTTGCAAACCTTTGGAACTCTTGCATATGGATTTATTTGGACCTTTTGAGTTCCAAAGTATCGGGGGCAACAACTATGGTTTTGTGATTGTTGATGATTTTACTCGCTATACTTGGGTTTTCTTTATTTCTCAAAATCTGAAACCCCCGATGTTTTCAAAAGTTTTGCAAAATGTGTTCCGATTGAATTCGAACTTTTCATCAAGAAAATCCATAGTGATCATGGTGGAGAATTCGTGAATTCATCCTTATTTGATTTTTGTGACTCGCTCGGAATCAAACACAAATTTTCTACTTCCTACACTCCATAGCAAAATGGAGTTGTAGAAAGGAAAAATAGAACATTATTAGAAATGGCAAGAACAATGCTAAGTGAGTATGACACTCCTACTCGCTTTTGGGCTGAAGCCGTGCCTACTGCTTGCTATTCTATTAATCGGCTTTATTTGCATCCTCTTCTGAATTTAACTCCTTATGAACTTCTTATTGGGTGTAAGCCAAATATTTCTTATTTTCGAGTTTTTGGTTGCAAATGTTATATTCTTAAGAAAAGGAACTTTGGTGGTAAATTTCAGAGAAGAGTAGATGAAGACTTTCTAGTCAGATACTCTACCACCAGCAAAGCTTATCACGTTTTTAACAAAAATACAAGTTGCATTGAATAATCTTGTGATTTAGAATTTGATGAAACTAATGGCTCGCAAAAGGAGCATGTCCCTTGTGAAGTTTAAGGTGAAAATCTTCAAGAAGCCATGAAGAATATTACCATTGGAGACATCCAACCAAGAGAAGATGATCAAAAAGATGATGAGAACATTGACGATGATGATCAAAATGTATCATCACCTCAAATTGATCCTCCATAACCAAGTCAAGAAGAAGCAACACAAGATGAAGCACCAAGACAGCACCAGACCATCATCAAGGATCACCCTCTAGATCAAATATTGGGTCATGTCAGTAAGGGTGTTCAAACTCGATCTCGTATTGCTTCTTTTTGTGAACATCATTATTTTGTATCATCTTTAGAACCTAAACATGTAGATGAAGCACTAGATGATCCTGATTGGGTTAATGCCATGCATGATGAACATAATAATTTTTCTAGGAATAAAGTTTGGACTCTAATAGACAGACCCAAGGATCATAATGTAATTGGAACAACATGGGTTTTCAGAAATAAGGAAGATGAAAATGGTGTAGTAATTAGAAATAAAGCTCGTCTCGTTGCACAAGGTTTCACTCAAGTCGAAGGTTTAGACTTTGGCGAAACTTTTGCACCTGTAGCAAGACTTGATGCTATTAGTATTCTTCATGCTTATGCATCAAAATTTAATATTAAGTTATTTCAAATGGATGTTAAAAGTGCATTTTTAAATGGTGAGATATCTAAACTAGTATTTTTTGAACAACCTCCCGGTTTTGAAGATTCAAAATTTCCAAACCATGTATTTAAATTGTCTAAAGCTCTCTAAGGTCTAAAGAAAGCTCCTCGAGCTTGGTATAAACGACTTAGAGACTTTCTTTTATCAAAAAGTTTTAAAATTGGGAAGGTAGATACAACATTATTTACAAAGAAAATTCAAAAAGACTTGTTCATTTGTCAGATATATGATGATGATATTATCTTTGGATCTACTAATGAACATTTCTGTCATGAGTTTGGAGAAATGATGTCTAGGGAATTCGAGATGTCGATGATCGGTGAGCTAAGCTTCTTCCTTGGACTTCAAATCAAGAAACTGAAGAACGGTACGTTCGTGAGTCAAACGAAGTATGTGAAAGACTTGCTCAAGCGCTTTGGGATGGAGGACGCTAAGGCAATCAAAACCCCCATGGCGACAAATGGACATCTGGAATGGACAAAAGCGGCAAATCGGTCGATTCTAAACTCTATAGGTCTATGATTGGTAGCTTGTTGTATCTTACTGCATCTAGGCCTGATATCATGTTTAGTGTGTGCTTATGTGCTAAATTTCAATCAGATCCTAAGGAATGTCATTTGATTGCTATTAAGAGAATCCTTAGGTATTTAAAATGCTATCCCAACCTAGGTCTTTGGTATCCGAAAGATGCAAACTTTGAATTAATTGGATATTTGGATTCTGATTATGTTGGGTGCAAGATTGATCGAAAAAGTACATATGGTAGCTGTCAGCTTTTGGGGAGATCTTTAGTATCATGGTCATCTAGGAAACAAAATTCTGTAGCTCTCTCCACCACTGAAGCTGAATATGTGTCTGCAGGAAGTTGTTGTGCTCAATTATTATGGATGAAGCAGACATTTTTGGATTATGGAATTAAATTTGATAAAGTGCCACTCTTGTGTGATAATGAAAGTGCCATTAAAATTGCAAATAATCCTATTAAGCATTCTAGAACTAAGCATATTGAAATACGGCACCATTTTATGATATCATGTGGAAAAAGGAGATATTGATGTGAGCTATGTTAGAACAGACATGCAACTAGCAGATATTTTCACCAAACCCTTAGATGAAACCAGACTTTGCTTTCTGAGAGGTGAATTGAACATTATTGATATCTCAAATGCTAGTTGATGTGTTATTTCTGTTAAAATATATTATAATATATTTTTATTCCCTCTCTGGTCAAATTCTTCTTCTGGTCGAAATTGTCCAAACTGACAGTCATCATGACAAACTGACTGTCAGTTCCCTTGCTTAGGAGCCTGTTCTTAGCCTCTGGTCAAAGTCATTGACCATGCTGACAGTCAGTTTCACAAATTGACTGTCAGTTATGTGCATCACTTTTGGTCGTAGCTCCCAGTCAAAGTTGGTAACCTACACTGACTGTCAGTCTCATTGTCGTGTCTGCCACGACTGTGACATCACCTGTGAGGAGCCCAGCTCGGTGCAGCTGGTCCCTTAAACCACTTGACTTCCCAGGATGAGTCAATCACAGGGATACATTGAAGCAGCAAAATAATACAGTAGTCATAATTGTATGGCCATCAGGCCTTAGTACAAAACGAGGTACAGTGCCTTACAAGGCACAAGGGTCTAACAAAATAACACATCTAGTCGGCGGAAGCTAGGCCCAAAAGCAATCCACAGGAAACAGAGGTTGACAGCAGACAGCACCACATCAGGGCTCCGGAGGAAACTGCTCATCATCTCCTGGGTCCACAGCATCTTCAGGGCATCCTCCAAGGTCGTAGAACGCTCCATCTATCGAGGAGTTGTTGCAAGGGTGAGTACTTATGTACTCAGCAAGTCATAGGGGAGGTAGAGATATAGTTACAGTATAAATGACATGAGCCTATGCTATTGGGGAAAGAGTGAAAGGTTTTTCCCAAAATACATTTCTTTCTCAATTCTTACTCAACTTTTGATCATACCCATGGCAGTAAATAAATCATATTGATGGTGATACATATATCCCATATCCAAGGCGATATAACCTCATATCACATTATTTTTATTCAAGCCTTTCAATCTTATACTCATAACAGTATTTCGTATACTTTAGGGCATAAATCCACATGCCTCTTAGTTATCACATGTTTACTAGATTATGGTATTACCGCGACACGTCAACACATGACAGTCCACGGCAACGCCCCTTATCGTGACAACACATGCCACTCGGGTAATCTTGAACTAACAAATTTTAGTTTATAAAACAATACTTGTGTCACACCCCATGGATTTAATCCACCGCGGCATACTCCTAAAACTCGGGAGCACGAAGTATTCGAATACATTTTTGAACTCTGCAGAGACGTACCTCTTTTTAAATCCACTTTTTCACTCGACTTCCAAGTCGGGCCAACTCCATGCGACTTATACGCATGTGACAAGGCCGAGATCACACAACATTTTGCAATCTAGTATTAACAGTATCCCTACCCGGTAAATGGACAATACCGTCCCAAGTACCGTTGTGGGTCCTCCCCACTGCCTTACTTCCTAGCCTGGGTCTATGTTCCCGCAGGACACATAACCTCTTTTGATTACAGTCGCGCACGACTTAATCTGGCGTAGGGCGTCTTCCTTCTTTACACCTTATCCTCTCATAATTTTTCTGATCTCACATCACTCATGGACGAACTGCGTCCCACCAGTTTCCACGCGAGAAACCGGATCGACAAGCCATGCAGGGAACTGATAATACTAAGAAAGCTACTAGGTTGCGCCTGTCCCATACCAGGAAGTGGTTGGTACGTTTTTCATGCCACTAGACGCATAACACAAGGTTCTAGTCCTTACATGCCAGTGACCAGATCATACCACAAACCATGCACCTTCAGTGCCTACACCTTCAGTGCAGCCAAGCACCTCCAGTGCTACCACCATTCCATACCAAAATACTGGTCACGGCTAGGGGTTCTATTTCATGAATATAAATGTACATGTTTATACCTTTATTAGTTCATGGCTTGCTATCTTAACAAGTTCACATTCATCAAGTATTCAATCAATCACTGCCATAATATCATTGATCTCAACATATGCAATATTAATGAGATATCTACTCATGGAATAGCATAGCAATTCATAAAATATGCGTTTCAATATGATCAAAGTATGACTTGCCTTCCGCGTCGTAAGTATCAGTAGTTGATGATGGTTCAGCGACAAGATCTTCAGCCCCGGACTCTTGCTCTAAACAAGATCAAACAAGCAAACAGGCATTACAATTCATTCTATTCTTACTAATTCACTACATGCAAAGATGCAAGGAGAAAATACTCTGGGAAAACAAGGTTTGGAAGTGATTAGAGTTAAACTGTGGGGATCAGGGTTAAAATTAGTTGTCAAGGTTTACAAGGTTCCAAAATATCAGGGTAATATCAAGGTGGTGACTGGTTCGCCCAAAAACAGTGAACGTCTTTAGGTTGGCATTCGGTTCAAGGCATCGGCATAAGGTCGATGGGTGATAGAGGGCTCAACTCAAGTTGTTACAGTAGAGAAAAGTGTAGATCACAACATCAGGAGTCTAAGGGACAAAGTTATTTTCAAAGTGCATGGCTGGAAGTGGGTGAAAAGGCTCAATGCCACTGGCTGACATAGGCTGGCATAGGGTTGACACGGCCAGAAACTAGGGTTAGCCTTATCTTTTGACTCAGGGCTCCAAATGATGCACCACTTTGTCTGGTGGTTAGGCATTTGTAACAGGAACAAATGTCTCAACAGGACCTAGGGCAGGAGATGGCCGGAAAGTGATGAAAACCGGCGAAGAACACGGTGGCCGAGCTGTTCTCAACAGTTTCTGGACCAAACTTTGGCATGGCGATACCTCTTCATCTGGGCCGATCCAGGTGTCGAGCTAGAAGGCGAAAATACTCCTGGGGTCGAGGCACATCTACTAGACAAGGTGGTTGGGGTTGAAACGGCCGGGAACAAAATCCGGCGGCCGGAGCTAGGGAAGAAGACACAAAAATTGGGCATTTCTGTTCTAGGGCAAACGAACTCGAGCCCTTGCTTGAGGAGGGTCTCTGGGGCATACAAAGGCTATGTGTGAAGTTGAATTCACCTAACATTCAATAGATAAGCTAAATCAGCAGGCACAGTGAACATGCACGGTTGAATTTTGGGGTTTTTCACATTTTAGCAAAATTGATGATTCTAGTTGCTTAGATGTGTTCCACACAGTCCACTGATCAATATTGATCACAGGCTCGAGAGCTAAATCGGTTTAATTGGGGTTTAATTGCTCGCCGGAGTTGTCGGGGAAAAACAGCAATTCCCGGCGATGAGGTGCGATAGAACTCAATTGGCTGCTACTACACAGGTAAGTGGTTGAGAGTAACTCACTGGTAGCTTCAATTTGGAGTTCGGTGCAGTGGATTGGCCTGGCACCGTGAGCCTCTTCTCGAGCTCGCCGAAGAAGACGAAGACGACGGCGTGGTTAGGGATTTTGGGTGGTTCTGGTGTGAGTGTGTTTGAGCTGAGCTGGGGTGGCTTTTATAGGCACAGCAAGGGCTTGCAACGGTTGGAAATGCACGGGGAAGTGAAGCGGGCTGGAGGTGACAACACGGCTGCATCCCGGCGAAGTGACGCGCCCCAGCGGCCGTGCCGGCTTTAGCCTGCTGCTCTGGTGGAGGTGAAGGCGAAGTGATGCTTCCCCAAGGCATGCTTGCGACGTGGCGCAACTGTGCTGCCGTTGTCGGGCGCGCGTGCGGGAGAATGAAGGCGTTGCTGGCGGGCGAGGTGATTCCACGGTGGTGAACACGATGCGCACACGCGGCAGGGAAACAGTGGCGGAGGTGGCGACGCTGGAGATCGCCGGTGACGAAACCACAGCAGTGGCAACGGCGACGACCAACTCCGGCGCTCGTGGTCGTTTGAACGGCCTGGTCGTGCACAGTAGCCTGGTCGAACCAGGGACTGATTTGCGATGATTTTTGGTTTGGCTTTGGACTAAACTACAAATCTGGTCTTTGAGAGGTTTAATTTGAGATTTGATTTCATGGCTGAGTATAATATTTCTATTAATACCCATTTAGCTCAAATTTGGAGAAAGTTTGATAGGATTTGAGGGATTTCACCTATTTTCGAAAATAGGGTAAAATTAGGGTAAACTAAATCTGGATTTTGTCGATCTCGAATTCTGGTGATTGGAGAGAGATTTTGAAGTCTGATCAAACAGGAGATCTGTATCAAATAGCATTTGGGAGGTGTTCCCTGAAGAAATTCTGGGGTTGGAATTGATTCGTGGATTTTAGCCTTTTCAGGCTTCCAAGTAAACAGAAAAGGACTTATTCGCAGTAAAATTTGGACTAAACTGCGAAAAGTGTTTAGATGAATTAATCTGGCTCCCAACTTTTTGAAGTGAGTTGAGGATGAACCTAGGAACATATTCCAGGGGTTACTTGAGTCTGGATAAGGTTAAATCAAGATAACTTAATCATCTGGAAACTGGGGTACTTAGGGTAAATCTGAATTTTTCCTGTTTTCGAAAACAGAGAAAGGCTTAGGTACTGGGAGTTAGGGTCAGAATTTGATCTGGCTCCTGAAGACTTTTATCTTTAGGGTAACTGGTAGGTTAAATCTGGATGGTCAGATCTTGATCTGGATCTAGAGAATAGATTTGGAGATTTTTAGGGTTTGGGAGAGATTAGAGTTCAGCTGATCTGGCTACTACTACAGAGATACATGCATGCAGGGTTTTTATGCAAAACTTTTCACCCCCAAAACTAGGGTGTTACACTCATACACTGACTGTCAGTTTCAAAACTCAGTTCTGTGAACTGACTATCAGTGTGGTACATTGATTGTCAGTTCCAAGTTTCTGGTTTTTGAACTGACTGTCAGTATATCATACTGACTGTCAGTTGGGGGCCCCCGAACCCTAAAAACCTTGTTTCTCTTCCCCGTCGCTTCGCCTCCTCCTCGTCGCGCTGCCTTGTCTCGCCGACCTGTACCTCATCGCTCCTCGCCGCCGGTGTCTCTTCTCTCCACACTATCGCAGCACCGTGTCGCGCAGTCGTTGTACCGCTCCACCACCGTTTAGCCGGACCTAGCCGCCGTTTCACCGCGCCGTGCCACCACCGCGCCGTCGTGCAGCACCACTCTGTGCCTCGCCATGGTTCACCTCCTCGTCGTTGATTGAGCCCCTCCTCACCTGTTTTTGCTCTTCTCTCGCCGGCCGATCTTGTTTTGACCGTCGTCGTTGCTTCTTCGGCTTCCTCTATTCGGCCTCCTCTGATCAGGTCTCTGTTTTTCTCCTTGTTTTCATCACGTCTGATCAGCCATCTTCGTCTTGTCGCGTTGCCTGACAGAAGAACTGTGGGACCCTCATTTGAGGATTCCAATGGCAACCGCCCAGGTGGATTGCACACAGAAAGGTACGTCACAAGCTCACAACAACAGGATTCACTTTAATCAATAAGTCAAATAGATAGAATGAGTACAAGGTCACGAGGACCACTATTACTGTTGGGGGAAATCTCCACGCGGTCAAGTCCAGGTAAGTTCATGATTGCCCGGGGACAGTGGCCTCCGGTGCTTGCCCCGGGCGCCGCCATTTGCCCGGGGATAGTGGCCTCCGGTGCCTGCCCCGGGCGCCGCCATTCGCCCGGGGACAGTGGCCTCCGGTGCCTGCCCCGGGCGCCACCTTTTCGGCCCCCGGGACCTTGCCCCCCGGGCGAGTCCCAGGCGCCGCCATTCGCCCGGGGACAGTGGCCTCCGGTGCCTGCCCCGGGCGCCGCCTTTTCGGCTCCCGGGACCTTGCCCCCCGGGCGAGTCCCGGGCGCCGCCATTCGCCCGGGGACAGTGGCCTCTGGTGCCTGCCCCGGGCACCGCCTTTTAGGCTCCCGGGACCTTGCCCCCCGGGCGAGTCCCGGGTGCCGCCATTCGCCCGGGGACAGTGGCCTCCGGTGCCTGCCCCGGGCGCCGCCTTTTAGGCCCCCGGGACCTTGCCCCCCGGGCGGGTACCGGGCGCCGCCATTTGCCCGGGGACAGTGGCCTCCGGTGCCTGCCCCGGGCGCCGGCTTTTCGGCCCCCGGGACCGTGCCCCCCTGGCGGGTACCGGGCGCCGCCATTTGCCCGGGGACAGTGGCCTCCGTTGCCTGCCCCGGGCGCCGCCTTTTAGGCCCCCGGGACCGTGCCCCCCGGGCGGGTACCGGGCGCCGCCATTTGCCCGGGGACAGTGGCCTCCGGTGCCTGCCCCGGGCGCCGCCTTTTAGGCCCCCGGGACCGTGCCCCCCGGGCTGGTCCCGGGCGCCGCCATTTGCCTGGGGACAGCGGCCTCCGGTGCCTGCCCCGGGCGCCGCCTTTTAGGCTCCTGGGACCGTGCCTCCGGGGTATGTCCCGGGCGCCGCCTTTTAGGCTCCCGGGACCGTGCCTCCGGGGTATGTCTCGGGCGCCGCCTTTTGGCTCCCGGGACCTTGCCCCCCGGGCGAGTCCCGGGCGCCGCCATTCGCCGGGGACAATGGCCTCCGGTGCCTGCCCCGGGCACCGCCTTTTAGGCTCCCGGAACCGTGCCTCCGGGGTACGTCCCGGGCGCCGCCTTTTGGCTCCCAGGACCTTGCCCCCCGGGCGAGTCCCGGGCGCCGCCATTCGCCCGGGGACAGTGGCCCCCGGTGCCTGCCCCGGGCGCCGCCTTCAGGCTCCCGGGACCCTGCTCTCCGGAAGGGGTCCCGGACGTCATCGCCCTCCTAAAAGGTAAAATCCGTGTTTGTTCATCACGTGCAGGTCACGCGAGGGACGCCTCGGGAATCAGCGACCACCTGTCAACCATCCAAGATGTTTGACCGGAAGATGGACGGTCCTACCCTTCAATCCGACGGTGGCTTCCGGGGTAGTTTAGGCTTTTTGCTTCTTTTTGAGGCTATAAATAGCCCTTGTACCCCTCTGTTGTAAAGGATCAGCTCATTATTATTTGGAATAGCTACTCACAGACGTGCTCCGGAAGCCTCTCCCCCGGAGAGAGCCTCCCCAGCCGGCTCCAGTCGGGAGCGCGTCAACAGGACTAGGGCCCCCACCGGGACCCGAACCTGTATAAATCCACGTGTCAATTCTTGTGTTTGTCCGGCGGGGGAGGACCGGTCACCCGGTCAACCCGCGCTGCGTAATCTCCGCTAGGATCGTCTTCAAAACCTGCTGGGGTATTCTTAATACCACGACAGTTGGTGCCGTCCGTGGGGACTCGTGACAAGACGCCATGGCTCCCCCAAGAACAAGGGCTCGCACCCTTCCCGGTGACCCGGGTCTCCGAGACCCGGCGCCGTCCGCCCGGGACACTGCTGTCCCGGCGGTCCCTTCCGGAGGCGACCTGGCCCAGGTACCGCCTCCCTCCTTTCCTCTTAACTTAGGTGCTTCCACCTCCAGGTCGTTCTCGGTGGCCACGGGGACCTCGGCCGGGACAAGCGTCCCCCCGACGGCTTCCCCGGCTCCCCGGGACGCCCTGCTCGAAGTTCTCGTGGAAGGCCAGCTCCGCGCCCAGCGCTCTATGGACGAGCTCCTTAGCGTGTTGGCGCGGCCTCCGGCCCCCACGTTTGCGTCGCACCCATATCCGGGGAACATGCCCCCGTTTATGGGTTACCCGGCGGCCCCTCCGGCCTCGGGGGGGTTGTCCGGCCCGTATGATCCTGCCGGGGGGTTCCCTCCCCCTGCGGGATACACGTCCGGACCCTTCCCGGCACCCGGGCCCGTCCCGGTGCCGGGAGGTTATTTCATGCCAGGGCCCTTCGTGGCACCCGGGGGGTACCCCGTCCCCGGCCTGATCCCGGGGCCGGGAGCCCATTTCTTGCCGGGGGTTTACCCTGCACCGGGAGCCAGTCCCGCCCCCCGCGTTGCGTTTACCGCACCGGGGGCGGTCGACAGAGCAGCCCCCGTGCCGCAGCGGACGTCCCCTCGCATGGGATCCCCGGTTCCGGACGCCGCCACCGGGGCTCCCCCCTCGCCGGTTCCGGGTGTTACAGGGCCTGCCCCCTTCCCGGTTCCGGTCGTGGCCACTGGGGCCCCCTCCACTTCGATTCCAGGCGTCGCCGCGGGAGCCCCCTCCCCGGTTCCGGACGATACAGGGGCTTCCCCCTTTCCGGTCCCGGGGGTCGTCGCAGGGGGCTCGCCCCAACCGGCTCCGGAAGCTACAGCGCATGAGCTCCCTCCCTCGGCGGGACAGGTCCGTTTCGCCCCGGGGGAGGTTGAGCGAATGCGTTCACCAGAGCGCGGGGAAGAACTTCCCCCCGGCCGCGGGCGCGGGGAGCCTCGCTCTCGGACGAGCCGGGGGAAGAGACCCGCTGAAGAACCAACCTCTCCGGCGGAGAGCCCAGATGTCCGGGAACTCAGTCGCCATTCTGGCGGACCTCTCGGACCGCTTCCAGACTCAGACAACGAAGGTCCCGTGAAAGAGGACAGCGACCGGGGCTCTCCCCGGGAAGTGCAGGGGGACAACCAGCCCCTGTGCCGAAGACTTCGCAGCATCCGGTGGCCGCGGCCCTACCGCCCGCCACACATCGAGCATTATAACGGCGAGGCAGACCTTACCAGTTTGTGCAGGTCTACTCCACTGCTATCTCCGCGGCCGGGGGGGACGAGTCAGTACAGTGCAACGTCTTCCCCCTTTACCTCTCCGGCATCGCCCGCTCCTGGTTCTACAACCTGAAGGCCGGCTCCATCAAGTCTTTCTCGCAGCTCAAGCCGGAGTTCTGTGCCAACTTCCAGGGGAACTACGTGCGTCCCCTGGACTCCTCACAGCTGTATACTGTCCGGCAGAGGACTGGGGAGACCATCAGAAGCTTCTTCAAGCGCTTTGCCCGGGTGAAGAGCAAAGTGGCCCACATCCCCAACTCTACGGTCATCAAAGCCTGCAAAAGCGGCATCCTCCCAGGGGAGCTCCACCGAAGGCTCTCCCAGAGCTACCCCTCTTTCGCCGACGAGCTCTTCAACGTGCTCGAAAAGTATGCTCGGGCGGAGGAAGACGATATCTGGAAGAAGACCCAGGGGGCTCCCGCACCCGTCGACCGGGGGGCCAGGGATCCCCCCAAACGCCCCAGACAGGGGGGCATAACGAGCCACGGCCCCGCGACACTTTTGTCCTCGAGGGCGGAGGCGGCTCGCGCGACCCCCCGAGGGGCAACCGCCCCTTCCCTAAGCCGAAAGGCCATGGGGGAGGACAGTCTTCGCACGGCCGGGAAGGCCCCGCTGGGAGAAGGCGGGAAGGACCGTGGTGCAGCTTCCACGGGTCCAGTACCCACGCTACCCGAGATTGCGACCAACTACTGCAGCACTTCGCGGCATTCCTCGACCAGCGCGGGCAGGGGGGGGAGACTCCGGCTTTCCTGCTCCCTCGGCCAGCTGTTCCGGCCCTTCCCGCTCCCGCGGGGGGTGAGCAGGCACAGGAGGGGGAGCCTTCAGAAGCTCTCCCCTTCCAGACCTCTCAGTGCCGCATCAACGTCATCGTGGGAGGGTCTGCCTCCGGGCGGGACTCCAAGCGCCAGCGTAAGGAGTACGCGCGTGAAGTTAAGGTTGTGGGGGTGCTACACACGTCCCCGCCACCAAAGTGGTCGGACGTCCCCCTCACCTTCACGGCGGAAGACGCGCGAGGGGTTCGCTTCCCCCACGACGACGCGCTCATTGTCTCCGCGACAATCTACAACTGCCACCTGGCTCGCATCCTCGTGGATGGCGGGAGCTCCGCCGACATCCTATTCTTGAAGGCCTTCAAAGAAATGCAGGTGGATGAGAAGCTCCTGCAGCCCGCAGCCGGGCCCCTGCAAGGTTTTGTCCCGGGAAAGGCGATCCACCCCGTGGGCAAGGTAGATCTTCCCGTGACCTTCGGCGCCCCGGAGAACTACCGGACCGAGCTGGTCCGCTTCGACGTAGTGGACCTCCCCTCCCCCTACAACGTGATTATGGGGAGGACCACCATCAACCGGCTGGGGGCTGCCACCCATCAAAACTACCCCTGCATGAAGATCCCCGGGCCGCATGGCGTGATCAACGTCCGGGGAGACCAAGACATGGCCCGTGCTCTGAATGAGCGCGCAGCCGCCACGATCGGAAGCGTCAACATTATTGGGGCTCCCAGGGGGGAGGCCTCCCCCCTGGAACCAGACGTCGCGGCAGTACCCCCCGGGAGGCCCCCCCCCTCAAACCGCGTCCGGAAGGGGGCCTCCGGAAGGTCCTACTATCCCCGGGGCCAGCAGTGCCGCCAAGTACGAGGCTTTGCTCCTCAGGTCGCACCACGTGCGTTCCCCGGGGATCCGACGCCTCCAACTGAAGGGAGATTCTCAGCCCATATTTCACCAAAAGCACGGGCCTTACCTGTGCCGTAACGCAAATTCTAGTCTTTTATTTGCAGATGCAAAAGATGCAGAGGCACTTCGATGGCACCAAGGGGGTACCCCGTTCCTGGCCTATTCCCGGGGCCGGGAGCCCACTTCATGCCGGGGGTTTACCCGACGCCGGGAGCTAGTCCCGCCCCCCGCATTGTGTGTACCGCACCGGGGGCGGTCGACAGAGCAGCCCCCGTGCCGCAGTGAACTTCCCCCCGCATGGGCTCCCCGGTTCCGGACGTCGCCGCGGGGGCTCCCCCCTCGCCGGTCCCGGGTGTTACAGGGCCTGCTCCCTTCCCGGTTCCGGTCGAGGCCACTGGGGCCCCCTCCACTTCGATTCCGGTCTTCGCCACAGGGGCTTCCCCCTTTCCGGTCCCGGTCGTCGCTGCTTGAGGGCCTTTCGCCTTAGGGACCCTGTCCTCAAGCGCATTAGGCCCCCCAAGCCCAGGGTAGGCTCTCCCCCAAGTGGAAGGGCCCCTGCAAGATCTCTGCAGTCCTGGGCTCGGGGGCTTACAAGCTCTCCAACCTTTAAGAGCAGGAGCTGAAGCACACGTGGAACTTGCGTTTACTTCGCAAGTTCTATGTTTAGCCTTACGGGCATGTCCCCTCCCCCGGGGCGTTCACGCCGGAGGGGGAGGAGGGACGCTGTATTTTCCTCCCCTTTCGCGGCTTCGCAGGGGGAGGCCCTGTACATTTCATTAGCAATACATAGGTCTTGCTTTGCAAACTGTCTCATTGCAGGTATTTCTCATTACCGCCCCTAGCGGCGATGCCCTCCCCGTGAGGATGCCCTCCCCGCGAGGAAGTGGGCCAGCCCCAACAAGTCCCAACAACGGAGCCTGCACTCCCGTAGGGCGCCCTCCCCGCGAGGATGCCCTCCCCGTGAGGATGCCCTCCCCGCGAGGAAGTGGGCCAGCCCCAACAAGTCCCTACAACGGAGCCTGCACTCCCGTAGGGCGGCTTACGAACAGCCCTCGTGGACTGAGGGTGTAAGCGGCAACCCGGTCCCCAGCGGCCGCGGTAACGAGTCACTTTGGGAGACTAGTCCCCTACCCAAACACTCAAGACCCGTCTTCGGGCACTTCCTCCTCCGGGAGTAGACGCTCTCCTCAGCGGGACGTCTAATGGCTTTCTGGATTTTCTCCCTCCTCCGGGAGTGGACGCTCTCCCCAGCGGGACGTCCGAGGGATTTCTCAGGAGACCTTATTCCCGGCTCCCCGTTCTCACGGCGACCGGATGATTATCTTTAGGAGACCTTATTCCCGGCTCCCCGTTCTCACGGCGACCGGACGATTGCCTTACGAAGATATGGATTTCTCGGATATATTTTCCCCCGGACATTATTCCCGGTTCCCCGTTCTCACGGAGACCGGACGAAGCCTCCCGGGAAGCTCCCCTCCGGAGGTCTTATCGGCTTTTCACAAGCCCCTTCCGCGCCTTGTTCCCGGTTCCTCGTTCTGACGACGGCCGGATGAACCTCTCCTGGAAGGTCCCTCTCTCGGAAACCCCGTTTTTACAATTTTCTAACTTAGAAAAATATTTCTCCTACAGGTTATGTTCCCCCCGGGGACCCTGTTACCCCCACAGCGCGCGGAGGTCTCCTCCGGCCCGCTGTGGGCCGGGGGGGACAGGGGGCCCCCGGGTCACCCACGAGCAAACATAGCTCATTCTTTTGAAGATGAGCCCCACAGACCAGCCAAGAAGAAAAGACAAAGCAAGCAACAAAAGAAAGGCAGCTTTATTTATTGAGAGATCCGGAGGACATCTTCCCCCTCCGGTGGGTTTCGGAAATGATACAACCCGGGTCCTAACCCGGGGGATTTTCTACGAGCCTAAGGCCCCTACGCCTAAAGCTCCCGGAGGCGCTCCCTCAGCTCCCGGGCCAAGTCCCGGTACAGCGCCCGGACGCGACGCTGAGAGTCCCGAAGTACGTCTTCGGGCCAAAACTCGTACCCAGCCGGCGGAAGTATCCGGAGAGGAGGTATCATCTGGGCCTTCGGGCGCGGGGGAGTTAATTCAGCACGGCTGTTGTCAAAATTATCCAAGTGCCACTCCGGGCGCCACCTCAACCGGACAAGCTCCCGGGCAGTATCCCCGTCGCGCTCCCCGGAGACAAGGCTCAGCAAAATCAAAGCCGCTTGGGCGTCCCCCGGAGAGCCTCTCCCGGACCGTTGCCCGGGAATAACCCCCCCGGGTACCCTGGTAACATTTCATTGCAGACAGAAAAATTTCAAATATATTTCATTGCAAAATGTTTTTGTACAAGTGCCCGGGGCTTCTCCTAAGAAGCTACCGGAATCAAAATGTCTAACAAAAATAAAAAGGGGTCCTAGCTAAAGACCCGGGGGGAGGCTCATACTTTAGCATTGGGGTCCTCCCCCCGGGGAGTTTCCTCCGAGTCCGGGGCAGGGGCATCCGCGGCCGGAGGCGCCGGTGTCGGGAACCTCGTCCGGATGATCCGGTCGTAGAATCCCTCTGCCAGCAACTCCACCTCCCGGCGCGTTGGCTCGAAGGCCTCCGGGAAGCTCCGGGGGATGCGCCCCCCGATCGCCCGGGCGCCGACCCCCCCGGTAGTCAACGAGCCCCGCGGCGGCCGCGATGACGGGGATCGCCCGGCCCCGCGCCCGGACGTCCGCAGCCTCCGGGATGGCGGAGACTTGTGCGTTAAGAAAACGCACAGCCTCCGCGAGGGTCGCCGGGGGCACCTCCGGGCCGCTCCCGGAGCCCAGGCTAACGCCAAGGCTTTCCAAGGCCGAGCGGACGGAGCGGCCCGCGTCCGACAGCGCCCGGATGCTGGAGCTCTCGAGCTCCCGGAGCGCCTTCTCCCTCACCTTGGCCTCCTCTCGGAGGCGGCAGTAGGCGCCCTCCGAAAGGTGCACCTGGGCCCGGGCCCGGGACAGCTCATCAAGAGCTTCGTCCCGCTCACGGAGGGCCGCCTCCCGCTGCTCCACGCAAGCCGCGGCCCGGCTCTCCGCCTCCTTGAGCAGCCGGGTGACCCGCTGCTCAAGGCCCCAGGTAACAGTCGCTACCTACAAAATACATAAAGAGTTAGAAAAATCTTAAGTGTAGGAAAAAAGCCGAAGTATTAAGAGCTCGGGCTACCTGGGCTCCGAGGGACTCGATCCCCTCAAAACGCTCGTGTCGCGTTCCCCCCGCTACGAAGGCCTGCACCTTCCGGCTGTGCAGGCCCTCCGCGCAGCGGGCCACCTCCCCGGCGGGAAGCAGAGAGGTATCTTGCCCGGCGCCTCTGTTGTGGCCGGGAGAGGGCCCCCGGACCTCGGAGTCCGGGAGCACGGCCGTCGTCGCCGGCGTCTTCGTCGACGAAGTTTCCTCCGAGGACGATGAAGACGAGGATTGGGCGGGGATCTCCGCCCGGGGGGGGGATCATCGAGCCTTTCCCCGCCCCAGGCCGGAGGGCCCTCGGAGCCTCCTGCTCCGGGGGGACCTCGAAGACTGAGGGGCTCCCCCCCTCCTCCTCAACCGGCCAGAGGCACGGAGGCGCCGCCTCCGAAAACCTCACATCTAGCCTCTCCGGCGCCAATGCCACCGGGAGAGGCGAGAGGAGCGTCACTCGAACTGGCGACGGGGCGTAGTCCGCGGAATCGGACCCCGCCCCGCCGGTAACAACCTCCTTCCCCCGGGCCTCGACAGGGGCCTCCGGGGGCGGAGGCGTCGCCTCTGCCCGGGGCGCCGCCCGGGCATGTTCGGCTCCGGGAGCCGCGTCCCGGGCCCTCACCGGCGGGGGTCTTTTGGACCCGGGGCCTTTTGGGCTCCGAGCCCCCGGCCGCATCCTTCCCCCGCTTATGAGACCCGGGGGTGGGAAGGGGCTTCCTCTCCGGAAGCCTGAGCCCGTAGGCCTCGGCCACCAGGTTCCGGGGAGGCCCCTCCCCCACGAGGCGCACGATGCGCTCGTGTTCGTCGGCGAAGTACCTCCCCAGGAGGTGCTCCACCTTGTCCCTCGCCGCCGGGTACGGACGCACTGCAAGAGGTAAAAAGTTAGTCAATTTCTCATAAAAAACTGCAAGTACAAAAATGCAGGGGACTTACGCCGCGTCACCAGCTTGACAGGGGGCCGCTGCTCCGGGCCCATGCCGATCCCCCTTCCCCCACGTGAGAAGGGGGAATGCCGTAGGAGCGCCAGCTCCTCCGCGGCGTCCCGCATCGAGCGGGCCTTCTTCGCCAGCACCACCTTCCCGAGGAGCTCGAACTCCTCGTCCGTCCACACCGGCGGCTTCGGTGCGGATGACCGGCTGTAGGTGGGAGGCTCCGGGGCGTAGACCACCGCCTCGTCCCGGACCCGGAGGTAGAACCACCTCCGGAGCCAGTCCCCCCAGTGATCCAGGGAGGCCGCCGCTGGGTAGTCCGCCACCCGGGAGGGCAGCATTTGGACCATCACCGAGCTGAAGGGGGACTTCGGTCCTCCCTTCACCAGGTGGGAGCTCCGCGCTGCCGGTTCATAGAAGTACCGGAAGGCGCGGAGGGTGGGCTCCCGCCCGGTCGCTGTCTCGTAGAGCCATATAAAAAGGCCCATACGGACGAGCGCGTTCAGGGTGAGGTGGTTGAGAGCCACCCCGTACTCTTTGAGAAACTCCCGGAGCATCGGATGCACCGGGAGCCGGAGCCCCGCCTCGAGGAAGGCCTCGAAGGCCACGACCTCTCCGGGCCTGGGGCGGGGGGCTCCGTCCTTCTTCAGGGGGACCCGGATGTCCCCCTCTCCAACGACGCCCTTCTCGACCAGGGACTCCGCGTCCGAGACCGAGTACTCGGAGGCCCAGAGGAAATCCACGGGGATTTCCTCCGGGGGCACCTCCGTGGTCTTCACTCGTCCTTTGGGTGCCATTAGGTCAGTTCTTTCTTTTTTCGGTGGCTAACTTTTCAGGAGGTTGACTAAAGCTCCCGGACGCTCGCTACCGGAGGAAGCTACCGGAAATGCTACCGGGAGAGCGCTACCGGGAGAGCTGAAGCTGCAGTTGGAAAATTTGGAATGAGCTACCGGGGCCCCCTAAGGCCCTATTTATAGAGGCTGGCCGAGATCTAGATGCGCGCCACGTGGCCCCCTCGGAGCAATCTGGACCACTGAAATTCAAACCGTGCGCGGGAAACGAAGGGACGGGCTCATAAATCGAGACACCGGTTCGAACCGCGCGTGCATTTATTGCGAAAACGGCGCGGCCATAAAGCGCCCGGCACAGAAACCGAAGCGTCGCCGGGTTTTCGGTGATTTTCGTCCGGAGGTTTCGCGTGGAGATTTTCCCGGTATCGTAACCATTCCCTCCGGGGGCTCAAGCTTCGTCCCCGGAGGGCATGGGGGGCTGCTGTTGGGGGAAATCTCCACGCTGTCAAGTCCAGGTAAGTTCATGATTGCCCGGGGACAGTGGCCTCCGGTGCCTGCCCTGGGCGCCGCCATTTGCCCGGGGACAGTGGCCTCCGGCGCCACCCCCGGGCGCCACCATTCGCCCGGGGACAGTGGCCTCCGGTGCCTGCCCCGGGCGCCGCCTTTTTGGCCCCCGGGACCTTGCCCCCCGGGCGAGTCCCGGGCGCCGCCATTCGCCCGGGGACAGTGGCCTCCGGTGCCTGCCCTGGGCGCCGCCTTTTAGGCTCCCGGGACCTTGCCCCCCGGGCGAGTCCCGGGCGCCGCCATTCGCCTGGGGACAGTGGCCTCCGGTGCCTGCCCCGAGCGCCGCCTTTTAGTCTCCCGGGACCTTGGGACAGTGGCCTCCGGTGCCTGCCCCGGGCGCCGCCTTTTAGGCTCCCGGGACCGTGCCTCCGGGGTACGTCCCGGGCGCCGCCTTTTGGCTCCCGGGACCTTGCCCCCCGGGCGAGTCCCGGGCGCCGCCATTCGCCCGGGGACAGTGGCCCCCGGTGCCTGCCCCGGGCGCCGCCTGCAGGCTCCCGGGACCCTGCTCTCCGGAAGGGGTCCCGGACGTCATCGCCCTCCTAAAAGGTAAAATCCCTGTTTGTTCATCACGTGCAGGTCACGCGAGGGATGCCTCGGGAATCAGCGACCACCTGTCAAGCATCCAAGACGTTTGACCGGAAGAAGGACGGTCCTACCCTTCAATCCGACGGTGGCTTCCGGGGTAGTTTAGGCTTTTTGCTTCTTTTTGAGGCTATAAATAGACCTTGTACCCCTCTGTTGTAAAGGATCATCTCATTATTATTTGGAATACCTACTCACAGACGTGCTCCGGAAGCCTCTCCCTCGGAGAGAGCCTCCCCAGCCGGCTCCGGTCTGGAGCGCGTCAACAGGACTAGGGCCCCCACCGGGACCCGAACCTGTATAAATCCACGTGTCAATTCTTGTGTTTGTCCGGCGGGGGAGGACCGTTCACCCGGTCAACCCGCGCTGTGTAATCTCCGCTAGGATCGTCTTCAAAACCTGCCGGGGTATTCTTAATACCACGACAATTACATTATCATAAAGCCAAGAATGGCATTAATTAAAGTTGATACAAAGTAGAGGGTTTTTCATAAATCAAGAATCAAAAACAATAACACGAAAGTAGTAACAGAGGTCTTCATTTCCTTCTGCAGCGGTTCGGCTCGGGCCTTTACCACATCGAACTCAACTTGGCGCATGACCCTCCTAGAAGCTCAAATCGTTTGGACAGGTTCCTTCCTCTTCTCGGTCCTCAAGGCTAAAGGGATCGGGATCCTTGAATCTTTTCTTCTGAATTTGTTTGTAAAGGCAAGGGTGAGCATATTTTCCACAATGCTCAGCAAGTCCCGTTATGAGAATGCAGATACATAGATGAGGGGTTTTCAAGGAAAGGAGTCTTGGTTTTATATATATAGTAATAGAGTAGATTTTCACTCTCATTTTGAAGAAAAGACCTTTGTTTTCAAAAGCAGGGCTTTTAAAATCCTAAGCTAGATTTTCTGAAATGTTGTGTGTGGCGGCCTTTCATGAGTCACCACTTTACTCAAATTTTGTGAAAAACTTTCCAAAAGCTACTTGTGCTGCATCGACGTGAATAGAATCCACAGCGCACAGACTCCATGACCTGGGAGCTCAGAGTATCCGATACTTTTTAAACTTTGCAAAGGTGTACCACCTTAATCCACCAATCACTCAGCTTTCAAGTCAGGCCAACTCCATGCGACTTTTACGCATGTGACAAGGCTGAAGTGACACAACAGTTTACAGTCCTAGTATTAACTATTTCCCTGCCCGGTAAATAGACAGTTAAGTCTCAAGTACCGTTGTGGGTCCTCCCCACTGCCTTACTTCCTAGCCTGGGCCTATGTTCTCGCAAGACACATAGCCTCTCTTGATTACAGTCGCGATCTGGCATAGGGCGTCTTCCTTCTTTCCACCTTTTCCTCTCATGATTTTTCTGATCTCACATCACTCATGGCCCTCTGCGGCCCACCAGTTATCGCAAGAAACTGGACCGACAACCATTGCAGGGAAAAGCTAACACTAAAGAGAGCTACTAATTTGCGCCCGTCCCATAAACAGGCAGGTGGTTGGTACGTTTTTCATGCCGCATAGAAGCACAACACAAGGTTCTAGTCCTTATGAATCTCTAGTGAGGAGTCTTTCACATTCCCAGTGCGCACACAGCACCATCCAATCAAACCATCCTCACTATCGATTCCAATCACATTTTCTTTCACAAAAAGGGGTTTTGAACATGCTTCTCTCATATGTGACCATTCAACATTTATCATATAATCTTTAAGCATGGCATGGCCTAAGCATGATAATCTAGGGTAACAAGGGTGCAGGGATATTCAATGTCAAAAGGGGCTTTACGATCATTTAGGTCATATCTAGTCATCTTTATTGAAACATAATTCTTATTTGAATCTAAGGCATGCGTATACTTGAAAACAGTTAACATACTTCATTTCAAAATAGTAGGTGAGATATGATCAAGGGTTTGAGACTTGCCTTGCAATGTTGGGTCTAGTTACTTGGGTAATTCTTCGAAGATTTCTTCCGCTCCTTCAATGTCTGGTTCCACGGCGGATACAGATAATACACACATACACTACATAAGCATACAAAAGATAGTCTTTATGGGAAATGATACATAAAATATATCATGCATGCAGGGGAAAGGGTTTGGGCAAGGTCACTTGATACTGATCGACGAGATGGGCTCAAAAGGACTTGAATGTCGAAAGGCTGACATTCGGTCCACGGATTGACATAGCTATAAGTTGGTCTTAGTATGTTTTCTGGAAAAGTGGCAGTAGAGAAAGTTGTAGAAAACAACTCCAGGAATCTAATGGACAAGGTGGCATTTCAATTGCTCAAGTGTAACAGGTATAAACCATCTAATGCCACTGCTGGACATGCACTGACATAGTGCTGGACATGGCTGGGAACTAGGGCATGGCATAACTTTTGATCCAGGGCTTCAATTGATGAACCACTTTGTCTGGGGGTTAGGCCTTGTCAACAGGAACAAAACTCTCAATAGGCTTAAGGGCAGAAAGTGGCCGGAGGGTGGCCAAATCAAGCGAGTAAACACGGTGGTCTGAGTCACTGGACGGTGATCTTGGCATTGAAATAACTTCTGATCCAGGTCGATTCAGGGATCGAGCTAGTAGACAATTTTGCTCAGGGTACCGAGATCTATCTAAGGGACAAAGTGTGCGGGGCTAGATCGGCCGGGGAGAAATTCCGGCGACCGGCGCTGGAGAAGACGACACTGGAGATTGGGGGTTTTCTATTTAAAGACTTTGAGCTCGATTCTTTGCTCAGGGAGTGAGAGGGTGAGGTGTGAAGGCTACTGGTGGGGTTAAATCCACCGGAGGATGGCCGGAGAAGCTTGGCAGCGTGAGCCGGTTTGCTGGTGGCGCGCAATCTACGGGAAAGCTACAATCTCAGCTCAATTTCAAAATCCAAGTTCGTAGGCTCTCTCAAAGGGTTGCACTGAACATCTTTCACCACTGGCACGAGGTTTAATTCGGATCGAATCGAGCAGTATTAAAGAAACAGGGGATTTGGGATATTCCGGCGATCGCCGGCGTTAGGGTTCGCCGGGGGCCAATTAAACGCTATGATACGGAGAGGGGAACAAGAGGAACTCACTGGTAGTGTTAGATTGAAGAGAGGAGCTTCGGGCGAAGCTGGCATCGTGAGCTCCTGAGTTGGCTCGCCGGGGAAGAAACCGTTCACGGCGGCGCTGAGGAAGCTGCTACTCTCTGGTGCTATGGTTGAAGCAATGAAGCTACGGGGTGGTGCGAAGTGATTCTGGGCAAGGGAGGGAGCTTATATAGGCGATGCGCTGAGCTCGGGGGTTGAAGCATATCGGGCGGGATTTGTGGCTGACACCGGAGAAACGATCGAGACGACGTCGGGACGCGGCAAGGACTGAGCCAAGGAAGAAGAATCACACGAAATTGGGTTGGAGCAGGGCGACGAGATCATTGGCTTCGGCATGGCTGCAACGTGGCGTTGCTTTGTTGCTGTTGGAGCACGCGCGCGCGGGAGAATCACGGCAAGGCGCGCTAAGGTTGCTCCACGGTGGCGGCACGGTTGCGCACAGGTGGCTCTTCGTGGCGGTGACGGTGGCTGCGGGCGAGACTTCGTCGGCGGCGAGTCCTGCGGCGAGGCGAGGTGGCGAGGCTCTGGTCGTGCAACCTGGTCGAGGACGAAAATGGCACAAGGGCCTGGTTGTAATGCTTGGACTGAACTGCAAGGGATTTGGACTAATCTGCAAGGTTTTCTTTCGGGATCTTGGGCCTATTTGCAATTATGGAGATCTAAGGGGCTGATCTGAGTTCTGGTTTTGCAGGTGAGTGCTACTAATTCATTTGGACTCGTCCAGTAGGAAAAATGGTGAAATCCAACAAGATCTGGTGGTTTTGACAAAAATCGAAAACAGGGTAATTAGGGTAAACAGGGTAATTAGGGTTTGAAACTTTGGCGAGGCTGAAACTAGGGTTTCGGTTCAGTTTTTGGAATTCTTCCTGAAGAGAAAAATGTCTAGAATAGTGAATGGGAGATATTCACTGAATCAGATCAAAGTTTGGAGATGGTCTGAGACTTTTGGTCTTTTTGAGCTTCTGACAAATCTAAAAAGGACTAATCCGCAATGCTTTTGGACTAAAAAGCGAAAATGGTCTGAAAGGCGGAGTTTGGTTGCCAACTTTTTAAATTAAGGTGGTGGCGCACCTGAGATCATAATTCTGAGATAAAGATCAAAATGGGGTTGAGACATCCAAGAATCCAATGAACATATACTGGCTGACAAGCTAAAGAGATGGCAAAAATTGGGAAGTTACAAGAACGCGCCAAACTATCGTCGTTCATCGGGTCAGCCGACTGAGCCCCGCTCTTCACCTCCACCCGAGCGAGTCCCCGTGGATTATTCTCGGTGGCACGCGAGCCGCCTTCGCACCCTTCGCGCCGCAAACCCATATCTCTCATCGCGTCCCACTGGTCGCGACGCATACGACGTCCTCATTTGAGGATTCCAGTGGCAATCGCCCAGGTGGATTGCACTCAGAAAAGGCACATTGCAGCTCACAACAACAAGATGCATTATATAAAAATGCGAGTAATTAAAAACAAGTGCTGATCACAAGGACCAACATTACAATAACTTAGCGCCGAAATGACGCATTTAATTGTTAATACAAATTAAGGAGTTTTCGACACAAGGGTCGGCACAAAATAAAACAGCAACGATAAACAAAAGGACTTCTTCAGTCTTCTTTCTCTGCAGCGGCGGTATTGCATGGGCCTTCTCCACATCGAACTCCACCTTGGTGCATAACCCTTTAACCAGATGGGTCCTCAGTTTCTTCTTCTTGTTCCACATTGGGTTCAAGACCATAAGATTCAGGGTCGACGAATTCTTCCTCTAAATTTGTTTGTAAAAGCAAGGGTGAGCACATTGTCTACATGGTGCTCAACAAGTCCCAAGTAACAATGCATATATATAGATGATGGGGAGTTTCTCAATAAATAGCTCTTTGGTTTTGTACACACATATATATATAATAGATTTTCACATACTGCTTTGAAGAAAGGTCTTTATTTTTGAAAGCGAGGCTTTTAAAATCCTAAGCTAGATTTTCAGAAATGTTGTGTGTGGCGGTCTTTCATGAGTCACCACTTTACTCAGATTTTGTGAAAAACTTCCAAAAGCTACTTGTGTTGCATCGACGTGAATAGAATTCACAGCGCGCAGACTCCATGACCTGGGAGCTCAGAGTATCCGATACTTTTTAAACTTTGCAAAGGTGTACCACCTTAATCCACCAATCATCCGGCTTTCAAGTCGGATCAGCTTCATGCGACTTTTACGCATGTGACAAGGCCGAGATGACACAACAATTTACAGTCCTAGCATTAACTTATTTCCTTGCCCGGTAAATAGACAGTTAAGTCTCAAGTACCGTTGTGGGTCCTCCCCACTGCCTTACTTCCTAGCCTGGGCCTATGTTCTCGCAAGACACATAGCCTCTCTTGATTACAGTCGCGCACGACTTAATCTGGCATAGGGCGTCTTCCTTCTTTCCACCTTTTCCTCTCATGATTTTTCTGAACTCACATCACTCATGGCCTTCTGCGGCCCACCAGTTCTCGCAAGAAACTGGACCAACAACCATTGCAGGGAAAAGCTAACACTAAAGAAAGCTACTAAGTTGCGCCCGTCCCATAAATAGGCAGGTGGTTGGTACGTTTTTCATGCCGCATAGAAGCACAACACAAGGTTCTAGTCCTTATGAATCTTTAGTGAGGAGTCTTTCACATTCCCAGTGCGCACACAGCACCATCCAATCAAACCATCCTCACTATCGATTCCAATCACATTTTCTTTCACAAAAAGGGGTTTTGAACATGCTTTTCTCATATGTGACCATTCAACATTTATCATATAGTCTTTAAGCATGGCATGGCCTAAGCATGATAATCTAGGGTAACAGGGGTGCAGGGATATTCAATGTCAAAAGGGGATTTACAATCATTTAGGTCATATCTAGTCATCTTATTGAAACATAATTCTTATTTGAATCTAAGGCATGCATACACTTGAAAACAGTTAAAACATACTTCATTTCAAAATAGTAGGCGAGACATGATCAAGGGTTTGAGACTTGCCTTGCAGTGACGGGTCTAGCTGTTCGAATGAATCTTCAGGGATCTCCTCTGCTCCTTCAACGTCTGGTTCCACGACGGGTACAAACAACACATACACACTATATAAGCACACAAGCACTAGAAAATATTACGTAAATACATCATGCATGCAGGGGAATTGGTTTAGACAAGGTCACTTGACATTGGTTGAAGAGATGGGTTCAAAGGGCTTGAATGTCGAAGGGCTGACATTCGACTCATGGCTTGACATTGCCCTAAATCGGTTCTAGGTTTGTTTTCTGGAGATGTGATAGTAGGGAATGTTGTAGAACATGGCTCAAAAGGCTTAGTGGACAAAGTGGCATTTCAATTGCTCAAAAGGAACAAGTCTAAATCATCCAATGCCACAGGTGGATATGCACTGACATAGTGTTAGACATGGCCAGAAACTAGGGCATTGCATAACTTTTGACTCAGAGCTCCAAATGATGCACAACTTTGTTTGGGGTTTAGGCATTGATAACAGCTACAAAACTCTCAACAGGCTCAAGGGCTGAAAGTGTCCGGAGGGTGGCCAATTCCGGTGAGCAAACACGGTGGCCTGGACATGAACTGAGCCACTGGACAGCAACCTTGGCATGGCTATAACTTTTGATTCAGGTCGATTCAGAGGTCGGGTTAGTAGACAAAATTGCTCAGGGGGTTGAGATCTATCTAAATGACAAGGTGAGCGAGGCTAGATCGGCCGGGGATAAATTCCGGCGACCGGCGCTGGAGAAGACAACCTCCAGATTGGGCGTTTCTGTTCCAAAGGGTTTGAGCTCGATTCCTTGCTCAGGGAGTGAGAGGGTGAGGTGAGGGATATATTTGCGGGGTTGAATCGGCCGGAGAGTGGCCGAAGAAGCTTGGCGACGAGGACCAGCTCACCGGTGGCGCGCAAACTTCAGAAAAGCCATGATTGATGCTCAAATTTGAAATCTAAGCTTACAGGCTTGCTCAAATGGGTGCACTGGTCAATTCCTATCACTGGCACGAAGGCTAATTCGGGCTAAATCGCTAGGCATTGCGGGAACAGGGGTTTTTAAGTTTTTCGGTGATTGCCGGCGTTGAGGTGCGCCGGGGACCAATTGATGGCTATGAAACGGAGAGAGAGGTGTAGGGAGCTTACTGGTGGCGTTGGTTTGGAGGAAGAAGCTTCGGGCGAAGCTGGCGCCGTGAGCTTCAGGAACTGCTCGCCGGAGAAGATGAACTTCGCGGCGGCGCTGAGGACTCGGTTGCTCTCGGGTGCTAAGGCTAAGGCAAGGAAGCTGTGGGGTGGTGCGAGGCAATGCTGGGCAAGGGAGGGGGTTTATATAGCCGCGGGTAAGGCTCTCGGGAGCAGCAGCAATCACCGGGGAGATCCTCTTCTGACGCCGGGAAGGTCATCGATGCACTTCGGGACGCGGCGGGGCTCTGCCAGAGGCGGTGAATCGCGGGGAGCAGGATTCGGTCAGGGTGGTGGCGATGATCTACGGGATGGTGGCCATGTGGCATAAAGTTCCTGGCAGCAGCAGCAGCAGCAGCAGCAGCACGCGCGCGCGCGGGGAAGAAGGTGGCACGGTGGGGCTTGAGCGCTCCACGGTGGCGGTACAGCTGCGCATGGCTGGTGGCTACGTGGCCGTGAGGTGGCAGCGCGAGGGGCTTCGCCGGCGGCGAGTTCAACGGCGCGGCAATTTGGCGGTTGCTGGTTGAAAACTTCACAGGGACCTGGTTGTGAACTTTGGACCTATTTGCAACGATTTGGACTGATCTGTGAAGGTTTTGGCTCGGGAGTTTGGACCTAATTGCAATTCTGAAGATCTGAAGGGCTGATTTGAATTCTGATTTTGCAGATGAGTGCTACTAAACGTCTTGGACTCATCTAGCAGGAAAAATGATGAAATCCGATAACATCTGGTGTTTTTGACAAAAATCGAAAACAGGGTAATTAGGGTAATTAGGGTTTGAACTTTTGTCGAGGCTGAAACTAGGGTTTTGGTCGAGATTCTGGGATTCTTCCAGAAGGGAAAAATGTTCAGAAAAATGAAAGAAAGGTTATCACTTGATCAGATCTGGATTTTGAGGTGATCTGGGACTTTTAGCCTTTTTGGGTTTTCTGAAATTTCTGAAAAGGACTAAATTGAAACACCTTTGGACTGAAATGTGAAAACGATCTGGTCAATGAAGTTTAGCAGCCAACTTTTTAGGTTAAGGTATTGGCATACCTAAGATCAAGATAGGGTTAAAATATCAGGGTTTCCAAAGAAGTTATGCTGATTCGCAAGCAGAAAAGATAATCAAAAACTGGGGTGTTACAGACTCGGCCCCCGGCGCCATCCCAGGTGCCGTCATTTGCCCGAGGATGTGGCCTCCGGGGCCTCCCCGGGCGCCGCCTTTTTTGGCCCCCGGGACTTGGCCTCCAGCGCATGTCCCGGGCCTCATCGTCCTCCCCCAGGTAAAGTCTCGAGTTGTTTGTCACGTGCAGGTCACGCGAGGAGCGCCTCGGGAATCAGCGACCACCTGTCAAGCATCCAAGACGTTTGACCGGGAGAAGGATGTTCCTACCCCTTGATCCGACGGTGGCTTCCGGGGTAGTTTAGGTTTTTTGCTTCTTTTTGGGGCTATAAATAGCCCTTGTACCCCTCAGTTGTAAGCAGGTGATTCATTTGTTGGAATAGCTAAAAAACTAACATGTGTGCTCCGGAAGCCTCTCCCCCGGAGAAAGCCTCCCCAGCCGACCCCGGTCGGGAGCACGCCGACAGGACTCGGGCCCCCACCGGGACCCGATCCTGTATAAATCCTCGTGTCATTTCTTGTGTTTGTCCGGCCGGGAAGGACCGGTCATCCGGTCAGCCCACGCCGCATAATCTTCGCTAGGATCGTTCACAAAACCTGCCGGGGTATTCGCAATACGACGACACGCATGAAAGTTGCCGGGGCGTTGCAGAGACCAAACGGCATGACCAGCCATTCGGACAGACCTTGTCGTGTTTTGAAAGCGGTTTTCCACGTATCCTCCTCTCGAATGCTGACTTGATGATAACCTGACTTAAGATCCAATTTAGAGAAGACAACAGCATGCTTCAATTGGTCTAGCAGGCCGTCAATACGAGGAAGGGGGTACTGGTTCTTGATGGTGATCTTGTTTAGTGCTCGGTAGTCAATGCACATACGCCAAGTCCCATCTTTCTTTGGCACTAACACCACAGGAGATCCACAAGGTGAACTACTCGGTTGAATGACACCATTGTTCAGCAACTCACCAAGTTGTCTCTTGATCTCTTCATTCTCCAATACTGAGTTGCGATACATACTCAGATTGGGCAGTGTCGCATCGGACACAAGCTGAATTTCGTGCTCGACTGGACGTTTCGGTGGATGACCCTGGGTAGTCTCGAACAGATCACTGTATTTCTCCAGCAGTCCCGACAAACGACCCGAATCCTCTCGGCACGCCAACGACAATGCTAGTTGAGTATCCTTACCTTGACCAATGGGTCGAATCATGACAAGCACATACTTGTGACATGCATTAACAATTCGTTTGGCTTGATTTGTGGTAATCAATTTCGAAGCGTTGACGTGGATGTCTGTACTGATCACGAACTTAACTCCGTCTTTGGTGAGATCGTAGTCTTGCGCTCGTCGATGGAAGTGAGCGTCTCGATCATACAGATACGGACTCCCAAAGATCACCTGACAGATATCGATAGGGACAACATCGCATTGCACCTCATCGATATATCGTGCAGCGATCGCAAACTTCAACACACACTGACTCGTAATCTGTTGGTTCACGTCGGATGTAAACCAACCCAGCGGATATGGTCGCGGGTGTGTGGTTGTCTTCAAACCAAGTCGCCGAACCAGCCCAGCGGAGACCAGATTCTTCTGAATTCCTGGATCTAATATTGCTGCGACCACTTCGTGCTTCACCTGGATATTGATGGTAAACAAATCCTCCGTTGGGTGATGGTCGTTCGGTGGATCAGAACCCTTCTCCTTCGGCATTGCCATCAGAGACAAGGTCGTATCCGCCTCATTAACCGAATTCACTCGGACGACTTCTTCGTCGAGTGAAGTCGCAGTAGCCGTGGCTGTTCTTTCCCCTGGTCCGTTTTTCTTTGGTCGAAGTTCAGGATAAAGCTTGTAGCATTTGTCCTTGATATGTCCCGCGACTTGACAATGTTCGCAAAAGGCACTCGTGCCCGATTTTGAAGTGTTCTTCTTCGGACTCGACTTTTTCTTTGTCAAGGTCGCACTTTCCTTCGTGCTTTTGTCACTGCGGGATTTGTTCTTCTTCTCGATCGCCATAGCAGTTGTGCTCGCAGTCGCAATATCTTGGATGCCGAACAGACTTAGCTCAGTACTGATCGATTTCTGAAGTCCAGATGTGTATTTCCGAAATACCTGAAGGTCGGCTAGTGAGATGCCAATGACCATTGCTTGTCGCCGAAACTCTGTCGTATAGTCTTGGACTGTCTGGTCGCGCCGTTGGTACAATCTGTGCCAACGCTCCCATCTCTCCTCAAGGTAACCCATCGGATAGAATTCTTGTCGCAGAAGTCGTTTGAATTGACCCCATGCAAGGTCGTCAGCTTCACCACTGGCGACAAGAGCCTTCCACCATGTCTTGGCGTGGTCCTTTATCATCAAAGGTGCAAATTTGACCTTTTGAGCGCTACTGAACCCTTTAAGGTCAAAGTAGGTCTCAAGCTGGTCGATCCAAGAATCCAGCTTCTCGGCATCGATCACCCCATCATATATGGGTATATCAATCTTAGCGTCGACCTTAAAAGATCTGACAGCTAAGGTGGTGTTGGCAAGGTCGTCGGTCTTGTGGTTGCCTTCGTCTTCATCTTGGTTTGCCCTGCGCAAGTCTTCACCAGTCTTCTCACCCATAACCTTCCCTACTTCAGGAGGTACAATCATGGCCTGCTGCTTAATCCAAGCAAGCACGGTTTCCATGTCGGTGGAGAGCTTAGCTACTTGTTCGGCTAGGTTAGCTTGAACAGGGGTATCGTCAGACATTGTCGGAGACGCGGCTGTAGGAACCATCAATTGATCGCCTGGAGTTTCGCCGGAAGTTTTGTAACCCTGGCGAGTCTTCACCATCCACAGGATAAGAAAGTTGCTCTGATACCAACTTCATCCGTTTGAGACCTAGCCTTGGTTTTCGCACCAGGCTCACCCAGATTCTAATATGCGGAATCACGGGATCTTACTCAAAAATACCGAAACCCAAAGTAATTGCACAACTCTTTATTTCAAAGTGGACTTTTCACGTCGAACGTTAGGCACACTTGCCTACGTCGAAGGAACTATAAGTGTCTAAAACTCAAATAAGTTCTATGACTCTTCGATGATCTAAACTAGACCTATTACAAGGTATTTATAGTCCAATCGTATGAGTACGTATCAGACTTAGAAACCTAAACGTATTAGACTCATATAACTAACTAATCCTAAACAGATAAGCTTAGTTATACATATTTGAATCGGATTACAATTCCGAACAGGGAAACGAATTCCTTTAAATGTTCGCGAACCAATCCATGGTCGCGGACCCATCCATGGTCGCGAATCCTTTTCGAACTCGGTTAAGGTCGCGAAGCCATATGCGATCAGGACTTGGTCGCGAAGTCATATGCGATCAAGACTTGGTCGCGAAGTCATATGCGATTAGGACTTGAAGATCCTCCCGGATCAGTTGAGGTCGAAGAAGCTGGTGATCTGGTCACAGATAGCTGCTCCGGTCGAAGATGCTGAGCCCTGGTCGTGAACTGCAAGTGTGGTCAAGCCAGGGACCTAATTGCATGAATCTTTGTTTGATTTATGGACTGATTTTTAATTTTTGATTTAGAGAGGGGTAATCTGCATTCTGATTTCATAGATGAGTATAAACTTATACCTTATACTCATCCAGCAAGAAATTTGGTAAAATCTGGCATGATTTGATGATTTTTGATATAAACCGAAAATAGGGTATTTAGGGTAATTAAAATCTGAGTTTTGGTCGATTTTGAATTCAAGGTAATTGGAGAGAGATTTGGGTGTTCTGATAAAAGAAGATTTTGTATTAATTAGCATTCGGGAAGTGTTCCCTGAAACAGATTTGAATTTGGAGTTGATTTGAGGATTTTAGCCTTTTTGGGTTTCCAGATATAAGAAAAAGACTGATTCGCGATACAATTGGACTAATCTGTGAAAGAGGCTTAAATGATGAAATCTGGCTGCCAACTTTCTGGATTAAGGTATTGGCATACCCATGATCATAATCCAAGAATAATCTGGTCTGGGTTAGGTAAAGATTTGGCTAAATCTGAGTTCAAAGTATTTAGGGTAATTATGATATTAATTACAATCCTGTTTTCGAAAACAGAAAAGCATTGCAAGATCTGAAAGTTAGAGATGGAATTGAATTTGGCTTCTGAAGGCTTTTTTGTTTAGAGTAACTGATAGATCTCATCTGAGCAATCTGATATTGATTTGGGTTCACTGGATAGATTTGGAAATTTTAGGGCTTAAGATAGATACTGATCTGGCTACTACTACAGATATATGCATGCATGATGTTCATGAAAAAGGAAGTTTTCACCCCTAAACCCAGGGTGTTACCGATCTACCCTCCTTCAAGAAATCTCACCCTGAGATTTACCTAAGACAAGAAAAGATAAGGGTAGGTTTGCAGGAGCTCTTCTTCCTTCTCCCAAGTGGCTTCTTGTTCTGAATGATTTCCCCATTGAACTTTACACAACTTGATCTTCTTCCTTTTGAGCTGACGTTCATCAGTGGCTAGGATTCTGATTGGATGCTCAAGGTAAGTAAGATTCTTCTGTAATGATATATCTTGTACATCTATCTGGTCAGTAGGTTCTTTTAAACATTTTCGGAGCTGAGAGACATGAAACACATCATGTACTCCTGCTAATCTTGAGGGTAATTCCAGTTTATATGATACTTCTCCTTTCCTCTTGATTATCTTAAATGGTCCAATATACCTAGGAGATAGCTTTCCCTTCACTTGGAATCTCTGCAATCCCTTGAATGGCATGACCTTGAGATAAACAAAATCTCCTGGTTCAATGATAATTCTCTCCGTCGATTGTCCGCATAACTCTTTGTCGTGATTGTGCCACTACTACAAAAATGCAATCCACTAACCCATATCTTCTAACGGTTATAAGTAATCTGGAAAAAATCCAATAGAATAAGACGACAGCGGTGGAGAAGAGGCTTTTTACTATCGGTTATATTCTGATACACCGTTAGTGAAATGCAAACATTTTTACTATCGGTCATTACTGTACCTACCGATATAATATATGAAATAGTACTATCAGTTTGTCTTTCGTAACTGATAGTGAAATTACGGACTTTATACTATCGGTTCATACTGTACTAACCGATATAATAAAGTAAATTTTACTATCGGTTTGTCTTTGGTAACTGATAGTGAAATTACGGAATTTTTACTATCGATTACTACTGTACCAACCGATATAATAGAGTAACTTTTACTATCGGTTATGTAAAACAAACCGATAGTAAAATGATATCATATAAACTAATGGTTATGACAGTGGCACTAGTACAGAAAAGCTTTCTTCTATCGGTAAAAAACACCCTTCTACTATCGGTTTTCGTACCGATAGAGATAGACACGATAGAACAAGACAGAATATTTTCTATCGGTAAATAACCGACAGAAGAACTTCACAATTCTATCGGCATATTAGGAGTGTACCGATAGAAAACCCGTTGTAGTCTGACGTTTAGCGGTGGGAAAGTACCACTATTCTAATGGTTAATTACAAGATTACCGACAGCAAAAAGGCTTACTATTCTATCGGCACCTTATGAGTGTACCGATAGAAAACCCGTTGTAGTCTGACGTGTAGCGGTGGGAAAAATACCACTATTCTAACGGTTAATTACGAGTTTACCAACAGAAAAAAGCTTAGTACTCTCTCGGTTGGAAATGAGATAACCGATAGAAAAAATCTTAGTACTCTCTCGGTTGTGTATGAGTTCACCGGCAGGAAAAATCATACTCTTCTAACGGTTAATTTCAAGTTTACCGATAGAAAAAACTACAGTAGTCTCTCGGTTGTGGATGAGTTCACCGGCAGGAAAGTCACACTATTCTGACGGTTAATTTTTAGTTTACCGATAGAAAAAGTGGTAGTAGTCTCTCGGTTGTGGATGAGTTTACTGATAGAAAAGTGGTGGTAGTCTGTCGGTTGTGAATGAATTTACCGATAGAACATTCACATATACAGTACGTTATTTACATTCACATATACAGTACAGATGCAATACATTATAGATTGGATACACAATACAGTACATATGCAAAGAAGGGTAAATTCACAAAACAGATTGACACATTAGACAGTTATTCACATTTATTCACATATATATGGACAAATACAAATTGCAATCCAATGTGGACATTTATTGACATATATATTTATTCACATGTATATAAACAGTCTATGCACAGATAGAGTACACGAAAAAGAGAAAATTATCATGGCGGATGGTTGGGCGCAACTTCCTCCATGACATATTGAGCCCAGATTTGTCGAAGATCTATAATCTTTGCATTTTCGTATGAGTCTTTCGACATGGCGATCTGCAAGTATGTGTGAATACTTAGTAACTAACTTCCTAATTTAGAACGTGACACCCAATTTTCAAATTTGAGTTAGCTATCGATGCTTACCTGGGGGAATTGGGCAAAGTTTGTCTGCACTAGGTCGTACATGTAGCGCAACACATAAAACCCGCATTGCCACGATTGCGGCTGCTGATGGCACTGAGATAATTGCATATGCGAAGACATGTTAGCTATTGTTTCCATAAACTAATTAAGCATAAACAAAAAGTCTCATGAGTACCTCATATTCTTTCCAAGCTAGTAGGGAGTCCTGCGGTGCGGCATGCCTCCCTCCAGCGGACGCATATTTATCAAAAGCCCTGCATTTCAGTTAGTATTGCCAGTTAATGTATTATCATTAGCTAGTGAGGTGAAAATTTAAATCAAACATATAAGTTACTTACGCCTCCATATTCCCCTTGACCACATATTCGATCGATAATCTGTCACGCATCGAATCGAGGTAGTACACCTCGTTCCTCGGCGGACAGATCACGATGAGGATCCTATGGCCCCTGCATTGTACGTAAAAGAGGACTGCTAGCTCAAAGTATATCTCAGGTGTAACATACAAGATCGAGTTAAATTAGTACAAAATGCACTAACCTTTGGTGGTACGGCACCAGAATGAACTCCCTGTCCTGCTGCGCCATCAGCGCCTTGGATATGTACTGCTCAGCGTGTGGGGCGTCGTGCTCTAGCATCGTGAGGCTTATTTTCTCTGGGTCAAGGAAACCCACCTTGTCACACGCAGCCTCCGATGCTAGCCTGTACATGCACCTGCATGCAAAGGACGACATTAGTATTGCACAGAAAGTTACTACATTTCAAATGAACTACAACAATGCAGAGTTAGCAAACAGAGTTAGAAAACAGCAATACATAGCATCAGCAAACTCACAGGACTCCAGTCCGTATGATGGACATATCGAGCTCCGGCCAGTTGTAGAGGTCGAACAGATCCTCGTGTGCCACGGATATACTCCCGGGCTCACGGTGGAACTGCCCAGGCCTGTAGGGAACTAAGAAGTTCAGATTGCGCCGAGCTCGGTGTAGGTACCACTCGTGGAGGTCTTTGGTTGATTGATCCAATTTGAGCAAAGCTGCCTCCGACATGAGTGGGAACCCGTTCTTGAACCTCTCCGGCTGTCCCTGTCGCCCTTTTCCCTTGCCTTTGCCCTTGCCTTTTGCCGGGGACTGAGCGCGTACCTTCGAAGGCAAGGGCGAGGTGATGGCGGCTTTCTTCTGAGGTGAAGGCGTGGATGCGCTGGGTGGGGTCGAGGCCGTCTTTGATGGGTCCAGGGTCGCACGAGATCGGGCCTCATGCCCCGAGCTGCGGGCGCAGTCCCCTGGTAGCCCAACGGCAGGCCACTTCAATTAATGACCACGTATGTTAGATTATGCAAGTTGAGTGTACTGAGTAGGATGTAATCTAAAATGTGTAGGATTTACCGGTTGTATTAGAAGACACTTCTTGGGCCACTGTATGTAGGAGCCCACTACCTCAGCAAGTGTCTGCAGTTCCTCTGTTGGGACTGCCAACGGAGAATCGTTGTAGCCCGGCATGGCCATGTCCACCTGTACCTTTGCAAACCCCAACCGCAGAGGTACGCAATGGACCCGGACATCCGGCCCAGACGGATATACGAAGCCGTGTCCAACCACTTCCTGCCTGTCGCCTAGGTGATTCAGTAGGATGCAACCCTCCGGCTTCTGCAAATTTGTAAATATTAAAACAGGTTAGCGAAACAACTCTAATAGAATGGGAGTGGCATCAACTTAAGTGCACAGATGAAGGCTTGCAGTACCTCAAGTTGATCCGTTTGAGACCTAGTCTTGGTTTTCGCACTACGCTCGCCCAGATTCTAATATGCGGAATAACGGGATCTTACTCGGAAATACCGAAACCCAAAGTAATTGCACAACTCTTTATTTCAAAGAGGGCTTTACACGTCGAACGTTAGGCACACTTGCCTACGTCGAAGGAACTATAAGTGTTTAAAACTCAAATAAGTTCTATGACTCTTCGATGATCTAAACTAGACCTATTACAAGGTATTTATAGTCCAATCGTATGAGTACGTATCAGACTTAGAGACCTAAACGTATTAGACTCATATAACTAATCCTAAACAGATAAGCTTAGTTATACACATTCGGATGTGATTACAATTCCGAACAGGGAACAAATTCCTTTTCCTAGTCGCGGACCAATCCATGGTCGCGAAACCTTTCCGAACACGGTTAAGGTCGCAAAGCCGTATGCGATCAGGACTTGGTCGCGAAGCCGTATGCGATCAAGACTTGGAGATCCTCCCGGATCACAAGTCGATCCACTGGATCCGCGAGGACCTTCGAAGCGCAACTGCTTATCCGACCCCGCGGGGTACCGTCGCCCTGGGGTTCCGCATCTGCACTCTTGCTCAGCAATGCATCTCTCAACCGTGCAAACTCTTCCCTCATTTTTGCGACCTCAGACTGCACCTCAGCCCGTATCTCCGCCCGTACCTCAGCCCGTATCTTATCAGAGAGCTCCGCTTCCTTTTCCTTCCAGGAGCGGGCCTTCTTCCTCAGTGGAGCCGGATCTGCGAAACCGGCCTTCCACGACACAATGGCTCCCACGGCCCGTGTCTACCCGGGATGCTCCTTATTTCCTAGAGCCCGGGTGAGGATGTCGTTGTCCCTCTGTGGGGTAAAGAATCCCTCCACTGCCTCCTCTAAAGAGATCTGTTACATTTAAAGGTACCTTGTGAGACAAATTGCCTTATATACACTTGTGCGCACATAGTTTATGAGGTTAGCCAACTTACCATTCGCCTCACAACGTCGACATCCCCAGGGGTTGCGAACTGCACAGACCCTGTGGATGACACGGACCCCCTCCCCCTCTACCATCGCTTGCACCTCTCATCCCGGATCTCGGAGAGCCGCAACTCAGGGGTGTCGATGACAGGATTTTGCTCGTCTTCCTTCTTCCACTGCTCCTCCTTCCCCGCATAGCCCCGGGATCCGAGCCGATGCGGGTGGTCGTTCCTCTTTTGGATCGCCCTATTCTTCTCGCTAAGGGCCTTGAACTCCTCAGTCCCCTTCTGCTTGGTGAATTCCTCCCATACCTCCTCCGATATGAAGGGGTACTTCTCGCAAGGAGATTTCGCCGCAGTGAGGAAGTTACTGACAAGCCAGCTCTTAAAGGTTTTTCATGTTCCGTTCATGTCCTTCAAGCAGGCCGTCCTAGGTGTATCGTCGGGCATGTTCCACTTAGCCTTTTTTCAAAAAATGCATACAATTAATCATGAGTTAGTTAAACTTTAGTATAAGCCAAGAGAATGTGATTACGAAAGAGTTTAGCGATTTCAGTTAATTTAACCTTCACTTCCGCCCACAACCTATCCCTCTCGTCCGCCGTCACGTCCTTCCAGCTCTGCATGGTGATCTTCACCCTTTCTTTCGCCAACAGCCCAACGTAGGCCGCGTACTTCCCAGCATTCTTTCTAACCGGCCTCCCAAATTGGTTGAACTCACAAGAAAGATCTGTGCGTTTGGCCAAACGGCCCAACGTCGTCGCGCCTCGTCCCACCCTCTTGCACCGGGATGTAACAGCTGCATCTTCAGTTACGTTGGGGTTGGCCGTAGTCGAACCACTGGTACCATCCGATGAAGACGACGACATGTCTTTCCCTACAAAACCATCAACAAACCATCAAAAATTTAATGGAAACACAAACCAAATCATTTTACAAAGAAAAAGGACCTATTTTAAATATTTTTTCCATCAGTAAACACAAAAGCTACCATGCAATTAATACAAGATAAGATTCTATTTCTCATCGTTTTCGTCTACACATTTTCATATAGGAAGCAGGCAACATATGGCAATTAATTCTTCTTGGAGTTCCATAACTCAGCCAAGGACTGGAATCTAATTAGGGCTGCAAAAGGGATGTCCCAACAAAATAATACTAAAAGAAATACATGAATAAATTACTTCTTGAACTGTTCAGAAATACATGCATAAATTTTGTTGATAAGCCACTACTCACTGTCATCACATAACATTCTCAATGATTTTCTATACTAATATTCATGGGCCAGCATTATTATTTCACACGTAAATATGCACACAAGCATCTAAGTGCCACTGTGCATAATCTGACATACCTAATGCTAATGGAATATAAATATATTGAAGTAGCACAGAAAGTAGGTCACAACCAAAAAAGGAATAATATGGTCTATAGCACCCTCTTTTGGTTATCTTTTGCATTACCTGTATGCAAGTCATCAGGACTTCATCACAACTATTAGTTTGGGAAAAGTCATATATGACATACCGGTAATGAAAAAGATAACCAAGAGATATGCATTTGAAACATATACATCGAAGACCCATCCACATTACCATATATTCATACCAAGTGAGTAAAAATTCCCAACCAAACTAGTACGTACATTGCATGCCTCATGTCCTTCCAGATCCAAAGTTTTAATAGTACGTTGTTCAGAAATATTTTCTATCGGTAAACACAAGAACTACCGATAGAGCAGACAAATTGTTTCTATCGGCAAATACAGGAGATACCGATAGAATATGTGTACGAACAACTCCAACATATAATGTGCATTACATGGCAGTTGCATACAATTGATCACACATACAGCAGTATAGATAAGTTAAAATATCAAAATAGGTTCATTACAGCACTGGAACATATTATGTCAACCCTAATTTAAATCAACATTGCCCGCGGAATGTACATAATCCAACACAATAGCGAACCCTAGTGTAATTGCAAAACTCGAAGAATTAGTACGTACAAAACACTAGGATAAAATAAGGAAGATGCTGGAAATAGAACGACGAATTAGGGTATTTACGGCGATCAGTGCTGGTGATGGAGAGGGGGTGTAGAACGCAGCGGCGGCCGGCGAAGGACGAAAATAAGAACCGGTGGCAGTGGCGAACCAGTGTCCAGCCGGCGATCGTCGTGTGGGAGAGAGGAAGTGAGTGGTCACGGTGGAGGTTGTGGTTTTCTTCGCTCTCGAAGAGACGCAGTCCTCTAGGTTGGAACTGTTTGACTGGAGGGAAACTCAAGGGCCGTGTACGAGTAATAAAGTAGTGTATGATCTTTTCTATCGGTAAACAAAAAAATAATACCGATAGAATTATGTCCGTTTCTATCGGTACAACAAAATAATACCGATAGAAAAAGTAAATTTCCCGGAAAAATGTTTGAATTAGTGGATTCCTTTTTTCTATCGGTATAAACAATAAATTCCCGTGAGACCAATTTTCCCCAGAAAAATTTTTTTAATTAAGTTTACGAGATTATAGTATTGTGTTCCATTTTTCTATCGGTAAAAACAACAAAATACCGTCAGAAAATGAAAAGGTAAACACAATTTAACATCAAACAGACCGTGCTTGAAAGCTGCAGAATGATAAAGAAAGTGGGAAGATAGCCAGAAAATTGGAAAATTGACATCAAAAGAAATTGTTCATTCATTATTGTTTTATCACTTAAAAAAAATTAAAACCCAAAATGCTAGGTCAAGGGGTGGTCTTAGCCCTGGCTGCATGTAGAATAGAGTCAGTTTGACTTGCAACCAGGACACAGGACTCTTCTAGCGACAAGTTGTCCCTAGGATCAACTACTACCGCGTCGAGAAGGCCTGCGACCTCCCTCAGCTTCGCTATGGTATCCTTCATAGTCAAACCGCAGCCAGTGATGGTCATATCCGCGGCTTTCTTCTCCTCGTGAAAACTCCTCGTCCTCTCCCTAGCATTGTCACCATCCGTCTTCATGCGCTGAATACGCTGGAAGAGATCGTCAAGGTCAAGTCGTAGCTGAGTGTGCTTGTCCGTAAGGAGCTTGTGCTCCTCCTGGAGGGCCCTCAGTTCGGCCTTCACTTTGCCAGTGTCTTGCACCGCTCCCATTCCCTGTGCAAAGCAACAGGTCAAGAATGTAGTGAACATGGATTAACAACACAGGGGTAAACCCAGGAGATTTAGAGTTCTTACCGGGGAGGGCGTGGCTGATGATCCCATGGAGGTTGCCATTGTGAAAGAGAAGATGAAAGTCGAAGCGTTCGAGGATTAGAAAAACAAAAAAATACCGCGACGCATGGCGAGGTACTTATAGAATTTCCAAGGCGACGCATGGCGACACGGTTGAGAATTCAAAGCGCCAGAGTATTGTTCTATCGGTACAAACAGAAAAAAACCGTCAGACAACAAATACCGTGAGACTAACGAATTTATTCTAACGGTACAATATAATAATACCGATAGAATAAGTACACCTTTCGCAGCGAAACTTTCGAAGTGCCTGAGACACATTAAAGTAGCGGATGTCCTTTTGTATCGGTAGAAATAACAAAATACCGACAGAAAAATTGATTTTTGGAGAGCTTAATTTGAAGAAGCAAGAGGCTGCGATGATATTTTTGCAAGTGCTATTTGAAGGGAAGAATTAAGTATTTACAGGATAAAGGTACTGTACATGTTAGAACTCATGCTGTGGAGTAAAATTGAGATATATTAATGCTGTGAACTAGCTTATCATTAAGTTCTAAAGAAAAATGTACTGCCTGATGTATTAATGATAAGTTCCTCACCTTGCTGCAGAACTTGTGGGCTGTTTGCTTGGCATTTATCCCTGAAATAGAAATTAATCATCAATGGTTCTCAACCCATAATCCTTCTTCGTGGTCATCTCGCAGATACGTTGTTTCGTCGATATCTTCAGTACGGATAGATTGAATGTCCTCTAAAAATGGAGGTATTTCATCGAATTGGTTATACTCCTCTTCGTCGACAACATTTTCGACCCCAACAATACGTCTCTTGCTGTGGAGGACAACATGCAAGTTTGGATTGGCCGGGTCAACGATGTAGAATACCTGTGTGGCTTGCTTTGCAAGTATGAATGGATCGTCTTGGTGTCCGACTCTACCAAGATCGACGAGAGTAAACCCGTAACTATCAACTTGAACACCTCGAGGGATTTCGACCCATTGGCATCGAAACAGGGGAATCTTAAGTAATCCGTAATCAAGCTCCCATATTTCGTCAATAGCACCGTAATATGAGTTCAGCGCCCTTACTGACCTGGCATCCTCGCAAATAGCAAACAGTGTCACTCCGCTACATTGCGTGCTACTCTTGGCGTCTTGAGCTCTTGTGTAAAATGAATACCCATTGATGTCGTACCCCTGCCAAGTCCCTACAGTGAATCTTGGGCCTCTAGCCAACCATGTCACAGTTTCACTTACGGAGCCCTCTGCAGCTCGCGTGACTCTTTCTTGGATCCACTCAGCAAATTTCCTGTTATGTTCTCTGTTGACCCAAACGTATGACTTTGAAGGATTCTGTGACCGTAACATTACCTTGTGCTCGTGTATGTATGGCTCGACCTCCGTCATGTGTTGTAAGACCCAAAAATGTGATTTTGCGTACACATCACAAGCGGGGACGATAGCTTTGAATCCAATCATTCCGATTCCCTGAAGCCTACCCTCATGTCGGGACCTAGCAACGCCAATTGGGTCAACGCCGGCCATATAATCTGTGCAAAATTCAATCACCTCCTCAGCGGCATAACCTTCCATGATACTCCCCTCGGGTCGACGACGAGTCCTTACGTATCCCTTCAATACACCCATAAATTTCTCAAATGGATACATGTAGCGCAGGCACACGGGTCAACAAAACTTAATTTCTCTGATAAGGAGAACAATCAGATGGACCATAACATCAAAAAAGGATGGAGGGAAATACATCTCGAGCTGACAAAGAGTTGTAACCACGTCGCGTTGCAAAGCGTCCAATCCGTCCGGATCAATTACCTACGAGGAAATATTCATATCAGAAAAATCTTCTAATTAAGCTCCACAAATGGAGGTAATGAACTTATAGTACGAGTGCACGTACTTACCTTGCAAGATATTGCGTTGAAGAAATAACATAGGTTTGTGATTGTCTCTCTGACTTTAACTGGGAGAATGCCTCTGATAGCAATGGGAAGCATTTGTGACATCAGCACATGACAGTCGTGGGACTTCGTGCCAACTAGTCTTAGGTCCTTCATGGACACAAGTTTTTTCAAGTTCGCGGAGTACCCACATGGAACTTTAACATCGTGCAGGCACCGACAGAGTTCTGTTTTTTCGCTCTTGGACAACGTATAGCAGGCCGGAGGGAGGTATGTACGCTTTCCATTCTCTAAAGGTGCAAGCTCAGACCTTATCCCCATTTCCACCATGTCACGACGAGCTTTCACACCATCCTTTGTCTTTCCTGGAATGTTCAACAACAAACCAATCAAACTGTCACAGACATTTTTCTCTACATGCATGACGTCAATGTAATGTCGAACTTGTAAGTGCTCCCAGTACGGTAGATCCCAGAGAATCGATCTCTTCTTCCAAACATTTTTTTCTCGAGGTTTAGAATGCTTACCGAACTCAGCTTTGATGTCCTTCACGCGCGAGTAAATCCCCTTACTGGTCAGAAACACTGGAGCTGATCCCTTCTCAGGCTTCCCTTTAAATGATTTCCTCTTCTTACGGTACGTGTGATGCACCGGAAGAAACCTGCGGTGACCCATGTACACTGTTTTCCGGCTGTTTCGCATCCACATGCTCTCAGTTTCATCTAGGCAAATAGGGCAAGCCTTGGCTCCTTTCGTACTATACCCCGACAAATTGCTGTAGGCCAAAAAATCATTTATGGTGCAAAATATCAGGGCCCGCAAGACGAAATTCTCTTTCTTGTATGCATCCTACACCTGCACCCCCTCGCTCCACAATTTCTGTAAGTCCTCGATTAAAGGAGCTAGAAACACGTCAATATCATTTCCGGGTTGTCTGGGTCCTGAGATTAATAACGCCATCATGATGTACTTGCGCTTCATGCATAACCAAGGAGGAAGATTGTAGATGCATAAAAGAAACGGCCAAGTGCTGTGCCGACTGCTCATATTACCATGTGGGTTCATACCATCTGTACTCAGCCCGAACCTTATATTCCTATGTTCGCTGCCGAACTCAGCAAATGTTCTGTTGATGTTTCTCCATTGAATAGAATCAGCTGGATATTTCAGTTTTCCGTCTTGTTTCCAGGCTTCAGCATGCCAACGCAAGTGCTTCGCGACTTTTGGATTTGCAAACAGCCGCTTCAATCTAGGTATCACAGGCAAGTACCACACTGTTTTCGCCGGAGGTCCTTTCTTTACCTCCTGAGGTTCACTGTCAATCCGGTCCCTACGCGTATACCTCGATGCGCCGCATCTTGGACAAACATGCAAACAGGAGTACTCGTTACGGTACAACACACAATCATTTGGGCATGCATGTATTCTTTCGATTTCCATTCCCAACGGACACAACAGTTTTTTGGCTTGGTAAGTAGATCTTGGCAACTCATCTCCCTCTGGAAGCATGTCCGCTAGAAGATCTAATAGCGCCGTGAAACTCTTATCACTCCAACCGTTGCCTACCTTCAAGTTATATAATGTCAGCACAGAAGACAGTTTTGTAAATGTCCGTGGGCCAGTAGAAGCCCTGCCGGAGGGCCTTGGCTGCGATGGCACGCGGGGCTAGGTGAGAACCACAGCTCCCCGCGTGGATGTCTTTGAGAAGTTGAAGTTCCTCCGGCCGGGGGAGGCAGCGCAGGAGGGCAGAAGCCCCCCGCTTGTAGAGCCTCCCCTCCAGCAGGAGATATGCCTGGGCTTTAGCCCGGAGGCATTTAGCCTCTGTCTCACTAGGAGGGTCCCCCTCCCCCTTGATGAAGGAGATGAGGGGGTCCATCCAAGACGGAGTCCGGGTGATCTCGGCGACCTCTGGGACATGAGGCTCGTCGCCCGTGTCCGGGGAGGCCACCGAGGGCTTCGTGATGACCTCCAGGAAAGCCCCCTTGGGGAACGATTCCCGGGCGCTTGCCGCCCAGGCCAAGGCGTCGGCCCGGTCATTGTCCCTACGTGGGATATGCCGGGCCTCGAGGCCGTCGAAATGCCTCTCCATCTTTCGCACTTCCTGCAAATAAAGACATAAGTTTGCGTCATGGCACAGGTGAGAATCTCCCTTGACTAGGAGGCGCCGGATCCCCAGGGAGCGCGCGAGGTGCATCCCGAGGAGCAAAGCCTCGTATTCGGTGACGTTGTTGGTTGCGAGGAACTCGAGCCGCGCGGCGTACTCGAGTTCCTTCCCCTCGGGGCTCCGGAGGACTACCCCCGCACCAGCCCCGGCGAGACACAGCGACCCATCGAACATAAGGGTCCAATGATCACTGCGTCGGGGCGGCACAGGGAGGTCTTCGTCCCCGGACCCAGAGGCGGGAGTCCACTCTGCGACGAAGTCAGCGAGGACCTGTGACTTGATGGCGGAGCGGCCGGTAAGGGACAGGGAGAAGGGGGCGAGCTCAGCCCCCCACTTCCCGATGCCCGGATCTTCTCGTGGTTTGCCTCAATGCCCCGCTGGGACACGAGGAAACCTAGGAGCTTCCCCCCGCGCACCCCGAAGGCACACTTCTCCGGGTTGAGTTTGAGCCCGAACGCGCGGAGGTTGTGGAAGGTTTCATCCAGGTCGTCGATGTGGGAGGCTGCACGGGGACTCTTGACAACCGCGTCGTCTACGTAGACTTTAACGTTGCGGCCGACTTGCTCTTTGAAAACCAACGTCATGAGGCGCTGAAAGGTTGCCCCCGCGTTCTTGAGCCCGAAGGGCATATGGACGTAGCAGAAGGTTCCGAGGGGAGTAATAAAACTCGTCTTTTCCTCGTCCCCTTCCGCCATCCGAACTTGATGGTAGCCCGAGTAGGCGTCTAGGAAGCTCATGAGCTCGCACCCCGCAGTGGAGTCGACGAGCTGATCAATCCACGCACATCCGCCACCTTTGGGGCAGGCGCGGTTAAGGTCGGTGAAGTCCACGCACATCCGCCACCTTCCTGTTGATTTCTTGACGAGGATGGGGTTCGCAAGCCACTCGGGGTGCAGGACCTCCCGAATGAACCCCGCCTCTCAGAGCCGGGTGATCTCCGCCTTGATTGCCTCTTGGCGCTCGAGGGAGAGTTTCCGCAGCTTCTGTTTGACCGGGGGGTGACCGGGGGCCACTGCAAGCTTGTGCTCAATGACCTCCCGGGCGACGCCCCGCATGTCTGAAGGCTTCCACGAAAAAACATCGGAGTTTTGTCTGGGGAGCTCCGCCCCGATCCGGACGGTTTTGTCTTCATTGCCTGGGGACAGCAGGACCTTCCGGAGACCCCCTTCTGGACGCGGCTAGAGGAGGGGCCTCCCGGGCGGTGGCGCAGCAGCATCTAGTTCCGGGGGAGAAGCCTCCCCCCCGGGCGTATTTATGAGGTTGACGCTTCCGATTGTGGCCGCAGCGCGCTCATATTGAGCATAGGCCATGTCTTGGTCTCCCCGGACGTTGATCACACCATGCGGCCAGGGGATCTTCATGCAGAGATAGTTTTGGTGGGTGGCAGCCCGCAGCCGGTTGATTGTCGTCCTCCCCATAATCGCGTTGTAGGAGGAGGGGAGGTCCACTACATCGAAGCGGACCAGCTCGGTCTGGTAGTTCTCGGGGGTGCCGAAGGTCATTGGAAGATCTACCTTGCCCACGGGGTGAATTGCCTTCCCCGGGACAAAACCTTCCAGGGGCCCGGCAGCGGGCTGCAGGAGCTTCTCATCCACCTGCATTTCTTTGAAGGCCTTCAGGAATAGGACATCGGCGGAGCTCCCGCCGTCCACCAGGATCCGGGCCAGATGGCAGTTGTAGATGGTCGGGGAGACAATGAGCGCATCGTCGTGGGGGAAGCGAACCCCCCGCGCGTCTTCTGCCGTGAAGGTGAGGGGGACGTCCGACCACTTCGGTGGCGGGGACGCGTGTAGCACCCCCACAACCTTGACCTCGCGCGCGTACTCCTTACGCTGGCGCTTAGAGTCCCGCCCGGAGGCAGATCCTCCCACGATGACGTTGATGTGCCGCTGCGAAGTTTGAAAGGGGAGAGCTTCTGAAGGCTCCCCCTCCTGCGTGTGCTGACCCCCCGTGGGAGCGGGAAGGGCCGGAACAGCTGGCCGAGGGGGCAAGGAGGCCGGAGTCCCCCCCTGCCCGCGCTGGTCGACGAAGTCCGCGAAGTGCTGCAGCAGCTGGCTACAATCTCGGGTAGCGTGGGTATTGGACCTGTGGAGGCTGCACCACGGTCCTTCCCGCCTTCTCCCCGCGGGGCCTTCCCGGCCGCGCGAGGACTGTCCTCCCCCATGGCCCTTCGGTTTGGGGAAGGGGCGGTTGGCCCTCGGGGGGTCGCGCGAGCCGCCTCCGCCCTCGAGGACAAAGGTGTCCCGAGGCCGTGGCTCGCTACGCCCCCCCTGCCTGGAGCGTTTGGGGGGATCCCTGGCCCCCCGGTCGACGGGGGCGGGAGCCCCCTGGGTCTTCTTCCAGATGTCGTCTTCCTCCGCCCGAGCGTACTTTTCGAGCACGTTGAAGAGCTCATCGGCGGAAGAGGGGCAGCTCCGGGAGAGCCTTCGGTGGAGCTCCCCCGGGAGGATGCCGCTTTTGCAGGCTTCGATGACCATAGAGTCGGGGACGTGGGCCACTTTGCTCTTCACCTGAGCAAAGCGCTTGAAGAAGCTTCTGATGGTTTCCCCAGTCCTCTGCCGGACAGTGTATAGCTGCGAGGAGTCCAGGGGACGCACGTAGTTCCCCTGGAAGTTGGCACAGAACTCCCGCTTGAGCTGCGAGAAAGACTTGATGGAGCCGGCCTTCAAGTTGTAGAACCAGGAGCGGGCAATGCCGGAGAGGTAGAGGGCGAAGACGTTGCACTGTACTGTCTCGTCCCCCCCGGCCGCGGAGATGGCAGTGAAGTAGACCTGCACAAACTCGTAGGGGTCTGCCTCACCGTTATAGTGCTCGATGTGCGGAGGGCGGTAGGGCCGCGGCCACCGGATGCTGCGAAGTCTTCGGCACAGGGGCTGGTTAGCCCCCTGCACTTCCCGGGGAGAGCCCCGGTCGCTGTCTTCCTTCACGGGACCTTCGTTGTCTGAGTCCGGAAGCGGTCCGAGAGGTCCGCCAGAATGGTGGTGGCGATGCTTTTCCTCCGGACCGGGACTGAGTTCTCGGACGTCCGGGCTCTCCGCCGGAGAGGTTGGCTCTTCAGCGGGTCTCTTCCCCCGGCCGGTGCGAGAGCGAGGCTCCCCGCGCCCGCGGCCGGGGGGAAGTTCTTCCCCGCGCTCTGGTGAACGCATTCGCTCGACCTCCCCCGGGGCGAAACGGACCTGTCCCACCGAGGCAGGGAGCTCGTGCGCTGTAGCTCCCGGAGCCGGTTGGGGCGAGCCCCCTGCAACGACCCCCGGGACCAGAAAGGGGGAAGCGCCTGTATCATCCGGAACCGGGGAGGGGGTGCCCGCGGCGACGCCTGGAATCGAAGTGGAGGGGGCCCCAGTGGCTACGACCGGAACCGGGAAGGGGGCAGGCCCTGCAACACCCGGAACCGGCGAGGGGGGGCCCCCGCGGCGACGTCCGGAACTGGGGAGCCCATGCGGGGGGAAGTCCGCTGCAGCGCGGGGGCTGCTCTGTCAACCGCCCCCGGTGCGGTAAATGCGACGCGGGGGGCGGGACTGGCTCCCGGCGCAGGGTAAACCCCCGGCAAGAAGTGGGCTCCCGGCCCCGGGAATAGGCCGGGGACGGGGTACCCCCCTGGTGCCACGAAGGGCCCCGGCATGAAATAACTTCCCGGCACCGGGATGGGCCCGGGTGCCGGGAAAGGTCCGGACGTATATCCCGCAGGGGGAGGAAACCCCCCGGCAGGATCATACGGGGCGGACAACCCCCCGGAGGCCGGAGGGGCCGTCGGGTAACCCATAAACGGGGGCATGTTCCCCGGATACAAGTGTGACGCAAATGTGGGGGCCGGAGGCCGCGCCAACACGCTAAGGAGATCGTCCATAGAGCGCTGAGCGTGGAGCTGGCCTTCCACGAGAGCTTCGAGCAGGGCGTCCCGGGGAGCCGGGGGAGCCGTCGGGGGGATGCTTGTCCCGGCCGAGGTCCCCACGGTCACCGGGAACGACCTGGAGGTGGAAGCACCTAAGTTAAGAGGAAAGGAGGGAGGCGGTACCTGGGCTAGGTCGCCTCCGGAAGGGACCGCCGGGACAGCAGTGTCCCGGGCGGACGGCGCTGGGTCTCCGAGACCCGGATCACCGGGAAGGGTGCGAGCCCTTGTTCTTGGGGGAGCCATGGCGTCTTGTCACGAGTCCCCACGGACGGCGCCAACTGTCGTGGTATTGAGAATACCCCAGTAGGTTTTGAGAGTGTTCCTAGCGAAGATTACGCGGCGCGGGTTGACCGGATGACCGGTCCTCCCCCGCCGGACAAGCACAAAAAATGACACACGGGTTTATACAGGTTCGGGTCCCGGTGGGGGCCCTAGTCCTGTCGACGCGCCCCCGACCGGAGTCGGCTGGGGAGGCTCTCTCCGGGGGAGTGGCTTCCGGAGCACGTCTGTGAGTTTAGCTATTCCAATAAAAGAACCGATCCCTTACTACAGAGGGGTACAAGGGCTATTTATAGCCCCAAAAAGAAGCAAAAAACCTAAACTACCCCGGAGGCCACCATCGGATTGAAGGGTAGGACCGTCCTTCTTCCGGTCAAACGCTTTGGATGCTTGACAGGTGGTCGCTAGTTCCAGAGGCGCTCCTCGCGTGACCTGCACGTGATAAACAGCTCGAGATTTTACCTTTGGGAAGGCGATGAGGCCCGGGACGGCGCCGGAGGCCAGGTCCCGGGGGCCAAAAGGTGGCGCCCGAGGAGGGGCCGGAGGCCACGTCCCCGGGCAAATGGCGGTGCCCGGGACGGCACCGGAGGCCGCGTCCCGGGAGCCAAAAGGCGGCGCCCGCGGAGGCGCCGGAGGCCACGTCCCCGGGCAAATGGCGGCGCCCGGGACGGCACCGGAGGTCGCGTCCCGGGAGCCAAAAGGCGGCGCCCGGGGAGGGGCCGGAGGCCACGTCCCCGGGCAAATGGCGGCGCCCGGGACGGCACCGGAGGCCACGTCCCGGGAGCCAAATGGCGGCGCCCGGGAGGGCTCCGGAGGCCACGTCCCGGGAGCGAAAAGGCGGCGCCCGGGGAGGCCCCGGAAGCCGGATCCCCGGGCAATCGTGATACAACTTACCTGGACTTAGCCCCGCGGAGGTTTCCCCCGACAAAGCTAGTTAGCTCCTAAAACATGACACATTTCCAGCTACCTAGCTCCCAAGCTTACAGCTACAAACTTAATTGGAACTACACAATACAGCTAGCTTGCAAGTAGAGAGGGAGGGAGATCTAGGGGGAGAGAGAGATAACTGTCGACAATTAATCATACCTTAAAGAGAGGGGCGCAATCAAATTCCCTCCAGCTTGCGCTGTTCACCCTAGCAGTGTAGCTACGAGCGTGGAACTTTCATCACAAACAAAGGGACAGAGAGTGCAACAGAACAAATTACAGCTCAGCTCAGCAATGGTCGAGTGGGGTTTTCCTTATAATGGAGCTTTTTCTAACGGTAAATACATGAAATAACCGTTAGACTAACTAAGGTAATTTGCCTCTCACATATTCTATCGGTAAAAACACACATATACCGTTAGAGAATGTACATTGCTGAACAAGTACAGTTTTTGTTCTATCGGTTAATATATGTATTTACCGTTAGATGATGCATGATACAACACGTACATGAGTTTTTCTATCGGTAAATATGTGTATTAACCGTTAGATGATGCATGACACACGAACATGAGTTTTTCTATCGGTAGATTTGTGTATTTACCGTGAGATGATGCATGACTGAGAAAATATATGTGTTTTCTATCGGTAAATATGTGTATTTACCATTAGAGGAGGTACTTGTAACGCACATGACACCAGTTCTCACATCCAAGGAATCATACCAATGTAACATCAAACAGATCTTAACTACAAGATAAAGCAATATTTCAAGAAATGCTAATTTGTGGATTAACTTGGAGACACAAAAATACTTTTCTTAGGTACTCGGGACTTCATCTTGCCAAAGAAATTACACATGCCAGTTCACAAATTCAGGTACAAACATACACAAACCAGTTCACCAATACAAATTCAGGTACATGTCTGAAACAGCAGTACAAATACACACCATCAACCAATACAATTAAATACACAAATACTCCCTACACATTCAAGTTCATGTCCCAATTAGCAATACATGATACACAAATATACAACAATATACAAATACAACAATTAATTCACACATTCGATGTATATTAGAAAAGCCACGTCTGAAATTAACAACAGATCATGACGAGGACCCAGTGGCCCGTATATTTTACATAAAAGAGAACCTTTGCAGGTTGCGACAATGCAACTAGCGACTACAAGTTAGACCTGATACATAACAAATCCATTCATCCAAAACAACAAATGTCTGAACCACATTGGACTTAACCATAGGTGTTCAGTTCGAAGACGCCCGAGGAGCTGGAACTGCCGTCGACTTACATTTGTACGTATTGGTGATTTCCTCGGACTCAAACTCGATCAACTCAACTCAACTCAACTCCATTAACAAAAAGAACCGACCTTCCAATATGTTGTTCTGTGTAGTGATGGTGTAGAATGGCTGTGCAAATAACAATAATTCTTCTTCTCCAAGAAGGTAAGCATCTGGCCACAAGCTGGTGCATGCAAAAAAATGTAAGATGCTTTCTATAGGTCCCGATTTGAGAAACACGCAGGGCTTAAGGATCTTCTCAACCGAGCCAACCAAGATCTCGCATTTCACGTCCTTCCAGCTCTCGACGGTGATCTTCACCGTTTCTTTCGCCAACAAGCCAACGTAGGAAGCGTACTGCGATGAAGAACCGTGAAATACGTTGCCCCTCATGAGCATCATCCAAGGACCTGCAAAGATCATAATCATATTGAAAAGAAGACACATCAAAATGAAGGATACAAAAAAAGCAGAATAATTGCCATAATCAGATTAGAATGATTTACGTACCTTGCTTGGGATGCGGAAGTCTAGAGGGCGTCGATGGAGGTGCGGAGGTGCAGCGGTCGCCTGTAGAGGTGCGCCGGCCGTCCATGGAGCTTACAGGTTAGGACTACGAGCCCCAGATGAACTGTGAGAATGAAGAGACATACCCCTGTATTTATAGTACTAGATAAATTCTATCGGTACAAACACCACATACCGTTTGTCATTTTATATATATTCTAACGGTAAAAATCAATTACCGATAGAAACAAAACAACTGTAGAAGTCGAACGGCTCTATCGGCGTAATACAAATTACTGATAGGAATTTTTGTCCACACTCTGTCGGTATATACGTACATTGCCGATAGAATAATACTAATTGTAGAAGGCGAACAGTTCTAAAATATTTTTTCTATATTCTAACGGTATAAACATTAATTACCGATAGAATAAAACTATTTGAAGACGAACAGTTCTAAGGAATTTTTGATATATTCTAATGGTAAAAGAATACATTACCGATAGAATAAAAATATTTGTAGAAGGCGAACGGTTCTATCGGCACACTACATATTGCCGATAGGAATTTTTGAGATATTCTGTCAGTATACTAATAAATTACCGATAGAATAAGTCTAGTTGAAGAAGTCGACCAGTCCTATCGACGCACAACATTGTCCCGTCAGTACTTATGCATCTCTTCTAACGGCAAATATGTTCATCACCGCTAGAGTAAATCATATTTCTTCTTCTATCGGTAATTTTCTTACAAACCGATAGGAAAATTTCACCCGTTGGCCTTTTTTGGCCGTGAGGCACATTTTTTATCGGTTTTCTACTAAAGCGCTAATAACCGATAGAATATAGGGGTTAGTAGACTGCATTTCTGTACTAGTGTGGGGACCTTAGTTTATTATCGGTTGTGTTTTTTGAACCGATAGTAAAATTGTACAACTTATCTCGACCCCTGCTCTGCACTCTGCATACTCGATTCATTTCTATCGTACGTGCATCCACGCTCCAAGCTAGAGTGATCTGGAGAAGCTAGCTGAGAGGTTGATAATTCGATCCCCCTCGGTATTGTCATCTTCTCATCACCTCTCTCTCTCTCGATCACTCTTTCACACTCTCCCTCTCTCTCTCTACTTGCAATTCATTAAACTAGATACATGTAGCTCCAAACTAGCTAGAAGGCTAGGTTGGCTAGCTAGCTATAGCTTGCTGAAGTTAAGCTACGAATGATTTATGGCTGAAGTTAAGCAGCTAGCTAGCTGGCTCTTCCAATTAATGCATCAAGTTAATTAGGGTTTCATACATATCCATTTAATGTAATTAAGCAACTGTACACACATATGGCCTAGCTAATTGAGGATGTTTCATGCATGCATGCCCTGAATCATTAATTATTTATTTTAATTTATCAATTTTGTGAAATAATTGTAGATGGACCGAGAATATTGGATGTATGGAATAAAACATACTACTGTTGAGTATTTGGAGGGTGTGAATGGGTTTATTAAATTTGCTGAGCAAGAAAAGGCGAAGAAGGGAGAAAAAGATATGCATTGTCCTTGTATAGATTGTATGAACTTAGAAAGGTTCGGCAACTCTGATCAGAACATCATGGTTTTAACGCACACTATACCCTTTGGATATGGCATTGTGAAGATCTTGAGGAAACGAGCACCGCTACCACTCAGTAGCACCCAGAAGTGGATTGCAGTAATGATGATCATGATCAGAACATTGGTAATGTTCATTCGGAAGTCCATGTAGATGACGACAATTTAGATGAAATGTTACGTGATGTAGAAGATTACAGCAAAAACGATTTAGCTATATTTGAGAAAAACTAATTGTTGATTCTGAGAAGCCTTTGTTCCTCGGATGTGCAAAATTTACAAAGTTGTCTTCTGTGTTGAGATTATATAACTTGAAGGCAAGCAATGGTTGGAGCGATAAGAGTTTCACGGCGCTATTAGATCTGTTAGTGGACATGCTTCCAGAGGGAAATGAGTTGCCAAGATCGGTTTACCAGGCCAAAAAACTATTGTGTCTGTTGGGAATGGAAATCGAAAGAATACATGCATGCCCAAATGATTGTGTTTTGTACCGTAACGAGTACGAGGATTTGCATGTTTGTCCAAGATGCGGTGCATCGCGGTATAAGCATGGGGACAGAGTTTATCACAATGGATGTGATGAGGTAAAGAAAGGGCCTCCGGCCAAAACTGTGTGGTATTTGCCTGTGATTCCTAGATTGAAACGGCTGTTTGCAAATCCGAAAGATGCGAAGTACTTGCGTTGGCATGTTGAAGGTCGGAAGCAAGACGGAAAACTAAGACATCCAGCTGATTCTATTCAATGGAGAAACATTAATAGAACATTCGGTGAGTTTGGCGGCGAAGTGAGGAATATAAGGTTTGGGTTGAGTACGGATGGTATGAATCCACATGGAAATATGAGCAGTCGACATAGCACTTGGCTGGTTCTTTTATGCATCTACAATCTTTCTCCTTGGTTATGTATGAAGCGCAAGTACATAATGATGTCGTTACTAATTTCAGGACCCAGCCAATCCGGGAATGATATTGAAGTTTTTCTATCACCGTTAGTCGAGGACTTATATAAATTGTGGAGCGAATGGGTGCGGGTGTGGGATGCACATAAGCGAGCGAATTTCATGTTGCGGGCCATGATATTTTGCACCATAAATGATTTCCCGGCCTATGGAAATTTGTCGGGGTATAGTACGAAAGGAGGCAAGGCTTGTCCTATTTGCCTGGATGAAACTGAAAGCATGTGGTTATCGAACTACAGAAAAACAGTGTACATGGGTCACCGCTGATTCCTTCCGATGCTTCACGCCTACCGTAAGAAGAGGAAGTCATTTAATGGGAAGCCTAAGAAAGGACAGCCCCAGTGTTTGTGACTGGTAAGGAGCTTTACTTGCACGTGAAGGACATCAAAGTTGAGTTTGGTAAATGTTCTAAATCTCCAGGAAAAAAATGTTTGGAAGAAGAGATTGATTCTTTGGGATCTGCCATATTGGGAGCACTTACAAGTTCGACATTGCATTGATGTCATGCACGTAGAGAAAAATGTTTGTGACAGTTTGATTGGTTTGTTGTTGAACATTCCAGGAAAGACGAAAGATGGCATCAACGTTCGCCGTGACATGCTCGACATGGGCATAAGGACTGAGCTTGCACCATTGGAGAACAGAAAGCGTACATACCTCCCCCCGGCCTGCTATACTTTGTCAAAAAGAGAAAAAACAGAACTCTGTAAGTGCCTATATGGTGTCAAAGTTCCATGCGGGTATTCTGTGAACTTGAAAAAACTTGTGTCCATGAAGGACTTGAAACTGGTTGGTATGAAGTCCCATGATTGTCATTTACTGATGTCACAAATGCTTCCCATTGCTATTAGAGGCATTCTCCCAGTCAAAGTCAGAGAGACAATTACAAAGCTATGTTATTTCTTCAACACAATATCTGGCAAGGTAAGTGTGTACTCCTAGCAAGTTAATTAGCTCCATTCGTGGAACTTGTCAGATTTTTTGGATCTGAATATTTGCTGCAACTGTGTCCTTGCAGGTAATTGATCTGGATGGACTGGACGATTTGCAATGTGATGTGCCTACAACTCTTTGTCAGCTGGAGATGTATTTCCCACCATCTTTTTTTGATGTTATGGTCCATCTAGTTGTTCACCTTGTCAGAGAAATTAAGTTTTGTGGACCCGTATTTCTGTGCTACATGTATCCATTTGAGAGATTTATGGGTATCTTGAAGGGATATGTAAGGAATCGACATCGGCCTGAGGGCAGTATCATTGAAGGTTATGCCGCCGAGGAGGTGATCGAATTTTGCACCAACTATATGGCCGGGGTTGACCCAATTGGCGTTCCTATGTCCCAGCATGAGGGCAGGCTTCAGGGCATTGGAACAATTGGATTTAAAGCAGTCGTCCCCTCTAGTGATCTGTACACAAAAGCTCATTTTTGGGTCTTACAGCACATGACGGGGGTGGAGCCATACATACACGAGCACAAGGAAATGTTACAAAAACAGAATCCTTTGAAGCCAGAGATTTGGGTCACCAGAGAACATAACAGGAAGTTTGCTGGGTGGATCGAAAATAGAGTCCTGCAAGCTTCTGAGGGCAACGTAGATGAAGTTGTTACATGGTTGGCTAGAGGGCCTAGATTTACTGTAGGGACTTGGCAGGGGTATGACATCAACGGCTATTCATTTTAGACAAGAACTCAGGACGCGAAGAGTACTATGCAATGTAGTGGAGTGACACTACTGCTATTTCGGAGGATGCCAGGGCAGTAAGGGCACTCGACTCATATTACGGTGTTATTGAGGAAATATGGGTGCTCGATTATGTATTACTTAAGATTCCTCTATTTCGATGCTAATGGGTCGAAATCTCTCGAGGTGTTAAAGTCGACAATTATGGGTTTACTCTCGTCGATCTCAGTAGAGTCGCACACCAAGATGATCCATTTATACTTGCTGAGGAAGCTACACAGGTGTTCTACATCGTTGACCCGGCCAACCCAAAGTTGCACGTTGTCCTTCACAGTAAGAGACGTATTGTTAGGGTCAAGGACGTTGTGGATGAAGAAGAGTATGATCAATTCGACGAACTACCTCCAATTTTAGATGGAATTCTTCAATCCGTCCCTACTGAAGATATTGACGAAACAAGTTACCTGCGAGACGACCACGAAGAAGGATTATGGGTGGACAACCATTCTTGACTAATTTTCAATATGTAAGTGACGTATATTACTTGGATCTTTAATCGAAGAATTCTTCAAATCATTTTTCAAAAATTCTTTGGGAAAACATACGTGATGCATTGAGAATCATTTATGCAAATTTTCATTTCAATTGGAGTACTTGATTTGAGCAATAATTGATTCTTTTCACAAATCAATATGAAAACTGCAAATTTTCATTCCATGATTGGTCTTTACTGTTAATTTATTTCAAAATTATTGGAAGTCATTTGCATGTGGTTTCAGGTGTCTTTACAAGTGCCAAATGATGTACTGAGACCCATCTGTAATTGTTCTCAGGAAAACCCTTTAGGGTCAATAACTCTGTATTCTACTATCGGTTTCAATTTTCAAACCGATATGAAATTAATCTCTACTATCGGTTGTCACGTCTGCCATGACAGTGACATCACCTGTGAGGAGCCCAGCTCGGTGCAGCTGGCCCTTTAACCACTTGACTTCCCAGGATGAGTCAATCACAGGATTACATTGCAGCAGCAAAATAGTACAATAGTCATAATTGTATGGCCATCAGGCCTTAGTACAAAACGAGATACAGTGCCATACAAGGCACAAGGGTCTAACAAAACAATACATCTAGTCGGCGGAAGCTAGGCCCAAAAGCAAACCACAGGAAACAGAGGTTGACAGCAAGACAGCACCACATCAGGGTTCCGGAGGAAACTGCTCATCATCTCCTGGGTCCGCAGCATCTTCGGGGTATCCCCCGAGGTCGTAGAATGCTCCATCTATTGATGAGTTGTTGCAAGGGTGAGTACTTACGTACTCAGCAAGTCATAGGGAAGGTAGAGATACATACATATATATGACATGAACCTATGCTATTGGGGAAAGAGTGAAGGGTTTTTTTTTCCCAAAATACATTTCTTTCTCAATTCTTACTCAACTTCTGATCATACCCATGGCAGTAAATAAATCATATTGATGGTGATACATATATCCCATATCCAAGGCGATATATCCTCATATCACACTACTCTTATTCAAGTCTTTCAATCATATGCTCTTAGCAGTATTTCATAACTTAGGGCATAAACCACATGCCTCTTAATTATCATATGATCTCTATATTATGGTATTACCGCGACACGTCAACACATGACAGCCCACGGCAACGCCCCTTATCATGACAACACATGCCACTTGGGTAATCTTGAGCTAACAAATTTTAGTTTATAAACAATACTTGTGTCACACCCCATGGATTTAATCCACCGCAGCATACTCCTAGAACTCGGGAGCACGAAGTATTCGAATACATTTTTAAACTCTGCAGAGATGTACCTCTTTTTAAATCCACTTCTTCACTCGACTTCCAAGTCGGGCCAACTCCATGCGACTTATACGCATGTGACAAGGCCGAGATCACACAACGTTTTTGCAGTCTAGTATTAACAGCATCCCTGCCCGGTAAATGGACAACACCATCCCAAGTACCGTTGTGGGTCCTCCCCACTGCCTTACTTCCTAGCCTGGGTCTATGTTCCCGCAGGACACATAACCTCTTTCGATTACAGTCGCGCACGACTTAATCTGGCGTAGGGCGTCTTCCTTCTTTACACCTTGTCCTCTCATAATTTTTCTGATCTCACATCACTCATGGACGAACTGCGTCCCACCAGTTTCCACGCGAGAAACCGGATCGACAAGCCATGCAGGGAACTGATAATACTAAGAAAGCTACTAGGTTGCGCCTGTCCCATACCAGGTAAGTGGTTGGTACGTTTTTCATGCCACTAGACGCACAACACAAGGTTCTAGGTCCTTATATGCCAGTGACCAGATCATACCACGAACCATGCACCTTCAGTGCCTGCACAACCAGTGCAGCCAAGCACCTCCAGTGCTACCACCATTCCATACCAAAATACTGGTCACGGCTAGGGGTTCTATTTCATGAATATAAATGTACATGTTTATACTTTTATTAGTTCGAGGCTTGCTATCTTATCAAGTTCACATTTCTCAAGTATTCAATCTATCACTGCCATAATATCATTGATCTCAACATGTGCAATATTAATGAAATATCTACTCATGGAATAGCATAGCAATTCATAAAATATGGGTTTCAATATGTTCAAAGTATGACTTGCCTTCCGCGTCGTAAGTATCAGCAGTCGACGACGGTTCAGCGACAAGATCTTCAACTCTGGACTCTTGCTCTGAACAAGATCAAACAAGCAAACAGGCATTACAATCAATTCTATTCTACTAACTTGCTACATGCAAAGGTGCAAGGAGAAAATACTCTGGCAATACAAGGTTTGAAAGCGATGTGGTTTTAATTATGGAAACCAGGGTTAAAGTTAGCTGTCAAGGTTTACAAGGTTTCAAAATATCAGGGTAATATCAAGGTGGTGACTGGTTCGCTCAAAAACAGCGAATGTCTTTAGGTTGGCATTCGGTTCAAGGCATCGACATAAGGTCGATGGGTGATAGAGGGCTCAACTCAAGTTGTGACAGTAGAGAAAAGTGTAGATCACAACATCAGGAGTCTAAGGGACAAAGTTATTTTCAAAGTGCATGGCTGGAAGTGGGTGAAAAGGCTCAATGCCACTGGCTGACACAGGCTGGCATAGGCTTGACACGGCCAGAAACTAGGGTTAGCCATATCTTTTGACTCAGGACTCCAAATGATGCACCACTTTGTCTGGTGGTTAGGCATTTGTAACAGGAACAAATGTCTCAACAGGACCTAGGGCAGGAGGTGGCCGGAAAGTGATGAAAACCGGCGAAGGAGTTGGCTGGCCTGGAGCACATGCAGTGTGAACAGTACAGCAAACTAGGGCATAGCTATATCTCACAATCTAGGCCGAATTAGGAGTCGTGGTAGAAGACAAAGTTGCTCAGAATGGTCCAAAACATCTAGATGGCAAGGTTTCTATGGCTGGATTGGCTGGATTTAGGGGATATTGGCCGGGGAAAAGATTAACTCAAGCCTGATTTGGGCATTTTTGATCTAGGGCAAATAAACTTAATTCCTTGCTTGTGGATAGTCTCTGGGGCATAAGTAAGCTACTGGTGAAGTTAGATTAACTAGAAATGCACCAGAAAAGCTTGAACAGCAAGCTCAGTTCACAAGCAAAGTTCCAATTTGGGGTTTTTCACATTTTAGCAAATCTGTCGATTTTGGTTGCTTAGGGATGTTAAGCAAGGTCTAGTGAGCATATTTGATTACTAGTTCGAAAGCTGAATCGATCTGGTTGAGGGTTAATTGCTCGCCGGAGCTACTGGAGTAAAATTGAAATTGCCGGCGACTGGAGAGGTTTGAAGTCAATTACATGCTCGGGCATGATGAGGGAGGTAAGAGGAGCTTACTGGAGTATCTGGATTGGAGGGGGAAGCAGTGTAGAAGCTTGGCACCGCGAGCCTCCTTTGCTGCTCGCCGGGGAAGAAGAAGACACAGTGAGTTTGAGGGCTTAGGTGCTTCTGGTGGTGTGTGATACTTCACTGAGACCAGGGGCTATTTATAGAGGATTCGGAGGTGTTGCAACGGCTGGAAAACGCCTGGAGACTTGGAGCGGCGAATTGACGGGCCGGGCGGGACAGCAGCGAAGCGACGTGCTCCAGCGGCCGTGCCGGCTTTGCAGGTTGGCGTGTGCTGTCCCAGGTGATGCAGCGGCGAATTGATGGGCTCCTCCGGCATGCTTGCAACGTGGCATCAATCTTCTGCCGTGGCTGCAGCGATGGCGTGCGCGCGCGGGCAAAATTGGCGCTGCTGGTGCGACCGCGGTGGCTCCACGGTGGCGAACGGCGTGCGCACACGTGGCAGGGACGCAGTGGCAAGGGTGGCGACCACGGGGCTTCACCGGCGATGAAGTTCCTGGCGTGGCAGCGCGGTGGTCGCGGTCGTGCACGGCTGCTGGTCGCGCACAGTGCCTCTGGTCGAACCAGGGACCAAAATGCAAGGATTCTTATTTGAAATCTGGACTGATTTGTAATTTCTGTCTTAGAGATGGTTAATTTGAGAATTGATTCCATGGCTGAGTACAACATTTCTATTAGTACTCATCCAGCTCAAATTTAGAGAAAATTTGATAAGATTTGGGGGATTTCACCTATTTTCGAAAATAGGGTAAAATTAGGGTAAAATAAGTCTGGATTTTGTCGATTTCGAATTCTGGTGATTGGAGAGAGATTTTGAAGTCTGATCAAAAGGGAGATCTGTATCAAATAGTATTTGGGAGGTGTTTCCTGAAGAAATTCTGGAGTTGGAATTAATTTGCAGATTTTAGCCTTTTCAGGCTTCCAGGTAAACAGAAAAGGACTTATTCGCAGTAAAATTTGGACTAAACTGCGAAAAGTGTTTAGATGAATTAATTTGGCTCCCAACTTTTTGAAGTGAGTTGAGGATGAACTTAGGAACATATTCCAGGGGTTACTTGAGTCTGAATAGGGTTAGATTAAAATAATTCAATCATCTGAAAACTGGGGTACTTAGGGTAAGTCTGAATTTTCCTGTTTTCGAAAACGGAGAGAGGCTTAGGTATTGAGAGTTAGGTTCAGAATTTGATCTGGCTCCTGAAGACTTTTATCCTCAGGGTAACTGATAGGTTAAATCTGGATGTTCAGATCTTGATCTGGAACTAGAGAATAGATTTGGAGATTTTTAGGGTTTGGGAGAGATTAGAGTTCAACTGATCTGGCTACTACTACAGGGATACATGCATGCAGGATTTTCATGCAAAACTTTTCACCCCCAAAACTAGGGTGTTACATCGGTTTATTGTTCATAACTGATAGTATTTCATATTGTGTTATGAGACCATGTTCTACATTTTGGTTTGATCTTGTACAGTGGATTAATTTACTATCGGCTAATAATCATAAAATCGATAGTGAAATACAATGGCAATAAAGATCATTTGAACATAACTCTTGATTATAAAATCCTATTTGGAAAATTTTTTCAGAAAAATATATTTCATGCAATGAAAATCATTTCTGTAAATTTTCATTTCAATTGGAGTTGATTTGAGCAATAATTGATTCTTTGCACAGATCAATATGAAAACTACAAAGTTCAGATTCCTCGTGGTTTTTGGCTGGTTTGTCATTTTGATATCTCCATCATGATTGGCTATTCGAAGAAAGTTTCTATATGCATGATTCCTTATGTTCCATGATTGGTCTTTACTGTTAATTTATTTCAAAATTATTGGAAGTCATTTGCATGGGGTTTCAGGTGTCTTTACAAGTGCAAAATGATGTACTCAGATCATCTGTAATTGGTCTCAGGGAAATCCTTTAGGGTCAATAACATTGTATTCTACTATCGGTTTCAATTTTCAAACCGATATGAAATTAAACTCTACTATCCGTTTATTGTTCATAACCGATAGTGATTCATTTTATGTTATGAGACCTTGTTCTTAATTTACTATCGGTTAGTAATCATAAAACCGATAGTGAACAATGCCAACACTCCAAACCCTAACTTCGGTTGTGTTTTCTATCGGTTTGGTGATTATGAACCGATAGTAAAGATTCATATATTAGGTTAACCTCGCACGATTTTCCCTCCAGTGCAATTGATTACATTCCAAATACTCGCGCGCGGAAAACCCTGGCCTGCCCGACGTTCACTTTTTCGCTCCTCTGCGCCACCATTGCCGATCGCAATTGGGTTCTCCACCGCCTCCGGCCACTGCATCGCGCTACCGCCTCCGGCCACTCCGCGAACGACTGTAAGTGTTCTTGACCAAACCACTCACGTCAATTTCTTAAATTTATATGCAATAGTTCATATGTGGTTCAATGGATTACAAATATAAAACTAGATGAAAAGTGCATGAATTACAAACTTGATAGCTATGAGAATTATAGACTTGATGAAAATCACTAGCAATTTGTCGTACAGTGTCGTCCACTATCGGTTTCTTCTTTAGAACCGATAGTAAATACCATAAACTGAATTTTCTGTTAATTATTTCCAATTTTCTAATTTTCATCTGAAATTTCGATTCATTTAAATTTTAACAGACTTTATGTTCCTACAGAGAGACTACCATAGTTTGCACTGCTAATCTTATATATTTTCCTGAATACAAACTTGAGTACTATCAGTTTTTATTGTCAAACCGATAGGAAATAGAGTATGTCATAGTTTGCACTGCTAATCTGAATTTTCTGCTAATTATTTCCCATTTTCTAATTTTTATCTGAAATTTTGGTTCATTTAAATTCTTACAGACTTTATGTTCCTGCAGAGAGACTAGCATAGTTTGCCCTGCTAATCTTATATATTTTCCTGAATACAAACTGGAGTACTATCTGTTTTAATTGGAAAACCGATAGGAAATATAGTATGTCATATCGGTTTGTTATTGTCAACCGATAGTACATTGAAAAGTCTGAATTTTGCAGAGTTCGTATTTCATTTATGAAAAGAATCAACTATTGCTCAAATCAAATACATTTGAAATGAAAATTTAAAGAAATGATTTTCATTGCATGAAATATATTTTTCTGAAAAAATTTTCCAAATAGGATTAATTTTACAATCAAGAGTTATCAAATGATCTTTATGTTAAGCAAGAAGGTATCAGTTCGACAACCCTTTGCAAATTGAGTTTACAAATCCATTTTAAATCTATTTTGAAGACCATGTTGATAGGAATTGATGATTTTTGGCCTTTTGAATGAAAATTTGACATTTTAACAAAAAGAGGTGGTTCATCATTGCCATTCCATGTTAGTTATGAACTTTGTCATGTACCTTTCTTCATATCAATTGATGGTCTGTTCATGGAATTTTAGGTAAAGCCATGTCGGCATCTTCCTCGGCTGATAGTAGTGATTCTGCAAGGGCGAACGTAGATGACGCTACCTCGTCCCAGCGCAAGAGGAAGGCGCGAAGCGCGACGATGTTGTGCCGTTTGGCCAAACGCGTGAATCTTTCATGTGAGTTCAACCAGTTCGGGAGACCGATCGGGAAGAACACCGGCCAGTACACTGCCTATGTTGGTTTGTTGGCAAAGGAAAGGGTGAAGATCACCGTCCAAAGCTGGAAGGACGTTAAGGCCGACGAGAGGGATAGGCTGTGGGCGGAAGTGAAGGTAAAATTAATCAAAATCATTGAACTCTTGAGTAATCACATTCCCTTGGTTTATCCCAGAGATTAGGTAAGTCCTGCTTATATGCACCATTTGAAACAGGCCAAGTGGAACATCCCCGACGATGGTCCCAAGATAGCTTGCTTGAAGGACATGAACAACATGTGGAAAACCTTCAAGAGCGTCCTCGTCAGTACCTTCGTCACTAAAAGCAAATATCCATGTGAGAAGTACCCCTTCATAATGGAGGAGGTATGGGAGCAATTCACCCAACAGAAGGGGACCCCTGCGTTCAAGGTATGTATGGTTCCTTTGCTTGGTTACACCATTGTATGCAGTAACCAGCAGTGCATTAATTTTCTTGTTTCTGGTACGAAGGCCCTTAGCAAGAAGAACAAGGCAATCCAGAGGAGGAACGACCACCGCACCGGCTCGGCTCTCGCGGCTATGTGGGGAAGGAGGAGCAGTGGAAGAAGGCTGAAGACGAGGCATCGAATTTCATCGACTCCCTTGACCTACAACTCTCCGAGATCCGCGATCCGCGATGCAAGCATTGGTGGCTGGCCAGAGGGACCGTGTCATCCACGAGGACTGTGGAGTTCCCAAACCCCAGGGACGTCGAGGTCGTGCAGCGACTCGTAAGTTGGCTAACTTCCTGGTTGGGATCATAGAGTGTGGTAGAAAAAACTACGATCACTACTGTGCACACAAGTTTGTATATATTTTTTCCTGACAATGGAGAGATTTGAATGTAACAGATCTCTTGCTCGAAGGAGGAGATCGAGGGATTGTTCACTCCCCATAGGGAGAACGACATCCTTACCCGGGCTCTAGGGAACAAGGAGCATCCAGGGCGGATGCGAACCGTGGGGGTGTGGTGCCATGGAAGGAAGGCTTCTCAGAGCCTGGGCAAAAGGCGAAGAAGGCTTGCAGCTGGAAGGAAAGGGAATTGGAGCTGTCTCAGAAGATACGGTTAGATGTGACTGCACAATTCGCGGACATGTTCGCTCAAATGAACGAGAAGTATGAACGCCTCAGCCGAGTTGTGGAGTCCAAGGGTTTAGATCCAGCTGCCGAGGTCGACGCTGCCAGGCCGAGTAGTTGCGGCTCGAAGGTTCACATGGATCCGGTGGACCTGATTGAGGTATTGTAACTCTTGAGCTATATATGGAGTTCAGTTGATGCCACTCCCGTTACGTTAGAACTGTTTCGCTAACCTGTGATAATTGTTGCAAATAGCAGAAGCCGGAGAGCTGTAGCCTATTGAAAAACATAGGTGACAAACCTGTAGTGGTTGCAAACGGGGTCGTATATCAGTCTTGGGAGGATGTCTGAATCCACTACGTACCTCTGGAGCCTGGATTCGCAACGATACAGGTGGACATGGCCCTCCCGGGCTACAGCTCTTTTCTGTTGCCCGTCCCAACGGACAAAATGCGGACAATTGGCGAGGCATTGGGCTCGTACATACAGTGGCCCAAGAAGGGTGTTAGACTACAGGAGGTAAACCATAGCCATTCTTGCTTACAACTCAGTTAATATACTCAATTTGCAAAATCTAACTTACGCGTTCGTAACTTAAAGTGGACAATGGATGCTAACTCACTTCCTGAGGACACTACCCCAGCACAACACATGACCGAGCTCCTTCCGCCCCCATGCCTCCTCCGACGGCCTCAAACACTTCGCCATCAAATGAGGTCGGCGGTACCGCGCCCCAACCTTCGAAGGTATACACTCGCTCCCCGCCCAAAGGCAAGGGCAAGGCCAAACAAAGCTAGCTAGGTACGTTCAAGAACAGGTTCCCACTCTTGTCGGAGTACCTTCTGCGCAATATAGATCAAATAACCATAAGTCTCCAGGAGTGGTACCTGACCCGGTCTAGGCGCCACATCAACTTCTTAGTTCACTTTAGGCCAGGTCATTTTCACCGTGAGGCCGGGAGCATATCGGTGGCCCACGAGGATTTGTTCGACCTCCTCAACTGGCGGGAGCTTGATATGTCCATCATATAGACTGGAGTTCTGTGAGTTTGCTGTTGTCTGAAGTTATCACATTTCATTTCATAAATCTAATCACTTTGTATGCACTACTTACTAATGTCTACTTTGCATCCAGGTGCATGTATAGGCTGGCGTCGATGAGGGCATGTCACAAGGTAGGTTTCCTCGACCCAGACAAAATAAGCCTCATGATGCTAGAGCACGACCAAGCACATGCGGAGGAATACATATCAAGGGCGCTACTAGCGCAGTAGGACTGACAGTTCATTCTTGCGCCGTACCACCAAAGGTTAGTGCATTTCCTACTAATTTAACTCATTCTTGTATGTTAGGCCTAACATATGTATGAAACGGTGCTCTTATATATGCAATGTAGGGGCCACTGGGTCCTCGCCGTCGTTTGCCCATGGATGAATGAGGTCTATTACCTCGATTCGATGAGCGACAGGGTGGCGCATGTTTTTACCCTCACGTGGCACATAGACGCGTAAGTAACACAGTTGTTTTAAATTTTTCTCTGACTAGCTAATTAATGACAACATATTAACCGGCAATGCTAAATTAAATACAGGGCTTTCAAAAATTATGTTACTGCTGGAGGGAGGCATGACGCGTCGAAGGGCACAACAATTTCTTGGAAAGAATATGAGGTAATTAATACGGATGGAACTACTCATGATGAGTCTTTTAATTTAAGCTTAATTAGTTCTTTCGAGTTAATGTGGGTTTATGTCTTTGCATATGCAGTTATCCCAGTGCCATCAGTAGCCACAATCGTGGGAATGTGGCTTCTATGTCATGAGATTTATGTATGACCTGATCAGGAGAAACTTTGCCCAATTCCCTAAGGTAACCATTTTTCCTGACTCAAAGTCAAATATTGGATGTCTCGTATGTTCCTAACTTCATACACGCATGTAGAGTGCCATGTTGAAAGAGTAATATGAGTTGCCTCAATTTAAGGAGCTGCGAACAATTTGGGCTCAATATGTGATGGAAGAAGTGGCTATCAATAATCTATCGTAAATGACTTGTGTAATATATATTGAATGTGTTGATTGGTGTATGTGTGTAAATTCATTGGTGTATTTGCGAATAAACTCAATATGTGCATAAATTCATTGGTGTATTTGTGAATAAACTCAATATGTGAATAAATTCAATGTGTCCAGTGCATGTGTATATCTTTGTGTTAGTGTATTTGTCAATAAATTAAATCTGCTGTATTAGTGTATCACTGTATCTGTTAATGATCCTTTGTAATACTATCGGTTCATATCCTACAATCGATAGAAGGAAGTTATGGTACTAACCATGTCGAGTTTTAACCGATAGAAAATACTTATACATTACTATTGGTTTCCAGTGAATAACCGTTACAAGAAATATAACATCACTATCGGTTGGGATCATTGAGCCGATAGTAGAATTGTCGATAGCGATTACTAAACGTTGGAGGTGAAGGTATTTTACTAGTAGAATTGTAGATTTGATTTTGAACCGATAGTGAAAAGCATTTCTGTAGTAGTGTGCTGTCCTTAACTTCTCTCTAATGAGTTTGACATGAGCCTCTGCCTCTTCTACTATCTCTGGTCCTATGACTCTTCGTTCTCCTGGCTCATTCCAATGCAATGGGGTTCTGCATTTCCGTCCATATAGAGCTTCAAATGGTGCCATCTGTATACTAGCTTGATAACTGTTATTGTATGTAAACTATGCAAATGGTAAACATTTGTCCCATGATGTTCCATAATCTAGTATACAAGCTCTTAGGAGATCTTCTAGGATTTGGTTTACTCTTTCTGTTTGTCCTCCTGTCTGCGGGTGATATGCAGTACTGAAATCCAACTGAGTCCCTAGTGTTTCATGCAGTCTATTCCAAAACTTGGATGTATACTGTGCTCCGCGATCTAATACAATCTTCTTTGGAATACCATACAATGCTACTATTCTTTGCATGCATAACTGTGCCAATGTACTGCCATCATAGACCTTTTTGACTGGTATAAAGTGAGCTACCTTGGTGAGTCTGTCTACAATGACCCATATGGAGTCATATCTTCCTCGAGTTTTAGGTAATCCTGTAATGAAATCCATGCCGATTTCTTCCCATTTCCATAATGGTATTGGTAGAGGTTGTAGCTTTCCGGCTATCTTCTGGTGTTCTGCTTTAACTCGCTGACATGTATCATAGTTTGCAATATATTCTGCGATCTCTCTCTTCATATTACCCCACCAAAATCGAGTTTTCAGGTCCTGATACATCTTTGCGTTACCGGGGTGTATCGAGTATGGAGTTTTATGCGCTTCATGGAGAATTAATTCCTTAAGGTCTACGCTTGGAGGTACACAAATCCTTCCTCGATACCATACAATTCCTTAATCGTCTTCAGTAAAACCTTGTGCTTTTCCTAACTTGATTTGACTCTTGATTTTGTGAATCTCCTCATCTTCCTTCTGGGCATTCCCTATCTGTTCTTCAAGTTGAGGCTTTACTATTAGAGTAGCTATCGTTCCTTGTGGTACTACTTCCACTTGATGATTCTGCAACTCTCGTTGTAGGTAAGGGTTCCTTAGTATGACTGTTTCTTGCAGGTTGTAAACCTTCCTGCTTAAGGCATCCGCTACTACATTAGCCTTTCCTAGATGGTACTGGATGCTAAGGTCACAATCTTTGTTCAATTCCAGCCATTGTCGTTGACGCATGTTGAGCTCTGTCTGAGTGAAGATATACTTGAGACTCTTATGATCTGTAAAAATTTCACATTTAATTCCAATGAGGTAGTGTTGCCATATCTTCAAGGCACATACTACTGCTGCTAATTCCAAGTCATGGGTAGGATAGTTTTCTTCATGTGGCCTCAATTGGCGTGAACCATAAGCTACTACCCGATCTTGTTGCATTAACACACAGCCAATTCCTTGCTTTGAAGCATCACAGTAAACTACAAAGTCTTTTTTTTTTTTACTATCCGACAAGGTAGGGATTGGTGTTGTTGTCAATTTCTGCTTTAGCTTCTGAAAACTTTCTTCACACTTGATGGTCCATTCAAATGCAATATCTTTCTTTAGTAGGTTAGTAAGAGGTTTGGCAATCTGGGAAAATCCTTCGATGCATCTCCTATAGTAACCTGCCAATCCTAAGAAACTTCTGATTTCTGGAAGTGAGGTGGGCCGTTTCCATTCCTTGATAGCAGAAATTTTAGCTGGATCCTCTGAAATTCCTTCTGCTGTCAATACATGTCCAAGAGATGCAATCCTTGACATCCAAAACTCACATTTATCAAACTTGGCATAGAATTGCCTTTCTTGTAGCCTTTCCAACACTAGATGTAGATGTTGCTCATGCTCTTCTGTATTCCTGGAATATATCAGAATGTCATCTATGAGTACTATGAAAAACTTTTCAAGGAAATCCATAAATGTGCTTCTCATGACATTCATGAAGGCTGCTGGGGCATTGGTTAAACCAAATGGTACTACTGTAAACTCATACAGCCCGTATCTGGTATTTGGTAGTGAAGGCAGTCTTTGGTGTAACTTCTTTCTTGATTTTCAGCTGATGGTATTCAAACTTCAGGTCTATCTTGGAGAATACCTTAGCTCCTCGAAGTTGGTCAAACAAGTCATCGATCCTTGGCAATGGATACTTATTCTTTATGGTCACTTCATGTAAGGCTTAATAATCCACCCACATCCTTAGAGCTCCGTTCTTCTTCTTTACAAACAAGACTGGGGCTTGGCTCCACAAGGTGAAGTTCCTAGTCTAATGAATCATTTGCTCTTCAAACCTTCCAATTGGCTCTTTAGCTCCTTCCAAGTCTATAACTGGCATCCTGTAGGGATGCCTTGGATGGGCGCAGCTCCTGGTTTAAGCTCAATGGAGAACTCTATGTCCCTATAGGGTGGCATTCTCGGTAATTCTTCCAGATACACATCGGGGTACTGTTGTACTATAGGCACTTGTTCCAAACATACCCTCTGTAGTGCCTGAACAGATCCTAGCGGCTCCTTGGCTGGCGATAACAATCTTTCCGCATAGAATAAAACTTTTTTCCCTTGGCTACTGACAAGGCTTAGGGTTTCTCTTCACAGTCTACTAGACCTTGCAGTTCTAAACTAGCAGATTTGCCTCGAATTCTAACCCTTCTATACTAAAGGTTACAGTCGGGCAAATTGAGTAGACAGATAGTCTAGCCCCTGGAGTTTGTATAATCATGGGGTACTCTAATGGTGCTATATGCATTTCAAGCTCAGATGAAAATGCATTCGATATAAAGGAATTTGTAGCACCAGGACCAAACAATATTAAGGCAGATGCAAACTGGCTCAGAAAATCTACCTTGAAGAATGTCGCCTACTTATTGGATGGAAGTGTAGTTCAATCTGCCTCCTTGGGCTACTATCGGTGCTCTTCTTCTTCCTCTGCCTCTGGTAATCATGGCTCCTCTTCTTTGTATGTTTCCCTTGGGGTTCTGCAGTGGTGATGTTCTGGGTGCTACTGACTGCGTTCCTGGTAGTGACCTGGCTATGGACTTTGGGAGTTGAATCCATGGGCAGTGAACTTGACGATGTCCAAATTGTCTACAATGATAACACTGCATATAGAAATGAGGACAATTCTTCTGAAGTTGGTTTCCTTTGCAGTTGGGGCACAACATTGTTATTGGTCTGGGAGTCTGGTATGATGGTTGAAAACTGGAGGCGGTATGGGCTCTCCTTCTGGTTGAGTTTAGTTGTAGTCGCACTTGTTGGGGCATCCTTCGCTTCCAGTTCTCCTCCCTTATATTCGTTTTCTTTTCCATAGATTGAAACTTTTCCTGCAAACTGGGTTCCTCATTCTGGGGAGGATTCGAATTCTGGGATACTTGTGGACAGAGGAGGACCGCCCCCCAAGCCCCCGGTGTCCCCCTCATAAAGCCGGTCGTCCGCCCCCAAGCTGCCGGTGTGGACCGAGGAGGAGCTGAAGCTCCTCATCAAAGTGGTGGGCTCTCGGGGCGTCCGTTCCATGAGGGACGCCGCCGAGGAGCTAACACTGCTGAAGATCTCCCGGGGATGTGGCCTCCGGGGACCTGGCCTCTGGTGCCTGCCCGGGGCGCCACCTTTTGGCCCCCGGGACCTGGCCTCCGGCGCCGGTCCCGGGCGCCGCCATTTGGCTCCTGGTACCTGGCCTCCGGTGCCGGTCCCGGGCGCCGCCATTTGCCCGGGGACGTGGCCTCCGGTGCCTGCCCTGGGCGCCACCTTTTGGCCCCCTGGACCTGGCCTCCGGCGCCGGTCCCGAGCGTCTCCATTTGGCTCCCGGGACCTGGCCTCCGGCGTCGGTCCCGGGCGCCGCCATTTGCCTGGGGACATGGCCTCCGTTTCCTGCCCCGGGTGCCGGCTTTTTGCCCCCGGGACCTGGCCTCCAGCGCCGGTCCCGGGCGCCACCATTTGGCTCCCAAGACCAGGCCTCCGGCACCGGTCCCGGGAGCCGCCTCCAGCCCAGGGACCTGCCCTCCGGTGCATGTCTCGGGCCTCATCGCCCTTCTAAAGGTAAAGCCTCTGGTTGTTGATCACGTGCAGGTCACGCGAGGAGCGCCTCGGGAATCAGCGACCACCTGTCAAGCATCCAAGGCGTTTGACCGGGAGAAGGACGTTGCTACCCCTCGATCTAACGGTGGCTTCCGGGGTAGATAGGTCTTTTTGATTCTTTTTGGGGCTATAAATAGCCCTTGTACCCCTCAGTTGTAAGCAAGTGATTCATTTGTTGGAATAGCCAAAACTCACAGGTGTGCTCCGGAAGCCTCTCCCCCGGAGAGAGCCTCCCCAGCCGACTCCGGTTGGGAGCACACCGACAGGACTAGGGCCCCCACCGGGACCCGAACCTGTATAAATCCTCGTGTCAATTCTTGTGTTTGTCCGGCGGGGGAGGACTGGTCATCCGGTCAACCCGCACCGCGTAATCTTCGCTAGGATCGTTCACAAAACCTGCCGGGGTATTCGCAATACCACGACACAGCACATTCATCGGCGCAACTTCACTCCCGGTTAGCTTGTTCTGGTTTTCAATTCTCGCTTTTGTAACATCCTTGTTTTTCCCCAAATCTTGCCCAATCTAAGTCTGTCACCTCAAGATTATAATCTAGGTTATGCAAATGCCTTAAGTCAAAAAGTTGGCAACAGAATTCCATCGTTCAGTCCTTTTTCGCAAATAAGCCCAAAAGTATCGCAGATTAGTCCTTTTCAGATTTTCCAGAAGCCTGAAAAGGCTCAAAGTCTCCAATCAACTCTGAACTCTAATCCAATTCGGGGAATACCTCCCATTCACTATTCTGAGTGAGTTTCCCTTTTGCGAGATTTCCAAAATCTCATCATAAACCCTAGTTTTCAGCCTAGCCAAATTTCCAACCCTAATTACCCTGTTTTACCCTGTTTTCATTTCAGCTCAAACCTGATTAAAAATCTCAGATTTCTTTACCTGTCACTGCTAAACTATTTGTTAAGTTTAGTAAGCCACCCTGGTGAAATCCTTTTCAGCACAACCTTTCCAAATCTCCGGATTTATAGTTTGGTCCTAAAAATGTGGTTTCTGTATTTGCAAATAGGCCCAAGTCTTATTTTCCAGCCCTTTTCGACCCGACCTCAGCTACTGTTTTCAACCAGAGCTCCAGCGCCGTTCGACCAGACCTATGCAGTGCTGTTCGTAGCGTTTCTTCGTCGTGTTTCCTCATCGCTGGCAAAGATTTGACATCGCCTGTGCTCGTGGTCGCTCGTGCTTGCTTATCACTCGTGTCCACACCAAATCCTTCGTCGTGGTAGTGCTTCGACTAGCAGCAGCAGCAGCAACAGCATCAGCGCTGCACCCGCGCGTGCTCCAGCAACTTTGTCAGCTTCATCGCGCCATGTCGCCCCGCCGTGTCAACTCGTTGCCTCCATTTGTGCACCGCCTTGGATCAAGTTCCAACACCCCGACCACCGCTGGCAAAGCTGGTGTGCCACCTGCTCGCCATCGCTTCACTGTTCACTGCTTTTTCTTCTGCGCCCGGCCGGTCTCGTCCGTAGCCCAAGTTTCGCTGTTGTTTTCCCTCGCAATCTTCCTTCCCTCGCCTATTTAAACCCTCCAACAACCTGTTCCTTCATTGTGTTTTGACATAGCCTTTTTCACTCATCTTTTTCTATTTCTTCTTCGTCCCCGACGAGCCACAGTTGAGGCAAACGTCGCCAGAGAAGCTCTCAGCCCCAGACTCAAATTTAATCACACCAGTGAGTCCCCTGTGCTTAACTCTCTGTGCTTGAGCATCCAATTTGACTCAGGTGATCCCCATCGCCGGCGATCACCGTAAAGGCTCAAATGCCCTATTACCAAAATCAAAGTCTCTCGAACCCTTTTCAAATTGAAGCTGTGTTGTGAGTTCCCCAGTTTCTTCGCGTGCTGTTGTGGATGGTTCACGTCACCGGCACGCTCCACTGTACCTCCAACAAATTCAACCCCATCTACACCTTTCTTGTGTCCTGTAGATGGTGTACCCAAGATAATTGCCCAGCATTTCCGTGTATCGACGGCGCTCCTTTCACTGTCATTCCTGAGCCCGACGTCAACACCGGCGAGCCTCAGATCACCAACATAATACAATTGCTCACTCCAGCACGATCTATATCACCTCAGGATCAAAACCTCTCAATCAATTTCTAGGTTAATCATCCCCAGTTCTCTGTCACCGTAACCCATCCTTGTTTCAAGTGGCCGACGATTTGAATCCCGCCGTTCGCCACCGTCAAGACACCTTTGCCCAATTCACTTCACCAGTAGCTTCATCTTGATCTCGCCTACACGTTTGACAAGGTTGGTGAAGCATCGCATGGGTGGTTTGTCTAGACGCGCGTGCCCTAGCTCGCTGCAGTGTGTTGGCACTTGTTTTTCCCTATGCTAGGGGCCTAGCTGCAAATTCTCTTTTTTCCTAGACTTTTCTGTCAAATTCAATTTGTCCATTAGATGCCTTACTGTGTTTGGCACCTAATACTCCATTTTGATCTCATCTTGATCTTTTAGAAGCTCCAGATTAACTCTATGCCATTCTCAGGCAATGTCAGACCGTGAACCGAATGTCAGCCCTTAGACATTCGATGCATCTGAGTCAAATCCTCTAAGCCAAGCTGAACTATCTTCGACCAGATCATCTCCATTGCATACATGTTTATACTTTACCTATTATTTTCTATATCAAGTAATTTCTGAGTGTGTGGTGTGTTGCTATTTTGTTGTTTGCGTTAGAGAGTAGAGCCAGTAGCGGAAGAATCAGAGGAGATCTTTGAAGACCCGGCAGAGCAGTTAGACCCCTCGTTGCAAGGCAAGTCTCATTCCCTTGACCATGTCTTTCCTAATATTTTAAAGTAAACTAGATTAAATTCTGTTTTGAATATATGCATGCTTTATCTTCAAATTAAGTGTTATGTTGAAAGAATGTTAATAGATATGACCTAATCTCTTGTAAAGCCCCTTTTTTTGTATTTGTGTATCACTTGCACCCTTGTCACCCTAGGACAGCAAGCTTAGGATATGCTTACACTTAAATACATACATTGAGTGTTAAATGGTCAATCATATGACAAACATGTTAGCAAACCCTTTTTATGAAAGAAAATGTGAAATAGGAATTGATTGTGAGGATGGTTTGATTGGTTGGCTACTGTGTGCGCATCGGGTATGTGAATGTCTCCTCACTATTGATTCATAAGGACAAGAACCTTGTGTTGTGCTTCTATGTGACATGAAAACATACCAACCACTTGCCTGGTATGGGACAGGCACAACTTAGTAGCTTTCTTGGTATTAGCAGTTCCCTGCATGGTATGTCGGTCCGATTTCTCTCATGGAAACTGGTGGGCTGCAGACGGCTGTGAGTGGTGTGAGATCAGAAAAATAATGAGAGGATAAGGAGTAAAGAAGGAAGTCGCCCTAAGCCTGGATTGAGTCATGCGCGGCTGCAACCATAGGTCATATGTCTTGCGAGGACATAGGCCGAGGCTAGGAAGAAAGGCAGTGGGGAGGACCCACAATGGTATTTTAGACTTAATTGTCTATTTACCGGGTAGGGATATTGCTAATACTAGACTGCAAAATTGTTGTGTGATCTCGGCCTTGTCACATGCGTAAAAGTCGCATGGAGCTGATCCGACTTGAAAGCCGAGTGAAGAAGTGGATTTAAAAAGAGGTACACCTTTGCAAAGTGTAAAAGAAGTATCGGTTACTCTGTACTCCCAGGTCATGGAGTCTTATCGTAGTGGATTTTATCCATGTGGTTCAGCACAAGTAATATTTGGAATGTTTTCATAATGTGGGTTAATAAAAGTGGTGATTCACGGAAGACTGCCACACATGACGATTTCTAAAGTATAAATTAAGATTTCAAAGTATTGCTTTTGAAATTAAAAGCTTTTCTTTATAACTTTAGAGTGAAATCTATTCTATTCTTGTCTATAAAACAAAGACCTCATTTTCATGACAATGCCTCATCTATATACTTGCACTCCCATAACAAGACTTGCTGAGCATCGTGTAAAAACATGCTCACCTTTGCCTTTGCATACAAATTCAGAAGATGGATTCGTTGATCCCGATTCCTTTGGTTTTGAGTACCAAGAAGAGGAAGGAACCTTTCCAGATGATTCGAGCTTCTAGGAGGGTTATGCGCCCAATGGAGTCCGATGTGGTGAAAGCCCATGCTGAGCTGCTGTAGAAGGAGGTGAAAATCTTTGTAGTTGCTTTCTGCATTGTCCTGTGTATTCAGTACCTTGATACCGACTCTTGTATTGAGAAACTCATTATTTTTATATCAACTTTAATTAGCGTCATCCTTGACACTGTGGTACTGTAATATTGGTCCTCGTGACCTTGTACTTGTTTTAATTATCTGCTTTACTGTTTAAACTAAATCCTGTTGTTGTGAGCTTGTGATGTACCTCTCTGAGTGCAACCCACCTGGGCGGTTGCCACTGGATTCCTCAAATGAGGGTCCCATAGCTTTCATCTCTTTCCAGGAAAGTTCAGATCTCGCTGGTTTGGCCCTAGTATTATCAGGAATGTCCTACCTTCTGGGGCTATTACAGTAGAGAGTTTGAAGGGAGGTGTATTCACGGTGAATCGGCAACGCCTCAAGCACTATATCGCCAGAGAGGCCATTCCGCCACTTGATGATGAGGAGGGTGGACCTAGAGTTAATCCTGGTCCCGATCTTGAATCTCCTCCCACCGACGAGCCTACATGACATATCTGTAGAGGGTCGAGCTCATGAGCTAAACCGAGCACTTCTCGGGAGGCAACCCAATCACTTTCTCTTTTCTTCCTTCTCCTTCACTTTGTTTTGCCTATTTTATAGGATTGTTCTTAGTTTCTTCTTTGGTTGTTCTTTCAGGACATCATCGTCATGTGGCGGCTTGGCACACTCTGGGTACTATGGATTGCTCATCGTAGTGTTATCGTCTTCATCCTTCACCCAGTGAGCTATTGCAGACCTCTCCTATGACCCCGGTGCATGAAACTTATTTTGTGTTCCCATCTCCATGTGTGATTCATCTCATATTGTTGCATTGTGAACTATGCAACCGTTTAAGCTAGGGGGGGAATGCATTTCTCTTTGTGATGAAATTCTTAAAATTTGGGTCAAATTTTTCAAAATTGAGCAACTTTGTTCATGTCTGTGCCTTTGTGAAAGATTTGTGGTATGTACTTGCTTATATTGTGTTTTTATATGCTGTGAGTGATCTCTATCTAGCCTTGTGGGCTTGTTTATGTTTTGATATGACCTGTTGTACACTTTTGTTGTTTGGATCGTAAGACAAATCTAAAAAGGTCATGTCAAAATTTTCTGGAAATTCTAGACTTGCGCAGATTTGTATCTATATGTGAATGTTGTGGTTATGACTGAATGTGCTTTCATTCTGCATTCCATTGTTTTCATTTGGCTTCTAGAGCCCTTTGCATGTCGTGTTGAGCTTTATGCATGCTTTAGTGGCTCGACAATCTATTGTAGGTTGAATTGTGATTAACCGTCTTCTAATGATACTAAAATTGCTTGTAGTTAGCTTTGTTGTGGATATCGTGGTTATTAATATCTATATTGCCGCATTCTAACATGTATATTGAAATATCAAATGTTAAGCCTAATCTCTACACACATGCTTAGAACAGGAGTCTCCTAAACAATCATTTAACCTATGTAAACCAAATTTGAAAAATTTTGCTAATAAGGTCGCAATTGCTTGTTCTGTACCTTGTAGGCACTGCCAACTCTTTGTTTTCTTTTGAATAAAAATTCTTCTGCTTCATTGCTCCTCTGATTCTTCGGTATGAAAGCATGGTTCGCACATTTTCAAATCTAATAAGTGCACAAGCCTTCTTGCTACCTATATTGATTCATGAGCAATTTTTTTAGCACTCTAGGGGACTAGTGAGCCTAGAGTGAAGTACGAAGAGATTCGCTTTAATAAGTTGAAGGGTAGAGACTTGCATGAGCAACAGATTTTGTTATTCAAATAAAAATAGCCAAAAATTCATAAGGTTGAAATGGATTAATTTGATGTTTATGGAGACCATAGTTCTCTCATGCTTGTGCATTGTTTACACTCACTTTGAAATTATGTATACATGCATGGATGTAGGTGGTATGGGTAGACTTAAATGTTCTTATTTCCTCTGTACCCAGAACTAATCTAGCTACTTGCAATTTCTGTGCAATTATTAGACGGTTGAGCGCTCGATACATACCTTAGTTTGCCGAGCTTACTATTCGCTGCATTCAACTCTTTCGTGTCATCTGTATTCTTGCTTGTCTGTCAGGCTTTCTTTCTTATTGCATTACTTGAGGACAAGCAAAGAATTAAGCTTGGGGGGTTGATATTTATCTCATTTGCATGATTTTTCTATATATTTTCCCCATGCTTATGCACACTTTAGTCATATACCTCATCATATATCTAGATTATTTCAGATTTGTTGCCAAATCGACTGGATTACTCGTTTTGTAATTTTTATCGCAGGTTGGCGCAAATCAGATGGAATTTGGCTAATGGACGCTCCTCATCAACTAAACCCGACCCTCGGTCGATTCCGGATAGAAGCACGTATTTCTACGGACGCGTAGGAACCGTTCGTGCTGAAATCGGAGTCTCCGGGGGCCCGTAACAAAACCATAGCTCAGAAGGGCATGGTTTTTCATTTCAAACCTTTTCAAGGACTTTTCTGCAAGATTGCCAAAATTCACCCTTAACCCTAGCCGGGCGCCACTGTGCAAAAATTGAGCTTGGTTTTTGTTTTCTTTACCTTCTCCTCCTTCCTCCCACAAGCTTTCTCCACACCTCTGTCCATCACACTGCCGGCGGCCAGGCCATACGCTGGCAGTGCCCCTTTTTCACCACCTGGCACCACTGCTCTCACAATCCGCCGCTCCTCCAACACAGTCGACGCCAATCTCACCTCTCCCGCTCCCGCGCGCTGCACGATTGCCAGATCCCCACCGCGCCGCCATCTCCCGACGCCAGCGCACCGCCACAGCGCCGCCACCTCGCCCGATCCACCAAATCTGCCATCTTCCACCACCATCACACTCAAGTCACGCTGTGCCGCCGCGATCTCGTAGCTGCGCCGCCAGTGTCCTCTTCTTCCCCCAAAGCGCCAGATCCGCCGAATCCACCCGATCCCGTGCGATCCGCCGCCTCCAACCACATCCACCCTCTTGACGCTCTCCAGTGCCATTGCCACGTTGCCGCGCACACGCCCAAGCACCACCGTCATCGCCATCCTTCTTCATCAAGCTCGACGACTTCTTCACCCTCTTCCTCAACCCCGACATCAACTCCAGCTTCGCCCATCTTCTTGCACCTCTCCAACAAGCACTCCGGCGACCACGTCAACGGCCTCCTCTACTTGAAGCCGGTGACCGTGTTCTTCCTCTTCGTTGATGAGCACTTCAGCTTCGTTGGTACTTCCTTTCCTAGGACTTTGACAGCCCTGGATCGACGGCGCCATCAACACCTCTTCAGTGATCAATTTTCTCTCTCAAACCCTTCTTTTCTCCCCGTGAAAATTGTTTCCCGGATGTTATAAGAAACTCAGCTGAGTATATGATGAACACATGAATCAAGTTGTGTAGGGTTCGTAAATGCTTGTTGAGTGGCCTTAAATTTTGAGAAACTTGCTGTTTATTTCTGTTCTACTCTTCTGTGGTTGTTTCCCTCTGTGTGTTGAATTTTGAAACTATTGAATTGCTCCTCCTTGTCTAACTGTCAATCGAAGCAACATTGTTGTTTGATGCTTGTGCTAAAAACTGAAATACTTCGTTATGATTGGCTATTGAAATGCATTGATCATCTTTCTCGAGTTCTTATGTTACAGCCTATGATATTGGATCTTTGTGTTTGATTTGCATTAAACCCAATTCACTGCACGACAACTCCTTCAGTGGCCACTGATATTTTGTTGGGTTAGGTTTGGATTGCTATGTGTAGAGACTTGAGAAATTGTTTGAGTTAATCCTTTTTGGTTGAATTGTATGCACACAATAGTGTTCTCTCGACATGCAAATTTCGTTCACCACTGGCCTTGGGTACGAGTACAGAATTTGATTTCTGATAGTCGCATTCTAGTCGGTGAGATGAGTCGAGGCGAACCAACCCACATCCTTTTTTGCGGTTCTGTTTTATTTCTAATTCAACTTTAGATAATCACAATTTTCACTCATCTAGTCCCTTGGGAGAGAATGACATACTCGCCTACTATTGTGACCTCATCCACTTGCGAGGCCTCATTTTAGGTGGTATCACTCGGGAGTCACGAAAGGGTAGTCATTGAAGGGAGTCTTTGATTTCTTCATATACTGGTTGACAAGATGGCTCTTGAAGGTCTTTCAAGCCTTATTTATTGCCATCTTGCCGTCCGGCGGATGGTGAGCTGGCGATCCTCGGGAATGTGAAATGCCTCCTGCACTTCTTCCCACAGCTCTTCCTTGCACTCTCAGGGCACTTCACGCCATTCGGAGGTGGTCATGGGCACCCGCTTCCTTGCCACTTTGCCACATAGTGAGAGGTACTGACCGACTAGTTTCTCTGGAGCTTACGACAAGACAATGCTTTTCCTGCCTGTCGAGACGCGTGCATGTAGTCCGACCTCACCCCTTTCTCTTTTGTGGCTGGGCCACGGTGGACAGGGCGACGTCCGGCTGAGGCATCTCATCGCCAAAGAGGTCGCTCTGACTCCTCGACCTATTCATTTCGTCACTGCACATATCAGTTGCTAACATAAGTGAAAGAGAGAACAATAGCACGGTGAAAGAGAGAACAATAGCAGGTGAAATAGAGAAGAAAGAGAGATTAAAAGCCGGAGGAAAGCAAAATGTGAAGCTCTAATAATAGGATCTAATGAGATTAGAACACAAAAAAGGGTACCGAATTTTAGCGATTTATACTGATAATGTGTTGTAGTTTGATCGATCATCCTATTGTTTTCTCACACACTTAGAGCACCATATAGATAATAATAGATAGATATAGGAGAAGATAGAAAGAAAATAGAGAGAAAACATATATTCATTATTCATCCAATCTCCATCTCCCTTTACACAATATATCCATTATATACCGAATAGATAGAAAACTCTAGTGATATTTTGATAATGTCCATATAAAAATATTTGTAATCAATTTTAATCTACAAATACAATTTTCACATAAAACACGCATGTAAATAACAACTATGTAAGGGGATTATGTGAAAAATTGGGAGCAATTGACCTTTTCCTTTCATTTTCTCTGGCCAGGGGTATGCCCCCTATGAAGCACTACTCTTTAATGTAAGAAAAAGACTATACATACATACTTTTTCACAATTCTTTACAAAAGCAAATCTCCACCCTTAATAACTTTCTCGTATTCAATTCCACCCTTGATCGGCACCAGTTATCTCTGATTAAAGCCATCACTGAGATTTGTAAAATTATTATGAAAAAACTTTTGTACATGAAGCAAATCATAGTAAATATCTCATCTTCCTTTTCTAGACTCATCAGGAGAAACATCCCCTTAATTTTCAGCCCTTCATTAGGTTTGAACAAAGGGTTAGTGTAGGATCAAGGATGCTGACTAGAGGGAGGGTGAATAGGAGGCTTTTAAGAACTTTAAATAAAAACAAATTTTGCAAAGAGAAGAACCAAATTGCAATTCAATATATTAAAAAGAAAAGATAGAGAGAACGAACACAAGATTTTTCCCGAGGTCTCGGAGACACGCCCGGTCTCCTCTAATCCTCGTTGAAGCACTCAAGTGAATTGAGTCTTGCTTCAATATCCACGAAGGATATTTCTCCCTAGTGGTTGCTCCTTCTCCACTCCGGAAAGGCGAGCACCGATGCCTTTTACAAACATGCTGAGCCTCTCCGACAATCTCCGTACAGGAGAGGTCAACGACCATGCCACCAAACCCTCTAGGTGAGGGCGTCCACCAAGAGTAATAAGCAGCAAGGTCTCTTCTATACCTCCAAACAAGCACCGAGAAACTATGAGTATGCAAATGCTATGAACTGAAATGCTCGGTGGATCTCAAAAACATTCGACTTGATCAAAAGATCAAGATTTTGTGTAGAAGACTAAAGCTCAAGAGTGTATAAGAATGCTAGGCTACTTGTTGTACAAAACAAATGCTCAAGGCCTCTATTTATAGCCTCAACACTCAAAAGAACCATTGGAGCTCGAGCTGAAAATCAGCAGTGCAAACTCACAGTTAGTTTGTATAACTGACAGTCAGTTTGGGTCACGACCAGAAAGAAGTAAAATCCAGAGAAAACTCAGCTAGCCATTTGAGGTCGAAAATGGAAATAAATCAATGCAAACTGACAGTCAGTATGAGAAACTAACAGCCAGTTCCAAACTCAACGGCTGACAAAAATCACGGATAAAACTTTGCTAGCCATTTGTGGTCGTATATGGAAACTGATAATACAAAGTGACAGTCAATTATCCAAACTGACAATTAGTTCGACCACAAAAGCGACCAGATCAAATAGAAACTCAAATAAACAAGCTTGAGGTCAAAATGCAAACTGACAGCCAGCATGGTCATACCGGCAGTCAGTTTAGTTCAAAAAATTTCAGCTCAAAAAACAACCTCTCTGGACAATTGTCAGTTAACACAAACAGACATTCAGCATAGCAAACTGACAATCAGCATGAACAAAAACAGCCATAACTTTAGATCCAAAAATCCAAATTGAGAGTTTAATAGCTCGTTTGAAAGATAATTTAAAGGGATACATTTTTGTCAATAGAAGAAAAAATCAGATCTGCCTAGATGTTTCTAGAAAATGCAAAAACTCTTCTATTATCAAAAACTCAACTGAAAATCCAAATCTTTCAAAACCAAATTCAACCAAAATGAATGCAATGCAATGACCTAGTAATTTATCAGTTCATATTGGAGATTTAGAAAGGACTTGCAACCCCTCTTTATAGTACAGTTAAAACTAAGCAATAAAGTCCATAACCGATCGAACTCCAAACGCCGAGATCAATAAAAAATAAAAACTCATATTACCTTAGGTCCTTTGCATTTTGCGATTAGCGTCTCGACCTTGTTGTTTGTGACTCGTGCTTTTTTTATTTTACGTCGGGTTCATCTTGATCATCTTGCATTTCTTCCCAACAGAGCTCTGTATCAAAAAGTCTCAAAAGCACAGTTAGTCTGAAACACTTTATTTTCATTAATCATCAAAATTAGGGTTAGGCATAAAATCCTAGATGCAACAATCTCCCCCTTTTTGATGATTGATGACAACAAGTGTTTGATAAAAAAAATGAATAGCTCCCCCTGAGTGTATGATATCTTATCTGTCACATATAATCACAAATATATCAGTTTAGAAGCATACAACATACACGCAGACATATCACATCATACTCATAAACCAAACACACATATCAGAGCATCACATATATACATCACCATATATATTGAGACAAAAAATTAGAGCATCACAATCCCAAAACATCATATCCAAAATTACAGAGATAATAAACCAATATCTTGACATCAATAAACATCCAATAAAAACTCGTCCAACAATAACATATATAATTCATAAGCATAATGTCTGACATAATACTTCTCCCCCTTTAGCATCAAGCACGAAATGGGAGGCAAAAACATAAAACAGAGCCTAAGGCTCATCATCTGAAGAAAGCTCTAAGATAGCTGTATCTTCGGAGCCTGTGGGAGATCCAGTCACGTCGACGACGGGAGACGCCGGAGGAGTAGCAGCCGGAGATGAAGAAGCTGGCGCTACTAGAGCAAATGGAGCCGGAGCTGGTGCCGTAGGAACTGGAGCAGTTGGAGCTGGAGTTTGTGCCGCAGGAGCTGGAGCAGTTGGACCTGAAGCTGAGCTTGGTGAAGATGCAGTAGGGTGGGCCCTCTTGCGAGGGGCCGGAGAAGCTGAAGTAGGCAGGCGGCTCAAGATCTCCTCCTGCTGGGCAAGCAACCGGAGCAGAATCTGGTGATGCTCCGCCTGGGTGCTGAGGATTTGCTGCTGCACCTGAATCACCTGATCGAGCTGAGAGGTTGAAGCAGAGGAAGATTCTGTTCTTGTCTCTGCAGCCAGTGCTGGATCAGACTCTTGAACGGGAGCCTCGTCCTCTGACTTCCCCGCAGGATCATCATCAGATGCAAGAGAATCAGGGCTAGCAGCAGCCGTAGGCCGGGCACTGAGACGGCGATCAGCCTGGCTCGGAGTGTAAAAGAGAAGGGGATGATGGGGCCGCGGGAGCTCAGTGTCCACAACCTGAATATGCAGAAGTACCGCCATAATATACGGAGCGTATATCAGCTGACGGCACGGAGAGAGAAGGACGTGCTGAATCTCACTGATGATGAGATCAGCAACGTCGAAGGGCTCCTCCTGGAAGATAGAGATAAGAACATGGAGGGCCAGATAGGTGACTCTAGCCCTATCGCCAGACAGAGGAACTAGAGTGAGACGAAGGATCTGCAGAGCCAAGTTAACATCGCGGCACAGGCTTGCAATGTGATGGAGCTAGAAGGGGCTAGAATAAAGCATGGCCACCTCCCGATGCTCTAGATCAGGAAGGGTATGGAGCTGACACCCAGAGGCAGGGCGAACCAGTCCAAGCGTGGCCTCTATCTGCTCCTTTGTGACAGTATGAACCTGGAGGTCTGTCATGAAGGTGATGAAGTCGCGCTGGGGAGAGATAAAGACGATGGAGTAGAACTGGCGGATGGGCTCATCAGCCCAGTGGAGGGAGGAATCGGCGACAAGGTCATAGATACCGATGGAAGCGAAGGAGTCCGCTAGGGACACAATGCCTGTGCGAGATGTGATCATCTGCCAGGAGAGGGAGCGATGGGCGAATATGGGGATGTGGCTATAGACATTGGTGACAAGGTCGAGCTGTAGGTTTGTGTAGAAAGTGAGGACGTCCCACGCGTCGCAACCAGTGGGACGCGGCAAGAGATATGGGTTTGCGCGCAAAGGGTGAGAAGGCGGCTCGCGTGCCACTGGGAATAATCCACGGGGATGCGCTTGGGAAGAGGTGAAGAGCGGGGCTCAGTTGGCTGACCCGATGAACGACGGCTGTTTGCCCGTTCTTCCATCGGGCAACACGACGAGACAAAGATGGCTGATCAGACATGATGAAAACAGGGAGAAAAACAGAGACCTGATCAGAGGAGGCCGAACAGAGGAAGCCGAAGAAGCAACGACGACGGTCGAAACAAGATCGACCGGCGAGAGAAGAGTAAAAACAAGTGAGGAGGGGTTGAATCAACGACGAGGTGGTGAACCACGGCGAGGCGCGGAGTGGTGCTGCACGGCGGCGCGGTGAAACGGCGGCTAGGTACGGCTAAACGTTGGTGGAGCGGTAAGGCGGCGACGCGGCACAATGCGGCGATAGTGTAGAGAGAAGAGACATCAGCGGCGAGGAGCGGGGAGGTACAGATCGGCGAGACAAGGCAGCGGCGACGAGGAGGAGGCGAAGAGATGGGGAAGAGAAACAAGGTTTTTAGGGTTCGGGGGCCCCCAACTGACAGTCAGTATGATATATTGACAGTCAGTTCAAAAACCAGAAACTTGGAACTGACAATGAGTGTACCACACTGATAGTCAGTTAACATAACTGAGTTTTGAAACTGACAGTCAGTGTATGAGAACCAGAGAGGGAATACAAACATATTATAATATATTTTAACACAAATAACACATCAACTAGCATTTGAGATATCAATAATGTTCAATTCACCTCTCAGAAAGCAAATCTGGTTCATCTAAGGGTTTGATGAAAATATCTGCTAGTTGCATGTCTATTCTAACATAGCTCATATTAATATCTCCTTTTGCCACATGATCTCTAATAAAATGGTGCCGTATTTCAATATACTTAGTTCTAGAATGCTGAACAGGATTATTTGCAATTTTAATGGCACTTTCATTATCACACAAGAGTGGCACTTTATCAAATTAAATTCATAATCCAAAAATGTCTGCTTCATCCATAATAATTGAGCACAATAACTTCCTGTAGACACATATTCAGCGTGGTGGAGAGAGCTACAGAATTTTGTTTCCTAGATGACCATGATACTAAAGATCTCCCCAAAAGCTGACAGCTACCAGATGTACTTTTTTGATCAATCTTGCACCCAGTATAATCAGAATCCGAGTATCCAATTAATTCAAAGTTTGCATCTTTCGGATACCAAAGACCTACGTTGGGATAGCATTTTAAATACCTAAGGATTCGCTTAATAGCAATCAAATGACATTCCTTAGGATCTGATTGAAATCTAGCACATAAGCACACACTAAACATGATATCAGGCCTAGATGCAGTAAGATACAACAAGATACCAACCATAGACCTATAGAGTTTAGAATCGACAGATTTGCCGCTTTTGTCCATATCCAGATGTCCATTTGTGGCCGTGGGGGTTTTGATTGCCTTAGCGTCTTCCATCCCAAAGCGCGTGAGCAAGTCCTTCACATACTTCATTTGACTCACGAACGTACCGTTCTTGAGTTGTTTGATTTGAAGTCCAAGGAAGAAGCTTAGCTCACCGATCATTGACATCTCGAATTCCATAGACATCATTTCTCCAAACTCTATCACAGATGGTTCTGACTACAGAACCATCTCAAATGAGCACGGTTCAGATTGTAAAGCACTATCATAGACGGTTCAGAGATAAGAACCCTCTGTGATAGACAACTATCACAGACGGTTCTAAACTAGAACCGTCTGTGATAATATTTCTACAAAATTTAAGGCGGGCTTCGTCCCGCTCATTTCCACACTTCGCGACTTTTCACTTCACTTGCCCTAGCTCTCCGGCGGCTTCGCGCACTACCTCTCTCCGGCCTCCCATCGTCTGGCATGACCACCTCCGGCTACTCCTGACCTCCGACACCTCCTCTCTCTGGCGCCTCCTCCCAGCCATCTCTGACCCAGTTGTCGCCGATTCGGACTCGGGGTTCTTAGTAGAACTTATGCAGAATTTGTAGGTTGTGAGACCTTTCAGCGTGTCCCTCCAGGAAGGTATCTTGAATCAAAGATAACTAGAACATAGAGAGATTTATACAGGTTGGGGCCCTCGATGGTGGGAGTAATAGCCCTACGTCCTATTAGGATTTCACTATATGTGGTAGAAAAGAGTTACAAAGCTATGGAAAAGATCTTCACAGGCGAAGATTTTTCCTATATGTGTGTACAAGACAATGCCTAAAAGGCTTGTTAAAGCTAACTAACTTAGACTACTGTCTTCTGATTCTTTGGGTGTTTTGATTGCTCGATCACTTGATTGGCCCCTTCTCCTCTCCTCCTGTATGATGTACTTGCTTATCCTTTTAAACTGGTCGAAAGGGTGCCAAGGCATAACGGCATCAAACAGTTGTTCAAGCGCAGTTTTGGTAACTGCCCCCAACCTCCACGCAGGTTTAACACGTGTTATTTAGGGATAACTGCACGTATTAACCTCCCGACGGTTGTCTTCATACGTGGAAGGATCTTCGGGATACTCGGGATATCCCTGTTGTATGGACAGAACAATCCCGCGTCCCCTGGTCGAAAGTGTTCTGACTGCACGTTGTTTGTTATTATCTGACCGCGCACTATCCGCAGCCCTCTGTTCGCGTATTGCATACGAACTTCTGACCGCCTACTGTCTACGATCTGATCGCGTAAAGCTTGCGACCACATGTTCGCACTCCTCGAAATAACTCAAGTTCGCGTTAACTGACACTTGTCTGGTCTAACTCTGTTCTGAGCCAGTCGTGTATTCATTTGATCTTGCTCGGGTATCAATCCTTGTTAGCTAGCCCCCAAATTTGAAGAGAACGAAGGGACATGTTTACTTCAAATTTCATGACTTACATCGGATACTTAACCCGACACTTCAAATCCTCCACTTAGTGGCACACTAAGTGTGGCGGTTGGTTCCTCGAGACGGACTCTGGGTAATATGTGATGGGTAATGATGGCGCCGTAGAAAACGTTTTTTATCCCAAGGTAAAAGTGTAAATATTTTAAAAACTTGAGGCGTTCGGAAACTGAACCATCACCCCGGCGGCTATAAATACCAAAGCCTCTGGACTTCAAAACTTCACAACTCTTCTCCTGGCTAAGTTTTTCTTTCAAAGCCATCTTCCCTTCTCTTCTATACACTTCTCGATGGCAGACTAAAACATCATCGAGATTGAAAGTGATGAAGAAGAAGTGTCACTCGAGTTTGAGCAGGATTCACAGACATCCAAAGATCTATCTCCTTCAAGGAAGAAACCCATGGTTGACAAGGGATCCTCTAGCAGGACAAAGGTGAAAGATTCATCATTGCTCTCTCTTCCTTTGGTTCCCGTAGTTCTTCTTGTTCATGCACCTCGACAGGTCGAACCTTCATCTCCACCTTTGGGGGCTCATGATGATCCCTTAGGGGATTCTTCTCGGCTTTCTCCATTTCATCCCAGTGATCCCCGTTTTTGTTCGGGTGAACGATTTTCTGGTTGGCAGCTAGTACTTCTGCGACCAGATAATCCTCAACCTGTGTTGGGGAAACAATCTTTTGGTGGGAAGGTTGCACCTCCACCATCTGATGATCCTCGGTTTTTATCAGGTGATCTACTTTCTGGGGGATGTACTTCAACCTGTCACTTGCGAGGATTGGTAATTACTTCCATCCCCCTTTGCTTGTTGTTATAGTTAGTAAAACTAACATCTGCAAATGTAGGAGATGAAAATTGTTGGAGCCCCCAGCGACCAGCCTGCTGAACTCCAACCTCCTCCCCTCGAACAAACTCACCAAGGGGAAAAAGAGGCCCTGGAGAAGAAGACCGAAGAGATGTCTTCGGCAATTCTGCACCTGGCGGATTGTTTTGAAAGATCCCGCGAAGAGGCGCACCGATTCCGTCTGGAGAGGGACTATGCTCAACAGCAGCGAGAACTCTCCGATTCGATCAGGAATGGTAGCGCGTCTCTTGTTAGGGACGATGTAGATAGGCTTAGAGTAGTTGCTAGTTCGCTTGGGGCCGTCAGTGTAGACCCTACTGACGCCTGTATGTCCCTAGGAGAACTTTGTAAACTCCTCTCGGATCAGGTTGACGCTCTGGTCGCCTGCATCCCGTTTGTATGTAAAGATTGCCAGAAATAAATATTTCTTTTACTTCGTATCATACGAAAATTTTTTACAACCTCTATGTGAAAATATGGCCATAAGTAATGTCTTTATGACCACTCATACACAGGTAAATTCTACTATTACGACCAGAAATGCATTAATACGTAATACCGCAATTAGCACTGACACTGCGGTCAGACCCAAAATCTTTGTAGGACTTTTCATGTTTTTGTGTTCACCCTAATTCTTAAATTCGAAACAAAGAAGACCTTTCGTTTTGGATTCAGTATGGGGAACACATAACGGGTTTACCTGAGAACACATCCATTATGGGAAACGGATAAAATGTTCAATGAACCGTTACCCTCAGTAGAACGTCGCCTCAGGCCTATAAAAGGAACAGGTAGCTTCTTGAGGAAGCCACTGATCCGTTTGAGACCTAGCCTTGGTTTTCGCACTAGGCTCGCCCAGATTCTAATATGCGGAATAGCGGGATCTTACTCGGAAATACCGAAACCCAAAGTAATTGCACAACTCTTTATTTCAAAGAGGGCTTTACACGTCGAACGTTAGGCACACTTGCCTACGTCGAGGGAACTATAAGTGTCTAAAACTCAAATAAGTTCTATGACTCTTCGATTGAATTCGATGATCTAAACTAGACCTATTACAAGGTATTTATAGTCCAATCGTATGAGTACGTATCAGACTTAGAGACCTAAACGTATTAGACTCATATAACTAATCCTAAACAGTTAAGCTTAGTTATACACATTCGGATCTGATTACAATTCCGAACAGGGAACAAATTCCTTTTCCTAGTGGCGGACCAATCCATGGTCGCGAATCCTTTCCGAACACGGTTAAGGTACAAAGCCGTATGCGATCAGGATTTGGTCGCGAAGCCGCATGCGATCAGGACTTGGTCGCGAAGCCACATGCGATCAGGACTTGGAGATCCCCCCGGATCAGCCACACATCCAACCTCCAGCCTTAGAACTTCCTCCGCTCAAAACCCTCCTTCTTCATCTTCCATCGCCCCCAAAGCCGCCAGCTTTCCCTCACAATCTCTTCCAAAAATGACATCTTGGAGTCGATCAGTTCATCACACAGAGGAGAGCCTGATGGCGCTGTAGAAGGAAGAGATCCTTCCCCCAAGATTGCTGATCAACTGGCGACCCGCGGGGAAATATCAAGAAACCCCAATCGTCCAAGAGGCTGAGTTGGTGGTTTTTGAGGAGTATCTGTGGTGCGGGTTCCGATTCCCTGAAAGCAGATTCCTGAAGAAGATTTTGGAGCATTATGGGTAGGAGTTGGTGAATCTCCACCCAAATGCTGTCCTGATCCTGGCAATCTTCCAGCATCTGTGTGAAGCCTTCGTCGGTGTGCTCCCAAGCGTGGATCTCTTCCGACGCTTCTATTACTCGGCTTGGTCGAAGAGCGCCAGTGCTGCCGGATGCATCTACTTCCGGATTAGGGAGAAGAAGGAGTACCCCTTCCCACCCCTGCGCGATTCCGTGCATGGGTGGTATCAGAAGTGGTTCTATTGTACCCCTCCTTCCGAGAGCGGGTTATGGTTTGAGAACTCGCGACCGGAGAAGTCCGGCGAGTTGGATTCTCTCCCTGCTATGAATGCAGAGCAGATGAAGCAAGCCCAAGTGATCCTCCACTTAGTCCAGCAAGGACTAACGGCTCGCGATATCATTCCCGACTTCGTGAAGAATCGGGTGAGCCCCCTACGCGAAAGGGCTCATCCGGCTTGGGAGATTCAGTCCATGGCGGACAGCACCCTGGACTACAACAATGGTATGTCACTTAGCCAACAAAAACATACATATCTCCTGAAAGAAAATCGTGTTTGTTAACTTGTCTTCTGGTGACACAGTTTTGCCCTTGTCCGAGATTGAGAAACGGACAAATTACCTCCTTAAGGCATATAGTGCCGAGGTGGAGGTAACCAAGGGATTGCCTCGCCCCCAAACCTTGATCAATGCCGGCGACGACCTCAGATAAGAACGTCGAAAGGTATGTCGTCTCTCGTTATGTTCTGTCTGTAAGTCATCTGTGCGTCTTGTACTAACAAGGGCACTGGAACGGCATAGCTTTTGGGGAAATTTGCCGAGGCATCGTATCCAAGTGAAAGCGTCGGTTTCCTGGGAAAGCCGACGATGAAGAGAGTGAAGAAAATCTCTTCAAGACCCGGAGCGAGGGAACCAGCCCCCAAGAAATCCAAGAAAATCCTCGGGGAAGGCTCCTCGCATAAAACTCCCATTACCGCGAAGAAGACTGTGGTAAGATATCATGTGCCTCCTGTTACCCCAGGTACAAACTAGAATTACTTCTTCGTCGTACAGGGTGAAGGAAGCGAGGAGGACGAAGAGAACATTCCTTTGGTTCGCCAGAAGAGGAAGGCGACTACTCCTCAAGTCAGTGAGGTACTGTCTTGGCCCGCAGAGGCGGCTACGGCGGGCCCCGCGACCACCGAGAACCCCGTGGTTGCCGGTGAGACCTCCGCTCCTGAAGCCCTGGAGGTTTCAGGATCCGTAACATCTCCCCCCTTGGCCGAAGGGGCGACTGCACTAAGATTTCTCGCAATATTGAGAGTTACAATTCATCTGGGTCGTGGTATTGCGAATACCCCGACAGGTTTTGAGAGTGATCCTAGCGAAGATTACGCGGCGCGGGTTGACCGGATGACCGGTCCTCCCCCGCCGGACAAGCACAAAGAATGACACACGGGTTTATACAGGTTCGGGTCCCGGTGGGGGCCCTAGTCCTGTCGACGCGCTCCCGACCGGAGTCGGCTGGGGAGGCTCTCTCCGGGGGAGAGGCTTCTGGAGCACGCCTGTGAGTTTAGCTATTCCAATAAATGAATCGATCCTTTACAACAGAGGGGTACAAGGGCTATTTATAGCCCCCAAAAAGCGGCAAAAAACCTAAACTACCCTGGAAGCCACCGTCGGATTGAAGGGCAGGACCGTCCTTCTCCCGGTCAAACGCCTTGGATGCTTGACGTGTGGTCGCTAGTTCCCGAGGTGCTCCTTGCGTGACCTGCACGTGATAAACAGTTCAATACTTTACCTTTAGGGGGGTGATGAGGCCCGGGAGGGCACCGGAGGCCACGTCCCGGGAGCCGAAAGGCGGCGCCCGGGGAGGCCCCGGAGGCCACGTCCCCGGGCCAAGGGCGGCGCCCGGGAGGGCACCGGAGGCCATGTCCCGGGAGCCAAAAGGCGGCGCCCGGGGAGGCCCCGGAGGCCACGTCCCCGGGCCAATGGCGGCGCCCGGGAGGGCACCGGAGGCCACGTCCCGGGAGCCAAAAGGCGGCGCGCGGGGAGGCCCCGGAGGCCATGTCCCCGGGCCAATGGTGGCGCCTGGGAGCGCACCGGAGGCCACGTCCCGGGAGCGAAAAGGCGGCGCCCGGGGAGGCCCTGGAGGCCACGTCCCCGGGGCAAGGGCGGCGCCCGGGAGGGCACCGGAGGCCACGTCCCGGGAGCCAAAAGGCGGCGCCCGGGGAGGCCCCGGAGGCCACGTCCCCGGGCCAATGGCGGCGCCCGGGAGGGCACCGGAGGCCACGTCCCGGGAGCCAAAAGGCGGCGCCCGGGGAGGCCCCGGAGGCCACGTCCCCGGGTAATCGTGACACATCTTACCTGGACTTAGTCTCGCGGAGATTTCCCCCGACAGCAGGCCCCCATGCCCGCCGGGGACGATGCTCGAGTCCCCGGTGGGTATGGTTCAGGTCACCGGGAAGATCTCCGGGCCAAGTTACCGGAGTCGCGACGCTTCGGTTTCCGTGCCCCACACAAAGCCGCGCCGTTTCGCCATAAATGCGCGCGCGGTTCGGACCGGCGCCTCAATTTTTACGCCCGTCCCTTCGTTTCCCGCGCACGGTTTGAACTTCTACGGCCCAGATTGATCCGCGGGTGCCACGTGGCGTCCATCTAGACCACGGCCCGCCCCTATAAATAGGGCCTTGGGGGGCCCGGAAGCTCATTCCAAATTCTCAGCCCCAACGATCTTTGCTCTCCAGGTAACCCTCTCCCAGTAGCTTATTCCGGTACCTTTCTCCGGTAGCTTTTTCCGGTAGCAGGCGTCCGGGAGTTTCTAGTAGTAGCCTCCTGCAAAGTTAGCCACCAAAAAGAAAACTAACCTCATGGCACCCAAGGGTCGAGCGAAGACCACGGAGGTGCCCCCGGAGGAAATCCCCTCGGATTTCCTCTGGGCGTCCGAGTTCACGGCCGAGGACGCCGAGTCCTTGGCCGAGAGGGGCATCGTTGCGGCCGGGGACATCCGAGTCCCGGTGAACAAGGACGGAGCCCCCCGCCCCAGGCCTGGGGAGATCGTGGCCTTCGAAGCCTTTATCGAGGCGGGGCTCCGGCTCCCGGTGCATCCCATGCTCCGGGAGTTTCTCAAGGAGTATGGGGTGGCTTTCAACCACCTCACCCCGGACGCGCTGGTCCGGATGGGCCTCTTCATTTGGCTCTTCGAGACAGCGACCGGGCGGGAGCCCGACCTTCGCGCCTTCCGGTACTTCTACGAACCGGCGGCGCGGACCTCCCACCTGGTGAAGGGGGCCCCAAGTCCCCCTTCGGTTCGGTCATGGTCCAGATGTTGCCGGCCCGGGTAATCGACTACCCTGCGGCGGCCTCCCGGGACCACTGGGGGGATTGGGTCCGGAGGTGGTTCTACCTCCGGGTCCGCGACGACGCGGTGGTGTACGCCCCGGAGGCCCCCACCTACAGCCGGTCGTCCGCACCGAAGCCGCCGGTGTGGACGGACGAGGAGTACGAGCTCCTCGGCAAGGTGATCCTCTCCAAGAAGACCCGCTCGATGCGGGACGCGGCTGAGGAGATGGCCCTCCTCCGGATCTCCCCCTTCACCGGCGGGAAGAGGGGGATCGGCATGGGCCCCGAGCAGCGGCCCCCGGTGAAGTCGATGACGCGACGTAAGCTCTGGGAACCCGCTGCACTGCTCTCAAAATTTTAATGAAATTGACTAACTCTTTACCTCTTGCAGTCCGGCCGTACCCGGTGGCGAGGGCCCCCCCAAGAACCTGGTAGCGGCGGCCTTCGGGTTAAAGCTGCCGGAAAGAAAGCCTCTCCCCACCCCCGGGTCGCATAAACGGGGGAAGGAGGTGGCCGGGGGCTCGGAGCCCAAGAAGGCCCGGGTTCAAAAGACCCCTGGCCCATTGGCGACGCCGGCGGCGACACCGGCGAAGCCCCGGGACGAGACCCCCGGGGGCGAGCGTGCCCGGGTGCCGTCCCGGAAGGAGGCAACGCCTCCTCCCCCGAAGGGCCCCGTCGAGGCGCGGGGGAAAGAGGTGACCGCGGGCGGGGCGGCGTCCGACTCGGCGAACTACGCCCCGTCGCCGCTCGCGGTGGAGCTCCTCTCGCCCCTTCAGGCCTCTTTGGAGCTGGAGAGGCTGGAGGTGAGATTCGCGGGGGCCTCGCCCCCGCGGGTCTGGCCGGTGGACGAGTGGGGAGCCCCTCGGTGTACGAGGTTCCTCCGAAGGAGGGGGCCCCGAAGACCTTCTGGCCCGGGGCAGGGAAAGGCTTGACGGTTCCCCCCCGGGCGGAGGCTCCCGCCGAGAGCTCCTCGGCCACGTCTTCGGGGGGCACAACCTCGTCGACGAAGACGCCGGCCGCGTTACCGGACCTTGAGGTCCGGGGACCCCCCGCCGGCTGCACCGGCTGTTTCGGGCGGGAGACCCCCTTGCTCCCCGCGGGGGAGGTCGCCCGCTTCTCGGAGGGCCTGCACACCCGGAAGGTGCGGGCCTTCGTCGCGGGAGGGACGCTCCATGAGCGTTTCGAGGGGCTTCAGTCCCTTGGGGCCCAGGTAACCCGTCGATAACACCTTCGCTTATCCCCTGCACTTTGAAATTTTTCTAACTCTTATGTATTTTGTAGGTGGCAGCTGTTACCTGGGGCCTCGAGCAGCGGGTCGCCCGGCTGCTCAAGGAGACGGAGGGCCGGGCCTCAGCCTCCGTAGTGCAGCGCGAGGAGGCCCTCCGGGAACGCGACGAGGCGCTCGCGGAATTGACCCGGGTCCGGGCCCAGGTTCACATTTCCGAGGCCATCAACGCCCGCCTCCGGGAGGAGGCCGAGGTGAGGGAGGAGGCGCTTCGTGATCTCGAGAGCTCAAGCGTCCGGGCGGTGGCGGACGAGGGCCGCTCCGTCGGGACGGCCCTCGAGGGCCAGGGCGTAAGCCTCGGCTCCGGGAGCAGAGAGGTGCCACCGGCGACCCTCGCGGAGGCTGTGCGTTTCCTTAACGCACAGGTCTCCGCCATCCCGGAGGCTGCTGATGTTCGGCCGCGGGGTCGGGCGATCCCCGTCATCGCGGCTGCGCGGGGCTCGTCGAGTTCCAAGGGGTCGGCGCCCGGGCGATCGGGGGCCGCATCCCCCGAAGCTTCCCGGACTCCTTCGAGCCTTCGCGCCGGGAGGTCGAGCAGCTCGCCGGAGGGTTCTACGACCAGATCATCCAGGCGTGGTTCCCGGCTCCGGCGCCTCCGGCAGGAGACGCCCCAGCCCCGGCCTCGGAGGAAGCCCCCCGGGGGGAGGACGCCAATGAACATGTATGAGCCTCCCCCCGGGTCTTAGCTAGGGCCCTTTTTTGTTTTAGGATTTTTTGATTCCGGTAGCTTCTTAGAAGAAGCCCCGGGCACTTGTACAATAATTTTTAATGCAATGAAGTTAGAATTTTTCTAAGTCTTTGAATTGAACTTACTGTTACCAGGGTTCCCGGGAGGTTGCTCCCGGGCGAAGGTCCGGGAGGGGCTCCTCGGGGGACGCCCAAGCGGCTTTAATTTTGCTAAGCTTTCTCTTCGGGAATCGCGGCGAGGATAGTGTCCGGGAGCCGATCCGGTTGAGGTGGCGAGCGGAGTGGCACTTGGACAACTTTGATAATCATCGTGCCGAATTGTCCCCTCCGCGACCGGGACTCCGGATGATCCCTCCCCTCCGAATACTTCCACCGGTGGGTTACTAGTTCTGGCCTGAAGATGTGCTCCGGGACGCTCGGCGCCGCGTACGGGCGTTGTACCGGGACTTGACCCGGGAGCTAGCGGAGAGCCTCCGGGAGTATTAGGCGTAGGAGCCTTAGGGCTTAGAGAATCCCCCGGGTTAGAACCCGGGTTGTATCGTTTCCGAAGCCCACCGGAGGGGGAAGATGTCCTCCGGGTTTGCTGATCAATAAAGTGCGTTGTTTCCTTTTATTGCGCCTCTTTATTTTCTTCTTCTTGGATGGTCTGGACGACTCATCTTAACGAGGATGAGCTAAGTTTCCTCATGGGCGGTGCGGTCGACACCCGGGGGTTCCTTATCCCCCCCCGCCCACAGCGGGCAGGAGGATAACTCCGCGCGCTGTGGGGGTAACAAGGCCCCCGGGATAGAAGTTACCTGTAGCATAGGAAATTTTCTAAGTTAGAAAATTTTAAAACGACGTTTTCAAGGAGAAGACCTTCCGGGAGATAATCATCCGGTCGCCGTGAGAACGGGGAGCCGGGAATAAGGCCTTAAGCGGAAGGAATGTCCAAGAGAACCCGATGGGATTTCCAGAGGCGAGCTTCCTGGGAGACTCGTCCGGTCGCCGTAAGAACGGGGAGCCGGGAATAGGGTCTTCGGGGAAGGGAATGCCCGAGAAATCCGACTTCTCCGAGAGAGAATCGTCCGGTCGCCGTGAGAACGGGGAGCCGGGAATAGGGTCTCCGGGAGGCATTCATCCGGTCGCCGTGAGAATGGGGAGTCGGGAATAAGGTCGCTGGGGACCAATCGTCCGGTTGCCGTGAAAACGGGGAGCCGGGAATAACGTCGACTCCCGGAGGAGGAAGATAGATCCAATCAAGCCACAAGGGGCTGATCTTCCGGTCGCCGTGAAAACGGGGAGCCGGGAATAACGTCGACTCCCGGAGGAGGAAATGCCCGAAGACGGGACTTCAGTGTTTGGGCAGGGGACTAGTCTCCCAAAGTGACTCGTTACCACGGCCACTGTGACCGGGTCGCCGCTTACACCCTCAGTCCACGAGGGCTTATCGTAAGCCGCCCTACGGGAGTGCAGGCTCCGTTGTAGGGACTTGTTGGGGCTGGCCCACTTCCTCGCGGGGAGGGCATCCTCACGGGGAGGGCATCCTCGCGGGGAGGGCATCCTCGCGGAGAGGGCATCCTCGCGGAGAGGGCTTCCTCACGGGGAGGGCATCGCCACTAGGGGCGGTAATGAGAGACCTACAATGAGACAGTTTGCAAAGCAAGACCTATGTATTGCTAATGAAATGAAGTACAGGGCCTCCCCCTACGAAGCCGCGAAAGGGGAGAAAAATACAGCGTCCCTCCTCCCCCTCCGGCGTGAACGCCCCAGGCGAGGGGACATGCCCGTAAGGCTAAACATAGAACTTGCGAAGTAAACGCAAGTTCCACGTGTGCTTCAGCTCCTGCTTTTGGAGGTTGGAGAGCTTGTAGGCCCCCGAGCCCAGGACCGCGGAGATCCTGTAGGGGCCCTCCCACTTGGGGGAGAGCTTACCCTGGGCCTGGGGGTCCGTCACGCGCTTGAGGACAAGGTCCCCAAGGCGGAAAGCTCTCTCGCGCACGCGTTGATTGTACGTGCGCGCTATTTCTTGCTCGTATATGGCGTGGCGGAGGAGCGCTCGGTCGCGTTCCTCCTCCACGAGGTCGATCTCCAGGCGTTGATTGGCCTCGTTGGCCTGATATGCCGAGGGGGTGGCTCCCTCCAGGAGCTCCACCCGCAGTGATCGGAAGCCAATCTCCGGGGGGAGGATTGCCTCCGCCCCGTAGACCAGGGAGAAGGGAGTACGTCCCGTTGCGCGGGACGGGGTCGTGCGCATGGAGCAGAGGATGCTAGGGAGCTCCTCTGCCCATGCACCCCGCTTAGAAGCGGTTTGCTCGAGTCTCCGACATAATCCCTGTAGGATCACGCCGTTGACCCTCTCGACAGCCCCATTGCTCCGGGGATGGGCTACAGAGGCGAAGTGGATGACGAGCCCCAGGCCTTCACAGAATTCCCGAAAATAAGCCTAGTCGAATTGGGTCCCATTGTCCACGGTGATTTCCCGGGGGACACCAAAACGACATACGACGTTTTTCCAAAAAAACCGCTGAACGGCCCGGGACGTGATGCTGGCCAAAGGCTCCGCCTCAACCCACTTTGTAAAATAGTCGACTGCGACTACCGCATACTTGTATCCTCCGGGCGCTGGGGGGAAGGGCCCTAGGAGGTCCATCCCCCAGCGCACAAAGGGCCAAGTGATGGGGATCGTCTGCAGCGCTATAGGGGGGAGGTTCGAGCCCTTGGCCATCTTCTGGCATGCCTCGCACGCGGAGACGAGATCTCGCGCGTCGCGCATGACCGTGGGCCAGTAGAAGCCCTGCCGGAGGGCCTTGGCTGCGATGGCACGCGGGGCTAGGTGAGAACCGCAGCTCCCCGCGTGGATGTCTTCGAGAAGCTGAAGTCCCTCCGGTCGGGGGAGGCAGCGCAGGAGGGCGGAAGCCCCCCGCTTGTAGAGCCTCCCCTCCAGGAGGAGATATGCCCGGGCTTTAGCCCGGAGACGTTTAGCCTCGGTCTCACTATGAGGGTCCCCCTCCCCCCTTATGAAGGAGATGAGGGGGTCCATCCAAGACGGAGTCCGGGTGATCTCGGCGACCTCCGGGACATGAGGCTCATCGCCCGTGTTCGGGGAGACACTGAGGGCTTCGTGATGATCTCAAGGAAAGCCCCCTTGGGGAGCGATTCCCGGGCGCTGGCCGCCCGGGCCAAGGCGTCGGCCCGGTCATTGTCCCTACGTGGGATATGCCGGGCCTCGAGGCCGTCGAAATGCCTCTCCATCTTTCGTACTTCCTGCAAATAAAGACTTAAGTTTGCGTCATGGCACAGGTAAGACTTGTCCATTTGGCAAACTACGAGCTGAGAATCTCCCTTGACTAGGAGGCGCCGGATCCCCAGGGAGCGCGCGAGGCGCATCCCGAGGAGCAAAGCCTCGTATTCGGCGACGTTGTTGGTTGCGGGGAACTCGAGCCGTGCGGCGTACTCGAGTTCCTTCCCCTCGGGGCTCCGGAGGACTACTCCCGCGCCGGCCCCGGCGAGACACAGCGACCCATCGAACATAAGGGTCCAATGGTCACTGCGTCGGGGCGGCACAGGGAGATCTTCGTCCCTGGACCCAGAGGCGGGAGTCCATTCTGCGACGAAGTCAGCGAGAACCTACGACTTGATGGCGGAGCGGCCGGTAAGGGACAGGGAGAAGGGGGCGAGCTCAGCCCCCCACTTCCCGATCCGGCCGGTGGCTTTTTTGTTCCGCAGTACCTCCCCAAGGGGGAGTGACGACGGGACGGTGATGGGGTGCCCCAGGAAGTAATGCCGAAGCTTCCGGGACGCCATGAGGAGGGCGTAGCAGATTTTCTCCATTTCCGTGTACCGAGTTTTGGCCCCTTGGAGGGCCTCACTCACATAGTACACCGGACGCTGCTGCCCCCTTGCTCCTTCACCAAGACCGCGCTGACGGCGACGGGGTCGCGGAGAGGTAGAGGAGCAAGGGCTCTTCCGGGGACGGACTAACGAGCATTGGGGGGCTCGTGAGGTACTTCTTGAGGTCGTCGAACGCCTCCTGGGCCTCGGGAGTCCAGCGGAACCCCTCGAGCCCTCGGAGGATCTTGAAGAACTGGAGGCCCCGCTCCCCCGACCGGGAGACAAAGCGGCTGAGTGCGGCTAGGCGGCCGGAGAGCCGTTGGACATCCTTGACGGAGCGTGGCGGGGGCATGTCTAGGAATGCCCGGATCTTCTCGGGGTTTGCCTCAATGCCCCGCTGGGACACGAGGAAACCTAGGAGCTTCCCCCCGCGCACCCTGAAGGTGCACTTCTCCGGGTTCAGCTTGAGCCCGAATGCGCGGAGGTTCCGGAAGGTTTCAGCCAGGTCGTCGTTGTGGGAGGCTGCGCGGGGACTCTTGACAACCGCGTCGTCTACGTAGACTTCAACGTTGCGGCCGACTTGCTCTTCGAAAACCAGTGTCATCAGGCGCTGGAAGGTCGCCCCCGTGTTCTTGAGCCCGAAGGGCATATGGACGTAACAGAAGGTTCCGAGGGGAGTAATAAAACTCGTCTTTTCCTCGTCCCCTTCCGCCATCCGGACTTGATGGTAGCCCGAGTAGGCATCTAGGAAGCTCATGAGCTCGCACCCCGCAGTGGAGTCGATGAGCTGATCGATCCGCGGGAGCGGGAAGTTGTCTTTGGGGCAGGCGCGATTAAGGTCGGTGAAGTCCACGCACATCCGCCACCTGCCAGTTGATTTCTTGACGAGGACGGGGTTCGCGAGCCACTCGGGGTGCAAGACCTCTCGAATGAACCCCGCCTCTCGGAGCCGGGCAATCTCCGCTTTGATTGCCTCCTGGTGCTCGAGGGAGAGTTTCCGCAGCTTCTGTTTGACCGGGGGGTGACCGGGGGCTACTGCAAGCTTGTGCTCAATGACCCCCCGGGCGACGCCCCGCTTGTCCGACGGTTTCCACGCAAAAACATCGGAGTTTTCGCGCAGAAAAGCCGCGAGTTGCGCTGCGTGCTCCGCGGTGTAACACCCTAGTTTTGGGGGTGAAAAGTTTTGCATGAAAATCCTGCATGCATGTATCCCTGTAGTAGTAGCCAGATCAGTTGAACTCTAATCTCTCCCAAACCCTAAAAATCTCCAAATCTATTCTCTAGTTCCAGATCAAGATCTGACCATCCAGATTTAACCTATCAGTTACCCTGAGGATAAAAGTCTTCAGGAGCCAGATCAAATTCTGAACCTAACTCTCAGTACCTAAGCCTCTCTCCGTTTTCGAAAACAGGAAAATTCAGACTTACCCTAAGTACCCCAGTTTTCAGATGATTGAATTATTCTGATTTAACCTTATCCAGACTCAAGTAACCCCTGGAATATGTTCCTAGGTTTATCCTCAACTCACTTCAAAAAGTTGGGAGCCAAATTAATTCATCTAAACACTTTTCGCAGTTTAGTCCAAATTTTACTGCGAATAAGTCCTTTCCTGTTTACCTGGAAGCCTGAAAAGGCTAAAATCTGCAAATCAATTCCAACTTCAGAATTTCTTCAGGAAACACCTCCCAAATACTATTTGATACATATTTCCCTTCTGTTTAAACTTCAAAATCTCACCCTAATTACCAGAATTCGAGTTTGACAAAATCCAGATCTATTTTACCCTAATTTTACCCTATTTTCGAAAATAGGTGAAATCCCCCAAATCTTATCAAATTTTCTCTAAAATTGAGTTGGATGAGTACTAATAGAAATGTTATACTCAGCCATGAAATCAATTCTCAAATTAACCACCTCTAAGACAGAAATTTCAAATCAGTCCAGATTTCAAATAAGAATCCTTGCATTTTGGTCCCTGGTTCGACCAGAGGCACTGTGCGCGACCAGCAGCCGTGCACGACTGCGACCACCGCGCTGCCACGCCAGGAACTTCATCGCCGGTGAAGCCCCGTGGTCGCCACCCTTGCCACTGCGTCCCTGCCATGTGTGCGCACGCCGTTCGCCACCGTGGAGCCACCGCGGCCGCACCAGCATCGCCGATTTTGCCCGCGCGCGCACGCCATCGCTGCAGCCACTGCAGAAGATCGATGCCACGTTGCAAGCATGCCGGAGGAGCCCATCAATTCGCCGCTGCATCACCCGGGACAGCGCACGCCTGCCTGCAAAGCCAGCACGGCCGCTGGAGCACGTCGCTTCGCTGCTGTCCCGCCCGGCCGGTCAATTCGCCGCTCCAAGTCTCCAGGCATTTTCCAGCTGTTGCAGCCTCCCCAATTCGCCTATAAATAGCCCTCAGGACTTAGCCAACTCCACCACATAGCAAAGCACCAGAAATCGCCACCCTCCACCGTGTCTTCTTCTTCTTCGGCGAGCTCGAGAAGAGGCTCACGGTGCCAAGCCTCTACACTGCTTCTTCCTCGATTCCAGCTACTCCAGTAAGCTCCTCTTACCTCCCTCATCGTACTCGAGCATGTAATTGACTTCAAACCTCTCCGGTCGCCGGCAATTTCCATTTCTCTCCAGCAACTCCGGCGAGCAATTAATCCTCAACCAGATCGATTCAACCTTCGAACTAGTAATCAAATATGCTCACTAGACCTTGCTTAACATCCCTAAGCAACCAAAATCGACAGATTTGCTAAAATGTGAAAAACCCCAAATTGGAACTTTGCTTGTGAACTGAGCTTGCTGTTCAAGCTTTTCTGGTGCATTTCTAGTTAATCTAACTTCACCAGTAGCTTACTTATGCCCCAGAGACTATCCACAAGCAAGGAATTAAGTTTATTTGCCCTAGATCAAAAATGCCCAAATCAGGCTTGAGTTAATCTTTTCCCCGGCCAATATCCCCTAAATCCAGCCAATCCAGCCACAGAAACCTTGCCATCTAGATGTTTTGGACCATTATGAGCAACTTTGTCTTCTATCACGACTCCTAATTCGGCCTAGATTGTGAGATATAGCTATGCCCTAGTTTGCTGTACTGTTCACACTGCATGTGCTCTAGGCCAGCCAAATTCTTCGCCGGTTTTCATCACTTTCCGGCCATCTCCTGCCCTAGGTCCTGTTGAGACATTTGTTCCTGTTACAAATGCCTAACCACCAGACAAAGTGGTGCATCATTTGGAGTCCTGAGTCAAAAGATATGGCTAACCCTAGTTTCTGGCCGTGTCAAGCCTATGCCAGCCTGTGTCAGCCAGTGGCATTGAGCCTTTTCACCCACTTCCAGCCATGCACTTTGAAAATAACCTTGTCCCTTAGACTCCTGATGTTGTGATCTACACTTTCCTCTACTGTCACAACTTGAGTTGAGCCCTCTATCACCCACCGACCTTATGTCGATGCCTTGAACCGAATGCCAACCTAAAGACATTCGCTGTTTTTGGGCGAACCAGTCACCACCTTGATATTACCCTGATATTTTGGAACCTTGTAAACCTTAGCAGCTAACTTTAACCCTGGTTTCCATAATTAAAACCACATCGCTTTCAAACCTTGTATTGCCAGAGTATTTTCTCCTTGCATCTTTGCATGTAGTGGATTAGCAAGAATAGGATTGATTGTAATGCCTGTTTGCTTGTTTGATCTTGTTCAGAGCAAGAGTCCGGAGTTGAAGATCTTGTCACTGAACCGTCGTCGACTGTTGATACTTACGACGCGGAAGGCAAGTCATACTTTGATCATATTGAAACCCATATTTTATGAATTGCTATGCTATTCCATGAATAGGTATTTCAGTAATATTGCACATGTTGAGATCAATGATATTATGGCAGTGATAGATTGAATACTAGAGAAATGTGAACTTGATAAGATAGCAAGCCATGAACTAATAAAAGTATAAACATGTACATTTATATTCATGAAATAGAACCCCTAGCCGTGACCAGTATTTTGGTATGGGATGGTGGTAGCACTGGAGGTGCTTGGCTGCACTGGATGTGCAGGCACTGAAGGTGCATGGTTGTGGTATGATCTGGTCACTGGCATATAAGGACTAGAACCTTGTGTTATGCGTCTAGTGGCATGAAAAACGTACCAACCACTTACCTGGTATGGGACAGGCGCAACCTAGTAGCTTTCTTAGTATTACCAGTTCCCTGCATGGCTTGTCGATCCGGTTTCTCGCGTGGAAACTGGTGGGACGCAGTTCGTCCATGAGTGATGTGAGATCAGAAAAATTATGAGAGGATAAGGTGTAAAGAAGGAAGACGCCCTACGCCAGATTAAGTCGTGCGCGACTGTAATCAAAAGAGGTTATGTGTCCTGCGGGAACATAGACCCAGGCTAGGAAGTAAGGCAGTGGGGAGGACCCACAACGGTACTTGGGATGGTGTTGTCCATTTACCGGGCAGGGATACTGTTAATACTAGACTGCAAAAACGTTGTGTGATCTCGGCCTTGTCACATGCGTATAAGTCGCATGGAGTTGGCCCGACTTGGAAGTCGAGTGAAAAAGTGGATTTAAAAAGAGGTACATCTCTGCAGAGTTTAAAAATGTATTCGAATACTTCGTGCTCCCGAGTTCTAGGAGTATGCTGCGGTGGATTAAATCCATGGGGTGTGACACAAGTATTGTTTATAAACTAAAATTTGTTAGCTCAAGATTACCGAAGTGGCATGTGTTGTCATGATAAGGGGCGTTGCCGTGGGCTGTCATGTGTTGACGTGTCGCGGTAATACCATAATATAGAGATCATATGATAATTAAGAGGCATGTGGTTTATGCCCTAAGTTATGAAATACTGCTAAGAGCATATGATTGAAAGACTTGAATAAGAGTAGTGTGATATGAGGATATATCGCCTTGGATATGGGATATATGTATCACCATCAATACGATTTATTTACTGCCATGGGTATGATCAGAAGTTGAGTAAGAATTGAGAAAGAAATGTATTTTGGGAAAAACCTTTCACTCTTTCCCCAATAGCATAGGTTCATGTCATATATATATATGTATCTCTACCTTCCCTATGACTTGCTGAGTACGTAAGTACTCACCCTTGCAACAACTCTTCAATAGATGGAGCATTCTACGACCTTGGAGGATACCCCGAAGATGCTGCGGACCCAGGAGATGATGAGCAGTTTCCTCTGGAACCCTGATGTGGTGCTGTCTTGCTGTCAACCTCTGTTTCCTGTGGATTGCTTTTGGGCCTAGCTTCCGCCGACTAGATGTATTATTTTGTTAGACCCTTGTGCCTTGTACGGCACTGTATCTCGTTTTGTACTAAGGCCTGATGGCCATACAATTATGACTATTGTACTATTTTGCTGCTGCAATGTAATCCTGTGATTGACTCATCCTGGGAAGTCAAGTGGTTAAAGGGCCAGCTGCACCGAGCTGGGCTCCTCACAGGTGATGTCACTGTCGTGGCAGACGTGACATAAAATAGTGGTATCAGAGCAGCACAGACCTTGACTGTAGGACGGTACCCTTAGGGCTTGGTAGCGCCAGGACCTCGTAAATTATTTAAAAACTATCTCTGAAAAATTTTATTTTTTCAAAAGGTTGTTCTGCTCCTTTAAAAATGTTGATTTCAAAATCTTATTTTGCTTCCAAATTTCTCAGCAGGATGGCCAAGGAACGTTTCAGCTACATCGAGCGTCTCGGTGGATGGGCCACATTGCTGTGGCATATGGCTCAGTTCCTAGGGATTGATGAGCGGCCGATCTGCGAGACCATTTGGGACTATTATGAGGGGCGTCGCTATGGCTTCAAGGCCAAAGTGCTGGTGCACGCTCTCGATAGTCGTGAGGGACAGGTGATCAGAGTGGAGGCCAGCAGGGCAAGCCGACTGGATGCTATCCAGGACGCAGCTCGAGAGGCGGTACATCGGGTACGCCAGGTGTACTCATGCCGGCTCCAGGAGTCACCTTTCCGTCACGTGCCTTCATCTCCCTCTGGGTTGCCACCCATCGTGGAGTACCCGGACCCGTGTTTGGCAGGCACCGTAGGACCCTCGACTCGCGCTACTCTACGTTGCTTGCTGAGCATCAGGAGCTCCGCAAGGAGTTGGAGGAGCAGAAGAAACGTGGCCGAACCGCTTCCCCGTCGTTGACTTCTCAGCCAGCAGCTCAGAGACGCCGCACAGTTGAGGAGGTTGCTCCGACAGTTGTCTCCCCAGCTCGTACCTTTGGACCCAGTGCAGGACCTAGCTTGATTCCTCGGAGGGTTGCTAATGCAGCTGGGTACCGACGCTCGTTCTCTACCCCTAGCACCCGCCGAGCAGAGGGCAGTGGGTCAGCGCTACTGTTCCATGAGTCTGGACCACCCGGGTTTGTCACTCTGGAGGAGTCCGACGACGAGGTGGAGCCAGAGGAGGTTGAGCCCTGTGGGAGTAGTTAGTTGCCTGTTCTTTTAGATCCTCAGGCCAGGATAGACTTTCTAGGTTTGGTGATGCTTTTGGTTGTTATCATCACCATTACTTGTATTTTGATTGTATCAGACTAAGGCGCTTAGCCGCTTTTGTATCAACTACTTGTGCATTAATGAATCAGTTTCGCATTAATTTCTGCATTAGTACCTTAATTCTCTCTCTAGTTAGTTAGACCTGTCTGCTTCTCTCTTCAGAAGATCAGAATGGTCAACACAAGGAGAAGGACCCAAGATGACCAAGAGGGCCAAGACCCAGTTACGCCACGAAGAGGATCCACACCTCATCCAGGATCGCAGAGCTCACTACCACCACAAGAGGACTCACCAAGTCTCCAGGAAATTCTTCTTTCAATGGAGAGGAGCCGCCAAGAAGCCCAGGCTGCACATACCCAATTGCTAGCTCAAGTCATTCAGAAAATGCCAGGGACTGCTGAAGGTACTGCCGTCGGAGCTCGACTCTCGGACTTCCAGAAGACTCGACCGCCAACCTTCGCAAGCGCGACCGACCCAATCGTCGCAGATGACTGGCTGCGGGACATTGAAAGGAAACTGGACACTGTCCGTTGCAATGATCGAGAGAAGGTGTTATTCGGATCACACCAACTCACTGGAGCAGCAGTTGCTTGGTGGATGAATTATCAAGAAGCACACATGGACAAAGACAACATCACTTGGACGGAATTTAAGGATCAGTTCCGAAAATTCCATATCCCTACAGGCGTCATGGCAGCTAAACGCCGTGAATTCCGGAACTTGACTCAAGGGAATCGGACTGTCACCGAGTATCTGCACCAATTCCACCATCTAGCTCGGTATGCGACCAACGACATCGACACGGAAGAGAAGAAGATTGAACGCTTCACCGAAGGACTTCAGCACTATTTGCAGTATCAGATTGCCTCCCATGAGTTCACAGAATTCCAGACCCTGGTGAATCGAGTATTAAAGATAGAAGAAAAGCGAAGCCTCGGGGAAGAAAATCGGAAGAGAAAGATGATGCAACAGTCACGACTGCCAGCTAGCTCATCTAGGGGAAGGGCCCCAACATCTTCAAATTTTCGTCCGCCCTACCCGGCGCCAAGACCACAATTCACGCCGACATGCCCCAACTGCAGAGGAGCACACTATCAACGGGATTGCCCTCAGGCAAGGACTCAATGCTATCATTGCGGACAGATGGGACACCGCAAAGACAGTTGCCCGTGGATCCAACTCCCAACGGCGATAGCAAGATCGCAAGCTGGAACACAAGCGATGGCACCTAGAACCACAGCTTCACCACCATTGCAGAGCCCCAGAGGAGGGTTGCCCAACAGAGGGGGAAATGTAGCAGGCCGAGGACGAGGGTGAGGAGGAAGACCAATGGCAGGCCGAGGAGGCCGACTAAACTTCACCTCCCTTCAAGAAGCAGACAATGCCTCTGACATTCTCCTAGGTAGATTCTTGATCCAATCTGCATCTGCTTTAATACTGTTTGACCCTGGAGCTACAAACTCATTCATATCAGAAGATTTTGCATTTAAAGTGGGAATACCTATGGTACCTCTAAAGTACCCTATGGCTATACAGACCCCAGGAGCTAAGCTGCCTGTATATTCAGCTTGTCGTCATATAACCTTCAGAATAGATGGGATAGAGTTCTTGGCTAATCTATTAGTCCTAGAACTGCAAGGCCTAGACATTATAATAGGAATGGATTGGTTATCCCAGCATAAAGGTCTAGTGGATTGTGAGAAGAAAACTCTAAGCCTTGTTAGTAACCAAGGGAAGGAAGTCCTATTCCATGCGGAAAGATCATCGGTCGAACAACTGCAAGGATCAGTCCATGCACTTCAAGAAGTATGCTTGGATCAAGTGCCCACAGTGCAAGAATACCCGGATGTATTCCCAGAAGAACTCCCAGGGATGCCACCTGACAGGGAGATAGAGTTTACCATTGAGCTTAAACCAGGAGCGGCACCTATAGCCAAGAGACCATATAGGATGCCGGTAACGGATTTAGAAGAGTTGAAAAATCAGTTAGAGGAACTGGAGGGTAAAGGATTTATCCGACCCAGTGCTTCACCTTGGGGAGCTCCAGTTTTGTTTGTAAGGAAGAAAGATGGAACCTTACGAATGTGTGTAGATTACCGAGCTTTGAATGAAGTCACCATTAAGAACAAGTACCCATTGCCAAGAATTGATGACTTGTTCGACCAACTTCGAGGAGACAAAGTATTTTCCAAGATAGATTTGAAATCTGGATATCATCAGCTGAAGATCAAGAAGGAAGATATATCGAAGACTGCTTTCACTACCAGATATGGTTTATACGAGTTTACAGTAGTACCCTTTGGATTGACCAATGCTCCGGCAGCTTTCATGAACATCATGAACAGTACGTTTATGGATTATCTTGACAAGTTTGTCATAGTATTCATAGATGACATTCTGATATATTCCAAGAGTACGGAAGAACATGAGCAACATTTACACCTAGTCTTGGGAAGGCTACGAGAGAGGCAATTTTATGCCAAGTTTGATAAATGTGAATTTTGGATGACAAAGATTTCATTTCTTGGACATGTGTTGACAGCAGAAGGAATTTCAGTAGATTCGGCTAAAATCTCTGCAATCAAGGAGTGGAAGCAACCTACCTCAGTTTCAGAGATTAGAAGTTTCTTGGGGTTAGCAGGATATTATAGGAGATTCATTGAAGGATTTTCCCAAATAGCCAAACCCCTCACGAACCTGCTAAAGAAGGATGTTGCATTTGAATGGACCATCAAGTGTGAAGAAAGTTTTCAGAAGCTGAAGCAGAAATTGACAACAACACCGGTCCTCACCTTACCGGACAGCGAAGAAGATTTTGTAGTTTACTGTGATGCTTCAAAGCAAGGAATAGGCTGTGTGTTAATGCAGCAAGGTCGAGTAGTAGCTTATGCTTCACGCCAATGGAGACCTCATGAGGAAAATTATCCGACTCATGATTTGGAGTTAGCGGCAGTGGTGCACGCTTTAAAGATATGGCGGCATTATCTCATTGGACATAAGTGTGAGATCTTTACAGATCATAAAAGCCTCAAGTATATCTTCACACAGACGGAGCTCAATATGCGTCAGCGCCGATGGCTCGAACTGATCAAGGACTACGACCTCAGCATACTCTACCATCCAGGAAAAGCCAACGTAGTGGCAGATGCCTTGAGCAGGAAGGCTTATACCCTACAAGGAGCTACACCTAAGAACCCGTGCTTACGGCAGGAATTTCAGAATCTTGAAGTAACCATAGTGCCATCTGGGATGTTAGCTACATTGACAGTGGAGTCTCAACTCCAAAAGCAGATTGAGGATGCTCAGAAAGAAGATGAGGAGATACATAAGATCATGAGCCACATCAGATCAGGAAAAACTCAGGATTTCATTGAAGATCATCAAGGAATTGTATGGTATCGGGGAAGGATTTGTGTGCCTCGAAATACCGACCTTAAGGAACTAATTCTTTTCGAAGCTCATAAAACCCCATACTCACTACACCCTGGAAACACCAAGATGTACAAGGATCTGAAGACGCAATTCTGGTGGAATGGAATGAAGAGGGAAATCGCGGAATATGTCGCAAGATGTGACACTTGCCAAAGGATTAAGGCCGATCATCAGAAGATAGCTGGAAAGCTGCAACCCTTACCAGTGCCAACTTGGAAATGGGAAGAGATTGGTATGGATTTTATCACAGGACTTCCCAGAACACAAGGGGGATATGATTCCATATGGGTCATTGTGGACAGACTCACGAAAGTTGCTCATTTTATACCAGTCAAGAAAACGTATAATGGCAACAAATTAGCGGAGCTATACCTGCAGCGAATAGTGACACTGCATGGTATCCCGAAGAAGATCGTTTCAGATCGAGGAACGCAATTCACATCCAAATTCTGGAACCGACTCCACGAAGCTTTGGGAACCCAATTGCAGTTTAGCACTGCATATCATCCACAGACAGGAGGACAGACGGAACGGGTAAATCAAATCTTGGAAGACCTTCTCAGAGCTTGCATCTTAGAGTACGGAACCTCTTGGGAAAAGTGCTTACCATTTGCGGAGTTTACTTATAACAACAGTTACCAAGCTAGTCTGCAAATGGCACCCTTTGAAGCTTTGTATGGACGCAAGTGTAGAACTCCACTACATTGGGACGAGCCAGGAGAAAGGCAAGTCATTGGACCCGAACTCATCGAAGAAGCTGAAGCACACGTCAAGCTCATCAGAGAACGATTAAAGGCAGCACAGTCACGCCAGAAGAGCTATGCCGACAACCGAAGAAGGGAATTGTCGTTTGCACCAGGCGAATCAGTTTATCTCAAGGTTACGCCGTTAAAAGGGATGAGAAGATTCCATCAGAGAGGAAAACTGTCCCCAAGGTACATTGGACCATTCAAAGTCCTTAAGAGGAAAGGAGAGGTATCTTACAAACTGGATTTACCATCAGATCTTGGAGAAATTCATGACGTGTTTCATGTCTCGCAACTCCGTAAGTGCCTCAAGGAACCAACGGATCAGATAGAACACCAGGGAATTCCGCTTCAGAAGAATCTCACCTACCTCACTCAACCGCTGCAAATACTGGCCAGTGATGAGCGTCAACTCAGAAGAAAGAAAATCAAGCTTTGCAAGGTTCAATGGGAAGATCACTCAAAGGAAGAAGCGACTTGGGAGAAAGAGGATGATCTGCGGCAGGCTTATCCCTACCTCTTCCCTTCTCTAGGTAAATCTCGGGGCGAGATTTCTTTAAGGAGGGTAGGCTTGTAACACCCTAGTTTTGGGGGTGAAAAGTTTTGCATGAAAATCCTGCATGCATGTATCCCTGTAGTAGTAGCCAGATCAGTTGAACTCTAATCTCTCCCAAACCCTAAAAATCTCCAAATCTATTCTCTAGTTCCAGATCAAGATCTGACCATCCAGATTTAACCTATCAGTTACCCTGAGGATAAAAGTCTTCAGGAGCCAGATCAAATTCTGAACCTAACTCTCAGTACCTAAGCCTCTCTCCGTTTTCGAAAACAGGAAAATTCAGACTTACCCTAAGTACCCCAGTTTTCAGATGATTGAATTATTCTGATTTAACCTTATCCAGACTCAAGTAACCCCTGGAATATGTTCCTAGGTTTATCCTCAACTCACTTCAAAAAGTTGGGAGCCAAATTAATTCATCTAAACACTTTTCGCAGTTTAGTCCAAATTTTACTGCGAATAAGTCCTTTCCTGTTTACCTGGAAGCCTGAAAAGGCTAAAATCTGCAAATCAATTCCAACTTCAGAATTTCTTCAGGAAACACCTCCCAAATACTATTTGATACATATTTCCCTTCTGTTTAAACTTCAAAATCTCACCCTAATTACCAGAATTCGAGTTTGACAAAATCCAGATCTATTTTACCCTAATTTTACCCTATTTTCGAAAATAGGTGAAATCCCCCAAATCTTATCAAATTTTCTCTAAAATTGAGTTGGATGAGTACTAATAGAAATGTTATACTCAGCCATGAAATCAATTCTCAAATTAACCACCTCTAAGACAGAAATTTCAAATCAGTCCAGATTTCAAATAAGAATCCTTGCATTTTGGTCCCTGGTTCGACCAGAGGCACTGTGCGCGACCAGTAGCCGTGCACGACTGCGACCACCGCGCTGCCACGCCAGGAACTTCATCGCCGGTGAAGCCCCGTGGTCGCCACCCTTGCCACTGCGTCCCTGCCACGTGTGCGCACGCCGTTCGCCACCGTGGAGCCACCGCGGCCGCACCAGCATCGCCGATTTTGCCCGCGCGCGCACGCCATCGCTGCAGCCACTGCAGAAGATCGATGCCACGTTGCAAGCATGCCGGAGGAGCCCATCAATTCGCCGCTGCATCACCCGGGACAGCGCACGCCTGCCTGCAAAGCCAGCACGGCCGCTGGAGCACGTCGCTTCGCTGCTGTCCCGCCCGGCCGGTCAATTCGCCGCTCCAAGTCTCCAGGCATTTTCCAGCCGTTGCAGCCTCCCCAATTCGCCTATAAATAGCCCTCAGGACTTTGCCAACTCCACCACATAGCAAAGCACCAGAAATCGCCACCCTCCACCGTGTCTTCTTCTTCTTCGGCGAGCTCGAGAAGAGGCTCACGGTGCCAAGCCTCTACACTGCTTCTTCCTCGATTCCAGCTACTCCAGTAAGCTCCTCTTACCTCCCTCATCGTACTCGAGCATGTAATTGACTTCAAACCTCTCCGGTCGCCGGCAATTTCCATTTCTCTCCAGCAACTCCGGCGAGCAATTAATCCTCAACCAGATCGATTCAACCTTCGAACTAGTAATCAAATATGCTCACTAGACCTTGCTTAACATCCCTAAGCAACCAAAATCGACAGATTTGCTAAAATGTGAAAAACCCCAAATTGGAACTTTGCTTGTGAACTGAGCTTGCTGTTCAAGCTTTTCTGGTGCATTTCTAGTTAATCTAACTTCACCAGTAGCTTACTTATGCCCCAGAGACTATCCACAAGCAAGGAATTAAGTTTATTTGCCCTAGATCAAAAATGCCCAAATCAGGCTTGAGTTAATCTTTTCCCCGGCCAATATCCCCTAAATCCAGCCAATCGAGCCACAGAAACCTTGCCATCTAGATGTTTTGGACCATTCTGAGCAACTTTGTCTTCTATCACCACTCCTAATTCGGCCTAGATTGTGAGATATAGCTATGCCCTAGTTTGCTGTACTGTTCACACTGCATGTGCTCTAGGCCAGCCAAATTCTTCGCCGGTTTTCATCACTTTCCGGCCATCTCCTGCCCTAGGTCCTGTTGAGACATTTGTTCCTGTTACAAATGCCTAACCACCAGACAAAGTGGTGCATCATTTGGAGTCCTGAGTCAAAAGATATGGCTAACCCTAGTTTCTGGCCGTGTCAAGCCTATGCCAGCCTGTGTCAGCCAGTGGCATTGAGCCTTTTCACCCACTTCCAGCCATGCACTTTGAAAATAACCTTGTCCCTTAGACTCCTGATGTTGTGATCTACACTTTCCTCTACTGTCACAACTTGAGTTGAGCCCTCTATCACCCACCGACCTTATGTCGATGCCTTGAACCGAATGCCAACCTAAAGACATTCGCTGTTTTTGGGCGAACCAGTCACCACCTTGATATTACCCTGATATTTTGGAACCTTGTAAACCTTAACAGCTAACTTTAACCCTGGTTTCCATAATTAAAACCACATCGCTTTCAAACCTTGTATTGCCAGAGTATTTTCTCCTTGCATCTTTGCATGTAGTGGATTAGCAAGAATAGGATTGATTGTAATGCCTGTTTGCTTGTTTGATCTTGTTCAGAGCAAGAGTCCGGAGTTGAAGATCTTGTCACTGAACCGTCGTCGACTGCTGATACTTACGACGCGGAAGGCAAGTCATACTTTGATCATATTGAAACCCATATTTTATGAATTGCTATGCTATTCCATGAATAGGTATTTCAGTAATATTGCACATGTTGAGATCAATGATATTATGGCAGTGATAGATTGAATACTAGAGAAATGTGAACTTGATAAGATAGCAAGCCATGAACTAATAAAAGTATAAACATGTACATTTATATTCATGAAATAGAACCCCTAGCCGTGACCAGTATTTTGGTATGGGATGGTGGTAGCACTGGAGGTGCTTGGCTGCACTGGATGTGCAGGCACTGAAGGTGCATGGTTGTGGTATGATCTGGTCACTGGCATGTAAGGACTAGAACCTTGTGTTATGCGTCTAGTGGCATGAAAAACGTACCAACCACTTACCTGGTATGGGACAGGCGCAACCTAGTAGCTTTCTTAGTATTACCAGTTCCCTGCATGGCTTGTCGATCCGGTTTCTCGCGTGGAAACTGGTGGGACGCAGTTCGTCCATGAGTGATGTGAGATCAGAAAAATTATGAGAGGATAAGGTGTAAAGAAGGAAGACGCCCTACGCCAGATTAAGTCGTGCGCGACTGTAATCAAAAGAGGTTATGTGTCCTGCGGGAACATAGACCCAGGCTAGGAAGTAAGGCAGTGGGGAGGACCCACAACGGTACTTGGGATGGTGTTGTCCATTTACCGGGCAGGGATACTGTTAATACTAGACTGCAAAAACGTTGTGTGATCTCGGCCTTGTCACATGCGTATAAGTCGCATGGAGTTGGCCCGACTTGGAAGTCGAGTGAAAAAGTGGATTTAAAAAGAGGTACATCTCTGCAGAGTTTAAAAATGTATTCGAATACTTCGTGCTCCCGAGTTCTAGGAGTATGCTGCGGTGGATTAAATCCATGGGGTGTGACACAAGTATTGTTTATAAACTAAAATTTGTTAGCTCAAGATTACCCAAGTGGCATGTGTTGTCATGATAAGGGGCGTTGCGGTGGGCAGTCATGTGTTGACGTGTCACGGTAATACCATAATATAGAGATCATATGATAATTAAGAGGCATGTGGTTTATGCCCTAAGTTATGAAATACTGCTAAGAGCATATGATTGAAAGACTTGAATAAGAGTAGTGTGATATGAGGATATATCGCCTTGGATATGGGATATATGTATCACCATCAATACGATTTATTTACTGCCATGGGTATGATCAGAAGTTGAGTAAGAATTGAGAAAGAAATGTATTTTGGGAAAAACCTTTCACTCTTTCCCCAATAGCATAGGTTCATGTCATATATATATATATGTATCTCTACCTTCCCTATGACTTGCTGAGTACGTAAGTACTCACCCTTGCAACAACTCTTCAATAGATGGAGCATTCTACGACCTTGGAGGATACCCCGAAGATGCTGCGGACCCAGGAGATGATGAGCAGTTTCCTCCGGAACCCTGATGTGGTGCTGTCTTGCTGTCAACCTCTGTTTCCTGTGGATTGCTTTTGGGCCTAGCTTCCGCCGACTAGATGTATTATTTTGTTAGACCCTTGTGCCTTGTACGGCACTGTATCTCGTTCTGTACTAAGGCCTGATGGCCATACAATTATGACTATTGTACTATTTTGCTGCTGCAATGTAATCCTGTGATTGACTCATCCTGGGAAGTCAAGTGGTTAAAGGGCCAGCTGCACCGAGCTGGGCTCCTCACAGGTGATGTCACTGTCGTGGCAGACGTGACACGCGGGGAGTTCCGCCCCGATCCGGACGATTTTGTCTTCGTTGCCCGGGGACAGCAGGACCTTCCGGAGGCCCCCTTCCAGACGCGGCTTGAGGAGGGGCCTCTCGGGCGGTGGCGCAGCAGCATCTAGTTCCGGGGGAGGAGCCTCCCCCCCGGGCGTCTTTATGAGGTTGACGCTCCCGATCGTGGCCGCAGCGTGCTCGTATAGAGCACGGGCCATGTCTTGGTCTCCCCGGACATTGATCACACCGTGCGGCCCGGGGATCTTCATGCAGACGTAATTTTGATGGGTGGTAGCCCCCAGCCGGTTGATTGTCATCCTCCCCATGATCGCGTTGTAGGAGGAGGGGAGGTCTACGACGTCGAAGCGGACCAGCTCGGTCCGGTAGTTCTCCGGGGTGCCGAAGGTCATTGGAAGATCTACCTTGCCCACGGGGTGGATCGCCTTCCCCGGGACAAAGCCTTGTAGGGGCCCGGCAGCAGGCTGCAGGAGCTTCTCATCTACCTGCATTTCTTTGAAGGCCTTCAGGAATAAGACATCGGCGGAGCTCCCGCCGTCCACCAGGATCCGGGCCAGATGGCAGTTGTAGATGGTCGCGGAGACAATGAGGGCGTCGTCGTGGGGGAAGTGAACCCCCCGCGCGTCTTCTGCCGTGAAGGTGAGGGGGACGTCCGACCACTTTGGTGGCGAGGACATGCGAAGCACCCCCACAACCTTGACTTCGCGCGCGTACTCCTTACGCTGGCGCTTAGAGTCCCGCCCGGAGGCAGATCCTCCCACTATAACGTTGATGCGCCGCTGCGAAGTTTGAAAGGGGAGAGCTTCTGAAGGCTCCCCCTCCTGTGTTTGCTGACCCCCCGTGGGAGCGGGAAGGGCCGGAACAGCTGGCCGAGGGAGCAAGGAGGCCGGAGTCCCCCCCCTGCTCACGCTGGTCGAGGAAGTCCGCAAAGTGCTGCAGCAGCTGGCTACAATCTCGGGTAGCGTGGGTATTGGACCTGTGGAGGCTGCACCACGGTCCTTCCCGCCTTCTCCCCGCGGGGCCTTCCCGGCCGCGCGAAGACTGTCCTCCCCCATGGCCCTTCGGCTTGGGGAAGGGGCGGTTGGTCCTCGGGGAGTCGCGCGAGCCGCCTCCACCCTCGAGGACAAAGGTGTCCCGAGGCCGTGGCTCGCTACGCCCCCCTTGCCTGGAGCGTTTGGGGGGATCCGTGGCCCCCCGGTCGGCGGGGGCGGGAGCCCCCTGGGTCTTCTTCCAAATATCGTCTTCCTCCGCCCGAGCGTACTTTTCGAGCAAGTTGAAGAGCTCGTCGGCGGAAGAGGGGCAGCTCCGGGAGAGCCTTCGGTGGAGCTCCCCCGGGAGGATGCCGCTTTTTCAGACTTCGATGACCGTAGAGTCGGAGACGTGGGCCACTTTGCTCTTCACCTGGGCAAAGCGCGTGAAGAAGCTTCTGATGGTCTCCCCAGTCCTCTGCCAGACAGTGTACAGCTGCGAGGAGTCCAGGGGACGCACGTAGTTCCCCTGGAAGTTGGCACAGAACTCCCGCTTGAGCTGCGAGAAAGATTTGATGGAGCCGGCCTTCAAGTTGTAGAACCAGGAGCGGGCGATGCCGGAGAGGTAAAGGGAGAAGACGTTGCACTGTACTGACTCGTCCCCCCCGGCCGCGGAGATAGCAGTGGAGTAGACCTGCACAAACTCGTAAGGGTCTGCCTCGCCGTTATAATGTTCGATGTGTGGCGGGCGTTAGGGCCGCGGCCGCCGGATGCTGCGAAGTCTTCGGCACAGGGGCTGGTTGGCCCCTTGCACTTCCCGGGGAGAGCCCCGGTCGCTATCTTCTTTGACGGGACCTTCGTTGTCTGAGTCTGGAAGCGGTCCGAGAGGTCCGCCAGAATGGCGGTGGCGACGCTTTTCCTCCGGATCGGGACTGAGTTCCCGGACGTCTGGGCTCTCGCCGGAGAGGTTGGCTCTTCAGCGGGTCTCTTCCCCCGGCCCGTGTGAGAGCGAGGCTCCCCGCGCCCGCGGCCCGGGGGAAGTTCTTCCCCGCGCTCTGGTGGACGCATTCGCTCGACCTCCCCCGAGGCGAAACGGACCTGTCCCGCCGAGGGAGGGAGCTCGTGCGCTGTAGCTTCCGGAGCCGGTTGGGGCGAGCCCCCAGCGACGACCCCCGGGACCGGAAAGGGGGAAGCCCCTGTATCGTCCGGAACCGGGGAGGGGGCGCCCGCGGCGACGCCTGGAATTGAAGTGGAGGGGGCCCCAGTGGCCACGACTGGAACCGGGAAGGGGGCAGGCCCTGTAACACCCGGAACCGGCGAGGGGGGAGCCCCGGTGGCGGCGTCCGGAACCGGGGAGCCCATGCGAGGGGAAGTCCGCTGTGGCGCGGGGGCTGCTCTGTCGACCGCCCCCGGTGCGGTAAACGCAACGCGGGGGGCGGGACTGGCTCCCGGCGCAGGGTAAACCCCCGGCAAGAAGTGGGCTCCCGGCCCCGGGATCAGGCTGGGGACGGGGTACCCCCCTGGTGCCACGAAGGACCCTGGCATGAAATAACCTCCCGGCACCGGGACGGGCCCGGGTGCCGGGAAGGATCCGGGCGTGTATCCCGCAGGGGGAAGGAACCCCCCGGCAGGATCATACGGGGCGGACAACCCCCCCGAGGCCGGAGGGGCCGCCGGGTAACCCATAAACGGGGGCATGTTCCCCGGATATTGGTGCGACGCAAATGTGGGGGCCGGAGGCCGCGCCAACACGCTAAGGAGTTCGTCCATAGAGCGCTGGGCGCGGAGCTGGCCTTCCACGAGAGCTTCGAGCAGGGCGTCCCGGGGAGCCGGGGGAGCCGTCGGGGGGACGCTTGTCCCGGCCGAGGTCCCTGCGGTCACCGTGAACAACCTGGAGGTGGAAGCACCTAAGTTAAGAGGAAAGGAGGGAGGCGGTACCTGGGTTAGGTCGCCTCCGGAAGGGATCGCCGGGACAGCAGTGTCCCGGGCGGACGGCGCCGGGTCTCCGAGACCCGGATCACGGGGAAGGGTGCGGGCCCTTGTTCTTGGGGGAGCCATGGCGTCTTGTCACGAGTCCCCACGGACGGCGCCAACTGTCGTGGTATTGCGAATACCCCGACAGGTTTTGAGAGTGATCCCAGCGAAGATTACGCGGCGCGGGTTGACAGGATGACCGGTCCTCCCCCGCCGGACAAGCACAAAGAATGACACACGGGTTTATACAGGTTCGGGTCCCGGTGGGGGCCCTAGTCCTGTCGGCGCGCTCCCGACCGGAGTCGGCTGGGGAGGCTCTCTCCGGGGGAGAGGCTTCCGGAGCACGCCTGTGAGTTTAGCTATTCCAATAAATGAATCGATCCTTTACAACAGAGGGGTACAAGGGCTATTTATAGCCCCCAAAAAGCGGCAAAAAACCTAAACTACCCCGGAAGCCACCGTCGGATTGAAGGGTAGGACCGTCCTTCTCCCGGTCAAACGCCTTGGATGCTTGACGTGTGGTCGCTAGTTCCCGAGGTGCTCCTCGCGTGACCTGCACGTGATAAACAGTTCAATACTTTACCTTTAGGAGGGTGATGAGGCCCGGGAGGGCACCGGAGGCCACGTCCCGGGAGCCGAAAGGCGGCGCCCGGGGAGGCCCCAGAGGCCACGTCCCCGGGCCAAGGGCGGCGCCTGGGAGGGCACCGGAGGCCACCTTCCCGGGAGCCAAAAGGCGGCGCCCGGGGAGGCCCCGGAGGCCACGTCCCCGGGCCAATGGCGGCGCCCGGGAGGGCACCGGAGGCCACGTCCCGGGAGCCAAAAGGCGGCGCCCGGGGAGGCCCCAGAGGCCACGTCCCCGGGCCAATGGCGGCGCCCGGGAGCGCACCGGAGGCCACATCCCGGGAGCCAAAAGGCGGCGCCCGGGGAGGCCCCGGAGGCCACGTCCCCGGGCCAATGGCGGCGCCCGGGAGGGCACCGGAGGCCACGTCCCGGGAGCCAAAAGGAGGCGCCCGGGGAGGCCCCGGAGGCCACGTCCCCGGGCCAATGGCGGCGCCCGGGAGGGCACCGGAGGCCACGTCCCGGGAGCCAAAAGGCGGCGCCCGGGGAGGCCCCGGAGGCCACGTCCCCGGGTAATCGTGACACATCTTACCTGGACTTAGTCTCGTGGAGATTTCCCCCGACAATCTGTGTGCGTGTTCATCAAGCCACGTTTGTACAGGAAGAAGAAATTCCCCCTATGACTCCTGTTAGTCCTAGGGCAGCGAGTACTACTCTCCTGACGACAGGAGCGGGAAAACAAGACCCCGCGAGCACTTCCAATCTCATAGTCGTGGATGAAATGCCAGCACCGGTGGCTCATGAGACACCCAGACCATCGGATGCATCCCTGCGAACCGAGCAGGTTACCCCAGTAAGAATTCTTACTACTTAGATCTTCATCATTTCTGATGTGTGTGCTGACAGGTTGGTACACACAGGGAGGAAAAGACAAGGTCTAGTTCACAAAGAGGAAGACCAGAACGGACGACGATTGTCCTCCTTTCCTTGGGGAACCATCTCCGAAATCCCAAAAGCTGATGGGATTTCAACTAAGGTAAGAATTCTCTCCTGTTTATACAGGATTGGACTGCGGCGATCAACCATGAAACTGGCAGCTCTCATGTAAGTCAACTTCCGACCAGAACGAATTAATCTTGTAGCTCGGATTGCTCGTAACGACCTTCTTACTGCACGCAAGTCGATCAAATAAGCCAGCTTGGTCAAGAGAAAGAGGACCTCCAGGTGACCATTCATTCTGTCCGCAGGGAGATCAAAGACTTAAGCACATCCCTCTCGACCTGCGGCAGGGCTCAACATGACATCTTTGAAAAAGTAAAGATGGTGGCCGGTCTACTAAGGGCTGATGTGGTCGAAACCGTGGCGGACGACCATAGCCTTAGTGACTGGTCCAAATTGGTCGCAGCCCAAACGGAATCACTTCTCGAGTATTTTCCCAAAGATACTAGGCGACAACAAGAGGCGATCAAATCGAGAGTCTATCAGTAGCCTCTGCCATTCTCTGCCGGTTCCGTCTTCACCATGGCCCAGACCTGGATCTAAATCCATTGGTAGGAGAGGCAGAGATCGAGAGTGAAGACCAACTTAAGGTTATCATGGAGGAAGTTAAACCTCTTGTAGATATACTTTTGAACGAGCTTGGCATTATGTAAATCTTTATACCTGTACAGATACAATTTATATAATGCAATGCATGCATTTTTTGGTTTTGTTTCAAAAGACAACACTTCCTTTTGTTTCATACTGTAACCATATTCCCCTAGCCCCCGCCTGTGATTATATATATTGAAGACTTAGCATTATAAGCATAGGAAAGATATGGGTGTAACGATGACCAGGGGTACTCGACCAGGCCAGCAATTATGTTCGATGCAATGGCTAATCTTGTTGCAAACCGACAGCCACTCTGATGACCAAGGACATACCAGTAAGCCCCGTGTGCATTGAGAAACGGTTTATTGAGGGGTGTCTTGTCTGGGAGTGGTCATGAGATCGGCCAGCGAATCTAATTAGGGCATTGTGGCGATATAACCACCGACGACCAGCCCCCGAGCCAAATTCGCAACACATGGGCACAAAGGGAAATACTCTACATATGACACAACGAAACAATGAAAAGCATTTGTTTTATTAAACCATGCTAATTGAAAAGGAAAAAAGGATTGGATACTTACACATAAAACTTGCGTAGTTGATCGATGTTCCAAGTATTGGATAAGATTCGACCATCCTCCATTGCTAACCGAGCTGATCCTAGTCGCGGCACCGAAACAATAGTATAAGGGCCTTCCCACTTCGGGGAGAATTTGTTGCGATTGGATTGGTCTTGTATTTTACGTAAAACCAGATCGCCCACGTGAAGACTACATGGTCGCACCCTTTTGTTATGGTACTTGCGCAAAGCTTGCAAATATACCGTAGACTTGATCAAAGCATGATCATGTTTTTCTTCTAGGAGGATGAGATCTTTCGATCGCTGTTCGCTCTAATCAACTTGTTCGAATTGATCTGTCTGAATAGATCCAATACTAATTTCCATAGGTAACACAACCTCAGCCCTGTAGACCATATGGAAAGGAGTCTCACCGGTGGCTCGACTAGAAGTAGTGCGTAGTGCCCACAGAACGGTGTAGAGCTCGTCTGCCCAAGCCCCCGAGCGAGTCTTAAGGCGATCGAAAACACGTTTCTTGATGCCTTGCAATATTTGCCCGTTAGCAGGTTCCACGACACCATTGCTCTGTAGATGGGCTACAGAAGCAAAGCACACCTTGGTTCCAATCTGATCACAGTAATCTAGAAAAAGACCACTAGCGAACTGGGAACCGTTATCTGTAATGAGACAATTTGGAACACCGAATTGGGCGGCGGTAATATTGCGTACCGGCTCAGCCTCAATCCACTTTGTAAATATGTCAATGGCTACGAGTAAGAACTTGTACCCACTGACCGCTTGTGCCATAGGACAGACAATGTCCATCCCCCAGACTGCAAAAGGCCATGCAAGGGGAATGGTTTGCAACGCATAGGCAGGTTGGTTAACCTGTCTCGCATGAAACTGACACTGAGGACACATCTTGACCATATTCTTGGCATCATCGAGTGCCGAAGGCCAGTAGAATCCTTGTCGAAAAGCTTTTCCGACCAGTGTACGATATGACGCGTGCGCACCGCATACACCATCATGAATATCTCTCAAGAGGGATTTACCTTCTTCCTGAGATATGCAGCGCATGAATACTCCCTGAGTACCCTTTCTATACAAAACTCCTTCCACGAGCTTGTACAAACGTGCCTTTCGGTTCAACCGATCGCTTTCGGTTTCATCCTCGGGCAAGGTCCCATGTTCAAGATAGACTCTCAATGGATGAGTCCAATCCTGTTCCTATCCGAGGTTGGTAACGCAGACTGTTACCGGATCATCCTCGACCGAAGTCATAATCAAAGGATGTTCCAAGTGTTCGACGAACACTCCTGGCGGAGCGGATGTGCGTGAGGACCCAATTTTGGATAATTGGTTTGCGAGAATGTTGTCCTTTCGCGGGATGTATTGGACTTCGAAATGACTGAAGTGTTTTTCCAACCTCCTCACTTCCCCTAGGTAATGAGCCATTGTCTCATCGGAGGTGCTGTACTCCTTGTTTACCTGGTTTACGACCAGCTGTGAGTCTCCCATCACAACTAATTGACGGACTCCGAGGAATTTTGCTGCCCGGAGCCCTGCAAAAAGACCTTCATACTTTGTTACGTTATTGGTCGCAACAAAGTGTAGTTGAAAGACAAACTTAAGCTGTTTGCCTTGAGGTGTAACGAAGACCACTCTAGCCCCCGAGTGTTGAAAACTATGAGAGCCATCGAAGTACATTGTCCAGTAATCGGGGCATTCCAATTCTTTGGGTATTCGCACGGGTGGCTCAGGATTAGTCCATTCGACCACAAAGTCAGCCAGAACCTGAGACATAACCACAGTGCGAGGTGTGAAATGGATATCAAAAGCACCGAGTTCGACAGCCCATTTGTCGATCTGACCAAATTTCTCCGGATTGCGGACAATATCCCCCAATGGAAAAGATGAGGGTACTGTGATCTTATGTGCTTAGAAGTAATGTCGTAGCTTACGGGAAGCCATCAGTAGTGCGTGAAGTCTCTTCTGGACCTTAGGGTACCGCTCCTTAGGGCCATGAAGTACTTCGCTTACATAGTAGATGGGTCTGTCTATTCCCTCTCTATCTGCGATCAGAACAGCGCTGACCGCGTGCAGCGTGGCCGCCAAGTAGAGAGGTAATGGTTCTCCTTTGTCGGGAGACACCAAGACTGGTGGACTGGATAAATACGCTTTCACCTCCTGAAATGCCTTCTCGGCCTCATCGGACCATGCGAAATTGTTATGTTTTCATAGGGCCTTGAAGAAAGGTAGTCCCCTCTCGCCTAGTCGCGATATGAATTGGCTTAAGGCAGCCATGTGACCTGCTAGGCATTGAAGATCCTTCATGGTCGAGGGAGACCTCATCTGTTCGATAGCCCTTACTTTTTCAGGGTTGACTTCAATGCCTCTGGAACAAACAAGGAAACCAAGAAGTTTTCCTGAAGAAACCCTGAAAGAACATTTCTCCGGGTTTAATTTTATTCCAAACCGATTTAAATTACAGAAGGTTTCAGTGAGATCATCTAAATGAGACAATCTTTTGATGCTTTTTACAACCAAGTCGTCTGCGTAAGCTTCAAGATAACACCCCATCTGGGAAAGTAAGGTCTTTTGCATCAAGCACTGGTATGTGGAACCTGCGTTCTTGAGACCGAACGGCATTCTGACGTAGCAGTAGGTGCCAAACGGGGTGATGAAGACAGTCTTCTCTTCATCCTCTTCTGCCATGCTAATTTGATGATATCATGAGTCAGCATCCAGGAAACTCATCAGTTCGCAACCCGTGGTAGAATCAACCAGCTGATCGATGCGGGGAAGGGGAAAGTCATCCTTCGGATAGGCACTGTTGAGGCTGGTGTAGTCGACGCACATGCGCCACTTACTATTTGACTTGCAGACCATGACCGGATTTGCAAGCCATTCCGGGTGATCGACCTCACGAATAAACCCGGTTTTAGGAGTTTATCTAACTCCTCTCGGATGGCTTCCTGCCAATCAACAGCAAAGCGCCTGAGCTTTTGCTTTATAGGTCGCTGTCCAGGTTGAATTGCTAACCTGTGCTCGATTACCTCCCTTGGGACACTGGGCATGTCGGTTGGTTTCGACGCAAACACATCTACGTTAGCCCGGAGGAAAGTAATGAGCTCGAGTTCCTATTTGTCGCCCAGGCCTGATCCGACCCAAATTGTCTTGGATGGATCATCTGGCTACAATGGAACCAATTTAAGTTTTTCATCTGGTCGAGGAGCAGCCTTGATCGCGTCAGCGGCGACTGTGGCGACCTGAGCGTCTCGGAGGGGAAGTTGGTCCACCATCTCCAAAGATAGCCAGTCACACATCAATGCCACGTTGCGACTGCCTCGGATTGAGATGACACCTTTAGGGCCAGGCAACTTGCCGCACTGGTAAGCATAGGGCGTTGCCATCATGAACTTAGCGAGAGTTGGCCTGCCAAAGATCGCGTCGTAAACCGAATCACAATCAATTACATCAAAAGTAAGTAATTCTGTTCAGAAGTTATCTGGTTCTCCCAGCGTGACTGGGAGGACCACCTGTCCCAATGGCATCATGGAGGGACCAGGAATTATCCCATAAAACAGATGAATTATGGGCTTAATTTTTGAACGAGGAATTTGCATCTCGTCGAGCGCCTTGACCAATAGAATGTCCAAGGAGCTTCCTCCGTCAATCAGGACCCTTTCGACTCTCGCATTACTGATAATAGGTGTAATGACCAGAGGAAGCCTCAATGGTCGAGTAAGCCCTGCAGGACAGTCAGAGCGATCAAACGTCAAAGGTGTATCTGACCAACGGGGGTACTGAGGTTCACCAAGGGAAGTCTCCGTTTGGTTAACCCCTCGATAAAAGGACTTAAATTGCCTCTTGGAAACAAAAGAGGAGGAACCTCCAAAAATAACATTAACATGATTACGAGGTACCTGGTAAGACATCTCTTCATCTCCGTCGGCGTCTCTTAGCCTGCATGCTTGTTCTTTAGATGGTAAGGTTGGCATTGGTCCGATCCCGTGGTAGAAGTCGTCTAACTGCTTCAACCAACTCTTGCAGTTCTTGAGGTCGTGGCCTACGGAGTTGTGGAGCGGACACCATTTCTTGCCTTCCTATGGGTTAGTCGACTTCTCTGGCTGGTCGGCACTACGACCACCAGAAGCAGTTTTATTTTTAAACGATGGCTTGTTACCTTTGGTCGAAGGAGGCTTCTCTGCGACCACGACCTCTCGGTACTGTCCAGAGCGATTCCTTTTCGACTTCTTCGATTTCCCTCCAGATGAAGATTCTGGCTTCTTGCTTGAATCTTCCTTTCTAGCGTCGTTGAGACCTGGTTGAGGCGGTAGGTTACCTTTATCAACCATCTGGTTCCATTCGACAGCATCGGCTGCGTCGGAATATCGATCAGCCATATCAAAGAGATTGGCTACTGATCGAGGAGGATGGATGAGTAAATCTTCAGTCAATCTCCTGTATCGTACGGCATGTTTAAATTCCCTAATAACGGAGCCATCAGATATGTTCGAGATGGTATTCCTCACCCCGACAAATCTCTTGACAAACTGACGAAGGGTTTCTGCCAAAGTTTGCCGCAATCGATGCAGGTCGTCCTCTTTACTCGGCTTCTGATAAAAATTTTGGAAATTACTGAGGATGGCATCACGCAGCATTTCCCAGTTATAGATCGAACTGTCGGGTTGGTTAATCAACCAGGTTCTTGCCGGTCCTTCGAGGACTGTTGGCAGGTAGTTGGCCATGACCCGGTCATCGCCTCCTGCCGCTTGGATGGCAGTAATGTAGATTTGGAGGAACTCGGTGTAACACCCTAGTTTTGGGGGTGAAAAGTTTTGCATGAAAATCCTGCATGCATGTATCCCTGTAGTAGTAGCCAGATCAGTTGAACTCTAATCTCTCCCAAACCCTAAAAATCTCCAAATCTATTCTCTAGTTCCAGATCAAGATCTGACCATCCAGATTTAACCTATCAGTTACCCTGAGGATAAAAGTCTTCAGGAGCCAGATCAAATTCTGAACCTAACTCTCAGTACCTAAGCCTCTCTCCGTTTTCGAAAACAGGAAAATTCAGACTTACCCTAAGTACCCCAGTTTTCAGATGATTGAATTATTCTGATTTAACCTTATCCAGACTCAAGTAACCCCTGGAATATGTTCCTAGGTTTATCCTCAACTCACTTCAAAAAGTTGGGAGCCAAATTAATTCATCTAAACACTTTTCGCAGTTTAGTCCAAATTTTACTGCGAATAAGTCCTTTTCTGTTTACCTGGAAGCCTGAAAAGGCTAAAATCTGCAAATCAATTCCAACTTCAGAATTTCTTCAGGAAACACCTCCCAAATACTATTTGATACATATTTCCCTTCTGTTTAAACTTCAAAATCTCACCCTAATTACCAGAATTCGAGTTTGACAAAATCCAGATCTATTTTACCCTAATTTTACCCTATTTTCGAAAATAGGTGAAATCCCCCAAATCTTATCAAATTTTCTCTAAAATTGAGTTGGATGAGTACTAATAGAAATGTTATACTCAGCCATGAAATCAATTCTCAAATTAACCACCTCTAAGACAGAAATTTCAAATCAGTCCAGATTTCAAATAAGAATCCTTGCATTTTGGTCCCTGGTTCGACCAGAGGCACTGTGCGCGACCAGCAGCCGTGCACGACTGCGACCACCGCGCTGCCACGCCAGGAACTTCATCGCCGGTGAAGCCCCGTGGTCGCCACCCTTGCCACTGCGTCCCTGCCACGTGTGCGCACGCCGTTCGCCACCGTGGAGCCACCGCGGCCGCACCAGCATCGCCGATTTTGCCCGCGCGCGCACGCCATCACTGCAGCCACTGCAGAAGATCGATGCCACGTTGCAAGCATGCCGGAGGAGCCCATCAATTCGCCGCTGCATCACCCGGGACAGCGCACGCCTGCCTGCAAAGCCGGCACGGCCGCTGGAGCACGTCGCTTCGCTGCTGTCCCGCCCGGCCGGTCAATTCGCCGCTCCAAGTCTCTAGGCATTTTCCAGCCGTTGCAGCCTCCCCAATTCGCCTATAAATAGCCCTCATGACTTAGCCAACTCCACCACATAGCAAAGCACCAGAAATCGCCACCCTCCACCGTGTCTTCTTCTTCTTCGGCGAGCTCGAGAAGAGGCTCACGGTGCCAAGCCTCTACACTGCTTCTTCCTCGATTCCAGCTACTCCAGTAAGCTCCTCTTACCTCCCTCATCGTACTCGAGCATGTAATTGACTTCAAACCTCTCCGGTCGCCGGCAATTTCCATTTCTCTCCAGCAACTCCGGCGAGCAATTAATCCTCAACCAGATCGATTCAACCTTCGAACTAGTAATCAAATATGCTCACTAGACCTTGCTTAACATCCCTAAGCAACCAAAATCGACAGATTTGCTAAAATGTGAAAAACCCCAAATTGGAACTTTGCTTGTGAACTGAGCTTGCTGTTCAAGCTTTTCTGGTGCATTTCTAGTTAATCTAACTTCACCAGTAGCTTACTTATGCCCCAGAGACTATCCACAAGCAAGGAATTAAGTTTATTTGCCCTAGATCAAAAATGCCCAAATCAGGCTTGAGTTAATCTTTTCCCCGGCCAATATCCCCTAAATCCAGCCAATCGAGCCACAGAAACCTTGCCATCTAGATGTTTTGGACCATTCTGAGCAACTTTGTCTTCTATCACGACTCCTAATTCGGCCTAGATTGTGAGATATAGCTATGCCCTAGTTTGCTGTACTGTTCACACTGCATGTGCTCTAGGCCAGCCAAATTCTTCGCCGGTTTTCATCACTTTCCGGCCATCTCCTGCCCTAGGTCCTGTTGAGACATTTGTTCCTGTTACAAATGCCTAACCACCAGACAAAGTGGTGCATCATTTGGAGTCCTGAGTCAAAAGATATGGCTAACCCTAGTTTCTGGCCGTGTCAAGCCTATGCCAGCCTGTGTCAGCCAGTGGCATTGAGCCTTTTCACCCACTTCCAGCCATGCACTTTGAAAATAACCTTGTCCCTTAGACTCCTGATGTTGTGATCTACACTTTCCTCTACTGTCACAACTTGAGTTGAGCCCTCTATCACCCACCGACCTTATGTCGATGCCTTGAACCGAATGCCAACCTAAAGACATTCGCTGTTTTTGGGCGAACCAGTCACCACCTTGATATTACCCTGATATTTTGGAACCTTGTAAACCTTAACAGCTAACTTTAACCCTGGTTTCCATAATTAAAACCACATCGCTTTCAAACCTTGTATTGCCAGAGTATTTTCTCCTTGCATCTTTGCATGTAGTGGATTAGCAAGAATAGGATTGATTGTAATGCCTGTTTGCTTGTTTGATCTTGTTCAGAGCAAGAGTCCGGAGTTGAAGATCTTGTCACTGAACCGTCGTCGACTGCTGATACTTACGACGCGGAAGGCAAGTCATACTTTGATCATATTGAAACCCATATTTTATGAATTGCTATGCTATTCCATGAATAGGTATTTCAGTAATATTGCACATGTTGAGATCAATGATATTATGGCAGTGATAGATTGAATACTAGAGAAATGTGAACTTGATAAGATAGCAAGCCATGAACTAATAAAAGTATAAACATGTACATTTATATTCATGAAATAGAACCCCTAGCCGTGACCAGTATTTTGGTATGGGATGGTGGTAGCACTGGAGGTGCTTGGCTGCACTGGATGTGCAGGCACTGAAGGTGCATGGTTGTGGTATGATCTGGTCACTGGCATGTAAGGACTAGAACCTTGTGTTATGCGTCTAGTGGCATGAAAAACGTACCAACCACTTACCTGGTATGGGACAGGCGCAACCTAGTAGCTTTCTTAGTATTACCAGTTCCCTGCATGGCTTGTCGATCCGGTTTCTCGCGTGGAAACTGGTGGGACGCAGTTCGTCCATGAGTGATGTGAGATCAGAAAAATTATGAGAGGATAAGGTGTAAAGAAGGAAGACGCCCTACGCCAGATTAAGTCGTGCGCGACTGTAATCAAAAGAGGTTATGTGTCCTGCGGGAACATAGACCCAGGCTAGGAAGTAAGGCAGTGGGGAGGACCCACAACGGTACTTGGGATGGTGTTGTCCATTTACCGGGCAGGGATACTGTTAATACTAGACTGCAAAAACGTTGTGTGATCTCGGCCTTGTCACATGCGTATAAGTCGCATGGAGTTGGCCCGACTTGGAAGTCGAGTGAAAAAGTGGATTTAAAAAGAGGTACATCTCTGCAGAGTTTAAAAATGTATTCGAATACTTCGTGCTCCCGAGTTCTAGGAGTATGCTGCGGTGGATTAAATCCATGGGGTGTGACACAAGTATTGTTTATAAACTAAAATTTGTTAGCTCAAGATTACCCAAGTGGCATGTGTTGTCATGATAAGGGGCGTTGCCGTGGGCTGTCATGTGTTGACGTGTCGCGGTAATACCATAATATAGAGATCATATGATAATTAAGAGGCATGTGGTTTATGCCCTAAGTTATGAAATACTGCTAAGAGCATATGATTGAAAGACTTGAATAAGAGTAGTGTGATATGAGGATATATCGCCTTGGATATGGGATATATGTATCACCATCAATACGATTTATTTACTGCCATGGGTATGATCAGAAGTTGAGTAAGAATTGAGAAAGAAATGTATTTTGGGAAAAACCTTTCACTCTTTCCCCAATAGCATAGGTTCATGTCATATATATATATGTATCTCTACCTTCCCTATGACTTGCTGAGTACGTAAGTACTCACCCTTGCAACAACTCTTCAATAGATGGAGCATTCTACGACCTTGGAGGATACCCCGAAGATGCTGCGGACCCAGGAGATGATGAGCAGTTTCCTCCGGAACCCTGATGTGGTGCTGTCTTGCTGTCAACCTCTGTTTCCTGTGGATTGCTTTTGGGCCTAGCTTCCGCCGACTAGATGTATTATTTTGTTAGACCCTTGTGCCTTGTACGGCACTGTATCTCGTTCTGTACTAAGGCCTGATGGCCATACAATTATGACTATTGTACTATTTTGCTGCTGCAATGTAATCCTGTGATTGACTCATCCTGGGAAGTCAAGTGGTTAAAGGGCCAGCTGCACCGAGCTGGGCTCCTCACAGGTGATGTCACCGTCGTGGCAGACGTGACACTCGGACGGGTTCTGAGTTCCATCAAACCTCTCTATGGCCCCTGGTCTAAACTTGTCTGGCCAAACGACCGCACAAAGGCCGGGCGAGAAAGCTTTACAACCAACGTAGGGATCGTGAATTGTCCTGCGACCCTCAATCTGATCACGGGCGACCTCACGCAGAGGAGAAACCACTCGTGGCCCCAAACGAGAGTGAATAGGAACCCGATCCCTTTCATGTGAATCCTGCGCCCATCTAGACTTGTCCTGCCGGGATGGTACAGGTGACGGGTGACTCCGTTGACCAGAACCAGAGTGAGAGTGCTCCAGGTTGTGGGAACGTGTCGCCGAATGGGAAGAAGCCATAGGGGTCGCCTTAGATGCGACCTCATCCAACTTCTCTGCCAGGATTCTGGTGAAGGCCAGTTTCTGCGCATCCGTGACCGTAGGAGAAAAATTACGCATGACCTCCGCGATAGATCAAAGCTGGCCATGCGTACTTCTCCTAGGGGCACCAGGTGTCACCGTTTCTTCGTCCATCGGGTAACGCTCTAGGGGCAAAGAAGGTGTTTGGTCGCGTTTGCGACCACGCAATCGTCGGGAAGAACTCGGAGGAGCATCGTAACGAGCCTGCGCATTTTGAAGAGCCTCTAGGGCTGTTCTGCGAAGTTCGTTGTCTTGTTGCTCGCGATCTTGATCTTCCTTTTGCTTTTGTTCCTGTTCTTCCCTAGCAGCTCGTTGATCAGGAGTTTCTTCCGATAAGGCAGCGAACGGCCTGGGGAGAGAAGTCACCGAGGGAGAAAACATCTCAGTCTGTTCCGAGTCAGACTCGAAATCAAAAAGGCGGTGGAGATTATCAGGGTCAAATCTCCCTGGGCTGATTTCCTGGTCGACATCTTTCTTCCCCTCAGCAGGGTCGTATGATGGATCGGATCCAACCTCTAACGCATTAAGAACCTCAGTGGGTTCTGATTCTGCGTTGGTTGCCTCCTGGTCGATAGACATGACCTGAATGGTCGAATCGACCTCTGGGACGTCCTCGCCCCTGGTCTCCTCCATCGGAACAGGATCGCTAGGGGAAGGCATTGGAATGTGGGCATAATCCTCGAGATCGAAATCGTTCTCGGAATCATATGCTCCAGCCATGACTCAGCGAACCTCCGGATGAAAATTTGGACGCCTTGAGAAAGGCCCCACGGTGGGTGCCAGCTGTCGACGATTCGGACTCGGGGTCCTTAGTCGAACTTATGCAGAATTTGTAGGTTGTGAGACCTTTCAGGGTGTCTCTCCGGGAAGGTATGTTGAATCAAAGATAACTAGAACATAGAGAGATTTATACAGGTTCGGGCCCTCAATGGTGGGAGTAATAGCCCTACGTCCTGTTAGGATTTCACTATATGTGGTAGAAAAGAGTTGCAAAGCTATGGAAAAGATCTTCACAGGAGAAGATTTTTCCTATATGTGTGTACAAGACAATGCCTAAAAGGCTTGTGAAAGTTAACTAACTTAGACTACTGTCTTCTAATTCTTTGGGTGTTTTGATTGCTCGATCACTTGATTGCCCCCTTCTCCTCTCCTCCTGTCTGATGTACTGGCTTACCCTTTTAAACTGGTCGAAAGGGTGCCAAGGCATAACGGCATCAAACAGTTGTTCGAGTGCAGTTTTGGTAACTGCCCCCAACCTCCACGCAGGTATAACATGTGTTATTTAGGGATAACTGCACGTATTAACCTCCCGACGGTTGTCTTCATACGTGGAGGGATCTTCGGGATACTCAGGATATCCCTGCTGTAGGGACAGAACAATCCCGCGTCCCCTGGTCGAAGGTGTTCTGACCGCAAGTTGTTTGTTATTATATGACCGCGAACTATCCGCAGCCCTCTGTTCGCATATTGCATACGAACTTCTGACCGCGTACTGTCTACAATCTGATCACGTAAATCTTGCGACCACATGTCCGCGCTCCTCAGAATAACTCGAGTCCGCGTTAACAGACACTTGTCCGGTCCGACTCTGTTCTGAGCCAGTCGTGTATTCATTTGATCTTGCTCGGGTATCAATCCTCGTCACCAGTCTCCTCCTCCGACGTCTCAGGTGCCCCTCCTCTCTCTCCCTCTCCTTCATCGTGCTATACCTAAGTTAGAACCATCTGTGATAGTTGTCTATCACAGACGGTTCTTATCTCAGAACCTTCTGTGAAAGCACTTTACAATCTGAAACTCTGAAACTCTGAATTTTGAAATTTCAATATACGAAAAGCCTTAACTCTTTGCAAATGATGTCCAAATGGTGGAAACCTGAAGAGACATATTTAGAGCGTGGAGAAATCAAGTTTGAAAGATTGTGGTGAGGAAATTTGAAGTTGGAAGCAATTTTGTGCTGTAGGTTTCATAATATCGGGAGAGAGGAACTCGAACACTCAGATATTGCAAATGAAGTCCAAATGCTTCGAAAATAGGTTGCAACCTTAAGAGTCCCATGTGGAGCATGCTCAAATAAATTTTGAATAAATTTGACCTAAGATTTTTAAGGTTCACTCAAATTTGCCTAAGGAGTTATTTTTTATCAACCTTGATAAGGTAAAAACTTTTGAAATATTGGGAATATTGTGGTTAAACTATATTGCATAAACTTTACATACAAATGGGCACTTTGACCGACAATTTGCACCTACATACCTACACACCCATATTATCCTCAACTTTCCACTTGCCGCAGCCTTGCAAAGGTGAGAATTAGAGGATAAGCCATACGATGGAAATAGAGAGATGAGGACAGTTGATTACCTTTAAAGTATTACCCTTCCTGGTGATCCATACACATGTAATTGGTTTCATCGGTGTCTTCAGTATCGACCTGTACACCATCTCCAAATGGTGGCATCTCATCAAATTGATTGTATTCTTCCTCGTCTATGACATTTTCAACTCCAACAATCCTTCTCTTGCCATGAAGGATGACGTGCCACTTCTTATTAGTCGGGTCAGTGACATAAATGACCTGAATGGCTTGCTTTGCAAGTATGAATGGCTCATCTCTATAAGCAACTTGATCGAGATCCACAAAAGTGAAACTGTAACTGTCAACCTTCACACCCTATGAGATTTGGACCCATCGACATCGAAATAGGGAAATCTTGAACAGTACGTAATCGAGCTCCCAAATTTCTTCTATGAACCCGTAGTATGAGTTCAATCCACGTAATACCCTTGTTGGGCCTGTCTTGCTGAACTCCTCATGAAAAGCTTCTATGCTCACTCCACCATTTTGCTTAGTGCTCTTTTGACATTGATTTTTCGTGTAAAATATACCCATCGATCTCGTATCCCTGCCATATCTGTACAGTAAATGTTGGCCCTTTTGCCAACCATTTAAGATTCTCATTGAGGACTCCCCAGTGAATCTCACTTTCATCCACACGTTGAATCGACTATTATGTTCTCGCGTGATCCAAACCTCGGATCGGCTAGCATTCTCTTGTCGTAGCATCTCCTTGTGCTCGTTGATGTACGGAGACACCTCCATCATGTGTTGCAAGACCCAAAAATGTGCTTTCGAGTACATATCGAAATCATGAGTGATTGCTTTCAGTCCAATAGTTCCAATGCCATGAAGCCTCCCCTCGTGATGGGACACGGGATCTCCTATTGATTCTACCTCGGCCATGTAATCGATGCAGAACTCAACAACCTCTTCAACTGCATAACCTTCGACAATGCTGCCCTCAGGTTGAGAGTGATTCCTCACGTAGGCCTTAGGTACAGCCATGTACCTCTCGAATGGATACATATAATGTAGGAACATTGGTTAACATATCTTGATTTTTCTGACAAGGTCGACGGTGAAATGGACCATGATATCAAAAAATGACGGAGTATATATCTCAAGCTGACAGAGAGTTCAAACCACCTCGCTCTGCAAAGAATCTAGTCCATCAGGATCATTGACCTTGCAAGAATTGCATTGAAGAAACAACATAGTCTCGTGATCATCTCTCTGACCTTATGTGGGAGAATACTCTGGATGGCAACAAGTAGGATTTGTGTCATCAACACGTGACAATCGTGAGACTTCATACCAAGAAATTTCAAATTGCCCATGGACACAAGCTTTTTCATATTTGCGGAGTAACCCGATGGAACTTTAACACCATAGAGACACTTATAAAGTTATGTTCTCTCAGCGTTGCACAAAGTATAGCAGGCGGGAGGAGGTATATACGACCTTCTCGTCCTCTCTCGGTGCTAGATAGGGCCTAATTTTAATTTCAATCATGTCGCACCACACATTGACGCCATCCTTTGTCTTCCCCGGAATGTTCAGCAATAGACCGATTAAACTGTCACAAACATTCTTCTCCACGCGCATGACATCAATGCAATGCCGAACCTCTAAATGCTCCCATTACGGTAAGTCCCAAAATATCGATCTCTTCTTCCAATGTTCTTCATGCGGGGTTTCAATTTATGACCCTTTCCAAACACAACGTCTATGTCCTTATAGGCTTCGGGGCTGAACCATTCTCCTTGTGGCCGTCAAATTCCCTCTTCCTCTTACGATACACGTCATTCTTCGGAAGAAACCTACGGTGACGCATGTACACTGTTTTCTTGTAATTCTTCAGCCACACGCTCTCAGTCTCATCTTCGCAGTGGGGACACACTACTACAGAATTCATTATCACAGTCAGGTCAAAACAGTCATCACAGACGGTTCTTACCCGTCAGTGATATTCGAGTCAGTGATAATCATGTACTATCACTGACGGTTTTGAACCGTCTGTGATCTTTCCCTTCACAGATTGTTATAAGATCAAAACCGTCTGTGATACTCATACTACACAGACTATTATAACATCAAAACCGTCTGTGATACTCATACTACACAGACTATTATAACATCAAAGCCATCTGAGATACTCATACTACCACAGACGGTACTGATCTCAGAACCGTCAGTAATAATATGAGTATCGCAGACGGTTCTGATGTGAAAATCATCTGGGATACTCACATTATCACAGACGGTTATGAAATCAGAACCGTTTGCGATAATCACATTATCAGAGACGGTTATAACCTCAGAACCGTCTGTGATACTCAAATTATCAGAGACGGTTATAACCTCAGAACCGTCTGCGATTACTGACGGTTCTGAGATCAAAACCGTCTATGATACTCAAATTATCAAGACGGTTATGACCTCAAAACCATCTGCGATACTCACATTATTACTGACGGTTCTGAGATCAAAACCGTTTGTGATACTTATATTATCAGAGACGGTTATCACCTAGGAGCCATCTGTGATAGCGTCCTTATCACAGACGGTTGTTTCAGAACCGTCTGTGTATTTAGAGTATCACAGACGACTTTGAGGTCAAAACCATCTGCGATATTGTCATTATCAGCGACAGTGCTAATCATGGAACCGTCTGTGATTGTTTCCATATCACAGACGGTTTATAATCTTAGAACCGTCTGTAATAGTGAGATATCACAGACGATTTTTAGGTCAAAACCATCTGTGATAGTATTATAATTCAGAACCGTCTGTGATAGTGTGATATCACAGATGGTTCTGAGGTCAAAACCATCTGTGATAGTGATAGTGTGATATCATAGAAGGTTTTTAGGCAAAACCATCTGTGATAGTGTCATTATCGGTGACGGTTATAATCTAAGACGGTTTGTAAGACCAAAACCGTCTGTACAAATAGCATTTCATATATACAGTTTGTGGGACCCTCCTTTGAGGAATCCCGTGGCAACCGCCCAGGTGGATTGCGCACATGTAGGTTCATCACAAGCTCACAACAACAAGATTCACTTTAAACAATAAAGCTGGTAAATAAAACAAGTACAAGGTCACAAGGACCACTATTACAATATCATAATGCCAAGGGTGGCACTAATTAAAGTTGATACAAAAGTAGAGAGTTTTTCAAAATCAAGAATCGGTATCGGAGTACCGAACACAGAAAAACAACACAAAAAGCAACCACAAAGGTCTTCACTTCCTTCTGCAGCGGCTCTGGAAGGGCTTCCTCCATATCGGACTCAACTTGGCTCATGACCCTCCTAGAAGCTCAAATCGTCTGGAAAGGTTCCCTCCTCTTCTTGGCGCTCAAGGCCAAGGAAATCGGAATCCTCGAATCTTTTCTTCTGAATTTGTTTGTAAAGGCAAGGGTGAGCATGTTTTTACACAATGCTCAGCAAGTCTCGTTACAAGAATGCAGGTATATAGATGAGGAGTGATCAAGAAAAGGGCTTAAGTCTTATAATCATAAATAGTATAGATTTCAATTCTTTGATTTCTTAAATAAGGGTTTTATTTTCAACAGCGGGGTTTTGGAAATCTTATAATAGACTTTAAGAAATTGTTATGTGATGGTCTCCCATGAGTCATCACTTTTATCAACCCATATTATGAAAACATTCCAAATATTTACTTGTGCTGAACCACATGGATAAATCCACCGCGAACATACTCCATGACCTGGGAGTACAGAGTATCCGATACTTTTCTTACACTTTGCAAAGGTGTACCTCTTTTCAAATCCACTTCTTCACTCGGCTTTCAAGTCGGTACAGCTCCATGTGACTTATACACATGTGACAAGGCCGAGATCACACAACTTTTGCAGTTCAGTATTAACAGTATCCCCGCCCGGTAAATAGACAATTCAGTCTCAAGTACCGTTGTGGGTCCTCCCCACTGCCTTACTTCCTAGCCTTTGGCCTATGCTCCCGCAGGACACATAGCCTTGGTCTGTCCACGCGAGACATTTGACCGTCATGATTACAACCGCGCACGGCTTAATCAGAGGCATAGGGCGTCTTCCTTCTTTCCACCTTTTCCTCTCATACTTTTTCTGAACTCACATCACTCACGGACGAACTGCGTCCAACCACTTTCTCCACGCGAGAAACCAGACCGACAAACCATGCAGGGAACTGCTAATACCAGAAAGCTACTAAGTCGTGCCTGTCCCATACCAGGCAAGTGGTTGGTACGGTTTTCATGCCGCATAGAGGCACAACACAGGGTTCTAGTCCTTATGAATTAATAGTGAGGAGCCATCCAAATTCCCTGGTGGGCACCGCACCCTCACCATCCAAACCAATCCTCACTATCAATTCTAATTTGTATTTTCTTTCACAAAAAGGGGTTTTCAAACATGTTTTTCAAATAAGCGACCATTTGATATTTAGCATAAGTTTTCAAGCATAAGCATAATTCTAAGCATATATCCTAGGGTGACAAGGATGCATGGGTATTCAATCACAAGAGGGGTTTCATAATCATTGAGGTTATATCTAACCACCTTACTTGAACATACTCTTATTTGAATATAAGGCATGCATATACTTTGAAAACAACTAATATACTTCATTTGAAAATATTAGGCGAGACATGATCAAGGGGTTGAGACTTGCCTTGCACTGCTGGGTCTAATTACATGAACGAAACCTCAAAGACTTCTTCCGCTCCTTCAACTTCGGCACTGCGGCGGACACAAGCAATACAACACATACGCTATATAAGCATACATAAAATAGTTGCAATAGAAAATAATAAGTAAATATATCATGCATGCAAGGGAAAAGATTTGGACAAAGTCACTTGGGTGCTGCTCGAAGAGATGGACTCGAAAGAAGTTGAATGTCAAAGGCCGACATTCAGTCCACGGCAAGACATAGCCATAAGTTGGTCTTAGGTAGGTTTTCTGGAGAAATGGCAGAAGAGAAAGATGTAGAACACAACTCCAGGAATCTAGTGGACAAAGTGACATTTCCATTGCTCAACCAGAAGAGGTGAAAAAAGGCCAATGCCAATGGCTGACATGCACTGACATAGTGCAGACATTGCCAAAATCGAGGGCTTGACATAACTTTTGATACAGGGCTCCAATTGATGCACAACTTTGTCTAGGAGTTAGGCCTTGATAACAGGAACAAAATACTGAATAGGATCAAGGGCTGAAAGTGGCCGGAGGGCGGCCAAATCTGGAGAGTAAACACGGTGGCGACACGGCACAGACATTGATCTGGACAAAATCTTGACAAGGGCATATCTCATGATCTGGGCAAATACAGATGTCAAGCTAGAAGGCAAAGTTGCTCAGGAAGCTGAGGCGAAGCTAAGAGACAAAGAGGTGTCGGCTGAATCGGCCGGGAAGCGAATTCCGGTGAACAGTGCCGGAGAAGAAGACGCCGAATTGGGTATTTTTGATACAAGGCGAATGAGCTCAATTCCAAGATTGAGAACAATCTCTGGGGTATGACAAGGCTACTGGAGGGGTTAATTTTGCTGGGAGATCGCCGGAGAAGCTCGGCGACGAGGTCCAGTGAACTAATGAAGTTCCAAATCGGGATTTCTTCGATTTGAGCAAAATTGGGGATTTTGGTTCTACAGGCTTGTTAAGAAATGGCTAAGGATCAGTTTCTGTTACAGGAACGAGAGCTAATTCGGGCTGAATCTGATAGCATTGAGGGAACAGGCCAATTGGGCTTTTGCGGCGATCATCGGCGATGGGGATCGTCGGGATGTAATTGGCTGCTATGACACAGAGAGGGAGAAGAGGGGAACTCACCGGTGGCTTTGAATTGAAGAGAGGGGCTGTGAAGTGGGCTAGCACTGTGAGCTCTCTCTCTGGCTCACCGGAGAAGAAGGAGACAGCGGCGAGGTTTGGGACTTAGCCGATTTTCTGGAGGTTTGGAGCTTTCACAGCACAGGGGGGTTTAAATAGGCTAAGAGGCGGAGCTAGCGAGGGGGAAATGACAACGATTGCTTGCGCCAGGGAGAAGCTTGTCGGGTGCAGGCGCAACAACGGCGACGACGACGTGATGTGCACGGGCTGTGCAGTAACTTTTCCACCGTTGTCGGGAGCGCATTGGAACTGGGTTTGAAACGGCGCGGATGCGGAGGCAACAGCAAAGCTCCGGCGGTGACACGTACACGCATGCAATGCCACGGCAACGGGCGTGCGCGCTCGAAAACGCTGCTGGAGCGCGGGTGTTTAACCGCTGGACTTGCCGAGGGTTTGGTTGCTGGCATGTGCGCGCGGGGTGGCTCAACTGATGTAACACCCTGAGTTAGGGGTGAAAACTTCCTTTTTCATCAATAGCATGCATGCATGTATCTATAGTAATAGCCAGATCAGTTTCTATCTCAAGCCCTAAAATCTCCAAAATCTATCCTGTGACCTCAAATCAAGATCGGATTGTTCAGATGTGATCTATCAGTTACTCTGAACTTAAAAGCCTTCAGAACCTAGATCCAATTCTATCTCTAACTCCCAGGATTATCAACTCCATTCTGTTTTCGAAAACAGAAATACCTTATATTACCCAAATACCCTAAGTTTCAGAAATACAGATTTAATCCGAATCTTGACCAAGTTCAGACCAGATTATTCCTGGAATATGATCATGGGTATGTCAATACCTTAATATAAAAAGTTGACAGCCAGATTTCACCATCTAGACTCTTTTCACAAATCAGTCCAAGGGTTATCGCAAATTAGTCCTCATCTGATATCTGAAAACCCAAAAAGGCTAAAATCTCCATATTAACTCCAAATTCAGAATTTCTTCAGCAAATCTTTTCAAAATGCTATTTGCCACAAGTCTCTCTTTTGTGCAGATATCAAAATCGAACCCTAAATGCCAGAATTCGAAATCGACAAAACTTAAATCTTATTTTACCCTAAATTACCCTATTTTCAGTTTGTATCGAAAACTATTCAAATGTGTCAAATTTTATCAATTACCTTTGCCAAATACCTTGTTGAATATAATCTACCAGATTAGTGAAATCAATTTCAGTTTAAACCTACCAAATCTCCAGATTTACATTTCAGTCCAAAACTCAAAGAATTAAAATTGCAGTTCAGTCCATTTTCTACCAGGCCGTATACTGCTGTACATGAGCAGAAGCCTCGCCGTGTTTTGCTTCCTTGCGCTGTGCACGTTTGCCGCCGGCCAAGCTTCGCCGCACTTGTGACCGTGCATGCCAGTACGCACGTGTCCTCGCTCCAGCCAGTGCCGTGGCAAGGTGGCTGCTACGTTGACGACCAGCGCCTGCTTCCCCGCGCGACCAGCAGTGACTTTTGTCAGCAATTCATCGCCACGTAGCTTCGCCGCGCCAGTACTTGTCGCCACCGCTTGCTACAAGCTTTGCCAGGTCCCGATGAGGCGACATTGCGATCAGCTGAAAGCTTGTCGCCGTCGCATCACCGCTCTTACTCTTTCTTCGCCGCTATTGCTCCTGCACGCAACCAGTCAAGTCACCGGCTGCCAATTACTTCACTGTCCCCTCTTCGCAATCTTCACCTGTTCTATTTAAACCCTACTGTGTGCAGCAGCTTCTCCATACTTCACCAGAAACCAGCTAAATTCCAACTCTCGCTGTTTCAGTCATCTTCTCCGGCGAGCCGTCGAGGAAGCTCACAGTGCCAGCTCACTTCACTGCATCTCCTGTCAAATTGAAGCTAGCAGTGAGTACCTCTCAACCTCCTGATTGTACTGTAGCATCTAATTACTCTCCGGTGGACTCTAACGCCGGTGATCGCCGGAAATGATTGAAATTCGAAGAATGCCCTGTTCCGGCAATGTAGCTCGAATTACTTCAAATTAGCTTTCGTATCTGTAAACAAAATTGATCAGTAAACTAAATCAAGCATGCTTGTGAACTTAGAACAATCAATTGATCCCAATTTGAAGCTATCCCCGATTCTGAAATTTATCAGTTGCTGGCTCTCGTCACCAAGCCACACCGGCGATCCTCCGGCCAAATTGACGTCGCCAGAAGCTTACTCATACCCTTCTATCACTCCTAGAGCAAGGAATCGAGTTCAAACGGCTTGTGTTGGAAATGCCCAAATCCAGTGTTTCTTCTCCGGCGCCGATGACCGGAAAAGTGTTCCCGGCCGTTTCAGCCCAAATCACCGTGTCAATTAGATGTGCCTTAGCCTCCTGAGCATTTTTGTCTTCTCGCCCGACACCTAGATTGGCCTAGATTGGAAGTTATAGCTTTGCCAAGTTTATGTCCAGAACTGATCTAGTGCAGCCAGTTCATCTCTGTTCATCATCAAATTTCTTGCTTTCCAGCCATTTCTTGCCCTATAACCTATTGACTTAATTGTTCCTGTTACTCAAGCCTACCTCCCAGACAAAGTGGTGCATCATTTGGAGCTCCAGATCAAAAGTTATGCTAAGCCCTAGTTTTTGGCATTGTCAGCTCTATGCCAGAGCTTGTCAGCCAGTGGCATTGACCTTGTTTACCCACTTCTGGTTGTGTAATTTGAAATCCACTTTGTCCACTGAATTTGTAGATTTGTGATCTACATTTTCTTCTACTACCACAACTTGAGATAAGCACCCTAGCTTTTCTTAAAGCTATGTCCAAGCTTTGATCCGAATGTCGATCTGTTGACATTCGCTGTTTTGATTAAACCAGCCACAAAATTGTTATCCCTATTGAAATCCTGAGACCCTAAGATTATCTAATCACCATCCTTAGCCCAAATTCCTTGAAACCCTAGAATCTCGACTCAGTTCAGTTTGCAGTTCAAATTATCTCCAGTATAGTTCAATCATTCTTGTTGAGCATTTCTGCATATAAGTCATAAAACATTTTAATATTATAAGTAATCATTGTGTGTTTGTTTGTCGTCGAGCAGATTCAGAAGCTGACTTTGAAGATTTTGCTGTTGACCCGTCATCGACTGCTGTATTTTACGACGCGGAAGGCAAGTCATATCTTTGGTCATCTTGAACCTATATTTTAAATGTTGCTATAATATAACCTTGAATATAGGCAATATTGCATGTAAAAGATTGAGAATGGTTGATTTATCAATTGGCAGTACTAGACTGGTGACGAGGATTGACACCCGGACCACTTCTATTCGACTTCTGGTTTAAGGCAGGTTCGAGTCAAGAGTGTATCTGGCGATACGAGCTCAAGTTGTTCTGAGGGACGTCACTATGTGATCGCCAGCTTTACGCGGTCAGACCGTAAGCCTTGCGCGGTCAGAAGTTCGTAGGCTTTACGCGAACTATACATTCGGGATATTGCGCGGTCAGCCAATATCCCGCGGTCAGAACATCTGCCGATCAGATACTTGGGATCTATCTATTCGGTTGCCTATACAACAGGATATTCTAAGTATCCCGAAGATTCGTACACGTGAAGACCAATCGTCAGAGGTTATTATATGCGGTTATTCATGATTAACACGTGTTAATAACCTCCGTGGAAGTTAACAACAGTTCTCCAACAACCGCATCTAACCGTTTGATGCAGTTTTCTTCATATGGCACCTTTTCGACCAATATAAAAAGGTGGCAAAGTACATCAAACGGGGGGATCCAAGACATTTTTCGGAAGAACCGGACTCAAAAGAATAATCAAGATACAAGATATCTCGATCATTCAAACAGCCAAGTCTACGGCTTAGATTAAACAACACTTACGAGTCTCTTATAGCTTCTCCTTGTACACCCTTACAGGGAAAATCCTCGCCTGTGAGGACTTTTCCCTCCATTTGTAAACCTTTTACCATACTTAGTGAAATCTCAACAGGACGTAGGGCTATTACTCCCACCATCAAGGGCCCGAACCTGTCTAAATTCTCTGTGATCCTGTTCACCATTGTTCAGCATACCTTCCCGGAGGGTCATCTTGAAAGGTCTCACAATTACAAATTCTGCATAAGTTCGGCTGAGGACTCCGAGTCCGAATCGTCGACAGCTGGCGCCCACCGTGGGGCCTTTCTCAAGGCGTCGTAATTGAAATTCGGAGGTTCGCCGAAACATGGCTGGAGCATATGATTCCGAGAATGATTTCGATCTCGAGGATTATGCCCATATACCAATGCCTTCTCCAAGCGATCCTGTTCCGATGGAAGAGGTCGAAGGCCAGAATCTTCCACAGGTTGAATCATCTCCCCAAGTCATGTTAATCGACCAGGAGGTAACTGGCACAAGGTCAGAACCCGCAGAGGTTCTTAATGTGCTAGGTGATGAATCCGGCCCGTCATACGATCCCGCTGAGGGAAAATATGATGGTGACCCTGAAGTTAGCCCAGGAAGGTTCGACCCTGATAACCTCCACCGTCTCTTTGATTTCGAGTCCGACTCGGAACAAACCGAGATGTTCTCCCCATCGGCGACCTCTCTCCCTAGGCAGTTTGCTGCGTTGTCGGAAGAAACTCCCGATCAACAGGCTGCCAGGGAAGAACAAGATCGCAAACAGAAGGAGGAGCAAGATCTCGAGCAACATAACAACGAACTACGCAGAACTGCCCTAGAGGCTCTTCAAGATGCGCTGGCTCGTTACGATGCTGCCCCGAGTTCTTCTCGACGGTCGCGTGGTCGTAGACGTGACCAGACTCCTTCCTTACCACCGGAGCATTTCCTAGTGGACGAAGAAACAATAACACCTAGTGCCCCTAGGAGAAGTACCCATGGTCGACTGCGATCTATCGCGGAAGTCATGCGCAATTTTCCTCCTACGGTCACGGATGCGCAGAGACCGGCCTTTTTCAGGATCCTGGCGGAAAGACTGGACGAGGTTGCATCCGAGGCGACCCCAACAGCCTCTTCCCGCTCAGTGACACACTCCAGTGAACGAGATGGTCCTCGTTTTGGCTCTGGCCGCTGGAGTTACCCGCCACCTGTACCGTCCCGACAGGACAAATACCGATGAATGTAGGACTCTCGTAGTAGGGATCGAGTTCCCGTTCACTCTCGTTTGGGACCACGAGTAACCTCGCCATTACGTGAGTTTGCTCGGAACCCAACCGAAAGTCGCAGGACGGTTCACGGTCCTTATGTTGGTTGCAAAGCTTTCTCGCCTGGCCTACGAGCAGTCGTTTGGCCCGATAAGTTTCGACCAGGGGCCATTGAAAGGTTTGATGCAACTCAGAACCCATCCGAGTTCCTTCAGATCTATATTACTGCCATCCAAGCAGCAGGAGGCGATGACAAGGTCATGGCCAACTACCTGCCAACAATCCTCGCAGGACCGGCTAGAACCTGGTTGTTTAATCAGCCTGAGGGTTCCATCTACAATTGGGAAATGCTATGCGATGCCATCCTCAGCAATTTCCAAAATTGTTACCAAAAGCCAGGTAAGGAGGACGACCTGCATAGACTGCGGCAAACTTCGACCGAAACACTTCGGCAGTTTGTCAAGAGGTTTGTCGGGGTAAGAAATACCATCCCGAACATATCTGATGGCTCCGTAATCAGGGCATTTAAGCATGCCGTTCGATACCGGAGATTCACTGAAGACTTGCTTATCCACCCTCCTCGATCAGTGGCCGATTTGTTCGATATGGCTGATCGATACTGCGATGCAGCCGAGGCAGTCGAATGGAACCAAATGGTTGACAAGGGGGATGTACCACCCCAACCAGGCTTCAAGGACGCCAGGAAAGAAGATTCAAGCAAAAAGCCGGAGTCTTCACCGGGTGGGAAGTCAAAAAAGTCGAAGAGGAACCGCTCTGGACAGTACCGCGAGGTCGCAGTCGCGGAGAAACCACCTTCGACCAAAGGTAATAAGTCTTCTTTTAAAAATAAAACTGCTTCTGGTGGCCGGGATTCCGACCAGCCAGAAAAATCAACTAATCCGCAGGAGGGCAAGAGGTGGTGTCCACTCCACAACTCCGCAGGCCACGACCTCAAAAACTGCAGGAGTTGGTTGAAACAGCTGGATGATTTCTACCAAGGAGCTGGGCCAATGCCAACCTTACCGCCTAAAGAGCAGGCGTGCGGGATTAGAGACGTCGACGGAGACGAAGAAATGGCTTACCAGGTACCTCAAAATCATGTTAATGTCATTTTCGGAGGTTCCTCCTCTTTCGTTTCCAAAAGGCAGTTTAAAACCTTTTGCCGAGAGGTTAACCAAACGGAGACATCCCTTGGCGAACCTCAATATCCCCGTTGGTCGGATATGCCTTTGACGTTCGATCGCGCTGACTGTCCTGTGGGGCTAACTCGACCATTGAGGCTACCTCTGGTTATTACCCCAATCATCAGTAACGCGAGAGTCGAAAGGGTCCTGATTGATGGGGGAAGTTCCCTTGATCTTTTATTGGTCAAGACACTCGACGAGATGCAAATTTCTCGTTCGAAGATCAAGCCCATAATCCATCCGTTTTATGGGATAATCCCAGGCCCCTCCATGATGCCATTGGGACAAGTGGTCCTCCCGGTCACTCTGGGAGAACCAGATAACTTCCGAACAGAATTGGTTACTTTCGATGTAATCGATTGTGATTCAGCTTATAATGCAATCTTTGGCAGGCCGACTCTTGCTAAGTTCATGATGGCAACGCACTATGCTTATCAGTGCGGGAAATTGCCTGGCCCCAAAGGTGTCATTTCGGTCCGAGGTAGTCGCAACGTGGCGCTCACGTGAGACCGGCTATCTTTGGAGATGGTCGATCAACTTCCCCTCCGGGACGCTCAGGTCGCCACCGTTGCCACCGATGCGATCAGGGCTGCTCCTCGACCAGATGGAAACTCAAACAAGTTCCTTTGTACCCAGATGACCCATCCAAGACAATTCGGGTTGGGTCAGCCCTGGATGACAAATAGGAATTCGACCTCGTTGCTTTCCTCCGGGCTAACGCAGACGTGTTTGCGTGGAAACCGTCCGACATGCCCGGTGTCCCAAGGGAAGTAATTGAGCACAGGTTAGCAATTCGACCTGGACAACGACCAATAAAGCAAAAGCTCAGGCGTTTTGCCACCGACCGACAGGAAGCCATCCGAGAAGAGTTAGACAAACTCTTACAAGCCGGGTTTATCCGCGAAGTGAATCACCCGGACTGGCTCACCAATCCGGTCATGGTCCGCAAGTCAAATGGCAAATGGCGCATGTGCGTCGACTACACTAGCCTCAACAGTGCCTATCCGAAGGATGACTTTCCCCTTCCCCGCATCGACCAGCTGGTTGACTCCACTGCGGGTTGCGAACTGATGAGTTTTCTGGATGCCTACTCAGGATATCATCAAATTAGCATGGCAGAAGACGATGAAGAGAAAACTGCCTTCATCACCCCGTTCGGCACATACTACTACGTCAGAATGCCGTTCGGTCTCAAGAACGCAGGTTCCACGTACCAGCGCTTGATGCAAAAGACCTTTCTTTCCCAGATTGGGCGTAATCTCGAAGCATATGTAGACGACTTGGTTGTAAAGAGCACCAAAAGATTGTCTCATTTGGACGATCTTGCTGAAACCTTCTGTAACTTGAATTGCTTTGGAATAAAATTGAACCCGGAGAAATGTTCTTTCGGGGTTTCTTCAGGGAAGCTTCTTGGTTTCCTTGTGTGTTCCAGGGGCATTGAGGTTAATCCTGAGAAAATCAGAGCTATTGAACAAATGAGGTCGCCCTCGACCATGAAGGATGTTCAACGCCTGGCTGGTCGCATGGCGGCTTTAAGTCGCTTTATATCGCGATTAGGCGAAAGGGGACTACCTTTCTTTAAAGCCTTGCGGAAACATCATAACTTCACGTGGTCCGACGAGGCCGAAAAAGCGTTTCAGGAGGTAAAAACATATTTGTCCAGTCCGCCAGTATTGGTGTCTCCTGAAAAGGAAGAACCATTACTTCTGTATTTGGCGGCCACCCCACACGCGGTCAGCGCAGTTCTGATCGTGGAAAGGGAAGGAGTACACAGACCCGTCTACTATGTGAGCGAAGTACTTCATGGTCCTAAGGAGCGCTACCCTGAGGTCCAGAAGATACTTTACGCGCTACTGATGGCTTCCCGTAAGCTACGACATTACTTTCAAGCACACAAGATCACAGTACCCTCCTCTTTTCCTTTAGGGGATATTGTCCGAAATCCAGAAAAATCTGGTCGAATCGCCAAATGGGCGGTCGAATTCGGTGCCTTCGAGATCCATTTCACCCCTCGCACGGCGGTTAAGCCTCAGGTTTTGGCCGACTTTGTGGTCGAATGGACCAACCCTGAGCCACCCGTGCAGTTGGCAGAGGAACTGGAGTGCCCCGATTATTGGACAATGTACTTTGACGGCTCCCGTAGTTTTCAACACTCGGGGGCTGTAATAGTCTTAGTTACACCCCAGGGCGAACAGCTGAAGTATGTCATTCAACTACACTTTGTTGCAACCAACAACGCAGCAGAGTATGAAGGTCTTCTTGCAGGGCTCCGGGCAGCAAAATTCCTCGGAGTCCGTCGATTAGTGGTGAGGGGGGACTCACAGCTAGTCGTAAACCAGGTAAACAAGGAGTACAGCACCTCCGATGAGACAATGGCTCATTACCTGGGGGAAGTGAGGAGATTGGAAAAACACTTCAGTCACTTCGAAGTCCAATACATCCCGCGAAAGGACAATATTCTCGCAGACCAATTATCCAAAATTGGATCCTCACGCTCATCCGCTCCGGCAGGAGTGTTCATTGAACACTTGGACCATCCTTCGATCATGACTTCGGTCGAGGATGATCCGGCAATAGCCTTCGTTGCCAACCTCGGTCAGGAACAAGATTGGACTCATCCATTGAGGTTCTATCTTGAACATGGGACCCTACCCGAGGACGAAACCAAAAGCGATCGGTTAATTCGAAAGGCGCGTCTATACAAACTCATAGATGGGGTTATGTACAGAAAGGGTACTCAAGGAGTATTCATGCGCTGCATATCTCAGGAGGAAGGAAAATCCCTCTTGAAAGAAATACATGACGGTGTATGCGGTGCACACGCGTCATACCGAACACTGGTCGGAAAAGTTTTTCGACAGGGATTCTACTGGCCTTCGGCACTCGATGATGCCAAGCTTATGGTCAAGATGTGTCCACAGTGTCAGTTTCATGCAAGACAGGTTCATCAACCTGCTTATGCATTGCAAACTATTCCTCTCGCATGGCCCTTCGCGATCTGGGGAATGGACATCGTCGGTCCTATGCCACAAGCGGTCAATGGGTACAGGTTTCTGTTCGTAGCCATTGACACGTTCACAAAGTAGATTGAGGCCGAACCAGTACGAAATATTACTGCATCAGCCGCACAAAAGTTCTTTCACAAGAACATTGTGACACGATTTGGTGTTCCAAACCGTCTCATCACAGACAACGGTTCTCAGTTCGCTAGCGGTCTCTTCCTAGACTACTGCGATCAGATTGGGACCAAAGTGTGCTTTGCTTCTGTGGCACATCCACAAAGCAATGGTGCCGTAGAACGGGCCAATGGGCAAGTATTGCAAGGCATCAAAAACCGTGTTTTTGATCGCCTCAAGACCCGCTCGGGGGCTTGGGCAGACGAGCTTTATACCGTTCTATGGGCACTACGGACTACCTCTAGTCGAGCCACCGGTGAGACACCCTTCCATTTGGTCTATGGGGCCGAGGCTGTGTTGCCTATGGAAGTTAGTATTGGATCTGTTCGCACGAATCAATTCGAACAGGTCAACCAATCCGAACAGCGATCGCAAGATCTCATCCTCCTGGAAGAACGGCGTGATCGCGCCCTGATCAAGTCCGCGGTATACTTGCAGGCTCTACGCAAGTATCACAGTAAAAAGATGCGACCACGTGATCTCAACGTTGGCGACTTAGTTTTACGAAAAATTCAAGACCAGTCTAACCGCAATAAATTCTCCCCAAAGTGGGAAGGACCATACACTGTCGTCTCAGTGCCGCGGAGAGGATCGGCGCGGTTAGCCATGGAGGATGGTCGAATTTTGTCCAATACTTGGAACATCGATCAACTTCGCAAGTTTTACGTGTAAGTACCACACCCCTTTTCCTGTTCAATTAGCATCTTTTCATAAAAAGCATGTCTTGTTTTCATACAATGAGTGTTTTTCTTTAAGCCCAAATTATACAAATTTGACCTGGGGGCTGATCGCCGGCGGTTAGATTATTACAGCATTTTTCAACCGGATTCGCTGGTCGATCTCATGATCACTTCCAGATAAGTCACTCCTAAATAAGCCGTTTCTCAACGCACGCGGGACTATCTGGCTAGTCCTCGGTCATCTGGGTGGCTACCAGTTTGCAATAAGGTTAAAATGTTACTTTAATCTTAACCATCGGCTTGAAGCACATATCCCTGGGCATCATACTTATGTTTTCCCCTCTGCTTAAAATACTAAGGCTTCAGTATACACAAAACAGAGGCGGGGGCTAGAGGGATATACTTATAGTATGAAACTTATGATGTGAATATGCACTTTCTTTTAAAAAAATATAGTTTTACATACATGGCATTGTAATTACAATTGTTTGGTTACAAAAAATAAGGATCATTCGATCCCCAGCTCAGTCAAGAGTCTATCTACTAGGGGCTTGACTTCCTCTATGACTGCATCAAGCAGCTCTTCACTCTCGACCTCAACCGGACCCACCAATGCGTTCAGATTTGCATCTGGGCCATGGTGAAGTCGAACCCGGCTGAGTACGGCTGCTGCGGCTGATCGAACCCTGGTTCTGATCGCCTCTTCGCGTCGCCGTGTATCTCCAGGGAGATACTCAAGCAGTGAATCCGCCTGGGCAGTAAGCAGCGATGTCCAGTCACTTATGCTGAGGTTGTCTTGCTTCAGTTCTACCACATCGGTCTTTAAAAGATCAGCCACGGCCTTTAGTTTTTCGAAGATCCGGAGGCTCAGTTCTTTGATTGCCCGATCGGTGTGGCGAATCGAGGATTCAAGAATCTCCTTGTCTCGACTGAGCTGCGTAATTCGACTTGCTTGCGCTGTACAGAGAGAGGAGATTATTGGCATATTATGGATTCAAGTCTTCCTAATTAGGAATCGGCTTACCAGCATTCTCTGATCGAAGTTTATTGAGTTCAGTTTCTTGTTTCTTAAACATTGAGACTGAACCGGCCACCTCTTTCTTCAAAAATGTAACCTCTCTGCAGCAAAATCAAGGTAGTCACAACCAAGATGCACCCATGCTAACCAAAGGGTAATGGTACTCACCTGCGCAAGCTGTCGCATTCTTTTTGAATGGCTTCTGTACTGGCCATCACAACGTGCGAATGGCTTATTAGCCAGGATAATCCCTGTGATGCCAAAGAAGAAGATCAAATGTGTCCTAAGTACAATTCAGGCACAAAAACAGAGTTTTATTATACCTTCATAAAGTTTTGTAAGACAGCATCATTCAGTTCAGCGGGAATCCTCGCTAGAGCCCCTGATGCGCTTACTACAGGGACAGTTGGTGGGAGTGTCGGCTGGACGCCACCCCCAGTAGTCATCGATGGTGACTGGGTCCCTACATTTATTCTTTCCCCTGCGGTCTCGACGACTTCCTGGACCACAGGGGTGGAGCGTTCTTCGTTGGAAGCTCCTGCACCAGCTGCGACTTCAACCTCTCCGGAGGCGGTTGAAGAGCTGGGCGTCGTCTTTCTTTGCCTGACATGAAGGACAATTTGAGCAGTTTTTATTTAAGATTATTACCAAATTTAAGGTTCTTACCTTATTTGAAATCCCATTCGCTCCTGGGATTTCTGGGAAGGTTCCCCTTGGGAAGAAGAACCGTCATCGGTTCTTGCCTTCCTTATAGTAAATAAGGCAGCACTCCCCTGGAAATGTCATGTTATAAGCATATTCTTAGGGAACAGGTAAAAACACATAGAAAGGTCTTTACCTGGGCCACCGGACTAACTGGGGGAGCTGCATCCGAAGGCCTTGGCAATTCCAGAGTTGCTAGAACCGTCACAGCTGGCCTTTGTTCATCTACCTCCTCCTCTGTCCGCAGAGGAGGAGGATTTTCCTCCCTGGAACCCCCACTAGTCCCAGGGGGAAGCTCTCCTCCCTGTATGTACATTAACTTGTCAAATATGCAGAAAGAGTCATAGAAGGAACGGTCGAAAAGATTCCTTACCTTGGTCGTCCCTTCGACTAGGGAAGCAGAGATAATTGACCCTGAAACCTCGGGGGCTTCAGGAATTGGAAGGTCACCTGCGACCACAAGATCTTCGGTGGTCGCAGGGTCAGCCACGGCCACCTCTTCGGTAGTTGTGGTCCCTACGGGATAGCTTGGGGCGTCACCAGCAGGGGACTCCCCGATCCTCTTCCTTTTGATGACTAGAGGCACATCATCGTCCTCTTCCTCCTCGCTCCCCTCTCCCTGTACGACGAAGAAGTGATTCCATGTTGCGCCTGAAAAAGAAGAAGGAATGCGATATCTTACAGCAGTCTTTCTTGCGGGACGAGGAATGCTTCGTGAAGACCCCTCCCCAGGGTTCAGCTTGGTCTTCTTGGGGGCAGGACTCTTTGTCCTGGGTCTCTGAGAGACCTTCTTCACATTCTTCGCCGTCGGCTTCCGCAGAGAGCCGACATTTTCGCTTGGGAATGTCGCATCAGCAAACTTCCCTAGGAGCTGGTTCACAGTCCATTACAATGGATTAGCACTGGACACACACAAGACCTGCAGAACCAAAGCCGGGCAAGGAAATTACCTTTCGGCGCTCCTGTCTGAGGTCATCACCGGCATGAATCAAGCTCTGCGGGCGAGGTGATCCCTTAGGGCCCTCTACATCAGCATTGTAGGCCCTAAGGAGGGAATTAGTTCGCCTCTCAATTTCGGCTGAGGGCAGAACTGTTCCCAAATTCAAGTCAGAAAACATAAATTTCAGAAATGACAAAGCACAGTGCTAAAAGGACGAATACCTTCATTGTAGTCCAGGGTTCCATCCGCCATGGACTTGATTTCCCAAGCAGGATGAGCCCTTTCGCGCAGGGGGCTCACTCGGTTCTTCACGAAGTCTCAGATGACATCCCTCGCTGTCAACCCTTGACCCACCAAGTGAAGAATCACCTCGGCGTGCTTCAGGTGCTCCACGCCCAGCGTCGGGGGAGCATCCAACTCGCTTGACTTCTCTGGCCGCGAGTTCTCAAACCATAAACTACTCTCGGACGGCGGAGAGCAGTAAAACCACCTCTGGTGCCACCCGTGCACCGAATCCCGCAGAGGTGGGGAGGGATATTCCTTCTTGTCCCTCAGCCGGAAGTAGATGCATCCGGCGGCATTGGTGCTCTTCGACCATGCCAAGAAGTAGAACCGTCGGAAGAGGTCCACGCTAGGATATACTCCGACGAAGGCCTCGCAAAGATGCTGAAATACCGCCAGGATCAGCATCGCATTTGGGTGGAGGTTGATGAGTTCCCACCCATAATGGTCGAGGATGTCCTTTAGGAACCGACTCTCAGGGAATCGGAACCCGCAGCGCAGATACTCCTCGAAGATTACCAACTCGCCCTCTCGGACGATTGGAGTTTCTTGGTCCTTCTCCGCAGGCCGCCAATTGATCAGCAGCCGCGATGGAAGGATCTCCTCTTTCTCCAACGCCACCAGAGTCTCCTCAGAATGGTGGTTGGATCTGCTCCAAGATGCCATTTTTTGAGGAAGATTGGTCAAAAAAGTCGATGATTTTGTGGAAGATGAAGGCAAGAAGATGAGGGTTTTTGTGCGGCGGGAACTCTAAGGGTTTTTCGCGGCTGAATAGCTTCCTCAAGAAGCTACCTACTGCTTTTATAGACTCGAGGAGTCACGCCTCTGTGAGTAACGTTCCACTCAAGCGTCCTCTTAAATATTTTATTTATTTCCCATAATGGATATTCTATGATAAACCCTTTAAAGCGTTTAGGGTATCGGATCTGAAATAAAAAGACTTCTTTATTTCGGAAGCTGAAAGGGCTAAAACTTGAGAAGTCTGCTAAGGCTTTTTGAGGGTTATTTACCTTTCTTTTTACTTAAACATTTTTTGTGAAAAATATCATGTAACTCAAATTTTGACGTACGGATATATTCTAACTGGGTTATGGTTTGGTTAAAGCCATGTTATTTAACTTCGTTTCTGGTCGAAGTAATGGTCTAACCGAACGTTCGACTCTAGTCGCAATTCAGTTCTAACCGCGGCCTTAAGTCTGATCGCGGCATCAGGGCAGGTCATGGTGATCTTTTAAAGCGCGATTCTAATCGCAGAACTGAAATTTCCTGTGTATGAATGGTCGCGGACTAAGCTTTTGGCCATAATTTCACACAGAAGGTATGAAGAATGTTCATATGAATAAAAGAAACTTTATTTATTACATTCTTTACATACAAAAGGGATACGGTCGATAAAAGCATCGACCTGTTCCGAAAGAAGTTTACAAAGTTCCCCATGGGACATGTTGTTGACAGTAGGATTTACACTGGCAACCCCCAGGGAACTAGCAATTACCCTAAGTCTATCTATATCGTCCCTAACAACAGACGCACTATTGTCCCTAATCAAGTCAGAGAGTTCTCGCTGTTGCTGAGTGAAGTCCCTCTCTCGACGGAAATGGTGCGCCTCTTCTCGGGATCGATCAAGACATTCTGCTAAACGCAGAATCTTTGAGGCCATCTCCTCGGTCTTCTTCTCCAGGGCATTCTTCTCTTCCAGAAGGGTCTGTCCGGAAGGAAGAGATGGAGCAGCTGAAGGCTGATCGCTGGAGCCTCCTACCTCCTGCATTTTGCAAAAGTTAGTCATACTAACTAAAATTATCAGCAAAAAGGGAGAAGAATTGTTACCTGTCCCGGTGCATAACCTGTTGATACACCCATCTTGGGAGGAAGATCATCATATGGTGGAAGAGCAACCTTCCCATCAGAAGATTGCTTCGCCAACCCAATATGGCAATCATCTGATCGAGGGATAGTCACCGCTTGCCGACCAGGATGTTGATCACCCAAAAGGATGGGAGAATTGGACGTGATGGGATCTTTCTCTAAGGATAAAGGCCTAACTTGCCGAGAGGCATGAACGGGGAGGGTCAAAGGAACTGAAGGAAGAAAGAAACCCGCTACGTTCTTCACCTTTGTTCCACTGGAAGATCCTTCGTCAACCTTGGGTTTCTTCCTTAAGGGAGACAGGACTTCATTCGTTTGAGACCCTTGTTCGACAACTTCCTCTTCATCACTCTCAATCTCGATGATATCGTGATCTGCCATTGGGAGGAGTATGTGAAAAGGAAGAAGACAGGATAACAAGAAAAGGACTTAGGTGTGGAGGGAAATTGTGAAGCTTTACAAATCCAAGAACCTGGTATTTATAGCCGCCTGGGTGACGGTTTGCATTCCAGGCGCCTCGGGTTTCGTCAAAGCATTTACAATTTTACCTCGAGATAAAAACAATTCTAAGGCGCTATCATTGCCCGTCACGTAATGTCAGAACCCGTCTTGAAAAACCAACCGTTTTCACTTAGTGCGCCACTAAGTGGAAAAGTTAAAGGGCCGGGTTAAAAATCCAATGCATGGTCTTAAAATTCGAAATAAACACGTCATTTCGTTTCTTTCGAATTTGGGGGCTAGCTGACGAGGATTGACACCCGGACCACTTCTATTGGACTTCTGGTTTAAGGCAGATTCGAGTCAAGAGTGTATCTGGCGATACGAGCTCAAGTTGTTCTGAGGGACGTCACTATGTGATCGCCAGCTTTACGCGGTCAGACCGTAAGCCTTGCGCGGTCAGAATTTCGTAGGCTTTACGCGAACTACACATTCGGGATATTGCGCGGTCAGCCAATATCCCGCGGTCAGAACATCTGCCGATCAGGATACTTGGGATCTATCTATTCGGTTGCCCATACAACAGGATATTCTAAGTATCCCGAAGATTCCTACACGTGAAGACCAACCGTCAGTGGTTATTATATGCGGTTATTCATGATTAACACGTGTTAATAACCTCCGTGGAAGTTAACAGCAGTTCTCCAACAACCGCATCTAACCGTTTGATGCAGTTTTCTTCATATGGCACCTTTTCGACCAATATAAAAAGGTGGCAAAGTACATCAAACGGGGGGATCCAAGACATTTTTCGGAAGAACCAGACTCAAAAGAATAATCAAGATACAAGATATCTCGATCATTCAAACAGCCAAGTCTACGGCTTAGATTAAACAACACTTACGAGTCTCCTATAGCTTCTCCTTGTACACCCTTACAGGGAAAATCCTCGCCTGTGAGGACTTTTCCCTCCATTTGTAAACCTTTTACCATACTTAGTGAAATCTCAACAGGACGTAGGGCTATTACTCCCACCATCGAGGGCCCGAACCTGTCTAAATTCTCTGTGCTCCTGTTCACCATTGTTCAGCATACCTTCCCGGAGGGTCATCTTGAAAGGTCTCACAATTACAAATTCTGCATAAGTTCGGCTAAGGACTCCGAGTCCGAATCGTCGACAGCTGGTTATCTGTGAAATGTGAAATAAACAAGTTTTGAGCCATGAACTATTATATGTATATACTTATATTCATGAAATAAAACCCGTAGCCGTGACCAGAAAAATGGTGTGGATGGCTGTAGCACTGGAGGTGCTAGACTGCAAAGGAATGCAGGCACTGAAGGTGCAGGGTTGTGGATGGTCTGGTCACTGGCATATAAGGACTAGAACCTTGTGTTGTGCGTCTAGTGGCATGAACAACGTGCTAACCGCAAGCCTGGTATGGGACAGGCCTGAACAGGTAATTATGTGGATCGCACATGAAACCCCTGCATGAGATGTGTAGTGATGCACGATAAACACGAAGCGCGGCTCCCACACATATCACTAAAGGTGATCAAGCACGCTGACCCAGTAATGGGAATAAGCAAAGGGGTGGAGGTTTGGATACAACCTGCCACAACTGTGCCTCGCTGAGAGCCACAGGGTCGGGGGTGAATTGTAAGTGATACATAACAAAAGTTCTTGTTATTTCCACCTTGCCGCTCACAATATGAAGTGAGTCAGGGGTCCAATCATTTTGTTATGATAGGAAAGGCTTGAAAGTGGAATATCTTGTGGGTAAATTGGTACCTCTCTGCAGAGTTAAAAACGTATTCGAATACTCCGAGCTCCCGGGTTTATAGGAGTCTGCTGCGGTGGATTAAATCCACGGGGTGTGACACAAGTATTATTTTCTAAATAAAATATGTTTAATCAAGATTACCCAAATGACATGTGTTGTCATGATAAGGAGTGCTGCCGTGGGCTGTCGTGTGTCGACGTGTCGCGGTAGTGCTATAATCTAGTGAACATGTATGATGATGTTATATTATGAAAAGTGCTGGCATAAGATGAGTTGAGAAAGGAAAAGATTATTTTACAAATATCCATAATTCTTGACTAGTCTAGGTTAATATCATCACTACTATATGTATCTACTCTTACCTATGACTTGCTGAGTACGTAAGTGCTCACCCTTGCAACATTCAACTCAATAGATGGAGCCTACTTTGATCAAGATGATGGCACGGAGTACTACGTCGATCCAGAAGGAGGAGAATCAGTTCCGCCAGAACCCTGAAGTGTGTTGTTCTGGCGTCAACTTCTTTTGTGGGAGGGTCACCTATCTTCTGCTGCGTAGTTAAATATTTTGCTAAACCCTGAATGCCTTGTAGGCATTGTAATCCTCTTTATGTAATATTAAGGCCAGCAGGCCACACTGCTTAATATTTTGTGAGTACTTTGTTGCAATGTAATATACTCCTGTGTTTGACTCATCCTGGGAAGTCAAAGGTTTGTGAGAATGGGACTAGCTGCAGCGAGCTAGGTCTCTACAGGAGTAGTCGTTGTCCCAGTTTCGGGGCGCGACAGAAAAGTTGGTATCAGAGCAACATGAGAACTTGACTGTAGGACGACACCTTTAGGAAATTGGCCGTGCCAGGAAAACGTAATTTAATCAGAAAACTATTTGTTGAAAACTTTATTTTGGTAAAAATAATGAGTTTGTAGCTCTTGAAAAACCTTCATTTCAAAATTTTATTTGGATTTTCTAAAATTCGGTAAGATTGTGAGAGTGCGTTCTGTTGTTTCAGAGTGTCTTAGGGGTTGGTGTAGACAGAGCTAGTGGATGCTCTTAATAGCTTTGTGATTCGCTGTTGCTTTTGCAACGGTTAATTTGTGTATTATGGCTGATAGCCTAAGTAATTTTATGCATTAAAGTAGTTGCATTAATTTCTGCATTGCTGTCTTAATTGGCCTTAGTTAGTTAGATCCGTCTAAACCTTTTTCGGAGCCACCATGGTTGACACCAGAAGGAGATCTCGAAGTGGAAGAGAAGATATAGGTCGGACTCCGCAGGAAGAAGAAACTATGACAAGAGACCCTTTGTTTCAGCAAGGATCTCAGAGTTCCAATCCACCTCAGAATGAACAACCCAGTCTTCAGGAAATTTTATTGTCAATGGAGAAAAGTCGACAAGAAGCTCAGATAGCTCATACCCAGTTGTTAGCTCAGATAGTTCAGAAACTGCCTATTGGAACAACAGAACGAACTACTTCTGCTGTAGGAGCGAGATTAACAGATTTCCAAAAGACCCGTCCACCAACATTTTCTAGTGCGACCGATCCCATGGTTGCCGATGATTGGTTACGGGATATCGAGAGGAAACTAGACACGGTCCGATGCAGCGAACGAGAGAAAGTTTTGTTTGGATCTCATCAGTTATCAGGAGCTGCAGCTGCATGGTGGATGAACTACCAGGAAGCTCACCATGATAAAGATAATATCTCTTGGAGGGAATTTAAGGATCAATTTTGGAAATTTCATATACCTACTGGTGTTATGGCAGCTAAGCGTCGGGAATTTCGGAATTTAACTCAAGGAAGTAAGTCAGTTACTGAGTATCTACACCAATTTACTCATTTGGCTCGATACGCACCTGGATATGTGGATACTGAAGAGAAGAAGATAGAGCGCTTCACAGAAGGACTTCAACACTATTTACAGTATCAAATTGCTTCTCATGAACTTACGGAAGTTCAAACCCTAGTGAACAGAGCTTTAAAGGTAGAAGAAAAGAAGAATATGGGGGAAGAAAGCCGAAAGAGGAGGATGTTCCAGCAAACACGACCACAGCCAAATCCAATCAGAGGAAGAGTTCCTATCACTCCCAATTTTCGACCATCTTATCAGAATCCCAGACCAGCAACGACATTGTGCCCCAACTGCCGAGGAAATCATTCTCAGAAAGATTGCCCTCATCCTTGTGTTGAGTGTTATCATTGCGGACAGCGTGGGCATCGTAAAGAATGCTGTCCTTGGATACAACTTCCGATGTCCATTGCCAGATCTCAAGCAGGAACACAGCCAGTAGTAACCAGAGCATCACCATCGCAGAATTTTAGAGGAAATTCAGCAGGAAGAGGAGGAAACATGGCTAATCGAGGAAGAGGAAGAGGTAGAGCACCAGCTGCAACCCAAGGAGGAAGGTTAAACTATACTTCAATTCAAGAAGCGGGCAGCGCCACCGACATTCTTCTAGGTAGATTTCTGATTCAATCTGCATCTGCCTTAATATTGTTTGATCCTGGTGCTACAAATTCATTCTTGTCAAAAGCATTTGCATCTGAAGTTGAAATGCATATAGAGCAAGCACCACTAGAGTACTCTATGGTTATACAAACTCCAGGGGCTAGATTATCTGTTTACTCGATCTGCCCAAATGTAACTTTCAATATAGAAGGGGTAGAATTTGAGGCAAATCTACTAGTTCTAGAACTGCAAGGACTAGACATTATTTTGGGAATGGATTGGTTGTCTCAACATAAAGGTCTAGTAGATTGTGAAGAGAAAACCCTTAGTCTTGTCAGTAGCCAAGGGGAGAGAGTTCTATTCTATGCAGAAAGATCATCAGTCAAGAGACCGCTAAGATCTGTTCAAGCATTGCAAAAGTTATGCCTGGAACAAGTGCCTGTAGTGCAACGATATTCTAATGTGTTTCCAGAAGAACTTCCGGGCATGCCACCTGACAGAGAAATAGAATTCAGTATTGAACTTAAACCAGGAGCAGCACCTATAGCAAAACGTCCCTATAGGATGCCAGTTACAGATTTGGAGGAGCTCAAGAATCAACTCGAAGACTTGGAAAACAAAGGATTTATCAAACCCAGTGCTTCACCATGGGGAGCCCCAGTTTTGTTTGTGAGGAAGAAAGACGGAACTCTACGAATGTGTGTAGACTACCGAGCTTTGAATGAAGTCACTATTAAAAACAAATATCCATTACCAAGAATTGATGACTTGTTCGATCAACTTCGAGGAGCCAAAGTATTTTCCAAGATAGATTTGAAATCTGGATATCATCAGCTGAAGATCAAGAAAGAAGATATACCGAAGACTGCTTTCACTACCAGATATGGTTTATATGAGTTTACAGTAGTACCTTTTGGCTTGACCAATGCTCCGGCAGCATTCATGAATGTGATGAACAGTACATTTATGGATTTTCTTGACAAGTTTTTCATAGTATTCATAGATGACATTCTGATATATTCCAAGAGTACGGAAGAACATGAGCAACATTTACACCTAGTCTTGGAAAGGCTACGAGAGAGGCAATTTTATGCCAAGTTTGACAAATGTGAATTTTGGATGTCAAGAATTTCATTTCTTGGACATGTGTTGACAGCAGAAGGAATTTCAGTGGATTCAGCTAAAATCTCTGCAATCAAGGAGTGGAAGCAACCTACCTCAGTTTCAGAGATTAGAAGTTTCTTGGGATTAGCAGGGTATTATAGGAGATTCATTGAAGGATTTTCCCAAATTTCCAAACCTCTTACGAATCTGCTAAAGAAGGATGTTGCATTTGAATGGACCATCAAGTGTGAAGAAAGTTTTCAGAAGCTAAAGCAGAAATTGACAACAACACCAGTCCTCACTTTACCAGACAGCAAAGAAGATTTCGTAGTTTATTGTGTGTCGGGGGAAATCTCCGCGAGACTAAGTCCAGGTAAGATGTGTCACGATTACCCGGGGACGTGGCCTCCGGGGCCTCCCCGGTCGCCGCCTTTTCGCTCCCGGGACGTGGTCTCCGGTGCCCTCCCGGGCGCCGCCATTTGCCCTGGGACGTGGCCTCATGGGCCTCCACGGGCGCCGCCTTTTGGCTCCCGGGACGTGGTCTCCGGTGCCCTCCCGGGCGCCGCCATTTGCCCGGGGACGTGGCCTCCGGGGCCTCCCCGGGCGCCGCCTTTTGGCTCCCGGGACGTGGCCTCCGGTGCCCTCCCGGGCGCCGCCATTTGCCCGGGGACGTGGCCTCCGGGGCCTCCCCGGTCGCCGCCTTTTGGCTCCCGGGACGTGGTCTTCGGTGCCCTCCCGGGCGCCGCCATTTGCCCGGGGACGTGGCCTCCGGGGCCTCCCCAGGCGCCGCCTTTTGGCTCCCAGGACGTGGCCTCCGGAGCCCTCCCGGGCGCCGCCATTTGCCCGGGGACGTGGCCTCCGGGGCCTCCCCGGGCGCCGCCTTTTGCCCGGGGACGTGGCCTCCGGGGCCTCCCCGGGCGCCGCCTTTTGGCTCCCGGGACGTGGCCTCCGGTGCCCCCCAGGACGCCGCCTTTTGGCTCCCGGGACGTGGCCTCCGGCGCCGTCCCGGGCCTCATCACCCTCCTAAAGGTAAAGTATTGAACTGTTTATCACGTGCAGGTCACGCGAGGAGCACCTCGGGAACTAGCGACCACCTGTCAAGCATCCAAGGCGTTTGACCGGGAGAAGGACGGTCCTGCCCTTCAATCCGACGGTGGCTTCCGGGGTAGTTTAGGTTTTTTGCTGCTTTTTGGGGGCTATAAATAGCCCTTGTACCCCTCTGTTGTAAAGGATCGGTTCATTTTATTGGAGTAGCTAAACTCACAGGCGTGCTCCGGAAGCCTCTCCCCCGGAGAGAGCCTCCCCAGCCGACTCCGGTCGGGAGCGCGTCGACAGGACTAGGGCCCCCACCGGGACCCGAACCTGTATAAACCCGTGTATCATTCTTTGTGCTTGTCCGGCGGGGGAGGACCGGTCATCCGGTCAACCCGCGCCGTGTAATCTTCGCTAGGATCACTCTCAAACCTGCCGGGGTATTCGCAATACGACGACAGTTGGCGCCGTCCGTGGGGACTCGTGACAAGACGCCATGGCTCCCCCAAGAACAAGGGCTCGCACCCTTCCCGGTGACCCGGGTCTCGGAGACCCGGCGCCGTCCGCCCGGGACACTGCTGTCCCGGCGGACCTTCCGGAGGCGAACTGGCCCAGGTACCGCCTCCCTCCTTTCCTCTTAACTTAGGTGCTTCCACCTCCAGGTCGTTCCCGGTGACCGCGGGGACCTCGGCCGGGACAAGCGTCCCCCCAACGGCTCCCCCGGCTCCCCGGGACGCCCTGCTCGAAGCTCTCGTGGAAGGCCAGCTCCGCGCCCAGCGCTCTATTGACGAGCTCCTTAGCGTGTTGGCGCGGCCCCCGGCCCCCACATTTGCGTCGCACCCATATCCGGGGAACATGCCCCCGTTTATGGGTTACCCGGCGGCCCCTCCGGCTTCGGGGGGTTGTCCGCCCCATATGATCCTGCCGGGGGGTTCCCTCCCCCTGCGGGATACACGCCCGGACCCTTCCCGGCACCCGGCCCCGTCCCGGTGCCGGGAGGTTATTTCATGCCAGGGCCCTTCGTGGCACCAGGGGGGTACCCCGTCCCCGGCCTGATCCCGGGGCCGAGTGCCCACTTCTTGCCGGGGGTTTACCCTGCGCCGGGAGCCAGTCCCGCCCCCCGCGTTGCGTTTACTGCACCGGGGGCGGTCGACAGAGCAGCCCCCGTGCCGCAGCGGACTTCCCCTCGCATGAGCTACCCGGTTCCGGACGCCGCCACCGGGGCTCCCCCCTCGCTGGTTCTGGGTGTTACAGGGCCTGCCCCCTTCCCGGTTCCGGTCGTGGCCACTGGGGCCCCCTCCACTTCGATTCCAGGCGTCGCCGCGGGTGCCCCCTCCCCGGTTCCGGACGATATAGGGGCTTCCCCCTTTCCGGTCCCGGGGGTTGTCGCAGGGGGCTCGCCCCAACCGGCTCCGGAAGCTATAGCGCACGAGCTCCCTCCCTCGGTGGGACAGGTCCGTTTCGCCCCGGGGGAGGTCGAGCGAATGCGTTCACCAGAGCGCGGGGAAGAACTTCCCCCCGGCCGCGGGCGCGGGGAGCCTCGCTCTCGCACGGGCCGGGGGAAGAGACCCGCTGAAGAGCCAACCTCTCCGGCGGAGAGCCCAGACGTCCGGGAACTCAGTCCCGGTCCGGAGGAAAAGCGTCGCCACCGCCATTCTGGCGGACCTCTCGGACCGCTTCCAGACTCAGACAACGAAGGTCCCGTGAAAGAAGACAGCGACCGGGGCTCCCCCCGGGAAGTGCAGGGGGCTAACCAGCCTCTGTGCCGAAGGCTTCGCAGTATCCAGTGGCGGCGGCCCTATCGCCCGCCACACATCGAACAATATAACGGTGAGGCAGACCCTTACGAGTTCGTGCAGGTCTACTCCACTGCCATCTCTGCGGCCGGGGGGGACGAGACAGTACAGTGCAACGTATTCCCCCTCTACCTCTCCGGCATTGCCCGCTCCTGGTTTTACAACCTGAAGGCCGGCTCCATCAAGTCTTTCTCGCAGCTCAAGCGGGAGTTCTGTGCCAACTTCCAGGGGAACTACGTGCGTCCCCTGGACTCCTCGCAGCTGTATACTGTCCGGCAGAGGACTGGGGAGACCATCAGAAGCTTCTTCAAGCGCTTTGCCCAGGTGAAGAGCAAAGTGGCCCACGTCCCCGACTCTACAGTCATCGAAGCCAGTAAAAGCGGCATCCTCCCGGGGGAGCTCCACCGAAGGCTCTCCCGGAGCTGCCCCTCTTCCGCCGACGAGCTCTTCAACGTGCTCGAAAAGTACGCTCGGGCGGAGGAAGACGATATCTGGAAGAAGACCCAAGGGGCTCCCGCCCCCGTCGACCGGGGGGCCAGGGATCCCCCCAAACACCCCAGACAGGGGGGGCATAACGAGCCACAGCCTCGGGACACTTTTGTCCTCGAGGGCGGAGGCGGCTCGCGCGACCCCCCGAGGGGCAACCGCCCCTTCCCCAAGCCGAAAGGCCATGGGGGAGGACAGTCTTCGCACGGCCGGGAAGGCCCCGCGGGGAGAAGGCGGGAAGGACCGTGGTGCAGCTTCCACGGGTCCAGTACCCACGCTACCCGAGACTGCGACCAACTACTGCAGCACTTCGCGGCATTCCTCGACCAGCGCGGGTAGGGGGGGGAGACTCCGGCCTCCTTGCTCCCTCGGCCAGCTGTTCCGGCCCTTCCCGCTCCCGCAGGGGGTGAGCAGGCACAGGAGCCTTCAGAAGCTCTCCCCTTCCAGACCTCTCAGCGCCGCATCAACGTCATCGTGGGAGGGTCTGCCTCCGGGCGGGACTCCAAGCGCCAGCGTAAGGAGTACGCGCGTGAAGTTAAGGTTGTGGGGGTGCTACACACGTCCCCACCACCAAAGTGGTCAGACGTCCCCCTCACCTTCACGGCAGAAGACGCGCGGGGGGTTCGCTTCCCCCACGACGACGCGCTCATTGTCTCCGCGACAATCTACAACTGTCACCTGGCACGCATCCTTGTGGACAGTGGGAGCTCCGCCGACGTCCTATTCCTGAAGGCTTTCAAAGAGATGCAGGTGGATGAGAAGCTCCTGCAGCCCGCAGCCGGGCCCCTACAAGGTTTTGTCCCGGGGAAGGCGATCCACCCCGTGGGCAAGGTAGATCTTCCTGTGACCTTCGGCGCCCCGGAGAACTACCGGACCGAGCTGGTCCACTTCGACGTAGTGGACCTCCCCTCCTCCTACAACGCGATTATGGGGAGGACCACCATCAACCGGCTGGGGGCTGCCACCCATCAAAACTACCTCTGCATGAAGATCCCCGGGCCGCATGGCGTGATCAACGTCCGGGGAGACCAAGACATGGCCCGTGCTCTGTATGAGCGCGCAGCCGCCACGATCGGAAGCGTCAACATTATTGAGGCGCCCAGGGGAGAGGCCCCCCCTGGAACCAGATGTCGCGGCAATACCCCCCGGGAGGCCCCCCCCGCAAACCGCGTCCGGAAGGGGGCCTCCGGAAGGTCCTGCTGTCCCCGGGGCCAGCTGTGCCGCCAAGTACGAGGCTTTGCTCCTCAGGTCGCACCACGTGCGTTCCCCGGGGATCCGACGCCTCCAACTGAAGGGAGATTCTCAGCCCATATTTCACCAAAAGCACGGGCCTTACCTGTGCCGTAACGCAAATTCTAGTCTTTTATTTGCAGATACAAAAGATGCAGAGGCACTTCGATGGCACCAAGGGGGTACCCCGTTCCTGGCCTATTCCCGGGGCCGGGAGCCCACTTCCTGCCGGGGGTTTACCCTACGCCGGGAGCCAGTCCCGCCCCCCGCGTCGCGTGTACCGCACCGGGGGCGGTCGACAGAGCAGCCCCCGTGCCGCAGTGGACTTCTCCCCGCATGGGCTCCCCGGTTCCGGACGTCGCCGCGGGGGCTCCCCCCTCGCCGGTCCCGGGTGTTACAGGGCTTGCTCCCTTCCCGGTTCCGGTCGAGGCCACTGGGGCCCCCTCCACTTCGATTCCGGTCTTCGCCACAGGGGCTTCCCCCTTTCCTGTCCCGGTCGTCGCTGCTTGAGGGCCTTTCGCCTTAGGGACCATGTCCTCAAGCGCATTAGGCCCCCCAAGCCCAGGGTAGGCTCTCCCCCAAGTGGGAGGGCCCCTGCAAGATCTCTGCGGTCCTGGGCTCGGGGGCTTACAAGCTCTCCAACCTTTAAGAGCAGGAGCTGAAGCACACGTGGAACTTGCGTTTACTTCGCAAGTTCTATGTTTAGCCTTACGGGCATGTCCCCTCCCCCGGGGCGTTCACGCCGGAGGGGGAGGAGGGATGCTGTATTTTCCTCCCCTTTCGCGGCTTCGCAGGGGGAGGACCTGTGCTTCATTTCATTAGCAATACATAGGTCTTGCTTTGCAAACTGTCTCATTGCAGGTTTTTCTCATTACCGCCCCTAGCGGCGATGCCCTCCCCGCGAGGAAGCCCTCTCTGCGAGGATGCCCTCCCCGCGAGGATGCCCACTCCGCGAGGATGCCCTCCCCGTGACGATGCCCTCCCCGCGAGGAAGTGGGCCAGCCCCAACAAGTCCCTACAACGGAGCCTGCACTCCCGTAGGGCGGCTTACGATCTGCCCTCGTGGACTGAGGGTGTAAGCGGCAACCCGGTCACAGTGGCCGTGGTAACGAGTCACTTTGGGAGACTAGTCCCCTGCCCAAACACTCAAGTCCCGTCTTCGGGCATTTCCTCCTCCGGGAGTCGACGTTATTCCCGGCTCCCCGTTCTCACGGCGACCAGAAGATCAGCCCCTTGCGGCTTGATTGGATCTATCTTCCTCCTCTGGGAGTCGACGTTATTCCCGGCTCCCCGTTCTCACGGCGACCGGAAGATCAGCCCCTTGCGGCTTGATTGGATCTATCTTCCTCCTCCGGGAGTTGACGTTATTCCCGGCTCCCCGTTTTGACGGCGACCGGAAGATCAGCCCCTTGCGGCTTGATTGGATCTATCTTCCTCCTCCGGGAGTCGACGTTATTCCCGGCTCCCCGTTTTCACGGCGACCGGATGAATGCCTCCCGGAGACCCTATTCTCGGCTCCCCGTTTTCACGGCGACCGAACGATTGTCTCTCAGAGAAGTCGGATTTCTCGGGCATTTCCTTCCGCTTAAGACCCTATTCCCGGCTCCCCGTTCTTACGGCGACCGGACGAGTGTCTCCCAAGAAGCTCGCCTCTGGAAATCCCATCGGGTTCTCTTGGACATTCCTTCCGTTTAAGGCCTTATTCCCGGCTCCCCGTTCTCACGGCGACCGGATGATTATCTCCCGGAAGGTCTTCTCCTTGAAAACCTCGCTTTAAAATTTTCTAACTTAGAAAATTTCCTATGATACAGGTGACTTCCTTCCCGGAGGCCTTGTTACCCCCACAGCGCGTGGAGCTATTCTCCGGCCCGCTGTGGGCGGGGGGGATAAGGAACCCCCGGGTGTCGACCGCACCACCCACGAGGAAACTTAGCTCATCCTTGTTAAGATGAGTCGTCCAGACCATCCAAGAAAAAGAAAATAAAGAGGCGCAATGAAAGGAAGCAACAACACAGCGCTTTATTGATCAGCAAACCCGGAGGACATCTTCCCCCTCCGGTGGGCTTCGGAGACGATACAACCCGGGTTCTAACCCGGGGGATTCTCTAAGCCCTAAGGCTCCTACGCCTAGTACTCCCGGAGGCTCTCCGCTAGCTCCCGGGTCAGGTCCCGGTACAACGCCCGTACGCGGCACCGAGCGTCCCGAAGCACATCTTCAGGCCAGAACTCGTATCCCGCCGGTGGAAGTATCCGGAGGGGAGGGATCATCCGGAGTCCCGGTCGTGGAGGGGACAATTCGGCACGGTGATTATCAAAATTGTCCAAGTGCCACTCCGCACGCCACCTCAACCGGATCGGCTCCCGGACACTATCCTCGCCGCGATTCCCGGAGATAAGGCTTAGCAAAATTAAAGCCGCTTGGGCGTCCCCCGGGGAGCCCCTCCCGGACCTTCGCCCGGGAGCAAACTCCCGGGAACCCTGGTAACAGTAAGTTCAATTCAAAGATAGAAAAATTCTAACTTCATTGCATTAAAAATTTTTGTACAAGTGCCCGGGGCTTCTTCTAAGAAGCTACCGGAATCAAAAAATCCTAAAACAAAAAAGGGCCCTAGCTAAGACCCAGGGGGAGGCTCATACATGTTCATTGGCGTCCTCCCCCCGGGGGGCTTCCTCCGAGGCCGGGGCTGGGGCGTCTCCTGCCGGAGGCGCCGGAGCCGGGAACCACGCCCGGATGATCCGGTCGTAGAACCCTCCGGCGAGCTGCTCGACCTCCCGGCGCGAAGTCTCGAAGGAGTCCGGGAAGCTTCGGGGGATGCGGCCCCCGATCGCCCGGGGGCCGACCCCCCGGAACTCGACGAGCCCCGCAGCGGCCGCGACGACGGGGATCGCCCGACCCCGCGCCCGAACATCGGCAGCCTCCGGGATGGCGGAGACCTGTGCGTTAAGGAAACGCACAGCCTCCGCGAGAGTCGCCGGCGGCACCTCTTTGCTCCCGAAGCCGAGGCTTACGCCAAGGCCCTCGAGGGCCGTCCGGACGGAGTGGCCCGCGTCCGCCACCGCCCGGACGCTTGAGCTCTCGAGCTCACGAAGCGTCTCCTCCCTCGCCTTGGCCTCCTCCCGGAGGCGGGCGTTGATGGCCTCGGAAATGTGAACCTGGGCCCGGACCCGGGTCAATTCCGCGAGCGCCTCGTCGCGTTCCCGGAGGGCCTCCTCGCTCTGCCCTACGGAGGCTGAGGCCCGGCCCTCCGTCTCCTTGAGCAGCCGGACGACCCGCTGCTCAAGGCCCCAGGTAACAGCTGCCACCTACAAAATACATAAGACTTAGAAAAATTTCAAAGTGCAGGGGATGAGCGAAGACGTTATCGACTCGGGTTACCTGGGCCCCGAGGGACTGAAGCCCCTCGAAACGCTCGTGGAGCGTCCCTCCCGCGACGAAGGCCTGCACCTTCCGGGTATGCAGGCCCTCTGAGTAGTGGGCTACCTCCCCCGCGGGGAGCAAAGGGGGCTCCCGCCCGGAGCCGCCGGCGCGGCCGGCGGGGGGTCCCCGGACCTCAAGGTCTGGTAGCGTGGCCGGGGTCTTCGTCGACGAGGTAGTGCCCCCCGAAGACGTGGCCGAAGAGCTCCCGGCGGGAGCCTCCGCCCGGGGGGGAACCATCAAGCCTTTCCCTACCCCGGGCCGGAAGGTCCTCGGGGCCCCCTCCTCCGGAGGAACCTCGTAAACCAAGGGGCTCCCCCCCTCATCCACCGGCCAGACCCGCGGAGGCGAGGCCCCCGCAAATCTTACCTCCAGCCTCTCCGGCTCCAGAGAAGCCGGAAGGGGCGGGAGGAGCTCCACCGCGAGCGGCGACGGGGCGTAGTTCGCCGAGTCGGACGTCGCCCCGCCCGCAGTCGCCTCCTTCCCCCGCGCCTCGACGGGGCCCTTCGGGGGGGGAGGTGTCGCTTCCTTCCGGGATTGTGCCCGGGCACGTTCGCTCCCGGGGGTCTCGTCCCGGGGCTTCGCCGGTGTCGCCACCGGCGTCGTCGATGGGCCGGGGGTCTTCTGAACCCGGGCCTTCTTGGGCTCCGAGCCCCCGGCCGCCTCCTTCCCCCGTTTATGCGACCCGGGGGTGGGGAGAGGCTTCCTTTCCGGCAGCTTTAACCCGAAGGCCGCCGCTACCAGGTTCTTGGGGGGGCCCTCGCCCACGGCGCGCACGACGCGCTCGTGTTCATCCGCGAAGTACCTCCCCAAGAGGTTCTCCGCCTTCTCCCGCGCCGCTGGGTACGGCCGAACTGCAAGAGGTAAAGAGTTAGTCAATTTCAGTAAAATTTTGTAAGAACAATGCAGCGGGTTCCTGGGGCTTACGTCGCGTCACCGGCTTCACCGGGGGCCGCTGCTCGGGGCCCATGCCGATCCCCCTCTTCCCGCCGGAGAAGGGGGAGATCCGGAGGAGGGCCATCTCCTCGGCCGCGTCCCGCATCGAGCGGGTCTTCTTGGAGAGGATCACCTTGCCGAGGAGCTCGTACTCCTCGTCCGTCCACACCGGCGGCTTCGGTGCGGACGACCGGCTGTAGGTGGGGGCCTCCGGGGCGTACAACACCGCGTCGTCTCGGACCCGGAGGTAGAACCACCTACGGACCCAATCCCCCCAGTGGTCCCGGGAGGCCGCCGCCGAGTAGTCGATTACCCGGGCCGGCAACATCTGGACCATGACCGAACCGAAGGGGGACTTGGGGCCCCCCTTCACCAGGTGGGAGGTCCGCGCCGCCGGTTCGTAGAAGTACCGGAAGGCGCGAAGGTCGGGCTCCCGCCCGGTCGCTGTCTCGAAGAGCCAAATGAAGAGGCCCATCCGGACCAGCGCGTTCGGGGTGAGGTGGTTGAGAGCCACCCCATACTCCTTGAGAAACTCCCGGAGCATGGGATGCACCGGGAGCCGGAGCCCCTCCTCAATGAAGGCCTCGAAGGCCACGATCTCCCCAGGCCTGGGGCGGGGGGCTCCGTCCTTCTTCACCGGGACTCGGATGTCCCCGGCCGCAACGATGCCCCTCTCGGCCAAGGACTCGGCGTCCTCGGCTGTGAACTCGGACGCCCAGAGGAAATCTGAGGGGATTTCCCTCGGGGGCACCTCCGTGGTCTTCGCTCGACCCTTGGGTGCCATGAGGTTAGTTTTCTTTTTGGTGGCTAACTTTGCAGGAGGCTACAACTAGAAACTCTCGGACGCCTGCTACCGGAAAAAGCTACCGGAGAAAGCTACCGGAATAAGCTACCGGGAGAGGGCTACAGGGAGAGCAAAGATCGTTGGGGCTGAGAATTTGGAATGAGCTTCCGGGCCCCCCAAGGCCCTATTTATAGGGGTGGGCCGTGGTCTAGATGCACGCCACGTGGCACCAGCGGATCAATCCGGACCGTAGAAGTTCAAACCATGCGCGGGAAACGAAGGGACGGGCGCAAGAATCGAGGCACCGGTTCGAACCGCGTGCGCATTTATGGCGAAACGGCGCGGCTTTAAGTGTGGGGCACGGAAACCGAAGCGTCGCAGCTCCGGTAGCTTGGCCCGGGGATCTTCCCGGTGACCTGAACCATACCCACCGGGGACTCGAGCATCGTCCCCGGCGGGCATGGGGGGCTGCTGTCGGGGGAAACCTCCGCGAGACTAAGTCCAGGTAAGATGTGTCACGATTACCCGGGGACGTGGCCTCCGGTGCCCTCCCGGCCGCCGCCATTTGCCCGGGGACGTGGCCTCCGGGGCCTCCCCGGGCGCCGCCTTTTGGCTCCCGGGACGTGGCCTCCGGTGTCCTCCCGGGCGCCGCCATTTGCCCGGGGACGTGGCCTCCGGGGCCTCCCCGGTCGCCGCCTTTTGGCTCCCGGGACATGGTCTCCGGTGCCCTACCGGGCGCCGCCATTTGCCCGGGGACGTGGCCTCCAGGGCCTCCCCGGGCGCCGCCTTTTGGCTCCCAGGACGTAGTTTCTGGTGCCCTCCCGGGCGTCGCCATTTGCCCGGGGACGTGGCCTCCGGGGCCTCCCCGGGCGCCGCCTTTTGGCTCCCGGGACGTGGCCTCCGGTGCCCTCCCGGGCGCCGCCATTTGCCCGGGGACGTGGTCTCCGGGGCCTCCCCGATCGCCGCCTTTTGGCTCCCGGGACGTAGTCTCCGGTGCCCTCCCGGGCGCCGCCATTTGCCCGGGGACGTGGCCTCCGGGGCCTCCCCGGGCGCCGCCTTTTGGCTCCCGGGACGTGGCCTCCGGTGCTGTAGGAAATCGAGTAAGCTACACTAGCAGAATTTCTATTTAACTTACTCGAAAACTGTAAGTAATAGATCATAGATTAGATTGTTACCAGTAGCGGAAGCAGATTTGATGCAGCGATCGAATGTTCACAGCAACCGTTTGCAGATCGTCCTAATCAGCGCAGCAATTGCAGCAGCGCCTCTACCGTTATCCACACGTACCGGGATGGAACGTCGTACGATGGTGTGCTAGTACCAACGCGTACAACAAGGGTTTATGGGCTATCAAAAGAGATGGAAACTATGACTTTTGTGGTGGTCCTCAAAGCCCATCATACATCTCTATATATAGGGCCATGAAGAGGAAATCCTAACATATTAGGTTTCCTGATGTGATACGAATCTTATTCGAATTGCCCATGCAGAAGAAATCCTAACAGATCAGGTTTCCTGATTTGATACGAATCTTATTCGAACTCGTATCTGATACGTATATTCTCTAACAGACCCAATCCGGATCTGATACGAAAACCCATAACAAACTTAATCCGAATGCATAAGGAGTCTAATATTAAGTCTCCGAATATGATATGGAAACCTATACCAAACCCAATCCAAATGGATAATGAGTCTAAACCCAATCCAAATACATAAGGAGTCGAACATTAAGTTTCCGAATCTGATACAGAAACTCATATCAAACCCAATCCAAATGCATAAGGAGTCTATCATTAAGTTTCCAAATCTGATATGGAAACCCAAAATAGACTTAATCTGAATTGCATTGTTCCAACCCGTTAAGTGCGTGACCCTGTAGGTTCGTGTATATTTAGTCACAACCCGAGAATACTTACTCGAATTGTAAGTCGGCAGTGGCCCCTAGCAGGACATAACGACTATCCAAATACACACAAAGATCATAATCAGCAAACCTATATAATGTTTTTATGTTGATCCTCTTGCCATACGATACCAGATTAAACCCAAGGTAGAAAATGTGCCACCCTTACACAGTTCAATCCTTTCTCGATCTCATAGTGAATTGATCTTCTTGTAGTTGACACTTCAACCACAAACGGCATGGCCATGCACTTCTCAATTCATCTATATCGAGGGGCCCAGAGATATCTCTCTCATTTTATAAGATATGCAAATTCCATCTTAACCATTCATATTCCTCCGCATGGCTCATAGTATACCTGAATATTACCTTTATTACTACTTAATTAAAAGTAGCGTTTGGTACTATCAAAGTATACTACTACACATGTAGGAAACTATGATGGTCTCAGGTCTAAGGATCAATCATAAACATTATTTGAGACCAACTGGTGACACTTAAATAACAAATCCAAACAGTGTCTCAAAATGGGTCTATCCAACATTATATTCTGCAATATATGTCCACATTATTGATTTGATATCTTGTATCCATGGTCCGTGAAACATAACCATCAATCAATAAATGTGCTGATCCATTAATCAATAATGTCCTATTTAAAGATAATGGATCAGGGACTATATTAGAATAATATCATCAAATAAATTTAGAGTCTCACGAGCAAGTCACATACTTGTTGATCAAACCAAGATGATAATTTATTCAAAAATAACATATTATTCAAATGTTCATAAATATAACAAAGATAAATACATCTCTGTGATTTGCTCTAGGACATATCACTAACAACCTCCCACTTGGACTAGAGTCAATCACAAATGTATCTAATACCTATTGCTCTAGTATGCACCTCATGCTTAGGTTGCGGGAGAGGCTTTGTCAACGGATCAGCAACATTCAAATCCGTGGACACTTTGCAAATCTTCACATCCCCTCTATTCACGATTTCTCGGATGAGGTGATAACGCCTGAGTATATGTTTGGATTTCTGATGAGACCTTGGTTCCTTGGCTTGCGCAATGGCTCCACTATTGTCACAATAGAGATCCACTGGGCTTGAAATACTAGAAACCACACCAAGTTCAAAGATGAACTTTTTAATCCAAACAGCTTCTTTAGCAGCTTCAGAAGCAGCAATGTACTCTGCTTCTGTTGTAGAATCAGCGACAGTTTCTTGCTTGGAACTCTTCCAGCTTACAGCTCCTCCATTAAGGCAAAATACAAAACCAGATTGTGATTTGAAATCATCTTTGTCGGTTTGGAAGCTAGCATCGGTGTAGCCACTAACAACGAGCTCTTCCTCACCTCCATAAACCAAGAACACATCCTTAGTCCTCCTCAAATATTTAAGGATGTTTTTACAGCAGTCCAGTGACTCTCACCTGGATTTGATTGGTATCTGCTCGTAACACTTAGAGCATAGGAGACATCTAGGCGTGTACATAGCATGGCATACATAATAGATCCAACAGCAGAAGCATATGGAATCTTATTCATTCGGTCCCGCTCATCACATGTCGAAGGACATTGACTCTTGCTAAGACTAATGCCATGTGACATAGGTAGAAAACCTTTCTTGGAATCGTGCATATTGAATCTATTCAATACTTTGTCAATATATGTACTTTGGCTTAATCCAATTAGCCTTTTAGATCTATCTCGATAGATCTTAATGCCCAAAATATATGCTGCCTCACCTAAGTCTTTCATAGAGAAGCTACTTTTCAATGAGGACTTCACAGAATCAAGCATAGGAATATCATTTCCGATCAGAAGTATGTCATCCACATATAAGACCATAAAAATAAGTGCGCTCCCATTTACCTTTTTATAAACACAAAGCTCTTCTTCATTTTTGATGAAACCAAACTGTTTGACTACTTCATCAAAACGAAGATTCCAACTCCGAGAAGCTTGCTTCAACCCATAAATGGATTTATAAAGCTTGCATACTTTCCTAGTATTATCTGGATCGACAAAACCCTTAGGCTGTGCCATATACACATCCTCACTTAGGTTTCCATTTAGGAAAGCCGTTTTGACATCCATCTGCCATATCTCATAATCGAAATAGGCAGCAATAGCTAGGATGATCCTGATTGACTTTAACATAGCAACGGGCGAAAAGGTTTCATCATAATCAATACCTTGAATTTGCTTGAAACCTTTTGCAACTAATCGTGCTTTATGGATATAAACATGACCATCCATGTCAATCTTTTTCTTATAAACCCATTTGCACTCAATGGCTTTTACACCATCAGGCAGATCAACCAAGTTCCACACTCGATTGTCATGCATGGATTCAATTTCGGATCTCATGGCTCCAAGCCATTTCTCAGAGTCAGGGCTCATCATCGCTTCTTCGTAAGTCTTAGGTTCATCATTATCTATCAATAATACTTCACGCTGCTCCATTGTAAGGAGCATGTACCTTCCAGGTGCGTGACGTAGCCTTTCAGACCTACGTATAACCGGTGCTTGTCCTGCATCATTTTCTACATTGTTTTGCAGGTCTTGCTGAGCTTCAGTGGGTGCTGAAACAATTTCCAGTGGTTCCTGAATTTCTTCAAGTTGCACTGTGCTCCCACTTACTCCTTTTGAAAGAAACTCTTTCTCCAAAAAGACACCGTTTCGGGCAACAAACACTTTGTTTTCTTCTCGATTATAGAAGTAATATCCTTTTGTTTCCTTAGGATAGCCCACAAAGAAGCATTTATCTGATTTGGGTTTGAGCTTATCAGACATTAAACGTTTTACATAAACTTCACAACCCCAAATCTTAAGAAAAGACAATCCAGGACGCCTTCCATTCCATATCTCATATGGTGTCTTTTCTACGGCTTTTGATGGAGCCCTATTTAATGTGAACACAACTGTTTCTAGAGCATATCCCCAGAAGGACAATGGAAGATCAGTTTGGCTCATCATTGACCGAACCATGTCCAACAAGGTTCTGTTCCGTCGTTCTGACACACCATTCCATTGAGGTGTTCCTGGCGGGGTCAATTGTGGAACAATTCCATGTTGTTTTAGATGATCACCAAATTCTTGGCTCAAATATTCCCCTCCACGATCAGATCGTAGGGTTTTGATTGTCTTGCCAAGTTGATTTTGTACTTCATTCTGAAATTCCTTGAATTTATCAAACGTTTCAGATTTATGCCTCATTAAGTAGACATATCCATATCTACTAAAGTCATCGGTAAAAGTTATGAAGTACTGAAAACCACCTCTAGCTGTTGAACTTAATGGTCCACATACATCAGTATGAATAAGAGCCAATAAGTCATTTGCCCTTTCACTTTCACCCGTGAAAGGTGCTTTTGTCATTTTGCGAAGTAAACAAGATTCGCACATATCAAATGATTGAAAATCAAATGAGTCTAGAAGCCCATCTTTCAGGAGTTCCATGATGCGTTTCTCATTGATATGGCCTAAACGACAATGCCAGATAAACGTGGGATTCAAATCATTGGACCTAAGCCTCTTAGTACATATGTTATAGACAGGTAATTCAAGATTTAGCTGATAAAGCCCATTCTCCAATGAGACATTGCCATAAAACATATCATTTAAATAAAAGGAACAACGATTGTTCTTTATTCTAAATTCATAACCCAGCGTGTCCAAACACGACACGGATACAATGTTTTTGCTTATGGCAGGAACATAATAACAGTTATTAAGTTCTAAAACTAATCCTGAAGGTAAAGCTAATATAAAAGTTCCAACAGCTAAGGCTGCAACTCTTGCTCCATTGCCAACGCGAAGTTGAACCTCGCCCTTAGCCAAATTTCTACTCCTTTTAAGCCCCTGCATCGAAGTGCAAATATGAGCAGCCGATCCGGTATCAAATACCCAAGAGTCGGAAGGAGAAGTAGCTAAATGAACTTCTATAACATATATACCTGAAGGAGTCTCACTTTCCTTCTTTTTCTTTAAATCTTCCAAGTATTTCTTGCAATTCCTCTTCCAATGGCCAGATTCCTTGCAATAGAAGCATTCAGTAGTAGGGGTGGCACCTGGCTTGGACTTTCCTTTGGAATTAGGTTTAGCGCTAGAGGATCTTTCTAGAGCTTTCCCCTTTCCCTTAGCCTTTCCCTTGCCCTTCTTCTTAAAGCTTTTTCCCTTTTGAACCATCATTACATTATTTGGGTTTTTCTTAATGTTCTGTTCCGCTGTTTTAAGCATCCCATGCAATTCGGTCAATGATTTCTCCAGATTATTCATATTATAATTCATGACAAACTGGTCATAGCTCGGAGGGAGCGATTGGAGAATCATATCCGTAGCCAACTCTTGACTAAGGGGAAAACCAAGTTTTTCCAAATTCTCAATGTAACCAATCATCTTGATCACATGACTTTTGTGGTGGTCCTCAAAGCCCATCATACATCTCTATATATAGGGCCATGAAGAGGAAATCCTAACATATTAGGTTTCCTGATGTGATACGAATCTTATTCGAATTGCCCATGCAGAAGAAATCCTAACAGATTAGGTTTCCTGATTTGATACGAATCTTATTCGAACTCGTATCTGATACGTATATTCTCTAACAGGTGCCCTCCCGGGCGCCGCCATTTGCCCGGGGACATGGCCTCCGGGGCCTCCCCGGGCGCCGCCTTTTGGCTCCCGGGACGTGGCCTCCAGTGCCCTCCCGGGACGCCGCCTTTTGGCTCCCGGGACGTGGCCTCCGGCGCCGTCCCGAGCCTCATCACCCTCCTAAAGGTAAAGTATTGAACTGTTTATCACGTGCAGGTCACGCGAGGAGCACCTCGGGAACTAGCAACCACCTGTCAAGCATCCAAGGCGTTTGACCGGGAGAAGGACGGTCCTGCCCTTCAATCCGACGGTGGCTTCCGGGGTAGTTTAGGTTTTTTGCTGCTTTTTGGGGGCTATAAATAGCCCTTGTACCCCTCTGTTGTAAAGGATCGGTTCATTTTATTGGAATAGCTAAACTCACAGGCGTGCTCCGGAAGCCTCTCCCCCGGAGAGAGCCTCCCCAGCCGACTCCGGTCGGGAGCGCGTCGACAGGACTAGGGCCCCCACCGGGACCCGAACCTGTATAAACCCGTGTGTCATTCTTTGTGCTTGTCCGGCGGGGGAGGACCGGTCATCCGGTCAACCCGCGCCGCGTAATCTTCGCTAGGATCACTCTCAAAACCTGCCGGGGTATTCGCAATACCACGACACTGTGATGCTTCAAAGCAAGGAATAGGCTGTGTGTTAATGCAGCAAGGTCGAGTAGTGGCTTATGCTTCATGTCAATGGAGACCACATGAGGAAAATTATCCGACCCATGATTTGGAGCTAGCAGCAGTAGTACATGCTTTAAAAATATGGCGGCATTATCTCATTGGACATAAGTGTGAGATCTTTACAGATCATAAAAGCCTCAAGTATATTTTCACACAGACGGAGCTCAACATGCGTCAACGCCGATGGCTGGAATTGATCAAAGATTATGATCTTAGTATTCAGTACCATCCAGGGAAAGCTAATGTAGTGGCTGATGCCCTAAGCAGAAAGGTTTACAACCTACAAGGAGTGGTTATGCTGAAGAACCCTTACCTACAACAAGAGTTGCAGAATCATCAAGTGGAAATAGTACCGCAGGGAACGGTAGCTACTTTAACAATAAAATCTCAACTTGAAGAACAGATAGGAAATTCCCAGAAGAAAGATGAAGAAATTTGTAAGATCAAGAGTCGAATCAAGTTAGGAAAGGCTCAAGGCTTTACTGAAGATAACCAAGGGATTGTATGGTATCAAGGAAGAATCTGTGTACCTCAAAACGCAGATCTTAAGGAAATAATTCTCCATGAAGCACATAAAACTCCATACTCAATACACCCTGGTAACACAAAGATGTATCAAGATTTGAAGACCAGATTCTGGTGGGATAATATGAAGAGGGAGATTGCAGAGTATATTGTAAACTGTGATACATGTCGACGAGTTAAAGCAGAACACCAGAAAATAGCAAGAAAGCTACAACCTCTACCAATACCATTATGGAAATGGGAAGAAATTGGTATGGATTTCATTACAGGATTACCTAAAACTCAAGGAGGATATGATTCCATATGGGTTATTGTGGACAGACTTACTAAAGTAGCTCACTTCATACCGGTCAAAAATATTTATGATGGCAGTAAATTAGCAGAGTTATACATGCAAAGAATAGTGGCATTGCATGGTATTCCTAAGAAGATAGTCTCAGATCGTGGAACACAGTTTACCTCCAAATTTTGGAATAGACTACATGAAACCCTAGGAACCCAGTTGAACTTCAGTACTGCATATCATCCACAGACGGGAGGACAGACAGAAAGAGTCAACCAAATCCTAGAGGATCTTCTAAGAGCTTGTATACTAGATTATGGAACATCATGGGATAAATGTTTACCATTTGCAGAATTTACATATAATAATAGTTATCAAGCTAGTATACAAATGGCACCATTTGAAGCTTTATATGGACGTAAGTGCAGAACTCCATTGCATTGGAATGAGCCAGGAGAACGAAAAGTCATAGGACCAGAGATAGTAGAAGAAGCAGAAGCTCATGTCAGACTCATCAGAGAAAGGTTGAAAACAGCACAATCACGACAAAAGAGTTATGCAGATAAACGACGGAGAGAATTATCTTTTGAACCAGGAGATTTTGTGTATCTCAAGGTCACACCATTCAAAGGATTACAAAGATTCCAAGTGAAAGGAAAGTTATCTCCAAGATACATTGGACCATTTAAGATAATCAAGAGAAAGGGAGAAGTATCATATAAATTGGAATTACCTGTAGGATTAGCAGGAGTGCATGATGTGTTTCATGTCTCTCAGCTCCGGAAATGTTTGAAGGAACCTACTGATCAGATAGATGTACAAGATGTGCCATTACAGAAGAATCTCACTTATCTTGAGCACCCAATCAGAATCCTAGCCACTGATGAATGGCAGCTCAGAAGGAAGAAAATCAAATTGTGTAAAGTTCAATGGAAAAATCATTCAGAGCAAGAGGCTACTTGGGAGAAGGAAGAAGATCTTAAGCAGACCTATCCTTATCTTTTCCTGTCTTAGGTAAATCTCGGGGCGAGATTTCTTTAAAGAGGGTAGATCTGTAACACCCTGAGTTAGGGGTGAAAACTTCCTTTTTCATCAATAGCATGCATGCATGTATCTATAGTAATAGCCAGATCAGTTTCTATCTCAAGCCCTAAAATCTCCAAAATCTATCCTGTGACCTCAAATCAAGATCGGATTGTTCAGATGTGATCTATCAGTTACTCTGAACTTAAAAGCCTTCAGAACCTAGATCCAATTCTATCTCTAACTCCCAGGATTATCAACTCCATTCTGTTTTCGAAAACAGAAATACCTTATATTACCCAAATACCCTAAGTTTCATAAATACAGATTTAATCTGAATCTTGACCAAGTTCAGACCAGATTATTCCTGGAATATGATCATGGGTATGTCAATACCTTAATATAAAAAGTTGACAGCCAGATTTCACCATCTAGACTCTTTTCACAAATCAGTCCAAGGGTTATCGCAAATTAGTCCTCATCTGATATCTGAAAACCCAAAAAGGCTAAAATCTCCAGATTAACTCCAAATTCAGAATTTCTTCGGCAAATCTTTTCAAAATGCTATTTGCCACAAGTCTCTCTTCTGTGCAGATATCAAAATCGAACCCTAAATGCCAGAATTCGAAATCGACAAAACTTAAATCTTATTTTACCCTAAATTACCCTATTTTCAGTTTGTATCGAAAACTATTCAAATGTGTCAAATTTTATCAATTACCTTTGCCAAATACCTTGTTGAATATAATCTACCAGATTAGTGAAATCAATTTCAGTTTAAACCTACCAAATCTCCAGATTTACATTTCAGTCCAAAACTCAAAGAATTAAAACTGCAGTTCAGTCCATTTTCGACCAGGCCGCATACTGCTGTACACGACCAGAAGCCTCGCCGTGTTTTGCTTCCTTGCGCCGTGCACGTTCGCCGCCGGCCAAGCTTCGCCGCACTTGTGACCGTGCATGCCAGTACGCACGTGTCCTCGCTCCAGCCAGTGCCGTGGCAAGGTGGCTGCTACGTCGACGACCAGCGCCTGCTTCCCCGCGCGACCAGCAGTGACTTTTGTCAGCAATTCATCGCCACGTAGCTTCGCCGCGCCAGTACTTGTCGCCACCGCTTGCTACAAGCTTTGCCAGGTCCCGATGAGGCGACATTGCGATCAGTTGAAAGCTTGTCGCCGTCGCATCACCGCTCTTACTGTTTCTTCGCCGCTATTGCTCCTGCACGCAACCAGTCAAGTCACCGGCTGCCAATTACTTCACTGTCCCCTCTTCGCAATCTTCACCTGTTCTATTTAAACCCTATTGTGTGCAGCAGCTTCTCCATACTTCACCAGAAACCAGCTAAATTCCAACTCTCGCTGTTTCAGTCATCTTCTCCGGCGAGCCGTCGAGGAAGCTCACGGTGCCAGCTCACTTCACTGCATCTCCTGTCAAATTGAAGCTAGCAGTGAGTACCTCTCATCCTCCTGATTGTACTGTAGCATCTAATTACTCTCCGGTGGACTCTAACGCCGGTGATCGCCGGAAATGATTGAAATTCGAAGAATGCCCTGTTCCGGCAATGTAGCTCGAATTACTTCAAATTAGCTTTCGTATCTGTAAACAAAATTGATCAGTAAACTAAATCAAGCATGCCTGTGAACTTAGAACAATCAATTGATCCCAATTTGAAGCTATCCCCGATTCTGAAATTTATCAGTTGCTGGCTCTCGTCGCCAAGCCACACCGGCGATCCTCCGGCCAAATTGACGTCGCCAGAAGCTTACTCATACCCTTCTATCACTCCTAGAGCAAGGAATCGAGTTCAAACGGCTTGTGTTGGAAATGCCCAAATCCAGTGTTTCTTCTCCGGCGCCGATGACCGGAAAAGTGTTCCCGGCCGTTTCAGCCCAAATCACCTTGTCAATTAGATGTGCCTTAGCTTCCTGAGCATTTTTGTCTTCTAGCCCGACACCTAGATCGGCCTAGATTGGAAGTTATAGCTTTGCCAAGTTTATGTCCAGAACTGATCTAGTGCAGCCAGTTCATCTCTGTTCATCATCAAATTTCTTGCTTTCCAGCCATTTCTTGCCCTATAACCTGTTGACTTAATTGTTCCTGTAACTCAAGCCTACCTCCCAGACAAAGTGGTGCATCATTTGGAGCTCCAGATCAAAAGTTATGCTAAGCCCTAGTTTTTGGCATTGTCAGCTCTATGCCAGAGCTTGTCAGCCAGTGGCATTGACCTTGTTTACCCACTTCTGGTTGTGTAATTTGAAATCCACTTTGTCCACTGAATTTGTAGAGTTGTGATCTACATTTTCTTCTACTACCACAACTTGAGATAAGCACCCTAGCTTTTCTTAAAGCTATGTCCAAGCTTTGATCCGAATGTCGATCTGTTGACATTCGCTGTTTTGACTAAACCAGCCACAAAATTGTTATCCCTATTGAAATCCTGAGACCCTAAGATTATCTAATCACCATCCTTAGCCCAAATTCCTTGAAACCCTAGAATCTCGACTCAGTTCAGTTTGCAGTTCAAATTATCTCCAGTATCGTTCAATCATTCTTGTTGAGCATTTCTGCATATAAGTCATAAAACATGTTAATATTATAAGTAATCATTGTGTGTTTGTTTGTCGTCGAGCAGATTCAGAAGCTGACTTTGAAGATTTTGCTGTTGACCCGTCATCGACTGTTGTATTTTACGACGCGGAAGGCAAGTCATATCTTTGGTCATCTTGAACCTATATTTTAAATGTTGCTATAATATAACCTTGAATACAGGCAATATTGCATGTGAAAGATTGAGAATGGTTGATTTATCAATTGGCAGTACTAGACTGGTTATCTGTGAAATGTGAAATAAACAAGTTTTGAGCCATGAACTATTATATGTATATACTTATATTCATGAAATAAAACCCCTAGCCGTGACCAGAAAAATGGTGTGGATGGCTGTAGCACTGGAGGTGCTAGACTGCAAAGGAATGCAGGCACTGAAGGTGCAGGGTTGTGGATGGTCTGGTCACTGGCATATAAGGACTAGAACCTTGCGTTGTGCGTCTAGTGGCATGAACAACGTGCTAACCGCAAGCCTGGTATGGGACAGGCCTGAACAAGTAATTATGTGGATCGCACATGAAACCCCTGCATGAGATGTGGAGTGATGCACGATAAACACGGAGCGCGGCTCCCACACATATCACTGAAGGTGATCAAGCACGCTGACCCAGTAATGGGAATAAGCCAAGGGGTGGAGGTTTGGATACAACCTGCCACAACTGTGCCTCGTTGAGAGCCACAGGGTCGGGGGTGAATTGTAAGTGATACATAACAAAAGTTCTTGTTATTTCCACCTTGCCGCTCACAATATGAAGTGAGTCAGGGGTCCAATCATTTTGTTATGATAGGAAAGGCTTGAAAGTGGAATATCTTGTGGGTAAATTGGTATCTCTCTGCAGAGTTAAAAACGTATTCGAATACTCCGAGCTCCCGGGTTTATAGGAGTCTGCTGCGGTGGATTAAATCCACGGGGTGTGACACAAGTATTATTTTTTAAATAAAATATTTTTAATCAAGATTACCCAAATGACATGTGTTGTCATGATAAGGAGTGCTGCCGTGGGCTGTCGTGTGTCGACGTGTCGCGGTAGTGCTATAATCTAGTGAACATGTATGATGATGTTATATTATGAAAAGTGCTGCCATAAGATGAGTTGAGAAAGGAAAAGATTATTTTACAAATATCCATAATTCTTGACTAGTCTAGGTTCATATCATCACTACTATATGTATCTACTCTTACCTATGACTTGCTGAGTACGTAAGTGCTCACCCTTGCAACATTCAACTCAATAGATGGAGCCTACTTTGATCAAGATGATGGCACGGAGTACTACGTCGATCCAGAAGGAGGAGAATCAGTTCCGCCAGAACCCTGAAGTGTGTTGTTCTGGCGTCAACTTCTTTTGTGGGAGGGTCACCTATCTTCTGCTGCGTAGTTAAATATTTTGCTAAACCCTGAATGCCTTGTAGGCATTGTAATCTTCTTTATGTAATATTAAGGCCAGCAGGCCACACTGCTTAATATTTTGTGAGTACTCTGTTGCAATGTAATATACTCCTGTGTTTGACTCATCCTGGGAAGTCAAAGGTTTGTGAGAATGGGACTAGCTGCAGCGAGCTAGGTCTCTACAGGAGTAGTCGTTGTCCCAGTTTCGGGGCGCGACAACTGACCACGAGCACGGGCGACCGGAGAAGATGGCCGGCAGCGAGCGTGCACGGCGCAAGGAAACCACGGCAATCTCTAGTCGTGTGCACAGCAGTTGGCCTGGTCGAAAAGGGCTGGAAAAGAATAGCTCGGGCTGAAATGCAATTTTGAAACTTGCTCCAGGGACTGATCTGCGAGGAAAAGTTTGAATTAGAAATGGGCTTGATTGTAAATCTGGAGATCTGGAGGGCTGATCTGAAATCTGATTTCAGGAATGAGTTGCATAATATTAATGGAACTCATCTAGTTAAAATTTGACAAGATCGGGCAAGATCTGAAGGGTTTCGACAAAAGTGGGGAAAACGACTTAGGGTAAAACAGGGTAATTAGGGTTTCAAAAACGGCGAGGGTCGAAACTCAGGTTTAGGGCAGGATTTGGAAATTCTTCCAGAAGGGAAAAATGTTCAGAATAGTGAATGGGAGATATTCACTGAATCCAATCAAAGTTTGGAGGTGGTCTGAGACTTTTAGTCTTTTTGGGGCTTCTGACAAATCTGAAAAGGGCTGATTTGTGAAAAAGATCTGAACGAAAGAGTTTGATTGCCAACTTTTTGGGGTAAGATACTGGCACAATTGGGATCTCATTCTGAAATAGAGAGGGACGAGGCAGGCCAGGATTTGGGAAAAATCGGGGTGTTACAACCTAACCTCCTTAAAAACAATCTCGTCCTCGAGATTCTGGTAGGTCTGAAAACAGGTAAGGGAAATCTTGATGCAGTCCTTCTTCCCTTTTTCATGTTGACTCTTCTTCTGAATGGTTGTTCCATTGAACTCTGCTGAATCAAATGGTCCTTGATTACAATCTTCTTTCACTGACCTCAAGTATTTTACTGGGGTATTCTTGGTAGGATGAGTCTGATTTAACTTCTACTTCCTTAGGAGATGTCTGCTCTGTCGGTTTCTTCAAACACTTCCTTAGTTGAGATACATGAAGAATGTTGTGAACTCCTGCTAGTTCGGGTGGTAGCTCTAACTTATATGCTACCTCTCCTTGCTTCTCTAGAATCCTACAGGGTTGAATGTATCTTGGGCTTAGCTTTCCTTTCATCTTAAATCGACATACTCCTTTGTAAGGCGTTACTTTGAGATATACGTATTCACCTTTCTCGAAAGATAACTCCCTTCTTCTGTTGTTGGTTATCAGTATAACTCTTCTTGTCTGGACTTTGCATATGCAGTCTTTTGCCTCTTCTTAATGATCCTTACATGAGCTTCTATGTCTTGAGCTATTTCTGAGCTGATTAGTTGGCTTTCTCCAACTTCTGACTAATGTAGAGGTATTCTGCACTTGCAGCTGTATAGAGCTTCAAGTGGGAACATCTGCAAACTAGTATGGTAGCTATTGCAGTGGGTGAATTCTGTGTATGGCAAGTATAACTCTCATGAAATTCCATATTTGAGCACACATGTTTGCAACTTATCCTCCGGTATTTGATTCACTGGTTCTGTCCATTCTCTAGTCTGAGGGTGGTAAGCTGTGCTGAACTTCAACCTTGTTTTTGGGGCTTCATGCAGACTTTTCCAAAATCTTGAAGAGGCATTGTCTGCTTCTTGAAGGGAGGTGAAGTTCAGTCGGCCTCCTCGGCCTGCCATTTGTCTTCCTCCTCGCCCTCGTCCTCGGCCTGCTACATTTCCCCCTCTGTTGGGCAAACCTCCTCTGGGGCTCTGCAATGCTGATGAAGTTGTGGTTCTAGGTGCCATTGTTTGTGTTCCAGCTTGCGATCTTGCTATCGCCATTGGGAGTTGAATCCACGGGCAACTGTCTTTGCGGTGTCCCACCTGTCCGCAATGATAGCATTGAGTCCTTGATTGAGGGCAATCCCTTTGATAGTGTGCTCCTCTGCAGTTGGGGCACGTCGGCGTGAATTGTGGTCTTGGCGCCGGGTAGGGCGAACGAGAATTTGGAGATGTTGGGGCCCTTCCCCTAGATGAGCTGGCTGGCGGTCGCGACTGTTGCATCATCTTCCTCTTCCGATTTTCTTCTCCGAGGCCTCGCTTTTCTTCTATGTTTAATACTCGATTCACCAGGGTCTGGAATTCTGTGAACTCATGGGAGGCAATCTGATACTGCAAATAGTGCTGAAGTCCCTTGGTGAAGCGTTCAATCTTCTTATCTTCCGTGTCGATGTCGTTGGACGCATACCGAGCTAGATGGTGGAATTGGTGCAGGTACTCAGTGACAGTCCGGTTCCCTTGAGTCAAGTTCCAGAATTCTCGGCGTTTGGCTGCCATGACGCCTGTAGGGATATGGAATTTTCAGAACTGATCCTTAAATTCCGTCCAAGTGATGTTATCTTTGTCCAAGTGTGCTTCTTGATAATTCATCCACCAAGCAGCTGCTGCTCCAGTGAGTTGGTGTGATCCGAATAACACCTTCTCTAGGTCATTGCAACGAACAGTGTCCAGTTTCCTTTCGATGTCCCGCAGCCAGTCGTCTGCGACGATTGGGTCGGTCGCGCTTGCGAAGGTTGGCGGTCGAGTCTTCTGGAAGTCTGAGAGTCGAGTTCCGACGGCAGTACCTTCAGCAGTCCCTGGCATTTTCTGAATGACTTGAGCTAGCAACTGGGTATGTGCAGCCTGGGCTTCTTGGCGGCTCCTCTCCATTGAAAGAAGAATTTCCTGGAGACTTGGTGAGTCTTCTTGTGGTGGTAGTGAGCTCTGCGATCTTGGGTGAGGTGTGGTTCCTCTTTGTGGTGTAACTGGGTCTTGGCCCTCTTGGTCATCTTGGGTCCTTCTCCTTGTGTGAACCATTCTGATCTTCTGAAGAGAGAAGCAGACAGGTCTAACTAACTAGAGAGAATTAGGGTACTAATGTAGAAATTAATGCAAAGCTGATTCATTAATGCACAAGTAGTTGATACAAAAGTGGCTAAACGCCTTAGTCTGATACAATCAAAATACAAGTAATGGTGATGATAACAACCAAAAGCATCACCAATCCTAGAAGATCTACCCTGGCCTGAGGATCTAAAAGAACAGGCAACTAACTGCTCCCACAGGGCTCAACCTCCTCTGGCTCCATCTCGTCGTCGGACTCCTCCAGAGTGACAAACCCGGGTGGTCCAGACTCATGGAACGGTAGCGCTGACCCACTGCCCTCTGCCCGGCGGGTGCTAGGGGTAGAGAAAGAGCGTCGGTACCCAGCTGCATTAGCAACCCTCCGAGGAATCAAGCAAGGTCCCGCACTGGGTCCAAAGGTACGAGCTGGGGAGACAACTGTCGGAGCAACCTCCTCAACTGTGCGGCGTCTCTGAGCTGCAGGCTGAGAAGTCAACGACGGGGAAGCGGTTCGGCCATGTTTCTTCTGCTACTCCAACTCCTTGCGGAGCTCCTGATGCTCAGCAAGCAAAGTAGAGTAGCGCGAGTCGAGGGTCCTCAACAGACCTACGGTGCCTGCCAAACACGGGTCCGGGTACTCCACGATGGGTGACAACCCAGAGGGAGATGAAGGCACGTGACGGAAAGGTGACTCCTGGAGCCGACATGAGTACACCTGGCGTACCCGATGCACAGCCTCTCGAGCTGCGTCCTGGATAGCATCCAGTCAGCTTGCCCTGCTGGCCTCCACCCTGATCACCTGTCCCTCACGACTATCGAGAGCGTGCACCAGCACTTTGGCCTTGAAGCCATAGCGACGCCCCTCATAATAGTCCCAAATAGTCTCGCAGATCGAGCGCTCATCAATCCCTAGGAATTGAGCAATATGCCACAGCAATGTGGCCCATCCACCGAGACGCTCGATGTAGCTGAAACGCTCCTTGGCCATCCTGCCGAGAAATTTTGGAAGCAAAATAAGATTTTGAAATCAACATTTTTATAAGAGCAAGAACATTCTTTGCAAAATAAAATTTTTCAGAAATAATTTTTAAATAATTTACGAGGTCCTGGCGCTACCAAGCCCTAAGGGTACCGTCCTACAGTCAAGGTCTGTGCTACTCTGATACCACTATTTTATGTCACGTCTGCCACGACTGTGACATCACCTGTGAGGGGCCCAGCTCAGTGCAGCTGGTCCCATAAACCACTTGACTTCCCAGGATGAGTCAATCACAGGATTACATTGCAGCAGCAAAATAGTACAATAGTCATAGTTGTATGGCCATCAGGCCTTAGTACAAAACGAGGTACAGTGCCTTACAAGGCACAAGGGTCTAACAAAATAAGACATCTAGTCGGCGGAAGCTAGGCCCAAAAGCAATCCACAGGAAACAGAGGTTGACAGCAGACAGCACCACATCAGGGCTCCGAAGGGAACTGCTCATCTTCTCCTGGGTCTGCAGCATCTTCAGGATATCCTCCAAGGTCGGAGAACGCTCCATCTATTGAGGAGTTGTTGCAAGGGTGAGTACTTACGTACTCAGTAAGTCATAGGGAAGGTAGAGATATAGTTACAGTATAAATGACATGAGCCTATGCTATTGGGGAAAGAGTGAAGGGTTTTTCTCAAAATACATTTCTTTCTCAATTCATACTCAACTTCTGATCATACTTATGGCAGTAAATAAATCATATTGATGGTGATACATATATCCCATATCCAAGGCGATATAATCTCATATCACACTACTCTTATTCAAGTCTTTCAATCATATACTCATAGCAGTATTTCATAACTTAGGGCATAAACCACATGCCTCTTAATTATTATATGATCTCTATATTATGGTATTACCGCGACACGTCAACACATGACAGTCCACGGCAACGCCCCTTATCGTGACAACACATGCCACTTGGGTAATCTTGAACTAACAAATTTTAGTTTATAAAACAATACTTGTGTCACACCCCATGGATTTAATCCACCGCGGCATACTCCTAAAACTCGGGAGCACGAAGTATTCGAATACATTTTTAAACTCTGCAGAGATGTACCTCTTTTTAAATCCACTTTTGCACTCGACTTCCAAGTCGGGCCAACTCCATGCGACTTATACGCATGTGACAAGGCCGAGATCACACAACGTTTTTGCAGTCTAGTATTAACAGTATCCCTGCCCGGTAAATGGACAATACCGTCCCAAGTACCGTTGTGGGTCCTCCCCACTGCCTTACTTCCTAGCCTGGGTCTATGTTCCCGCAGGACACATAACCTCTTTTGATTACAGTCGCGCACGACTTAATCTGGCGTAGGGCGTCTTCCTTCTTTACACCTTATCCTCTCATAATTTTTCTGATCTCACATCACTCATGGACGAACTGCGTCCCACCAGTTTCCACGCGAGAAACCGGATCGACAAGCCATGCAGGGAACTGATAATACTAAGAAAGCTACTAGGTTGCGCCTGTCCCATACCAGGTAAGTGGTTGGTACGTTTTTCATGCCACTAGACGCATAACACAAGGTTCTAGTCCTTACATGCCAGTGACCAGATCATACCACAAACCATGCACCTTCAGTGCCTACACATTCAGTGCAGCCAAGCACCTCCAGTGCTTCCACCATTTCATACCAAAATACTGGTCACGGCTAGGGGTTCTATTTCATGAATATAAATGTACATGTTTATACTTTTATTAGTTCGTGGCTTGCTACCTTATCAAGTTCACATTTCTCAAGTATTCAATCTATCACTACCATAATATCATTGATCTCAACACATGCAATATTAATGAAATATCTACTCATGGAATAGCATAGCAATTCATAAAATATGGGTTTCAATATGTTCAAAGTATGACTTGCCTTCCGCGTCGTAAGTATCAGCAGTCGATGACGGTTCAGCGACAAGATCTTCAACCCCGGACTCTTGCTCTGAACAAGATCAAACAAGAAAACAGGCATTACAATCAATCCTATTCTTACTAATCCACTACATGCAAAGATGCAAGGAGAAAATAATCTGGTGATACAAGGTTTGAAAGCGATTTGAGTTAACTATGGAAACTAAGGTTAAAATTAGCTGTTAAGGTTTACAAGGTTCCAAAATATCAGGGTAATATCAAGGTGGTGACTGGTTCGCCCAAAAACAGCGAATGTCTTTAGGTTGGCATTCGGTTCAAGGCATCGACATAAGGTCGATGGGTGATAGAGGGCTCAACTCAAGTTGTGACAGTAGAGAAAAGTGTAGATCACAATGTCAGGAGTCTAAGGGACAAAGTTATTTTCAAGTTTCATGGCTGGAAGTGGGTGAAAAGGCTCAATGCCACTAGCTGACATAGGCTGACAGTGCTCTAGGATGGCATTGACATGGTTTGAGCAATTTCCAGTGGCCAAAGTAGGTTTTGATTCAAGCATATGGTGCACAAGGTAGTGAGGCAGCTATTTGACAAAGAAATTTTTGTTTTACATGACCAGAGGTGGGTGAACAGGGCTAATGCCACTGGCTGACACAGCCTGGCATAGGCTTGACACGGCCAGAAACTAGGGTTAGCCATATCTTTTGACTCAAGGCTCCAAATGATGCACCACTTTGTCTGGTAGTTAGGCATTTGTAACAGGAACAAATGTCTCAACAGGACCTAGGGCGGGAGATGGCTGGAAGGTGATGAAAACCGGCGAAGAACACGGTGGCCGAGCTGTTCTCAACAGTTTCTGGACCAAACTTTGGCATGGCGATATCTCTTCATCTGGGCCGATCCAGGTGTCGAGCTAGAAGGCAAAAATACTCCTGGGGTGGAGGCACATCTACTAGACAAGGTGGTTGGGGTTGAAACGGCCGGGAACAAAATCCGGCGACCGGAGCTAGGGAAGAAGACACCAAAATTGGGCATTTCTGTTCTAGGGCAAATAAACTTAATTCCTTGCTTGAGGATGGTCTCTGGGGCATAAGTAAGCTAGGTGTGAAGCTAGATTGGCTGGGAAAACACCAGAGAAGCTTAACAGCGAGCCCCAGTTCACATGCAAGGTGCAAAGTTGGGGGTTTTCATATTTTAGCAAATTCTTCGATTCTGGTTGCTTAGATGTGTTCTAATCAGTCCACTGATCATGTTTGATTACAAGCTCGAGAGCTAATTTGACTTGGTTAAGGATTAATTGCTCGCCGGAGTTGCTGGAGAGAAAAGGAAATTGCCGGCGACTGGAGAGGTTTGAAGTCAATTACTTGCTCGAGTATGATGAGGGAGGTAAGAGGAGCTTACTGAAGTAGCTGGAATCGAGGAGGAAGCAGTGTAGAGGCTTGGCACCGTGAGCCTCTTCTCAAGCTCGCCGGGGAAGACAATGAAGGTGGCGAGATTGAAGACTGAGGTGAGTTCTGGTGTGTGTGTGTGTGCTGGCAAAGGCCAGGGCAAGCTTAAATAAGCGTAGTGAGCAGCAACGGTTGAAAATGCCTGGAGAATTGGAGCTGTGAATCGACGGCGAATTGACCGGCCGGGCGGGACAGCAGCGAAGTGATGCGCTCCAGCGGCCGTGCCGGCTTTGCAGGCTGGCGTGCGCTGTCCCGGGTGATGCAACGGCGAACTGACGGGCTCCTCCGGCATGCTTGCAACGTGGCACAGAGCTTCTGCAGTGGCTGCAGCGATGGCATGCGTGCGCGGGCAAAATTGGAGATGCTGGTGCGGCCGCGGTGGCTCCACGGTGGCGAACGACGTGCGCACACGTGGCAGGAACGCGGTGGCAGGGGTGGCGACCACGGGGCTTCACCGGCGACGAAGCTCCTGGCGTGGCAGCGCGGTGGTCACGGTCGTGCACAGCTGCTGGTCCTGCACAGTGTCTCTGGTCGAACCAGGGACCAAATTGCAAGGATTCTTATTTGAAATCTGGACTGATTTGCAATTTCTGTCTTAGAGATGGTTAATTTGAGGATTGATTTCATGGCTGAGTATAACATTTCTATTAGTACTCATTTAGCTCAAATTTGGAGAAAGTTTGATAAGATTTGAGGGATTTCACCTATTTTCGAAAATAGGGTAAAATTAGGGTAAACTAAATCTAGATTTTGTCGATCTCGAATTCTGGTGATTGGAGAGAGATTTTGAAGTCTGATCAAAAGGGAGATCTGTATCAAATAGTATTTGGAAGGTGTTTCCTGAAGAAATTCTGAAGTTTGAGTTGATTCGTGGATTTTAGCCTTTTCAGGCCTCCAGGTAAACAGAAAAGGACTTATTCGCAGTAAAACTTGGACTAAACTGCGAAAAGTGTTTAGATGAATTAATCTGGCTCCCAACTTTTTGGAGTGAGTTGAGGATGAACCTAGGAACGTATTCCAGGGGTTACTTGAGTCTGGATAAGGTTAAATCAGAATAACTCAATTATCTGGAAACTGGGGTACTTAGGGTAAATCTGAATTTTCCTGTTTTCGAAAACAGAGAGAGACTTAGGTACTGGGAGTTAGGGTCAGAATTTGATCTGGCTCCTGAAGGCTTTTATCCTCAGGGTAATTGGTAGGTTAAATCTGGATGGTCAGATCTTGATATGGATCTACAGGATAGATTTGGAGATTTTTAGGGTTTGGGAGAGATTAGAGTTCAGCTGATCTGGCTACTACTACAGAGATACATGCATGCAGGGTTTTTATGCAAAACTTTTCACCCCCAAAACTACGGTGTTACAACGTAGCAGCGGCCTTGCCACGGTGACGGCTGAGGCGAGGACACGTGCGCAACAGCATGCACGATCAAGTTGCAGGCGAAGCTTCACCGGCGGCGAACGTGCACGGCGCAAGGAAGCAAAACACGGCGATCTCTGGTCGTGCGCACAGCAATATACGGCCTGGTCGAAAAAGGACTGAACTGCAATTTCAATTCTTTGAGTTTTGGACTGAAATGTAAATCTGGAATTTTGGGAGGTTTAAACTGAAGTTGATTCTGCTGTTTTGGTAATCTTTATTCAACAGATGATTTGGCAGAGATTGAAGATAAAATTTGGCACATTTGGATAGCTTTTGATACAACTGAAAATAGGGTAATTTAGGGTAAAACAAGATTTAAGTTTTGTCGATTTCGAATTCTGGCATTTAGGGTTCGATTTTGATATCTGCACAGAAGAGAAACTTGTGGCAAATAGCATTTTGAGAAGATTTGCCGAAGAGATTTTGAGTTTGAAGTTAATCTGGAGATTCTAGCCTTTTTGGGTTTTCAGATATCAGATAAGAACTAATTTGCGATAACTCTTGGACTGATTTGTGAAAAGAGTCTAGATGGTGAAATCTGGCTGTCAACTTTTTAGATTAAGGTATTGACATACCCATGATTATATTCCAGGAATAATTTGGTCTGAACTTGGTCAAGATTTTGATTAAATCTGTATTTCTGAAACTTAGGGTATTTGGCTAATATAAGGTATTTCTGTTTTCGAAAACAGAAGAAGTTGATAAATCTGGAATTTAGAGATAGAATTGGATCTAGGTTCTGAAGGCTTTTAGATTCAGGATAACTAATAGATCACATCTGAACAATCTGATCTTGATTTGAGGTCACAGGATAGATTTTGGAGATTTTAGGGCTTGAGATAGATACTGATCTGGCTATTACTACAGATACATGCATGCATGCTATTGATGAAAAAGGAAGTTTTCACCCCTAACTCAGGGTGTTACAGATCTACCCTCCTTAAAGAAATCTCGCCCCGAGATTTACCTAAGACAGGAAAAGATAAGGATAGGTTTGCTTAAGATCTTCTTCCTTCTCCCAAGTAGCTTCTTGCTCTGAATGATTCTTCCATTGAACTTTACACAATCTGATTTTCTTCCTTCGGAGCTGACGTTCATCAGTGGCTAGGATTCTGATTGGGTGCTCAAGATAAGTGAGATTCTTCTGTAAAGGCACATCTTGTACATCTATCTGATCAGTTGGTTCCTTCAAACATTTCCGGAGCTGAGAGACATGAAACACATCATGCACTCCTGCTAATCCCACAGGTAATTCCAATTTATATGATACTTCTCCCTTTCTCTTGATTATCTTAAATGGTCCAATGTATCTTGGAGATAACTTTCCTTTCACTTGGAATCTTTGTAATCTTTTGAATGGTGTGACCTTGAGATACACAAAATCTCCTGGTTCAAATGATAATTCTCTCCGTCGTTTATCTGCATAACTCTTTTGTCGTGATTGTGCTGTTTTCAACCTTTCTCTGATGAGTCTGACATGAGCTTCTGCTTCTTCTACTATCTCTGGTCCTATGACTTTTCGTTCTCCTGGCTCATTCCAATGTAATGGTGTTCTGCATTTACGTCCATATAAAGCTTCAAATGGTGCCATCTGTATACTAGCTTGATAACTGTTATTATATGTAAATTCTGCAAATGGTAAACATTTGTCCCATGATGTTCCATAATCTAGTATACAAGCTCTTAGAAGATCCTCTAGGATTTGGTTGACTCTTTCTGTCTGTCCTCCCGTCTGTGGATGATATGCAGTACTGAAGTCCAACTGGGTTCCTAGGGTTTCATGCAGTCTATTCCAAAATTTGGAGGTAAACTGGGTTCCACGATCTAGGACTATCTTCTTAGGAATACCATGCAATGCCACTATTCTTTGCATGTATAACTCTGCTAATTTACTGCCATCATAAATCTTTTTGACCGGTATGAAGTGAGCTACTTTAGTAAGTCTGTCCACAATAACCCATATGGAATCATATCCTCCGTGAGTTTTAGGTAATCCTGTAATGAAATCCATACCAATTTCTTCCCATTTCCATAATGGTATTGGTAGAGGTTGTAGCTTTCCTGCTATTTTCTGGTGTTCTGCTTTAACTCGTCGACATGTATCACAGTTTGCAATATACTCTGCAATCTCTCTCTTCATATTATCCCACCAGAATCTGGTCTTCAAATCTTGATACATCTTTGTGTTACCAGGGTGTATTGAGTATGGAGTTTTATGTGCTTCATGGAGAATTATTTCCTTAAGATCTGCGTTTTGAGGTACACAGATTCTTTCTCGATACCATACAATCCCTTGGTTATCTTCAGTAAAGCCTTGAGCCTTTCCTAACTTGATTCGACTCTTGATCTTTCAAATTTCTTCATCTTTCTTCTGGGCATTTCCTATCTGTTCTTCAAGTTGAGATTTTATTGTTAAAGTAGCTACCGTTCCCTGCGGTACTATTTCCACTTGATGATTCTGCAACTCTTGTTGTAGGTAAGGGTTCTTCAACATAACCATTCCTTGTAGGTCGTAAACTTTTCTGCTTAGGGCATCAGCCACTACATTAGCTTTCCCTGGATGGTACTGAATACTAAGATCATAATCTTTGATCAATTCCAGCCATCGTCATTGACGCATGTTGAGCTCCGTCTGTGTGAAAATATACTTGAGGCTTTTATGATCTGTAAAGATCTCACACTTACGCCCAATGAGATAATGCCGCCATATTTTTAAAGCATGTACTACTGCTGCTAACTCCAAATCATGGGTCGGATAATTTTCCTCATGTGGTCTCCATTGACGTGATGCATAAGCCACTACTCGACCTTGATGCATTAACACACAGCCTATTCCTTGCTTTGAAGCATCACAGTAAACTACAAAATCTTCTTTGCTGTCTGGTAAGGTGAGGACTGGTGTTGTTGTCAATTTCTGCTTTAGCTTCTGAAAACTCTCCTCGCACTTGGTGGTCCATTCAAATGCAACATCCTTCTTTAGCAGGTTCGTAAGAGGTTTGGCAATTTGGGAAAATCCTTCGATGAATATCCTATAATAACCTGCTAATCCCAAGAAACTTCTAATCTCTGAAACTGAGGTAGGTTGCTTCCACTCCTTGATTGCAGAGATTTTAGCTGAATCCACTGAAATTCCTTCTGCTGTCAACACATGTCCAAGAAATGAAATTCTTGACATCCAAAATTCACATTTGTCAAACTTGGCATAAAATTGCCTCTCTCGTAGCCTTTCCAAGACTAGGTGTAAATGTTGCTCATGTTCTTCCGTACTCTTGGAATATATCAGAATGTCATCTATGAATACTATGACAAACTTGTCAAGAAAATCCATAAATGTACTGTTCATGACATTCATGAATGCTGCCGGAGCATTGGTCAAGCCAAAAGGTACTACTGTAAATTCATATAAACCATATCTGGTAGTGAAAGCAGTCTTCGATATATCTTCCTTCTTGATCTTCAGCTGATGATATCCAGATTTCAAATCTATCTTAGAAAATACTTTGGCTCCTCGAAGTTGATCGAACAAGTCATCAATTCTTGGTAATGGATACTTGTTTTTAATAGTGACTTCATTCAAAGCTCGGTAATCTACACACATTCGTAGAGTCCCGTCTTTCTTCCTCACAAACAAAACTGGGGCTCCCCATGGTGAAGCACTGGGTTTGATAAATCCCTTGTTTTCCAAGTCTTCGAGTTGATTCTTGAGCTCCTCCAAATCTGTAACTGGCATCCTATAGGGACGTTTTGCTATAGGTGCTGCTCCTGGTTTAAGCTCAATACTGAATTCTATTTCTTCGTCAGGTGGCATTCCCGGAAGTTCTTCTGGAAACACATCAGAATATCGTTGCACTACAGGCACTTGTTCCAGGCATAACTTTTGCAATGCTTGAACAGATCTTAGCGGTTTCTTGACTCATGATCTTTCTGCATAGAATAGAACTCTTTCCCCTTGGCTACTAACAAAACTAAGGGTTTTCTCTTCACAATCTACTAGACCTTTATGTTGGGACAACCAATCCATTCCCAAAATAATGTCTAGACCTTGCAGTTCTAGAACTAGTAGATTTGCCTCAAATTCTACCCCTTCTATAATGAAAGTTACATTTGGGCAGATCGAGTAAACAGATAATCTAGCCCCTGGAGTTTGTATAACCATAGAGTACTCTAGTGGTACTTGGTCTATATGCATTTCAACTTCAGATGCAAATGCTTTTGACATGAATGAATTTGTAGCACCAGGATCAAACAATATTAAGGCAGATGCAGATTGAATCAAAAATCTACCTAGAAGAATGTCGGTGGCGCTGCCCGCTTCTTGAATTGAAGTATAGTTTAATCTTCCTCCTTGGGTTGCAGTTGGTGCTCTACCTCTTCCTCTTCCTCGATTAGCCATATTTCCTCCTCTTCCTGCTGAATTTCCTCTAAAATTCTGCGATGGTGATGCTCTGGTTACTACTGGCTGTGTTCCTGCTTGAGATCTGGCAATGGACATCGGAAGTTGTATCCAAGGACAGAATTCTTTACGGTGCCCACGCTGTCCACAATGATAACACTCAACACGAGGATGAGGGCAATCTTTCTGAGAATGATTTCCTCGGCAGTTGGGGCACAATGTCGTTGCTGGTCTGGGATTCTGATAAGATGGTCGGAAATTGGGGGTGATAGGAACTCTTCCTCTGATTGGATTTGGCTGTGGTCGTGTTTGCTGGAACATCCTCCTCTTTCGGCTTTCTTCTCCCATATTCTTCTTTTCTTCTACCTTTAAAGCTCTGTTCACTAGTGTTTGAAATTCTGTAAGTTCATGAGAAGCAATTTGATACTGTAAATAGTGTTGAAGTCCTTCTGTGAAGCGCTCTATCTTCTTCTCTTCAGTATCCACATCTCCAGGTGCGTTTCGAGCCAAATGAGTAAATTGGTGTAGATACTCAGTAACTGACTTACTTCCTTGAGTTAAATTCCGACATTCCCGCCGCTTAGCTGCCATAACACCAGTAGGTATATGAAATTTCCGAAATTGATCCTTAAATTCCCTCCAAGAAATATTATCTTTATCAAGATGGGCTTCCTGGTAATTCATCCACCATGCGGCTGCAGCTCCTGATAACTGATGAGATCCAAACAAAACTTTCTCTCGTTCACTGCATCGAACCGTGTCCAGTTTTCTCTCGATATCCCATAACCAATCATCGGCAACCATGGGATCGGTCACACTAGAGAATGTTGGTGGACGGGTCTTTTGGAAATCTGTTAATCTTGCTCCTACAGCAGAAGTAGTTCTTTCTGTTGTTCCAGTAGGCAGTTTCTGAACTATCTGGGCTAACAACTGGGTATGAGCTATCTGAGCTTCCTGTCGACTTTTCTCCATTGACAACAGAATTTCCTGAAGACTGGGTTGTTCATTCTGAGGTGGATTGGAACTCTGAGATCCTTGCTGAAACAAAGGGTCTCTTGTCATAGTTTCTTCTTCCTGCGGAGTCTGACCTATATCTTCTCTTCCGCTTCGAGATCTCCTTCTGGTGTCAACCATGGTGGCTCTGAAAAAGTTTAGACGGATCTAACTAACTAAGGCCAACTAAGACAACAATGCAGAAATTAATGCAACTACTTTAATGCATAAAATTACTTAGGCTATTAGCCATAATACACAAATTAACCATTGCAAAAGCAACAGCGATTCACAAAGCTATTAAGAGCATCCACTAGCTCTGTCTACACCAACCTCTAAGACACTCTGAAACAACAGAACGCACTCTCACAATCTTACCGAATTTTAGAAAATCCAAATAAAATTTTGAAATGAAGGTTTTCAAGAGCTACAAAGCTCATTATTTTTACCAAAATAAAGTTTTCAACAATTAGTTTTCTGAATAAATTACGTTTTCCTGGCACGGCCAATTTCCTAAAGGTGTCGTCCTACAGTCAAGTTCTCATGTTGCTCTGATACCAACTTTTCCTTGTCGCGCCCCGAGACTGGGACAACGACTACTCCACCTAGCTCGCTGCAGCTAGTCCCATTCTCACAAACCTTTGACTTCCCAGGATGAGTCAAACACAGGAGTATATTACATTGCAACAGAGTACTCACAAAATATTAAGCAGTGTGGCCTGCTGGCCTTAATATTACATAAAGAGGATTACAATGCCTACAAGGCATTCAGGGTTTAACAAAATATTTAACTACGCAGCAGAAGATAGGTGACCCTCCCACAAAAGAAGTTGACGGCAGAACAACACACTTCAGGGTTCTGGTGGAACTGATTCTCCTCCTTCTGGATCCATGTAGTACTCCGTGCCATCATCTTGATCAAAGTAGGCTCCATCTATTGAGTTGAATGTTGCAAGGGTGAGCACTTACGTACTCAGCAAGTCATAGGTAAGAGTAGATACATATAGTAGTGATGATATGAACCTAGACTAGTCAAGAATTATGGATATTTGTAAAATAATCTTTTCCTTTCTCATCTCATCTTATGGCAGCACTTTTTATAATATAACATCATCAATCATGTTCACTAGATTATAGCACTACCGCGACACGTCGACACACGACAGCCCACGGCAGCACTCCTTATCATGACAACACATGTCATTTGGGTAATCTTGATTTAAACATATTTTATTTAGAAAATAGTACTTGTGTCACACCCCGTGGATTTAATCTACCGCAGCAGACTCCTATAAACCCGGGAGCTCGGAGTATTCGAATACGTTTTAACTCTGCAGAGAGGTACCAATTTACCCGCAAGATATTCCACTTTCAAACCTTTCCTATCATAACAAAATGATTGGACCCCTGACTCACTTCATACTGTGAGCGGCAAGGTGGAAATAACAAGAACTTTTGTTATGTTTTACTCACAATTCACCCCCGACCCTGTGGCTCTTAGCGAGGCACAGTTGTGGCAGGTTGTATCCAAACCTCCACCCCATTGCTTATTCCCATTACTTGGTCAGCGTGCTTGATCACCTTCAGTGATATGTGTGGGTGCCGCGCTCCGTGTTTATCGTGCATCACTACACATCTCATGCAGGGGTTTCATGTGCGATCCACATAATTACTTGTTCAGGCCTGTCCCATACCAGGCTTGCGGTTAGCACGTTGTTAATGCCACTAGACGCACAACACAAGGTTCTAGTCCTTATATGCCAGTGACCAGACCATCCACAACCCTGCACCTTCAGTGCCTGCATTCCTTTGCAGTTTAGCACCTCCAGTGCTACGGCCATCCATACCATTTTTCTGGTCACGGCTAGGGGTTTTATTTCATGAATATAAGTATATAAATACATATAATAGTTCATGGCTCAAAACTTGTTTATTTCACATTTTACAGATAACCAGTCCAGTACTGCCAATTGATAAGTCAACCATTCTCAATCTTTCACATGCAATATTGCCTATATTCAAGGTTATGTTTTAGCAACATTTAAAATATAGGTTCAAGATGACCAAGGATATGACTTGCCTTCCGCGTCGTAAAATACAGCAGTCGATGACGGATCAACAGCAAAATCTTCAAAGTCAGCTTCTGAATCTGCTCGACGACAAACAAACACACAATAATTACTTATAATATTTAAAATGTTTTATGACTTATATGCAGAAATGCTTAACAAGAATGATTGAACTAAACTGGAGATAATTTGAACTGCAACTGAACTGAGTCAAGATTCTAGGGTTTCAAGGAATTTGGGCTAAGGATGGTGATTAGATAATCTTAGGGTTTCAGGATTTCAATAGGGATAACAATTTTGTGGCTGGTTTAATCAAAACAGCGAATGTCAACAGATCGACATTCGGATCAAAGCTTGGACATAGCTTTAAGAAAACTAGAGTGCTTATCTCAAGTTATGGTAGTAGAAGAAAATGTAGATCACAACTCTACAAATTTAGTGGACAAAGTGGTTTTCAAATTATACAACCAGAAGTGGGTAAATAAGGTCAATGCCACTGGCTGACAAGCTCTGGCATAGAGCTGACAATGCCAAAAACTAGGGCTTAGCATAACTTTTGATCTGGAGCTCCAAATGATGCACCACTTTGTCTGGGAGGTAGGCTTGAGTAACAGGAACAATTAAGTCAACAGGATTTAGGGCAAGAAATGGCTGGAAAGCAAGAAATTTGATGATGAACAGAGATGAACTGGCTGCACTGGGGCAGTTCTGGACACAAACTTGGCAAAGCTATAGCTTCCAATCTAGGCCGATCTAGGTGTCGAGCTAGAAGACAAAAATGATCAGGAGGCCAGCGCACATCTAAATGACAAGGTTTCGAGGGCTGAAATGGTCGGGAACACTTTTCCGGTCATCGGCGCCGGAGAAGAATCACTGGATTTGGGCATTTCCAACACAGGCCGTTTGAACTCGATTCCTTGCTCTAGGAGTGATGGAAGGGTATGAGTAAGCTACTGGCGACGTCAATTTGGCCGGAGGTTCGCCGGTGTGGCTTGGCGACGAGAGCCAGCAACTGATAAATTGTAAAATTGGGGATAGCTTCAAATTGGGCTCAATTGATTGTTCTAAGTTCACAGGCATGCTTGATTTAGCTTACTGATCAATTTTTATTACAGAATCGAGAGCTAATTCGAAGTGATTTGGTCTGCATTGCCGGAACAGGGCATTCTTCGAATTTCAGCCATTTCCGGCGATCACCGGCGTTAGGGTCCACCGGAGAGCAATTAGATGCTATAGTACAATCAGGAGGATGAGAGGTACTCACTGCTAGCTTCAATTTGGCAGGAGATGCAGTGAAGTGAGCTGGCACCGTGAGCTTCCTCGACGGCTCGCCGGAGAAGATGACTGAAACAGCGAGAGTTGGAAATTTAGCTGGTTTCTGGTGAAGTATGGAGAAGCTGCTGCACACAGTAGGGTTTAAATAGACCAGGCGAAGATGGCGAAGGGGAACAATGAAGTGATTTGCTGCTGTGATGAGATTGCTTGCGTGCTGGAGCAGTAGCGGCGAAGAAACAGCAAAAGCGGTGATGCGACGGCGACAAGCTTTCAACTGATCACAATGTCGCCTCATCGGGACCTGGCAAGCTTGTAGCAAGCGGTGGCGACAAGTACTGGCACGGCGAGGCTATGTGGCGATGGATTGCTGACAAAGTCGCTACTGGTCACGCGCGGGAGCAAGCGCTGGTCGTTGATGTAGCAGCGGCCTTGCCACGGTGACGGCTGAGGCGAGGACACGTGCGCAACAGCATGCACGATCAAGTTGCAGGCGAAGCTTCACCGGCGGCGAACGTGCACGGCGCAAGGAAGCAAAACACGGCGATCTCTGGTCGTGCGCACAGCAATATACGGCCTGGTCGAAAAAGGACTGAACTGCAATTTCAATTCTTTGAGTTTTGGACTGAAATGTAAATCTGGAATTTTGGGAGGTTTAAACTGAAGTTGATTCTGCTGTTTTGGTAATCTTTATTCAACAGATGATTTGGCAGAGATTGAAGATAAAATTTGGCACATTTGGATAGCTTTTGATACAACTGAAAATAGGGTAATTTAGGGTAAAACAAGATTTAAGTTTTGTCGATTTCGAATTCTGGCATTTAGGGTTCGATTTTGATATCTGCACAGAAGAGAAACTTGTGGCAAATAGCATTTTGAGAAGATTTGCCGAAGAGATTTTGAGTTTGAAGTTAATCTGGAGATTCTAGCCTTTTTGGGTTTTCAGATATCAGATAAGGACTAATTTGCGATAACTCTTGGACTGATTTGTGAAAAGAGTCTAGATGGTGAAATCTGGCTGTCAACTTTTTAGATTAAGGTATTGACATACCCATGATTATATTCCAGGAATAATTTGGTCTGAACTTGGTCAAGATTTTGATTAAATCTGTATTTCTGAAACTTAGGGTATTTGGGTAATATAAGGTATTTCTGTTTTCGAAAACAGAAGAAGTTGATAAATCTGGAATTTAGAGATAGAATTGGATCTAGGTTCTGAAGGCTTTTAGATTCAGGATAACTAATAGATCACATCTGAACAATCTGATCTTGATTTGAGGTCACAGGATAGATTTTGGAGATTTTAGGGCTTGAGATAGATACTGATCTGGCTATTACTACAGATACATGCATGCATGCTATTGATGAAAAAGGAAGTTTTCACCCCTAACTCAGGGTGTAACAAGTACGAAAGGAGTCAAGGCTTGTCCTATTTTCCTGGATGAAACTGAAAGCATGTGGTTATCGAACTGCAGAAAAACAGTGTACATGGGTCACCGCAGATTCCTTCCGATGCATCACGCCTACCGTAAGAAGAGGAAGTCATTCAATGGGAAGCCTGAGAAAGGATCAGCCCCAGTGTTTGTGACTGGTAAGGAGCTTTACTTGCGCGTGAAGGACATCAAAGTTGAGTTCGGTAAATGTTCTAAACCTCCATGAAAAAATGTTTGGAAGAAGAGATCGATTCTTTGGGATCTACCATATTGGGAGCACTTACAAGTTCGACATTGCATTGATGTCATGCACGTAGAGAAAAATGTTTGTGACAGTTTGATTGGTTTGTTGTTGAACATTCCAGGAAAGACGAAAGATGGCATCAACGTTCCCCGTGACATGCTCGACATGGGCATAAGGACTGAGCTTGCACCGTTGGAGAAGGGAAAGCGGACATACCTCCCCCCGGCCTGCTATACTTTGTCAAAAAGAGAAAAAACAGAACTCTGTCAGTGCCTACATGGTGTCAAAGTTCCATGCGGGTATTCTGCGAACTTGAAAAAACTTGTGTCTATGAAAGACTTGAAACTGGTTGGTATGAAGTCCCATGATTGTCATGTACTGATGTCACAAATGCTTCCCATTGCTATCAGAGGCATTCTCCCAGTCAAAGTCAGAGAGACAATTACAAAGCTATGTTATTTCTTCAACACAATATCTGGCAAGGTACGTAAGCGTGTACTCCTAGCAAGTTAATTAGCTCCATTCGTGGAACTTGTCAGATTTTTTGGATCTGAATATTTGCTGCAACTGTGTCCTTGCAGGTAATTGATATGGATGGACTGGACGATTTGCAACGCGATGTGACTACCACTCTTTGTCAGCTGGAGATGTATTTCCCTCCATCCTTTTTTGATGTTATGGTCCATCTAATTGTTCACCTTGTCAGAGAAATTAAGTTTTGTGGACCCGTGTTCCTATGCTACATGTATCCATTTGAGAGATTTATGGGTATCTTGAAGGGATATGTAAGGAATCGACATCGGCCTGAGGGCAGTATCATTGAAGGTTATGCCGCCGAGGAGGTGATCGAATTTTGCACCAACTATATGGCCGGGGTTGACCCAATTGGCGTTCCTACGTCTCGGCATGAGGGCAGGCTTCAGGGCATTGGAACGATTGGATTTAAAGCAGTCGTCCCCTCTAGTGATCTGTATGCAAAAGCCCATTTTTGGGTCTTACAGCACATGACGGGGGTGGAGCCATACATACACGAGCACAAGGAAATGTTACGGAAACAGAATCCCTCGAAGCTAGAGATTTGGGTCACCAGAGAACATAATAGGAAGTTTGCTGGGTAGATCGAAAATAGAGTCCTGCAAGCTTCTGAGGGCGATGTAGATGAAGATGTTACATGGTTGGCCAGAGGGCCTAGATTTACTGTAGGGACTTGGCAGGGGTATGACATCAACGGCTATTCATTTTATAAAAAACTCAGGACGAGAAGAGTGCTATGCAATGTAGTGGAGTGACACTACTAGCTATTTCGGAGGATGCCAGGGCAGTAAGAGCACTCGACTCATATTACAGTATTATTGAGGAAATATGGGAGCTCGATTATGTATTACTTAAGATTCCTTTGTTTCGATGCCAATGGGTCGAAATCCCTCGAGGTGTTAAAGTCGACAATTATGGGTTTACTCTAGTCGATCTCAGTAGAGTCGCACACAAAGATGATCCATTTATACTTGCTGAGCAAGCCACACAGGTGTTCTACATCGTTGACCCGGCCAACCCAAAGTTGCACGTTGTCCTTCACAGTAAGAGACGTATTGTTGGGGTCGAAGACGTTGTGGATGAAGAAGAGTACGATCAGTTCGACGAACTACCTCCATTTTTAGATGGAATCCTTCAATCTGTCCCTACCGAAGATATTGACGAAACAAGTTACCTGCGAGACGACCACGAAGAAGGATTATGGGTGGACAACCATTCTTGACTAATTTGCAATATGTAAGTGACGTATATTACTTGGATCGAAGAATGTTCAAATCATTTTTCAAAAATTCTTTGGGAAAACATACGTAATGCATTGAGAATCATTTCTGCAAATTTTCATTTCAATTGGAGTATATACTTGATTTGAGCAATAATTGATTCTTTTCACAAATATATATGAAAACTGCAAATTTTCATTCCATGATTGGTCTTTACTGTTATTTTACTTCAAAATTATTGCAAGCCATTTGCATGGGGTTTCAGGTGTCTTTACAAGTGCAAAATGATGTACTGAGACCCATCTGTATTTGTTCTCAGGAAATACCTTTAGATCAATTTAACAGCATTATACTATCGGTTTCAACCTCCAAACCGATATGAAATTAACATATACTATCGGTTTATTGTCATAACCGATAGTAAATACAATACAAAATGATGTACTGAGATCCTCTGTAATTCTTCTAAGGTAAATCCTTTAGGGTCAATAGCATTGTATTTTACTATCGGTTATAACTGTGAAACCGATATGAAATTAAACTATACTATCGGTTTAGTGTTCACAACCGATAGTGATTTACACTGTGTTATGATCCCCTGTTCTTAGTTTACTATCGGTTTAGTGTTCACAATCAATAGTGATTTACACTGTTATGATCCCCTGTTCTTAGTTTACTATCGGTTTAGTGTTCGCAACCGATAGTGATTTACACTGTGTTATGATCCCCTGTTCTTAGTTTACTATCGGTTTAGTGTTCACAACCGATAGTGATTTACACTGTGTTACGAAAACCCTAACTTACATGTTTTTACTATCGGTTTTGTGGTGATGAACCGATAGTAAAGATTCATTTATTAGGTTATAACCTGCATGATTTTCCCTCCAGTGCAACTGATCACATTCCAAATCGAAAAATATTCGCGCGGAAAACCCTAGAATCGCCGACGTTCGCTTCTTCGCTCCTCTGCGCCACTGATTCTCCACCGCCTCCGGCATTGCATTGCGCCACCGCCTCCAGCCACTCCACGATCCACTGTAAGTGTTCGTGACCAAATCGCTCGCGTGTATTGCTTAATTTTGTATGCAATGGTTCATATCCCGTTCCATGGATTACAAATAGAAACCTAGAGTAAAATTCATGAACTACAAACTTGATAGCTATGAGAATGACAGAATTGATGAAAATCATAGCAATTTGTCATACAGTATAGTTCACTATCGGTTTCTTACTCAGAACCGATAGTAAATACCCTAAAACTGAATTTTCTGTTAATTATATCCCATTTCTAATTTTCATCTGAAATTTTGGTTCATTTATATTTTAACATACCTTATGTTCTTACTGAGCAATTACTTTATGTTCCTGCTGAGCAATTTTGGAAATTTTTCCTAATTCAGACTTGATTAGTATCGGTTTGACTTATAAAACCGATAGTAAATAGTAGTGCCATCATAGTTTGCACAGCTAATTTGAATTTTCTGTGAATTACTTCCCATGTTCTAATTTTCATCTCAAATTTAGGTTCATTTATTTTTTAACATACCTTATGTTCCTGCTGAGCAATTACTTTATGTTCCTACTGAGCAATTTTGGAAATTTTTCCTAATTCAGACTTGATTACTATCGGTTTGACTTGGAAAACTGATAGTAAATAGTAGTGCCATCATATTTTGCACAGCTAATTTGAATTTTCTGTGAATTACTTCCCATTTTCTAATTTTCATCTCAAATTTAGGTTCATTTAAATTTTAACAGACTTTATTTTCCAGCAGAGAGATTAGCATAGTTTGCACTGCTAGTCTTTTAAATTTTCCTGAATATAGACCTTAGTACTATCGGTTTTCCTTTCAAAACCGATAGGAAATATAGTATTTGTTAGTTTGCACTGCTCATCTGAATATTTTGTGAATTACTTTGTCATGTACCTTTCTTCATATCAATTGGATGGTTTGTTGATGGTATTTTAGGTAAAGCCATGTCGGCATCTTCCTCGGCTGATACTAGTGATTCGGCGAGGGCGAACGTAGATGGCGCTGCCTCGTCCCAGCGCAAGAGGAAGGCACGAGGCGCGACGATGTTGGGTCGTTTGGCCAAACGCGCGGATCTTTCCTGTGAGTTCAACCAGTTCGGGAGACCGATCGGGAAGAACGCCAGGCACTATGCTGCCTATGTTGGCTTGTTGGCGAAGGAAAGGGTGAAGATCACCGTCCAGAGCTGGAAGGACGTCAAGGCCGACGAGAGGGATAGGCTGTGGGCGGAAGTGAAGGTAAAATTAATCAAAATCACTGAACTCTTGAGTAATCACATTCCCTTGGTTTATCCTAGAGATTAGGTAAGTCCTACTTATATGCACCATTTGAAACAGGCCAAGTGGAACATCCCGGACGATGGTCCCAAGATAGCTTGCTTGAAGGACATGAACAACACGTGGAAAACCTTCAAGAGAGTCCTCGTCAGTACCTTCCTCGCTAAAGGCGAATCTCCATGCGAGAAGTACCCCTTCATAACGGAGGAGGTATGGGAGCAATTCGCCCAACAGAAAGGGACTCCTGAGTTCAAGGTATGAATGGTTCCTTTGCTTGGTTACACCATTGTATGCAGTAAGCAGTGGTGCATTAATTTTCTTGTTTCTGGTACGAAGGCCCTCAGCGAGAAGAACAGGGCAATCCAGAGGAGGAACGACCACCCACACCGGCTCGGCTCTGGTGGCTATGCGGGGAAGGAGGAGCAGTGGAAGAAGGCTAAAGACGAGGCATCGCATTTCGTCGACTCCCCTGACCTACCACTCTCTGAGATCCGCGATCAACGATGCAAGCGCTGGTGGCTGGCCAGAGGGACTGTGTCAGCCACGGGGACTGTGGCGTTCCCAAACCCCAGGGATGTCGAGGTCGTGCAGCGACTCGTAAGTTGGCTAACTATGATCACTAGTGTGTGCACAAGTTTGTATATATTTCTTCCTCACAATGGAGAGCTTTCAATGTAACAGATCTCTTGCTCGAAGGAGGCGACCGAGGGATTGTTCAGTCCTCATAGGGAGAACGACATCCTTACCCGGGCTCTAGGGAACAAGGAGCATCCAGGGCGGACGCAAACCGTGGGGGTTGTGGTGCCATGGAAGGAAGGCTTCTCGGACCCCGGGCAAAAGGCGAAGAAGCCTGGCAGCTGGAAGGAAAGGGAAGTGGAGCTATCTCAGAAGATACGGGCAGATGTGACTGCACAATTCGTGGACATGTTCGCTCAAATGAACGAGAAATATGAACGCCTAAGCCGAGTTGTGCAGTCCAAGGGTTTAGATCCAGCTGCCGAGGTCGACGCTGCCAGGCCGAGTAGTGTTGGCTCGAAGGTTCACGTGGATCCGGTGGACCTGATCGAGGTATTGCAACTCTTGAGCTATATATGCAGTTCGGCTGATGCCACTCCCGTTACGTTAGAATTGTTTCGCTAACCTGTTATAATTGTTGCAAATTGCAGAAGCGGGAGAGCTGTACCCTATTGATCAACATAGGCGACAAACCTGTTGCGGTTGCAAACGGGGTCGTATACCAGTCTTGGGAGGATGTCCGGATCCACTGCATACCTCTGGAGCCTGGATTCGCAAAGGTACAGGTGGACATGGCCCTCCCAGGCTACAGCTCTTTTCCGTTGCCCGTCCCAACGGACGAAATGCGGACAATTGGCGAGGCATTGGGCTCGTACATACAGTGGCCCAAGAAGGGTGTTAGACTACAGGAGGTAAACCCTAGCCATTCTAGCTTACAACTCAGTTAATATACTTAATTTACAAAATCTAATTTAAGCGTTTGTACTTAAAGTGGACGATGGATACCAGCACACTTCCTGAGGACACCACCCCCGCCACAACGCATGAGCGAACTCCTTCGGCCCCCATGCCTCCTCCGACGGCCTCAAACCCTTCGCCATCAAATGAGGCCGACGGCACCACACCCCAACCTTCGAAGGTATACACTCGCTCCCCGCCCAAAGGCAAGGGCAAGGCCAAAGGCAAGGCCAAACAAAGCCAGTCAGGTACGTTCAAGAACGGGTCCCCACTCGTGTCGGAGTACCTTCTGCGCAATATGGATCAAATAACCAGAAGTTTCCACGAGTGGTACCGGACCCGGTCTAGGCGCCACATCAACTTCTTGGTTCACTTCAGGCCAGCCCATTTTCACCGTGAGCCCGGGAGCATATCGGTGGCCCACGAGGATTTGTTCGACCTCCTCAACTGGCGGGAGCTTGATATGTCCATCATACGGACTGGAGTCCTGTGAGTGTGCTGTTGTCTGAAGTTATCACAGTTCGTTTCATAAATCTAATCAGTTTTTCTATGCACTACTTACTAATGTCTACTTTGCATCCAGGTGCATGTATAGGCTGGCGTCGATGAGGGCATGTGACAAGGTGGGTTTCCTCGACCCAGAGAAAATAAGCCTCACGATGCTAGAGCACGACCAAGCACATGCGGAGGAATACATATCAAGGGCACTACTAGCACAGCAGGACCGAGAGTTCATCCTTGCGCCGTACCACCAAAGGTTAGTGCATTTCCTACTAATTTAACTCATTCTTGTATGTTACGCCTAACATATGTATGAAACGGTTCGCTTATATATGCAATGTAGGGGCCACTGGGTCCTCGCCGTCATTTGCCCATGGATGAATGAGGTCTATTACCTCGATTCGATGAGCGACAAGGTGGTGCATGTTTTCACCCTCACATGGCACATAGACGCGTAAGTAACATAGTTGTCTTAAATTTTTCTCTGACTAGCTAATTAATGATAAGATATTAATCGGCAATGCTAAATTAAATACAGGGCTTTCAAAAATTATGCTAGTGCTGGAGGGAGGCATGACGCGTCGAAGGGCACAACAATTTCTTGGAAAGAATATGAGGTAATTAATACGGATGGAAGTACTCATGATGAGTCTTTTAATTTAAGCTTAATTAGTTCTTTCGAGTTAATGTGGGTTTATGTCTTTGCATATGCAATTTTTCTAGTGCCATCAGCAGCCACAATCGTGGGAATGTGGCTTCTATGTCATGAGATTCATGTATGACCTGATCAGGAGAAACTTTGCCCAATTCCCTAAGGTAACTATTTTTCCTGACTCAAAGTCGAACTTTAATTGGATGTGACGTACGATCCTAACTTCATACACGCATATATGCAGAGCACCATGTTGAAAGAGCAATACGAGTTGCCTCAATTGAAGGAGCTGCGAACAATTTGGGCTCAATATGTCATGGAAGAAGTGGCTATCAACGATCGATAGTAACTGACTTGTGTTGATTGTTGTATTTGTGAATATATATTGAATGTGTTGATTCATTGATTTGTGAATATATGTGAATAGATTCATTGATGTATTTGTGAATAAACTCGATCAATATGTGCATAAATTCAGTCTGTCCAATGCATGTGTATATTACTGTATTAGTGTATTTCTGAACAAATTCAATATGTGAATATTGGTGAATATTTGTAAATATTGGTGTATTTGTGAATGATCCAATGTATCTCTGTATTGCTGTATGTATATTGCTGTATGTATCTCTGTATTGCTATATGTATATTTGTAAATATTTAGTACTAACCGTGCCACTACATAACCGATAGGAAAAACTAATATTACTATCGGTTATATACTACAACCGATAGAATAAAGTTTCCAGTACTAACTGTGTCCACACAATACTATCGGTTCATATTCAGAAACCGATAGAATAAAGTCTCCTGTACTAAACGAGTCTACAAAATACTATCGGTTATATAATATAACCGATAGAATAAATATTTCAGTACTATCGGTTATATACTACAACCGATAGAATAAAGTTTCTAGTACTAACTGTGTCCACACAATTCTATCGGTTTATATATAACAACCGATAGAATAAAGTTTCCAGTACTAAATGTGTCCACAAAATACTATCGGTTTATATAAGAGCCGATAGAAAAAAACGTTTATATTACTATCGGTTTAGATCCTAGCCGATACAAAAGGCCTAAACAATACTATCGGTTTATATACGAGCCGATAGAAAAAACTTATACAATACTATCGGTTTAAAACCGAGCCGATAGAAGAAATAGTCGATAGCGATTAGTGAACGTTGGGATTGTAGATGTTTTACTAAAGGTTTTTGAACCGATAAAAGTGTGCTGTCCTCTACTATCGTGCCGACCACTATCGGTAAGAGAACCGATAGTAGAGTGGATTTTTTACCGATAGTGAAAAGCATTTCTGTAGTAGTGCCTGTCCCATACCAGGCAAGTGGTTGGTACGGTTTTCATGCCGCATAGAGGCACAACACAAGGTTCTAGTCCTTATGAATTAATAGTGAGGAGCCATCCACATTCCCTGGTGCGCACCGCACCCTCACCATCCAAACCAATCCTCACTATCAATTCTAATTTGTATTTTCTTTCACAAAAAGGGGTTTTCAAACATGTTTTTCAAATAAGCGACCATTTGATATTTAGCATAAGTTTTCAAGCATAAGCATAATTCTAAGCATATATCCTAGGGTGACAAGGATGCATGGGTATTCAATCACAAGAGGGGTTTCATAATCATTTAGGTTATATCTAACCACATTACTTGAACATACTCTTATTTGAATATAAGGCATGCATATACTTTGAAAACAACTAATATACTTCATTTGAAAATATTAGGCCAGACATGATCAAGGGGTTGAGACTTGCCTTGCACTGCTGGGTCTAATTACTTGAACGAAACCTCGAAGACTTCCTCCGCTCCTTCAACTTCGGCACTGCGGCGGACACAAGCAATACAACACATACGCTATATAAGCATACATAAAATAGTTGCAATAGAAAATAATAAGTAAATATATCATGCATGCAAGGGAAAAGATTTGGACAAAGTCACTTGGGTGCTGCTCGAAGAGATGGGCTCAAAAGAAGTTGAATGTCAAAGGCCGACATTCAGTCCACGGCAAGACATAGCCATAAGTTGGTCTTAGGTAGGTTTTCTGGAGAAGTGGCAGAAGAGAAAGATGTAGAACACAACTTCAGGAATCTAGGGGACAAATTGACATTTCCATTGCTCAACCAGAAGAGGTCAAACAAGGCCAATGCCAATGGCTGACATGCACTGACATAGTGCAGACATTGCCAAAATCGAGGGCTTGACATAACTTTTGATACAGAGCTCCAATTGATGCACAACTTTGTCTGGGAGTTAGGCCTTGATAACCGGAACAAAATACTGAACAGGATCAAGGGCTAAAAGTGGCCGGAGGGCGGCCAAATCTGGAGAGTAAACACGGTGGCGACATGGCACAGACATTGATCTGGACAAAATCTTGACAAGGGCATATCTCACGATCTGGGAAAATCCAGATGTCGAGCTATAAGGTAAAGTTGCTCAGGAAGCTGAGGCGAAGCTAAGAGACAAAGAGGTGTCGGCTGAATCGGCCGGGAAGCGAATTCCGGTGAACTGTGCCGGAGAAGAAGACGCCGAATTGGGTATTTTGGATACAAGGCGAATGAGCTCAGTTCCAAGCTTGAGAACAATCTCTGGGGTATGACAAGGCTACTGGAGGTGTTAATTTTGCTGGGAGATGGCCGGAGAAGCTCGGCGACGAGGTCCAGCGAACTGATGAAGTTCCAAATCGGGATTTCTTCGATTTGAGCACAATTGGGGATTTTGATTCTACAGGCTTGTTAAGAAATGGCTAAGGATCAGTTTCTGCTACAGGAACGAGAGCTAATTCGGGCTGAATCTGATAGCATTGAGGGAACAGGGCAATTGGGCTTTTGCGGCGATCACCGGCGATGGGGATCGTTGGGATGCAATTGGCTGCTATGACACAGAAAGGGAGAAGAGGGGAACTCACCGGTGGCTTTGAATTGAAGAGAGGGGCTGTGAAGTGGGCTAGCACCGTGAGCTCTCTCACTGGCTCGCCGGAGAAGAAGGAGACAGCGGCGTGGTTTGGGACTTAGCCGATTTTCTGGAGGTTTGGAGCTTTCACAGCACGGGGGAGTTTAAATAGGCTAAGAGGCGGAGCTAGCGAGGGGGAAACGACAATGATTGCTTGCGCTGGGGAGAAGCTTGTCGGGCGCAGGCGCAACAACGGCGACGACGACGTGATGTGCACGGGCTGTGCAGTAACTTTTCCACCGTTGTCGGGAGCGCATTGGAACTGGGTTGGAAACGGCGCGGATGCGGAGGCAACAGCAAAGCTTCGGCGGTGACACGTACACGCATGCAATGCCACGGGAACGGGCGTGCGCGCGCGAAAATGCTGCTGGAGCGCGGGCGTTTAACCACTGGACTTGGCGAGGGTTTGGTTGCTGGCACGTGCGCGCGGGGTGGCTCAACTGACCACGAGCACGGGCGACCGGAGAAGATGGCCGGTGGCAAGCGTGCACGGCCCAAGGAAACCACGGCGATCTCTGGTCGTGTGCACAGCAGTTGGCCTGGTCGAAAAGGGCTGGAAAAGAATAGCTCGGGCTGAAATGCATTTTTGAAACTTGCTCCAGGGACTGATCTGCGAGGAAAAGTTTGAATTGGAAATGGGCTTGATTGTAAATCTGGAGATCTGGAGGGCTGATCTGAAATCTGATTTCAGGAATGAGTTGCATAAGATTAATGGAACTCATCTAGCCAAAGTTTGACAAGATCGGGCAAGATCTGAAGGGTTTCGACAAAAGTGGGGAAAACGACTTAGGGTAAAATAGGGTAATTAGGGTTTCAAAAATGGTGAGGGTCGAAACTTAGGTTTAGGGCAGGATTTGGAAATTCTTCTAGAAGGGAAAAATGTTCAGAACAGTGAATGGGAGATATTCACTGAATCCAATCAAAGTTTGGAGGTGGTCTGAGACTTTTAGTCTTTTTGGGGCTTCTGACAAATATGAAAAGGGCTGATTTGTGAAAAAGATCTGAACGAAAGAGTTTGATTGCCAACTTTTTGGGGTAAGATACTGGCACAACTGGGATCTCATTTTGAAATAGAGAGGGACGAGGCAGGCCAGGATTTGGGAAAAATCGGGGTGTTACACAGTTCATGAATTTCATACATGCACAGTACTCAAATTTGTACAGTTCATTTCATACATGCACAGTACTTAAATATATACAATCTCATATATACATGCACACAACTTAGAAACATGTACAATAGCATTTCATATATACAGCACTGAACTCAAAAATATGTACAATTGAGATTGAACAAATAAATGTAATCGACAATTAAAGTCAGTGTGTTAGATGTACAAATAAATGTAAGGCCGCACTAATCTGAACCTTGCGGGTCCGTAAACTTCCCCTTGGTTGATATGACCTCCGCAAGGAAAAACTCAGCGAGCATCCCTCGGACAATACCAATCTCCCGAGGGTCAAAGCTTTTCGAAGGGAAGTCGACCCCCTACAGCAAGAGTTGGTACAAAAAAAATTAGCTCAATGCAGTTGTAAATTCTGCCAAATGGATACAATGGGGAGCAGTTGTATACCTCGGGGAAATCTGGGCGGTGAGGGGTGATGATCAGGTCATACATGTGGCGCATCACGTAAAACCCACATGTATTGTCGTCCGGCTGCTGATGGCACTGCCAATTTACAGACCGAGAGTTAGCTGGGGACACGTTATAAAGTAGAACAGATGCCAGTTGAAATTTGTACCGAAAATTGTAACCATTGAAACTTATCGGCTCGCCGCTCGTGTTGTTGCCCTCCCTCGGCAAAGTAGTTCATGAAAGCCCTGTAGATAGTCAAAATTGACAGTTTGAGGATAGTCGAAATTGACAATTTGAGGGCAGTAAATCTAGATGCATGCAAGATAGGTCCACATGAATATCATCACCTTTCGAATACATCTCGTGCGCCGCAATACGAGTACCTTTGCTCTGCAATGAATCAAGGTAGAACACCTTGTTCCTTTTCGGAATAAGTAGTAGTAGGATCCAGTGGTAGCTACATGTTACATGTAAAGAATTAAAAATTTAATCTAAGTTTGGGGGTGTGCACATGGAGACACTAATCTACGGGTGAAGTACTAATGAAAGCACTCACCTCTGGTTGTAGGGTACAAGTATGTACTCCTTGTCGACCTGAGCAAGCAACCATCTTTTGATGTAGTCGACAACAAAGTCTGTGTCCGTCCTAAACATCGCCTCGGCGACCATCTGGGGGTCTAAGAAACCAACAGGTATGCCCTTAGATTTGGCATAGCTGGTCATGCAGCTGCACGAAAGTAACCAATTAATAAATGACATATATCCTTATATGCACGGATAGTAGGATACTTACCGAACCCAAGACCGTAGGATTGACAAGTCGAGTGCATCTTTGTTCAGTAAATTGTGTAGGTCTTCAAAGGTCATCGGGTAGGTCCCAATGTCGTTATGGAACTCTGCCACGGTGCACTTGACTATGATGTGCGTCGGACGCTGCGTCCTGGTCTGGTTTGTCCTCCTCATGTACCATGCATGCAGGCTCTGGCATGCTAACCCCATGCTCGAAATTGCGGTATTGGAGGCCATGGGCATCCCCAGAGCGAATGGCATGAGAGCTGGCGCACTCTTCTCGCTCTCCTTCACCGGGCTCTTCTTTGCTTTTCCCCTACTAGCCAGCTTCTTGAATGGTTGCCTCCTAGTCGGAGTCAGCTTTGTCATCAGACCCGTTGGTTGGCTTCTTGGAGGGGTCAGCTGGCTAGTAGGCCGTGTGTCGGTCTGTGATGTCTGTGATGTAAGAACCTACGTATTAGGACACTAACTCTGAGGGCTATTATTACAGTACGAATTATGAAATTGGTGGGGGAATTACCTCATCCAGGACGATGTCTTTCTTGGGCCATTGCACGAACGTGTGCACCGCATCCCCGAGAGTGGTAATCTCATCGTTTGGCGGTTTCTCCAACGGAAAACCCTTGCAATGGTCAAAGACACTATCCACTTGGACCCGTACAAAACCCTCACATAGAGGGGCACCATGGATTGTGGCCCCCGCCATGCATGGTTGCACCATCCCACAGCCAGCCTCGATCGGGAAGAGACCGGCTAGCACCATAAGCTTGCAGAAGGTGGGTTCCTACAAACAGTGCGCATTAACATATTGAATTTCACCGCTTTTCACTTTGGAATGAATTAACATAGACAAACAGTCATTACCTGCAGAAAGTCCACCGGATACTTTGGAGAGGGCTCCGTCTGTGAAGACCCCGGCGCAGACGCGCAGCTACTACGGTGACCAAGAATGGGGGTCGGTACTTCCGCTGCTAGAAGGGGGTGCCCTAGGTCGCCTTTCTTAGCTCTTCATACCTGGACCGCATCTCTGACAACTGCTGCAGGAGTGCTTTGTCCCGAACAGCGAACTCCGATCGCATCTCCTCCTTGAGCTGTTCATCACGGGCTTGGTGGGATCTCTTTCTCCTCTTAGCCGCCTCCTCATCATCAGGGAAACCATGCCTCCATGCACAGTGGCACCGAGGCCGTGCACGCGGCCTGGATGCTCCTTGTTTCCTAGCGCCGCTATGAGGATATCCCTGTCCCTCCTCGGGTTGAACTCTCCGGATGCCGCCTGCGCACTCAGCATCACCTGCAATAGGAGAACTTAGCAATACAACCCATTGCATGCGTGTTACGAGGATAGTACGTGATCGAACAATCTTACAAGCCGATCGATCACTTCCCTGTCCGCAGGGTTATTCACAGAGACGCTTCCAGAGGAGGTCATCGTCGGTCTTGCTCGGCACCAATTGCGGGTGCGCACGTCCGTTATGCCAGCATAAGGACTGTCGGCCGAAGACTGGGAAGTCTCCTCGTCCTGCTTCCACCACAACGCCTTCTTCCCCACATACCCACCACTGCCTAGTTTGTGTGGGTGGGTATTCTTGGCCTGGTTAGCCTTGCCCTTCACACTAAGCTCCTGGAACTCTGGCTTGGCCTTCATCTCGACGAACTGCTGCCATGCCTCGGGAGTCACAAAAGGGAAGTCATCGAAGGGAGTCTTAGACTCCCTCACATAGCGCCTGGCAAAGTGGCTCTTGAAGTTCCTCCACGCCCTGTTTATTGACATCAGTGTCATCCGACGGATGGTGAAGTGGCGATCCTCGGGAATGTGAAACACTGCCTGCATTTCTTCCCACAGTGCATCCTAGCACTCTGGGGGCACTTGACCCCAGTCGGAGGTGGTGATGGGCACCCGCTCCCTTGCCACTTTGCCGCATAGTGAGTGGTACTGACCGACAAGTTTGTCTGGAGCTTCCGACACACCATTGTCGTCGAACTGGACGTGCTGCTCTTCCCGCTTGTCCAGACACGCGCATGTCGTCCGGCCTCATCCCTTTCTCTTCTGCGGCTGGGTCACGGTGGACGCGGCGACCTCCGGCCCTGGCGTCTCATCACCAGTGAGGTCACTCTGACTCCCCGAGTGGTGCATTTTGTCACCAGACATATCAGTTCCTAACATAAGTGAAAGAGAGAACAGTTTAAGTAAATCTGCATCTAATAATTCTATAGCAAAACCCATATACTTATAATTAACGAAGAATGACAGAAACGGTGGGGAGGCATTAGAGGTGATCGCGTCGGAAGGCGGGAGGGCGATGGAGGTGATCGCGCCTGACGGTGGAAAGGCGATGCAGGTGATCGCGATGGATGGAGAGGAGGAGATGGAGGAGATCGCAACGGACTGTGGGGAGGCGATGGATGTGATCGCTACGGATGGTGCGAGGGCGGAGAGAGCTAGGGGAAACAGTTGCGAAGTCTGGAAATGAGTGGGACAAAGCCCGCCTTGAACTATGTACCGGGCAGAGATTGTCACAGTCGGTCCACCATTCACAACCGTTTGTGATATTATTATCACAGTCGGTTCTCACGTCACAACCATCTGTGATAATCTCCATAGTGATAATCTCCAGAGATATTATCACAGACGGTTTTGAGTTGAGAACCGACTGTGATTGAGATTATCACAGACGGTTTGGACTTGAGAACTGACGGTGCACGTTAAGAACTCGAAGCGTCAGACACTGTTGTGAATATCATAGTCAGTTCTACATTCATAACCGTCTGTGATAATATTATCACAGTCAGTTCTCAAATAAAAACCGTCTATGATAATCTACATAGTGAGAGATTATCACAGACGGTTTTGAGTTGAGAACCGACTGTGACTAAGATTATCACAGACGGTTTGGACTTGAGAACCGACCGTGCACGTTAAGACTTGAAGCGTCGGAGACGCTGTTGGGAATATCACAGTCGGTTCTATATTCATACCCGTCTGTGATAATTCATAACCGTCTGTGATAATCTCTGTATTGAACGTAAGTTTTACAACTTGAAACTGATCTGTAGCTTTTCAACTCTGAATGCTCGAAAACTTGTTTTAAATGAACACTCAGATATTTCAAATGTAGTCCAAATGCTCTGTAAATTGGTTACACTGTACGTAGATCCAAAATTGGTTACAATGTAGAGCATGCTCAAATAAATTTAACATACAATGTGGAGCATGCTCAAGTTAATGTTACATACAAATGGGGACTTTGACCGACAATTTCCACATACACAGCCATGTTATCCTCAACTTTCCACTTGCCGCGGCCTTGCAAAGACGAGAATTACAGGAGATATAAGCTATACCGATGGAAACAGAGAGGTAAGGACGTACGGTTAATTACCTTTAAAGTATAACCCTTCCTGGTGATCCATACGCACGTAACTGGTTTCGTCGGTGTCTTCAGTATCGACCTGTACGCCATCTCCAAATGGAGGAATCTCATCAAATTGATTGTATTCCTCCTCGTCTACGACATTTTCATCTACAACAATCCTTCTCTTGCCATGAAGGACGACGTGCCACTTCTTATTGGCCAGGTCAGTGACATAGGTGACCTGAATGGCTTGCTTTGCAAGTATGAATGGCTCATCTTTATAAGCAACTCGATCGAGATCCACAGAAGTGAAACCGTAACTGTCAACCTTCACACCCTGTGGGATTTGGACCCATCGGCATCGAAACAGGGGAATCTTGAACAGTACGTAATCGAGCTCCCAAATTTCTTCAATGAACCCGTAGTATGAGTTCAATCCACGTACTACCATTGTTGGGCCTGTCTCGTTGAACTCCTCATGGAAAGCTTCTATGCTCACTCCACTATTTTGCACAGTGCTCTTTTGATCTTGAGCTTTCGTGTAAAATGTGTACCCATTGATGTCGTATCCCTGCCATGTCTGTACAGTAAACGTGGGCCCTTTTGCCAACCATTTAAGGTTGTCACTTGCGGACTCTCCGGTGATTCGCACTTTCATCCACGCGTTGAATTTACTGTTATGTTCTCCCATGATCCAAACCTCGGATCGGCGAGGATTGTCTTGTCGTAGCATCTCCTTGTGCTCGTCAATGTACGGAGACACCTCTGTCATGTGTTGCATGGCCCAAAATGAGCTTTTGAGTACATATCAAAATCAGGAGTGATGGCTCTCCGTCCAATAGTGCCAACACCATCAAGCCTCCCCTCGTGACGAGACACAGGAACTCCTATTGCTTCTACCTCGGCCATGTAATCGACGCAGAACTCAACAACCTCTTCCGCTGCATAACCTTCGACAATGCTACTCTCGGGCAGGGACCGATTCCTCATGTAGGCCTTAAGTACACCCACGTACCTCTCAAATGGATACATATAACATAGGAACATGGGTCCACATATCTTGATTTCTCTGACAAGGTGGACGGTGAGATGGACCATGATATCAAAAACGATGGAGCAAAATACATCTCAAGCTGACAGAGAGTTCGAACCACCTCGCTCTGCAGAGAATCCAGTCCATCATGATCGTCTCTCTGACCTTATGCGGCAGAATACTCCGGATGGCAACAGGAAGCATTTGTGTCATCAACACGTGACAATCATGAGACTTCATACCCAGCAATTTCAAATCGCCCATGGACACAAGCTTTTTCATATTTGCGGAGTAACCCGATGGAACTTTAACACCATAGTGCCACTTACAGAGTTTTGTCCTCTCAACCTTGCACAAAGTGTAGCATGCAGGGGGAGGTATATACAGCCTTTATCGTCCTCTCTCGGTGCTAGCTCAGGCCTGATTCTCATTTCGATCATGTCACGCCGCACATTGACGCCATCCTTTGTCTTCCCTGGAATATTGAGCAATAGGCCGATTAAACTATCGCAAACATTCTTCTCTATATGCATGACATCAATGCAATGACGAACCTCTAAATGCTCCCAATACGGTAAGTCCCAAAATATCGATCTCTTCTTCCAAGAGTTCTTCGTGCGGGGTTTCAATTTATGACCCTTTCCAAACACAACGTCTATGTCCTTCACCCGTGAGTAAACATCTTTCCCGCGTGTAGGATTCGGGGCTGAACCATCTTCCTTGTGGCCGTCAAATTCCCTCTTCCTCTTACGATATGCGTCATTCTTCAGAAGAAACCTACGGTGACGCATGTACACTGTTTTCCTGCAATTCTTCAGCCACACGCTCTTAGTCTCATCTTCGCAGTGGGGGCAGGCTTTGGCTCCTTTCGTACTACGGCCCAATAAATTTTCAAGGGTAGGGAAATCGTTGATGGTGCAGAATATCATAGCATGTAGGATGAAGGTCTCTCGTTTGTATGCGTCCCATACCTGCACCCCTTCGTTCCACATTGTTAGGAGATCCTCTATCAATGGTGCTGGGTACACATCAATATCGTTTCTGGGTTGTTTTGGTCCTGAGATAATTAGAGACATCCTGATGTACTTGCGCTTCATACACAACCAAGGAGGAAGGTTGTAGATACACAAAAGAACCGGCCAAGTGCTATGCTGACTGCTCATGTTACCAAAACGATTAATTCCATCGGTACTCAACCCGAACCTTATATTCCCCAATTCTGCTACGAAGTTAACAAATTTCCTGTCGATGTTTCTCCACTGCGAAGAATCAGCGGGGTGTCTCAGCTTTCCATCCTTCTTCCGGTCTTCTGAGTGCCAATGCAGTAATTTTGCCTCTTTACGGTTTGCAAACAAACGCTGCAAGCAGGAAATGAAGGGCAAATACCACAACACCTTAGCAAGAGGTCCTTGCTTTATCTCAGCGCAGTCGCCGTCGTCGGTTCCGTCCTTACGCTTATAGCGGGATGCGCCGCACACCGGACAAACATGCATATCCTTGTAGTCGTTACGGTAAAGGATGCAATCATTAGGGCATGCGTGTATCCTTTCTACTTCCATTCCCAAAGGACACAACAGCTTTTTCTCTTGGTAGGTGTTTTTTGCCAACTCGTTTCCTTCCGGGAGCATGTCTGCCAAAAGATCTAACAGTGCTGTGAAACTCTTGTTGGTCCAGCTGTTACTTGCCTTCAATTTTAACAGTTCAAGCACAAAGACCAACTTTGTGTACTTCAACTTGCAACGAGGGAACAACGGCTTTTCTAAGTCCTCAATCAAACGTTTGAATTTGCCAAACTCCCTTTCACTATAATTTACTTCCACATCACGCAACATGTCATCTAAATTGTCATCCTCTGGCATATCCTCGTCGAAGTCGTTGTTCGGATCCGACATGTCCTGTTCCTCAACCTGAGTGGTACTCGTTTCTGCAGTTGGCTCTTCTCCATGGTGGACCCAACACGTGTACCCCTTTTTGAAACCACATCGGATCAAGTGGGCTACAATTTGAGATGAGTTGGTGAACATCTTAAGATTATGGTAGTCTACACAAGGACAGTACATATATGGTAAACCCTTTTTCGCCATGTCTTGCTCAGCAACCTATTGGAAATCAAAAGCACCTTTCATGTATTCCTCACCCACTCGGTTGTCATTATACATCTAGTCTCGGACCATCTGCAATTAATCAAATTCGTACACATGCTAATTAGTAATACTCTATGTACGGTTGACACGCAATAAATTATATAAATCTAGCTAGCTAGTGTTTGATGCGGAGTTTGCGGTATAAATAGTTAACTACTACTTGAACTGCAAGCAATTAGTTGGGGGCGTGGATAACACACATCATAAAGCAATTAAATAGCTACAGTACAGGTCGAAAATGAGTTACAACCAGGATTTGCTACTGTAACTTCCCCTCCCTCTCACTCTAATTTGATCAATCAATGGAGATCGATATTTATGATGAAATCAAGTAATGTGTATGCCTTGGGAGCAAGTACCAACCTTGGATCCTCAAATTTTTGCCCCCAAATGCTCCCCCGGTCTTTCAAGATTTCGCTCTTCCTTGCCCCAAATCTCTTCGAACTGGACAGTGTATGTCGAGCAAGAGTGTATGACTAGCTCAAAACATCCGCCAAAAGACCTTTTATACCAGGTTCAATACAGACGGTTCTATATAATACCGTCGGTAATATCGGTGCATTTTTGAAGAACAGAATATCACTGACGGGTTTCACTTTATTAAACCGTCAGTAATATCAGTGCATTTTGTGTAGAACTATGACAGAAATATCACAGACGGTTATGAGCTCAAAACCGTCTGCTTTAATATCACAGTCAGTTTTTAGTTAAGAACCATCTGTGATAATTATAATATCACAGACGGTTCCGAGCTCAAAACCGTTAGTTTTACTATCACAGTCGGCTTTTACTTCAGAACTGTCTGTGATTATCACTGTCGGTTTTTACCTCAGAACCGTCTGTGATAATTATAAAATCAACACTCTGCTCTACTATCACAGACGGTGATAAGGTCCGAACCGTCTATAATATCCTGGATTGTTTGCAGTCGAACCGTTCGACTAGTGGTCAGTTGTTCCACTTGTTTTTCATATTTGGTTCTATCTGATTTTCAATGTTAGTATTTAAAAAAATGAACATTGAGACTATTTGGTTTTATCTTGTTTTTCTTATTTGTTGTATATATATGTCTGTGGATGTTCAAAGAATTTTGAGACTATTACAGTCGGTCCTGAAATTAAAACCGTCTGTAATGTTACTATTAGAGACAGTTTTGACATAAAAACCGTCTTGATTGCAGCAGTATTTTCTTGTTAACATTTTCACACAGAACATCATTTGGTGATTATCAGTTACATAATCAATCGAAAAGCCAGATATATAAGGAAAAGAAATTTCTTATTTCTTACAATCTTTGCACACATAAGAGATACAAGCGACCAAATTAGCGTCGACCTGTTCTGAAAGTAATTTGCAAAGTTCTCCTAGGGACGTATTAACATCAGTAGGATCTACACTGGCCGCCCCAGGAGAACTACCAATGGCTCTAAGACTATCTACATCATCTCCCAGCAAAGGAGTGGATTTGGCATCAGTGGGATCATCCAAGAAATTAAAGCTGATGATACAACAAAGGTGTTGAAGAGGGGATATTAGAAGGATTGTTGTGGATCTCCAAAGGTGGAGATGAAGCTGCAACTCATAGCACTCTGCCAAATGCAGAATGGCAGAAGACATCCTGATGAGGACATCACTCCTATGCATACGCCCGAGACTCCTCCAGTTGTGATGCAAGGACCCATCACAAGAGCACGAGCACGGCAATTGAATCAACAGGTGAGCTCGTTCCTAAGTGCCCGTGTATATACTTGTGAGGATAGTATGCTACCTAATGATATTATTGATTATATTGTACTTAGGAACTTTGGAGAGGATCATGAAGGCCTTGGGAACCAGCAAAGGCCAGGAGGGAGGCCAGGAGGGCGTCCAAGTCAAGTTGGAGTCCCAATTCATCTTGCAGTCGACTACCTCGGCCACCAGGAGCAGTGTTCACTAAAATCGTCGCCCAGGCCACAAACGGACTCCGATTTCAATGATCCACATATGTATCGAAAGCTAAGGAGATAACCTTTCCAATGGCACCGGTTTCAGGTCAATTGGACTGCTAAGTCGACGGGAATTCGCGTTGCAAGTTGGCGGACAGAATCTGTCCCAGGGTGCTGCGTCACCAATTTGGGCCGTTGGCCCATGTATCGTGTTGGAGTCCATCACGGACACGTCTAGGGTTTCTAGGACGTCCCTTAGCCCTTATATTCAGTAGCTGCCACTAGGGTTTGGTTTGGGTTTTGCTTAGATTAATCTGTCAAAGAACAGTTTCGCCGTGTATCGGTTTGTGGAACCCCAACTCGTGAGATTCAATTTATATTTGCAATATTTCAGATTGCTTCTTTCTCGTTCTTGCTTGTGTTCTCGATTCGCATGCAGGGATAAGCCTTCTTGGTGAGGTCAATCGTGTTTGTGCATGGTTGATAACCAACGGAGCCGTGGTGTAGCGATTGCTGGGTTCGGATCGGTTCTGATCGGAAGCCGGATCGTCAACGTCGAGTCTCCACCAATCGACTTACCTCTACCTATCGGAAGATCGGGCCACCGTGCGCATCACATCCCCTCAGAACACTTCTCCAGCACCTCTTTCTTTCTGGAGAGTTCTGCACAAGGCAGCTTTCTCCTCCTACACATGCATGGGTTAGTTTTGAAAGATATAATAACCAGCAGAGAGGGTGAAGATGATTGCCAAGCTTCGGAGTGGATTTGGACCTGGAAGTGTGCGCCTTACCCCAGAAAGTTGATCATCCAAGAAAAGCTGATGATACAAAAGTATTGAAGAGGGGATATTGGAAGGATTGTTGTGGACCTCCAAAGGTGGAGTCGATGCAACTGGACGGGTTGCAAGGGGCAATGTGGCAACACAGGCCTCAGCACCCTCTAGAGTCTTCGCTGTAGCTCCACTGGAGGATCTTTCATCATTTCTAAGTCTCTTCTTTGGAGGGAGCATTTCCTCAGGCACCTGTGGTTTTTGAAATGCATTTGTTTCGAGGTAATCAAGTCATAAAAGAAAGATTTGCATTAGAGTGTCAGAGAGAACTTACTTTCTGAAGATTTCGATCGAGTTCATTCCTTATCTCTTCCTCATCACTCTCAATTTCAATAACCTCATCAAGGTGGGAGTTGAGGAGGGAATAAAGACAGGGATTTAGGAGCCTCAATATTTATGGAACCAGAAGGTGACGGTCCATATGCGCGGGTGCCTCGAGTTTTAAAAAGCGCACTACTGGTTTTCAAGGTCAATAAATTCATGATAACTTCTCGGGAGATAAACTACAACACGGCAAAGGAAGTTGAAGAGTCAGATTACATAATTCGATGCAAATTAAATTTGAAGTAAATAAATAAGTCTCTTCATCTGCGCAGTTATTATGTGCGGTTATCAACAATTGCTTGTAGAGAATTCGATGCGTGGGCACTGTTGGGACTATCACAGACGGTTGGGATATCAAACCGTCTGCTTTAATATTACAGACGGTTCTTATGTCCAAACCGTCTGTAATATGACTATTACAGACGGTTCTAATGTCCGAACCGTCTTTACTATGCCTGGAATATTGAACTGTTCGACTTCTACAAATACTTGTTCCCTCCCTGGAGTTTTGCTTCCAGTCGAACCGCTCCACTTCTCTTTCTCCAAGAACGTGCGGGAAAATTGTAAAATTTACATAAGAACAAATTTTTAGTTAATTTTTTTCATCATTAATGAAAAACAATTTCCAAGTTGATGCTTCGTGTTTCCAAGCTAGTGCGCCGTGGAAACATCAGAAACGGAAAAGACACAACACAGTGTTGAGAATTTGAAGTGGAGCGCACTACTTGTTTTCAAGATCAATACCGTCATGATAACTTCTCGGGGGATAAACTGGAACACGGCAAAACAGTAGTGCCCACTTAGGAAGTTGAAGCATCAGATTACATAATTCGATGCAAATTAAATTTGAAGTAAATAAATAAGTCTCTTTATCTGAGCAGTTATTATGTCCGGTTATCAACAATTGCATGTAGAGAATTCGATGTATAGGCACTGTTGGGACTATCACAGATGGTTGGGAGATCAAAATTGTCTGCTTTAATGTTACAGACGGTTCTGATGTCCGAACCGTCTTTAATATGCCTGTGGAATATTGAACTGTTCAACTTCTACAAATACTTGTTCCCTCCCTGGAGTTTTGCTTCCAGTTGAACTGCTGAGAATTTGAAAGAAGTTGAGAATTTGAAGCATCGATCACTGTTGGAACTATCACAGTCGGTCCTTACATAAAAACCGTCTGTAATGTTACTATCATAGACGGTTTGGAGTTAAAAACCGTCTGTGATATTGAAAGAAGTTGAGAATTCGAGGTGGCGGACACTGTTGGGACTATCATAGTTGGGCCTTACATAAAAACCATTGGTAATGTGACTATCATAGATGTTTTTTTACCTCAGAACCATTTGTGATATTCAAAGCACGTTGATATATAACTCGAGGCGTTTGGCATGCCACAATGCCATCCAGCCAAATAAGCCCAACTTCTATATTCTTTTTATATTATTTGCCTGGGACCTGCGACTTCTATATTGTTTCTATATTATTTGAGGGGCTCCGATGGACTGCCCTCACAACTCACAAGCCAAAGATCACGATAGTCGTTCCTTGATCGCACACAGTGCACATACCTTTGTATGGTCGAATGTTTGCCAAAAGCTAAAGAAAGATAAAGAAAGAGGGAAGATAGCATGCAGTCCAAGAATGTGATGGAAAATTGGAAAGTTGACATAAGAACAAAGTTTTCAATAATTTTTTTCATCATTTACAAAAAAAAGTAAAAATACAGAATGCTAGGTCAAGGAGTGGTCTTAGCCCTAGCTGCATGTAGAATAAAGTCAGTTTGACTTGCAGCCAGGACGCAGGACTCCTCCAGCGACAAGTTGTGCGTCTTAGGATCAACTACTACCGCGTCGTGAAGGCCTGCGACCTCCCTCAGCTTCGCGATGGTATCCTTCATAGTCAAACCGTAGCCAGCGATGGTCATATCCGTGGCTTTCTTCTCCTCGTGAAGACGCCTCGTCCTCGCCCTAGCATTGTCACCATCCGTCTTCATGTGCTGAATGCGCTGGAAGAGATCGTCAAGGTCAAGCCATAGCCGAGTGTGCTTCTCCGTAAGGAGCTTGTGCTCCTCCTGGAGGGCCCTCAGCTTGGCTTTCACCTTGCCCGAGTCTTCCACGGCTCCCCTTCCCTGTGCAAATCAACAGGTCAAGAATGTATTGAATAGGGATTAACAATACAGGGGTAAGTCCAAAAGATTGAGAGTTCTTACCGGGGAGGGTGAGGCTGACGATGCCATCGAGGATGCCATTGGCGCAGAGAAGCTAAGGAGTCAAACAGTCTGAGAATTATAAAAACTTGTAAAGTAAATGACAATTTTTCCACTGTCAATTTATAGAACTTCCAAAGCAATGCTTCTTGTTCTTCTAGGCGCCGTGCGCGAAGATCGGAGACAGAAATGATCACAGTTGAGAATTCGAAGCGCTGGCACTTTTTCAGTCGGTTCGGACCTCAGAACTATCTGTGATAACTACACTATCACAGTCGGTTCTTAGTTCACAACCGACTGTATATATCACAGTCGGTTCTGAGTTCCAAACCGTCTGTGATATTCTAGTTATCACAGATGGTTCTCAGCTGAGAAACGATTGTATCTGTCATAGTCGGGTTTTAGGTCAGAACCGTCTGTGATAAGTAGACTATTACAGACGGTTTTGTGTTCAAAACCTTCTAGTTTACTTTCACAGTTGTTTTTGACATTAGAACCGACTGTGATAACTGAATATATTCTCCCGACAGGCCTTCGCAAACGGTTTTCCATTGAACAATTCATAACCGTCTGTGATGTGCCTGTCTATTTCTGTGGTAGTGACAAGCTTTGGCTCCTTTCGTACTAAAGCCCGACAAATCTCCAAGGGCAGGAAAATTGTTGATGGTGCAGAATATCATAGCACGTAGGATGAAGTTCTCTTATTTGTATGCGTCTCATACTTGCACCCCTTCGTTCCACATTGTTAGCAAATCCTCTATCAATGGTGCTAGGTACACATCAGTATTGTTTCTGGGTTGTTTTGTTCTTGAGATAAGTAGCAACATCATGATGTACTTGCGCTCCATACACAACCAAGGAAGAAGGTTGTAGATACACAAAAGAAACGGCTAAGTGCTATACCGACTGCTCATGTTACCAAATGGATTCATTCCATCGGTACTCAACCGGAACCTTATATTTCTCAATTCCGCTCCGAAGTTAAAAAATTCCCTGTTGATGTTTATCCACTGCGCAGAATCAGCGAGGTGTCGCAGCTTTCCATCCTTCTTCCGGTCTTCTGAATGCGAATGCAATAATTTTGCCTCTTTACGGTTTGCAAACAAACGCTTCAAGTGGGAAATGATGGGCAAATACCACAACACCTAGCGGGAGATCCTTGTTTTATCTCAGCACAGTCACCATTGTCTGTTCGGTCCTTACGCTTATAGCGGGATGCATCGCACACTAGACAAACATGCATATCCTTGTAGTCGTTACGATAAAGGATGAAATCATTAGGGCATGCGTGTATCCTTTCTACTTCCATTCCCAAGGGACACAACAGCTTTTTCACTTGGTAGGTGTTTTTTGGCAACTCGTTTCCTTCAGGAAGCATGTCCGCCAAAAGATCTAACAGTGTCGTGAAACTCTTTTCGGTCCAGCTATTACTTGCCTTCAATTTTAATAGTTCAAGCACGGAGGCCAACTTTGTGTATTTCGGCTTGCAACCAGGGAACAATGGCTTTTCTGAGTCCTCAATCATGCTCTTGAATTTACCAAACTCCCTTTCACTGTAATTTCCTTCCACATCATGCAACATGTCATCTAAATTGTCATCCCCTGGCATATCCTCATCGAAATCGTCGTTGGGATCTGACATGTCCTGTTCCTCAACCTGAGTGGCACTTGTTTCTATAGTTTGCTTTTCACCATGGTGGATCCAACACGTGTACCCCTTTTTGAAACCACGTCATATCAAGTGGGCGAAAATTTGAGATGAGTTGGTGAACATCTTAAGATTGTCGCAGTCTATGCAAGGACAGTACATATATCGTAAACCCTTCTTCGCCTTTTCTTGCTCAGAAACTTTTTGGAAATCTAAAACACCTTTCATGTATTCTTCACTCACTCGGTTGTCATTATACATCCAGTCTCGATGGACCATCTACAATTAGGGAATGAGAGTTACAACTAGGATTTTCTACTCTAGCTTCCCCTCCCTCTCCCTCTTTGATCAATCAATGTAGACGATGATGAAATTAAGTAATGTATGCCTTTGGAGCAAATACCAACCTTGGATCTTCAAATTTTTGTCCCCTAATGCTCTCTTGTGAGATATTGCTCCTCCTTGCCCCTGATCTCTTCCAATTGGATAGTATGTGGAGCAAGATTGTACGGCTAGCTCAAAACACTAAGCTCAAGATCTTTTTGTAGCCTGCAGGCTCAATACAGATGGTTCTATCATCATAAATGTCTGTAATAACAAACTATCACTCATGGTTTTCATGTCAAAACCGTCTGTAATGGCGCTACCATGGAAGCTACCAACAGTAACTGTTGGAAGCTCAAAACCGTCTATAATACCATGCTATCATAGACGGTTCTGATCTCAGAATCGTCTATGATGGGCCAGCACTATCACAGACTATTTTGAACTCAGAACTGTCTGTGATAATTAGAATATCACAGACGGTTCTAAGGCCAAAACCATCTGTCAGACTATCACAGTCGGTTCTGAGGTAAGAACCGACTGTGATAACTTAACATGTTCTCCCGACAAGCTTTCGCAGACGGTTTTCAATTGAAAGTTCATAACCATCTGTGATGTGCCGTCCTGGATGTTTGTTTTTGTGGTAGTGGTTTAAGCTTTTTACCTTCACCTTTAAGTCTCTCCTTAGTCAAATGTAGCCATACCATATCCCCTTCTTGGAATTGAGCATCAACTAAGTGCCGATCATGTCGCGCCTTATACTTGAGTTGAGCTTTCAGGAAATCCTGTTCAACCTCACCATGGAGCCATTGAATACCTTCCAGGAACTTTTGTGCTCTATCCTGATCAGATGATTCCTTGTTGTTCTATGCTGGGTAGGGATCACAAACTCCATGTCGAATGGGCTCTGCTGTAGAAATCCCAAACATACCTCAAAAGGCGACTTTCCCGTCGAACCATGCACCGCTCGATTAAAAGCAAACTGCAGGTACGGTATGCTTTCATCCTAGGTCTTCAGATGCTTAGAGTTATATCCTCTCAAGAGATGAATGACTGTTCGATTTACCACCTTGGTCAGGATGAAAAGCAGTACTCCTCTTTAGCTTTGTGTCCATCATCATCCAGAACGATCACCAAAATTGACTAAGGAACCGGGTATCACGATCAGACACAATAGAAGTCAGCAGTCTGAAATGTGTCCAAACTTCCTGAAAGAATACCCGAGTTGCTTCTTCTCCCGTGATAGTCTTCCGACAAGGTATGAGAATAATCATTTTAGAGAACCGATCAACGACCACAAAGAGATAGTCATTGCCAGATCGGGTCTTAGGCAATCCTCCCAAGATATCTATGGATATGCTCTCCCATGGTCACGATGGAACTGGCAAAGGAATGTACAAACCCAGTTTTCTATTTGCCAGCTTCGAAATGCTGTAGAGACCACAACCTCGAATAAAACTAGCCACATGTTGCTGCATACGCGGCTTAAACACATGTCGGTGAAGATTTTGCAAAGTCTTTGTAACCCCAAAGTGTGCAACAACCTTCGATGTATGCGCTTCTTACAGCCATTGAATTCGAGGTGCTCCACAAGGTATACAAAGCAAATTTCCTTTGTACAAGAGTCCTCGACGAACGAAATTGTAATATGTTGGTTCACGTTGGAGGTAAGCCAACCCAGCGGATACAGTAGCGGGTGTGTGGTTGTCTTCAAACCAAGTCATCGAACCAGTCCAGTAGAAAACAGATTCTTCTGACTTCCGAGATCGAATATTGCTGCGACCACTTCGTGCTTAACCTGGATGTTGATAGTGAACAAATCCTCCATTGAGTGATGGCTGTCAGGTGAATCCGACTCTTTCTCCTTCAGCATTGCCATCAAATACAAAGTCGTATCCTCCTCATCGACCGAAGTCACTCAGACAACTCCTTCTTCGGGTGGAGCCGTAGTACATGTAGCTGTTCTTTTCCCTGGTCCGTTCTTCTTTGGTCGAAGCTTAGGATGTAGCTTATAACACTTATCCTTTGTATGTCCAGCAACGTGATAACGATCGCAGGAGATGCTCGTACTAGACTTTGGGGTGCTCTTCTCAAACTCAAATTTTCCTTTGACGAGGTCGAATTCTCTTGTCGTTGTGGGATTTGTTTTTTTTTCTCGATTGCCATAGCAGTTGTGCTTGCGGTCGCGATGTCTTGGACGCTGAATAGGCTTAACTTAGCATTGATCGATTTCTGAAGTCCAGATGTGTATTTTTGGAATACCTGAGGATTAGACAGCGAGATGCCAATGACCATTGCTTGTCTCTGAAACTCCGTACTATAGTCCTGGACAGATTGGTCACGCCGTTGGTACAATCGGTGCCAACGATCCCATCTCTCCTCACGGTAACCCATCAGGTAGAATTCTTATCGCAGGAGTCATTTGAATTGACCCCACACAAGGTCGTCAACTTCACCACTAGCGATAAGGACCTTCGACAAAGTCTTGGCATGGTCCTTCATTTTCAAAAGTACGAATTTCACCTTTTCAGTGCTATTGAACCCTTTCAGGTCAAAATAGGTCTCAAGCTGGTCGATCCAAGAATCCAGTTTCTCTGCACTGATGACCTCATCATATATGGGTATATCAATCTTAGCTTTGACCTTAAAAGATTCGACAGTTAAGGAGGTGTTGGCGAGGTCGTTGGCCTTATGGTCGCCTTCGTCTTCATCTCAATCTGCACACCCTTAACCTTGCTCTGGTCATTTCCCCTACTATTAGAAATGCTAAAGTGGGAAGTGTATTGGTCGATGGAGGAAATTCTCTCGACCTACTTTTTGCGAAAGCACTTGATGAGATGCAAATACCTCATTCAAAGATTAAACTAGTGGTTCACCCATTTTTTGGGATAATACCTGGTCCTTCGATGATGCCTATCGGCCAGATTGTATTGCCCGTGACACTTGGGGGACTAGAGAATTTTTGAATAGAATTAATTTCTTTTGTTGTAATTGATTTTGATTCAGCATATAATTCCATTTTGGTAGGCCTGCACTCGCTAAGTTCATGGCTGCAATGCATTATGCTTACCAATGAGTCAAGGTGCCAGGACCGAGAGGTGTGATCACTGTTAGAGGTAGTCAAAATATGGCCCTAACATGTGATCAAATCTCCCTAGAATTGGTCGATCAGATTCCCCTTCGTGATGTCAAGGCTACGGCCAAAGAACCAAATGTGGTCAAGGTAACTCCGTGATCAGAAGAAAAACTCAAGCAGGTTCCTTTATTCCCAGATGACCCATCTAGAACCATTCGGATTGGGTCAAGCCTGGATGACAAATAGAAACTTGCTTGAATGGTGACTATTTTTGATGAGGACATCTCCACCACTGTTACACCCACTACACCAACACCTGCTGCCACTCCTCCAAAAATACAAGGACCACTCACTAGATCTCGTGCTCGTCAACTCAATTATCAAGTACTTTCATTCCTAGGGGATAATATTAATTTTGCTAAGGATCTGATACTGCCTAAATCAAGTTGTTACTTGATACTCAGGAATGATGGACCAAGCATGGATACACGAGACAAGCTATGAAGCATAGGAATGAAGAATGGAGATGATGGCAGCACCACAAAGAGAAGAATATCACGTGGAGGAGACATGTGATGATAACCAAGTCGAGTTGGAGTCCGGTTCGGCCATCCAGGAGCAGCCTGCCTCCAAACGATCATAACTCCCTCATACAAAGTCCAATTGGGCCGTTCTTATAGTCCACAGAGAAGCCCACGACGAGATCTTTCCAATGGATCTGGCCCCACGTCCAAATTTCTTCTGGATTGCCAGAAATTAAAAAAACAAATTTTGACCAGATTCTGATTGGGCCAAGTCGGTGCTGTGACACTTTGTTTTGGGCCTTTGGCCCATGTATTTCCTAGTAGGGCGTGGGAAACCCTAGCCTCGCTGCCCTTTCATATACTCAGCAGCCGTCACTGTTTAGATTTGGGTTTTGTTAGATTGGTTTAGCTACATGCAAACTTAGAATCTTCGAGTTGTGCTGGACAGCCACCTCGTCAAGATCATCAATAGAGCCCCACTCTTTTGTTCTTTGTATTCGTGTACCTCAGTTTCATATTTGTAATTCAGATTGATTTTACTATCGTTCTTGCTTGTTCTTTTGTTGCTTGCAGGAATTGAACCACGTGTTCAGGTTGATCGTGCCCACGGCAAGATCAATAACCCTCCAAAGTTGGTTTAGCAATTGCTAAGGCGCATCGTCGTCGTACGGCATAGTCGGATCATCAAAGTCACTTCCACCAAATCGAAAGCATCCCTCTCATCGAAAGATCGGGACCCATATTCTTCATCAAGTGGTATCAAAGCACCAGATTGCCCGGTGAGAGTTTACTGTTTTACTAGATTATTTTTTTTCATACATAGAGTCCAGAAAATTGCCCTACAAAATTTTTTTTTTCCGTTGTCCAAACCATCATCATTAGCCTTACATCGTTCTTATCAGTTTGCATCTTTGAATTTTCATCCATCGTTGTCGAGTACTAGTTTTTAGTTTTAGTCTTGGTCTAGTTTAGTCTTGCATCTCGTCGCGGAGTCGAATTGCACTTCGATATCCTCGTCGTTGTGTCCAATTCGAATCTGCCGTTGTCCAGTTCGTTGTCCAGTCGAATTGATCTTGAATTGTTGCTACATATATAATAGCCTATCCAAGCTCCACATTCTACCCGTACGTTTATTCGGTCCCTGGGCAATCGCTTTATCCAAGCTTCAGAGAACTTTTGACACCACCAACGGCCGACAACACCTACTGTACGGTACGAACTTGTAAGAGCTTTGGTTCAGGCTTGCGAGTTGAGTGATATTCACCACATCCTACGTAGTGATAGGTACATTATACTTGTGAATTTGTTTCATGTCTTCTACTAACAATGTCAGGTGATGAGTATTCGCTGCATCATTCTCCCCGCACGAAGGGCATTATTGCTCACTTTGAGAGGACGACGCGGATCACCACCGAGGGCCTTACTGGGGATGTACGACTCACTAATGAGAGTATGTCGTTGCAAGAAGATCGTCTTTGGTCCATCAAGGCCACACAGGGAGTTGCTAACACTACCCTTGCCACCATTTTGTCTAGACTTGATATGCTTGCCGTTGTTGCCCCGGGAAATTCCATGCCACCGCCACGTCTCCCAAGCAACAATAGCGGCGTACTACGTGCACAACGGGTTCCCATGGGTGCCCCGGGTTCCTAGCACGTTCCCACTGCCTCGTCCACCCAGACACACATCGCCAACGCTTCGGTTCAGCACTCTAGGGCTACTGTAGCTTCAGGAGCTGAGTTAGAAGATCAAAACAGTGAGAACTATGATGACTACACCGCTGATTTGGAGGATGAGAATGCCGTTAATTACGACAACGACCGCGACCATCGTCGACTAGGTTTTAATTGGCAGGGTATGCAACGTGATCCACCGCGACGTGAGTTATGTGATCGTGATGACGTTTTCTCTAAGGTAAAATTCAATATGCCGCCTTTCGAAGGTAAATATGATCCTGATGGATACCTCAGTTGGGAATTACTTGTTGATCAAAAATTTGCATGCCATGATTTCCCTGCGGATAGAAGAGTTAGGGCTGCTACTAGTGAATTCACTGATTTTTCTTCTGTTTGGTGGAGAGAGCATTGCCGCATTCATCCAAATAATATACCACTGTTGACGATTTGGACTCGGGGTCCTTAGTCGATCTTATGCAAATTTGTGAGTTGCAGGACCTTTCAGGGCGCTCCTCCGGAAAGGTAGGATGAATCAAGTCTGTAGAGGCACAAGAGATTTTATACAAGTTCGGGCCCTCGATAGTGAGAGTAATAGCCCTACGTCCTATGGTGATTTCACTATATGTAATAAGAGGTTTTTACAAGAGGGTAGAAGAGAAGATCACAGGCGATGATCTCTTCTATGTTAGTGTCTACCTAAATATATCTAAGTCTTCAGGTTTGTTGAATGCTTGAAAGTGCTTGTATGCTTGACTGAATTATTCACCATCGTTAGAATGTGCATTGACTATCTATTTATAATGGACAAAAGGGCACCAATGCGGAACGGCCTTGGATAGTTGTTAAGATGCAGTTTTGTTAACCGCACTTAACACCCATGCAGGCTTAACACATGCAATCAAGGGACAACCGCAATGTTAACCTCCTGGCAGTTGTCTTCATACGTGGAAATATCTTCGTGATTATCGGGATATGCCTGTTCGAAGAGTTAAGCCTTCTCAAACTGTTCTGGTCGCAGATAACAATGACCCTCTGACCGCGTACTGCCAGCAGCTTCTTGATCGTGCACTGTCTGCGACCTCATGATCGCGCAGGGGCTGCAATCATGCAATATCTCTGTGTCCGCGCCCTTTAGGTCGTCTGAGACCATAGCGACGGATTTACAGACACACGACCAATTTGATTCTGTCTAAACCACATGTGTATTACTTTGAACTAGCTCGGGTGATAATCCTCGTTAGCTAGCCCCCAAATTTGAAGGAAATGAAAGAACATATTTACTTCAAATTTTTATCCTGCATCGAATCATGAACACGACGTTTTTACTTCAAATGACTGTTCCGCCGTGTGACAGTTCATATCCCAAGAAAAACCCTGAGTTTTTCTTGGCTGGTAATGATGACTTTGGTGACTCATCGTGAGGGCAACCGTAAGTGCGGTTTAAGAACCCGAGACGTGTGTGGAAACGAACTGACGCCTTCAGGCTCTATAAATTGAAGAGCCTCTCAGTTCTTTGAACTTACGAGTTTTTCACTAAGTCTTTTCCAGACCAACTTCTCCTCTCCAGTTACTCCCTCTAAGCCTCAGTTCTTGTTCCAATGGCAGATCAAGACCCCAAGAACATCATTGAGATTGAGAGTGATGAAGAAGAAGTGATACCTGAACCTGACCAAGACTTCCAGAAGGTAAGTCTTTCCTGGAACTTTTGGTTCAAGTAGTCATTTTACATCCTGATCGCTTCCAAATGCCTTTTGGGAATTCACAGGTGACTGAGGAGCTGGTTCCCCGAAGGAAGAAGCCAAAGGTTGACGAGGGATCCTCCAGTGGAGCTTCATTCATGGGTGCAAAGATTGGGGATGCATCATTGCACTCTCTTTCCTTGTCCCATGTAGTTCTTCCTGTCCATGCAACTCGGTAGGTCGAACCCTCATCTCCATCTTTGGAGATCCATAATAATGCTTCAAGGCTTTTTTCTTCTGATTAGCTTTCTCCATTGCGATCAAACGATCCCCAGATTTTGTTGGGTTATTAATTTTCTTGTGGGAAGGTTGCACTCCCGCGACCAGATGGTCCTTGACTTTTGTCGGGTGATCTACTTTCTGGGGGTAGCGCTTCATCCTCCCATCCAATCTTACCGCGAGGATTGGTAATTATTTCCATTCTCTCTGCTGATCATTTTATCTTGTAAAACTAACATGTTGTGCAGGAGACCAAAATTTCTGGAGCCCCCAGCGATCAGCCTACTGGAGTCCAGCCTTCTCTTTTTGGTGAGAGTGTTTCCCTCGAGCAAACTCTCCAAAAAGAAAAAGAGGCCCTGGAGAAGAAGACTGAAGAAATGTCTTCGGCCATTCTGCACCTGGCAGAATGTTATGACAACTCCCGTGAAGAGACGCTCCAATTCCGCTTGGAGAGGGAGTATGCTCGACAGCAGCGAGAACTCTCCGATATCATAAGGAATAAAAGCGCTTCTTTGATTCGGGATGATGTAGATAGGCTTAGAGCCATAGCCAGTTCTCTAGGGGCAGCCAGTGTTGATCCCACTGATGTTAATATGTCCCTGGGAGAACTTTGTAAAATGCTATCAAACAAGGTTGACGCTTTGGTCGCCTGTGTCCCTTTGTATGTAAAGATTGCCAGAAATAAAGAATCTATTTTTCTTACATACTTGATCTCTTAAAAGGATTATGTAGAACTTATAATCCAAGTTAAGGTTCTTTACATTCTGTGAACAATAGTTACACGAGAATGCTTCTGCGACCAAAAATACACAAGTAAACTTTTGTCCGAAACTGACTCAGTTCTTTGGTCTTAGAATACCATTAACACCGTAGACTGCGATTAGAACTAGAGCAATGATCAGAAAATAGCTCTCCAGTCTCAGGATAGCATTGGGGCCGTAGACTGCGGTCAGAATGATCACAGAACAAACAGTCTTTTGACCATACAGCGACCATAGCTGTCGTGATCACACATTTCCGTTATGATCACAGGATTACATTGCGATCAATGTAAAGACTATAACTTATTTCACACTCATAAAGAATTATTCCCATAATAAAGATTTAGGAATTTCCAATATTTTAATCTGTACCGTAGCCCCCGAATGCGAAATAAAATGATAGAAACACATTTCATTTCGGATTCATTACTGGGTATGGATAACGGGTTCCAAGAGAAACAACACCCTTTGTTTCCTTAGACCCTCCTGCAGCACAAAAAATCCTCTCTTGCATTACTTGTCTTCGTCGTCGCCAAAGTCACCACCTTTCTTCCCAATTCTTCATAGGAAATGGCGTCCTAGAGCCGATCCGTCCACCATACAGAAGAGAGCCTGGTGGCACTAGAGAAGGAAGAGATTCCCCCCCCACGGCTGCTGATCAACTGGCGGCCAGCGGAAAAAGATCAAGAAACCCCAATCATCCAAGAGGGTGAATTGGTGATCTTCGAGGAATACTTGCGCTGCGGGTTCCGATTCCCAGAAAGCGAATTTCTAAGGGTAATCTGGGACCATTACGGGTTGGAGTTAGTAAATCTCCACCCAAATGTAGTCCTTATCTTGGCGATTTTCCAACACCTTTGTGAAGCCTTTGTCGGAGTGCTTCTAAGTATGGAGCTTTTCCGACGCTTCTACTTTTCGGCATGGTCAAAAAGTGCCAATGCCGCTGGGTGTATCTACTTCCGTATACGGGAGAAGAAGGAGTACCCATTCCCGCCCCTATGGGACTTTGTTCATGAGTGGTACCATATATGGTTCTACTGCACCCCTCCATCGGAGAGCGAACTATGGTTTGCGAACACTCGACCGGAGAAAGCCTGTGAGTTAGATTCCCTTCCCGTTCTGAGTGCAGAACAGAAGAAGCAAGCCCAAGCTATTATTCACCTAGTCCAACAAGGCTTGACCGTGCGTGATATCATACGCGACTTCGTGAAGAATAGGATAAGCCCCCTGCGTGAAGGGGCACATCCAGCTTGGGAAGTGAAGTCCATGGCAGACATCAGCCTGGACTATAATAACGGTATGTCCTTTAATCAACAAAACAGGCATGTTTATTGATTAAAGGATATGGTATTTGTTAACATTTTTGTTTGTAATACAGCGCTATCCTTGTCCGAAATCGAGAAACGGACAAGCTACCTCCTTCGGGCGTATAACGCCACTGTAGAGGGAGCTAAAGGATCGCCTCGCCCCCGGAGCTTGATCATCGCCGGCGATGATCTTAAGGAAGAACGCCGAAAGGTATAATTCAATCAAACAAGCTCTGTAGGTGTAACACCCCAGTTTTTGAGTATCTTTTCTGCTTACGAATCAGCATACCTTCTTTGGAAACCCTGATATTTTAACCCTATCTTGATCTTAGGTATGCCACTACCTTAACCTAAAAAGTTGGCTGCTAAACTTCTTTCCCCAGATCATTTTCACATTTCAGTCCAAAGTTGTTTCAATTTAGTCCTTTTCAGAAATTTCAGAAAACCCAAAAAGGCTAAAAGTCCCAGCTCACCTCAAAATCCAAATCTGATCAAGTCATAACCTTTCTTTCATTTTTCTGAACATTTTTCCCTTCTGGAAGAATTCCAGAATCTCGACCAAAACCGTAGTTTCAGCCTCGACGAAAGTTTCAAACCCTAATTACCCTAATTACCCTGTTTTCGAATTTTGTCAAAACCACCAGATCTTATCGAATTTCATCATTTTTCCTGCTAGATGAGTCCAAGACATTTAGTAGCACTCATCTGCAAAATCAGAATTCAAATCAGCCCCTCAGATCTTCAGAATTGCAAATAGGCCCAAATCCCGGAGCCAAGACCTTCACCGATCAGTCCAAATCGTTGCAAATAGGTCCAAAGTTCGCAACCAGGTCCCTGTGAAGTTTTCAACCAGCAACCGCCAAATTGCCGCGCCGTTAACTCGTCGCCGGCGAAGTTCGCTGCGTTGCCACCTCACGGCCACGTAGCCACCAGCCGTGCGCAGCTGTACCGCCACCGTGGAGCGCTCAAACCCCACCGTGCCATCTTCTTCCCCGCGCGCGCGTGCCTGCTGCTGCTGCTGCCAGGAGCTTCATGCCACTTGGCCGCCATCCCGAAGATCATCGCCACCACCCCCTGACCAAATCCTGTTTCCGCGATTCACCGTCTCTGGCAGAGCCCCGCCGCGTCCCGAAGTGCATCGATGACCGTCCCGGCGTCAGAAGAAGATCTCCCCGGCGATTGCTGCTGCTCCCGACAGCCTCACCCGCGGCTATATAAGCCCCCTCCCTTGCCCAGCAGTACCTCGCACCACCCCACAGCTTATTTGCTTTAGCCTTAGCACCAGAGAGCAACCGAGCCCTCAGCGCCGCCGTGAAGCTCATCTTCTCCGGTGAGTCGTTTCTGGAGCTCACGGCGCCAGCTTCGCCCGAAGCTTCCCCCTCCAAACCAACGCCACCAGTAAGCTCCCTACACCTCTCTCTTCGTACCGTAGCCATTAATTGGTCCCCGGCGCACCTCAACGCCGGCAATCACCGGAAAACTGAAAAACCCCTGTTCCCGCAATGCCTAACGATTTAGCCCGAATTAACCTTCGTGCCAGTGATAGGAATTGACCAGTGCACCCAATTGAGCAAGCCTGCAAGCTTAGATTTCAAATTTGAGCAGAGATCATGGCCTTTCCGAGGTTTGCGCGCCACCAGTGAGCAGGTCCTCGTCGCCAAGCTTCTCCGGCCACTCTCCAGTCGATTTAACCCCGCAAATAGATCCCTCACCTCACCCTCTCACTCCCTGACCAAGGAGTCGAGCTCAAACCCTTTGAAACAGAAACGCCCAATCTGGAGGTTGTCTTCTCCAGCGCCGGTCGCCGGAATTTATCCCCGGCCGATCTAGCCTCGCTCACCTTGTCACTTAGATAGATCTCAACCCCCTGAGCAATTTTGTCTACTAGCCCGACCTCTGAATCGACCTGAATCAAAAGTTATAGCCATGCCAAGGTTGCTGTCCAGTGGCTCAGTTCATGTCCAGGCCACCGTGTTTGCTCACCGGATTTGGCCACCCTCCGGCCACTTTCAGCCCTTGAGCCTGTTGAGAGTTTTGTAGATGTTATCAATACCTAAACCCCAGACAAAGTTGTGCATCAATTGGAGTTCTGAGTCAAAAGTTATGCAATGCCCTAATTTCTGGCCATGTCTAACACTATGTCAGTGCATGTCCACCTGTGGCATTGGATGATTTAGACTTGTTTCTTTTGAGCAATTGAAATGCCACTTTGTCCACTAACCCTTTTGAGCCATGTTCTACAACATTCCCTACTATCACATCTCCAGAAAACAAACCTAGAACCGATTTATGGCAATGTCAAGCCATGAGTCGAATGTCAGCCCTTCGACATTCCAGCCCTTTGAACCCATCTCTTCGACCAATGTCAAGTGACCTTGTCTAAACCAATTCCCCTGCATGCATGATGTATTTACGTATTATTTCCTAGTGCTTGTGTGCTTATATAGTATGTATGTGTTGTTTGTACCCGTCGTGGAACCAGACGTTGAAGGAGCAGAGGAGATCCCTGAAGATTCATTTGAGCAGCTAGACCCGTCACTGTAAGGCAAGTCTCAAACCCTTGATCATGTCTCACCTACTATTTTGAAATGAAGTATGTTAACTGTTTTCCAGTATATGCATGCTTTAGATTCAAATAAGAATTATGTTTCAATAAAATGACTAGATATGACCTAAATGATTGTAAAGCCCCTTTTGACATTGAATATCCCAGCACCCTTGTTACCCTAGATTGTCATGCTTAGGCTATGCTATGCTCGATGATTATATGATAAATGTTGAATGGTCACATATGAGAAAAGCATGTTCAAAACCCCTTTTTGTGAAAGAAAATGTGATTGGAATCGATAGTGAGGATGGTTTGATTGGATGGTGCTGTGTGCGCACTGGGAATGTGAAAGACTCCTCACTAAAGATTCATAAGGACTAGAACGTTGTGTTGTGCTTCTATGCGGCATGAAAAACGTACCAACCACCTGCCTGTCTATGGGACGGGCGCAACTTAGTAGCTTTCTTTAGTGTTAGCTTTTCCCTGCAATGGTTGTCGGTCCAGTTTCTTGCGAGAACTGGTGGGCCGCAGAAGGCCATGAGTGATGTGAGTTCAGAAAAATCATGAGAGGAAAAGGTGGAAAGAAGGAAGACGCCCTATGCCAGATTAAGTCGTGCGCGACTGTAATCAAGAGAGGCTATGTGTCTTGCGAGAACATAGGCCCAGGTTAGGAAGTAAGGCAGTGGGGAGGACCCACAACGGTACTTGAGACTTAACTGTCTATTTACCGGGCAGGGAAATAGTTAATACTAGGACTGTAAATTGTTGTGTCATCTCGGCCTTGTCACATGCGTAAAAGTCGCGTGAAGCTGATCCGACTTGAAAGCCGAATGATTGGTGGATTAAGGTGGTACACCTTTGCAAAGTTTAAAAAGTATCAGATACTCTGAGCTCCCAGGTCATGGAGTCTGCGCGCTGTGAATTCTATTCTCGTCGATGCAGCACAAGTAGCTTTTGGAAGTTTTTCACAAAATCTGAGTAAAGTGGTGATTCATGAAAAACCGCCACACACAACATTTCTGAAAATCTAGCTTAGGATTTTAAAAGCCTCGCTTTCAAAAATAAAGACCTTTCTTCAAAGCTGCATGTGAAAATCTATTATATATTTATATACAGAGCCAAAGAGTTGTTCTTTGAGAAATTTCCCCCTCATCTATATATACATGCATTGTTACTTGGGACTTGTTGAGCACCATGTGGACGATGTGCTCACCCTTGCTTTTACAAACAAATTTAGAGGAAGGATTCGCCGACCCTGAATCTTATGGTCTTGAACCCAATGTGGAACAAGAAGAAGAAACTGAGGACCCATCTGGTTAAAGGGTTATGTACCAAGGTGGAGTTCGATGTGGAGAAGGCCCATGCTATACCGCCGCTGCAGAAGACTGATGAACTCCTTTTGTTTATCGTTGCTGTTTTATTTTGTGCCGATCCTTGTGTCGAAAACTCCTTAATTTGTATTAACAATTAAATGCGTCATTTCGGCGCTAAGTTATTGTGCTGTTGGTCCTTGTGATCAGCACTTGTTTTTAATTACTCGCATTTTTATATAATGCATTTTATTGTTGTGAGCTGCAATGTGCCTTTTCTGAGTGCAATCCACCTGGGCGATTGCCACTGGAATCCTCAAATGAGGGTCCCACAGAACTTGGTATCAGAGCAGAAGACTCGACTGTAGGTCGTAACCCTTAGATAGACTTTGGCGTCCCTAGAAGAAAAGTTCGCTAGTTCTTTGTCAAAATTTGTTTACGAAAACCTATTTTCCTTAAGAAAAATGTTATTTTTGATTTTTGGAAAAAGATTTTGGACTTCTCTTATAGATGCCTTTCGTTCTGTCTTCAGATGGCTTCTGACAGGAGATACCTTCACGGAGACGAGCTTGGATCGTGGCCACTGTTGCTGTGGATGATGCTGCAATTTCTTGGAGCACAGGACAGTCAGAGGCCAGTGTATTGTGTCTGGCAGGATGAGATAAATGGACGACCCATAGGTTGTCGGGCCTCGGTGATTGTCTACGAGATCCCCGAGCATGGGAGAGGCTCAGTTAGACGCCAAGCCCGTAGAGAAGAAGAGGAGGATGCTATCTTGGACGCTGCCCGTCGTGCTGTAGGTTCCGTCCGGCAGATGTACAGCGACTACCTTTCTGATTCCCCTTACCGCTTCGTGCCTTACCAGGTCCCCGGATCGGAGTACCGAGTTGTTCTTCCGTCCAGCGACCAGGAGAACGCTATCTTGACGAAGACTCGAGACGTCGTTCGCGCTTCGGAGATTGGATACACCCGCCTACTTCGAGACTACGAGCGAGTTCGCGATGACTGCCACTACCTAGAGGGCATGGTTATTCGGGCTCGTGCAAGTCTCCGAGAGAAAGAAAGACAGATTCAAGAAATGGCTGAATCAAGTGGAGAAAAGGACCTCGAAGCTGCAGAATCAGTGGCCAAGAAGAGTCACCCGAAGTTGAGGATCACTGCCCGCAAGAAGGTAGGAAACTTGAAGGAGTATCTCAGCGGTTTCATGCCTGCGTCGCGTGGCATAGTCATCAACGGTCAAGCGATCGAGCTTCCTTGCACCGCACAGAAGAAGAAGGCCCCCGATGGAAGAGGGAAGGAGCCTATCAACATCGACGACAACGAGGAGGATGATCCCATGGATGCAGACGACGATGAGGAGGAGGATCCCGACGAGATAGAACCTTGTGATTCCTCTGATGATGCCGAGGAGTGACTGCAGACTTCCTTAGTTCGACCTTTTGTGCCTAGCCCAGCAAACGTTAGATTTCCTTTTGTTGTAGTAGTTGTTTTAGTATGGTTGATGTATGCTGGATGTTAGACAAGCTCTGTAAGCCGATGAGGCTAGAAGCTTTGTATCTTTTGAAAAATTGGTTTATGGAAAAGTCATTTTGCATATCCTTACTCTTATCCCTTGAGTTAAATGCCAGCATTCTGCTAGCATCCCTGTGAACGATTCTTTCCGAATCAATGTTTCTATTCTTAACCTCCTGTTTGAGTAGGATGGTTAACACATGCGCGAGACCCCAGGAAGGAGGGCTAGAGGAAAACCCCAACAATGCAAGAGCTACACCCGGAGCAAGAGGCCGCACAGACCCCGATAGACCAGGATCTTCGACGATGCCACAAGGAAGTGACATCAACGATGTACTGCTATGGATGGAGCGCAATCGGCAAGAGTCAGCGGCTGTGCAGAACCAAATCTTGGGACAGCTGATGCAGCATATTGCATCCGAACAAACCGAAGGACCCGTGATGGGCGCAAAGTTAACTGATTTTCAAAAGACGCGACCCCCGACTTTCTCAAGCACAGAAGACCCCATCGTGGCAGACGACTGGCTCCGAGATGTGGAAAGAAAGTTGAACACCGTCAGATGCAATGATGAAGAAAAGCTCTTGTACGGATCGAACCAACTGGCTGGACCTGCTGCTGCTTGGTGGGAGAATTACCGAACCGTGCACACCAACAGAGATTCGATCACCTGGAATGAGTTCAAGGAGGAATTCCGTAGATACCACGTCCCGAAAGGCGTTGTCCAAGCAAAGCGCCGAGAATTCGTAAATCTGCGACAAGGGAATAAGACCGTCAAACAGTACCTACACGAATTCATTCAGCTGGAAAGATACGCCCCCGAAGATATCGCAACAGAGGAAAGGAAGATTGATAGGTTTTGCGAAGGACTACAGAATTCCCTGCAATACCAACTGTCATCCCACGAGTTCACAGACTTCCACGTCCTAATAAACCGATTACTTAAGATGGAAGAGAAGAGAGGAATAATCGAGGAAGACCGAAAAAGGAAGGCCTTGCCCAACTCATACCAAGGAAGTGCCAGTCGAGGGAGACCAATGCCTACATTCCGACCAGCCTTCCGACCACCTTAGAGACCCCAAAGGCCTGCGCCTACTGCAATAGCTCAATGTGCTGGATGTAGAGGAAATCACCTCTTGAAGGACTGCCCCCTTAAGAACGAGGAGTGCTTTCACTGCGGAAGGAAGGGACATCGTAGGAACACTTGTCCACTGCAGCACCTTCCATCCAATGTCGCTCGTATGCAAGCTACAAGACCCTCTGTTCCAGCCCAAGGCTTCACCAGGAATGCTCCACCCTCCAGAGGAGGAAGGTTTCAAAATGGCCGAGGAAGAGGAGTACCTGCTGCAGGTCGCGGAAGACTTAACTATGCATCCGCCGTTGAAGCAGGAGAAGCGTCAGACGTCGTAATCGGTAGGATCTTTATCCACTCTGAACTTTCAGTTGCATTATTTGACCCTGGTGCTACTCATTCATTTGTGTCGAGACCCTTCGTGCTCAGAAATAAGTTGCCAGTTTCTGCATTAGAGTTCCCTATTTTAATTCAATCCCCTGGAGCTCGAATGCCAGTCAACTCTATCTGTAGAAATATCGCCTTTAGTATTGGCAATCTAGGATTCCTAGCAAACCTGCTAGTTTTGGACCTTCAAGGACTAGACGTCATTCTCGGAATGGATTGGCTAGCCAAGCACAAAGGCCAGATGGACTGTGAAAAGAAGGCAATAACCCTAACGAATGCTGAAGGAAAACAAGTCACATTCCACGCAGAGAGATCAATAGTGAACAACCGAGTGAATAGTTTGAACAGCTTGGAAGGAGTTCCATTTGAGGGAGTTCCAATAGTGAATGAATATCCAGAAGTTTTTCCTGAAGAGCTTCCCGGAATGCCACCAGATCGGGACATTGAATTCTCAATCGAATTAAAACCCGGATCTGCCCCTTATGCAAGAAAGCTTGCACGTATGACAAGTGAAGAACAAGAAGAATTAAGAAAGCAAGTGGAAGAATTGGAAAGAAAGGGATTTGTTAGAACAAGTTCCTCACCTTGGGGAGCCCCGGTGCTTTTCGCTAAGAAGAAAGATGACAGTCTACGACTTTGTGTCAACTACCGGAAGCTAAACGATATGACGATCAAGAACAAGTACCCTTTACCAAGGATCGACGATCTCTTTGATCAACTAAGAGGAGCAAAGATATTCTCAAGGATCGACCTGAGGTCCGGATACCACCAACTGAAGATTCGAGAACAAGATATTCCAAAAACTGCATTCATAACAAGATATGGATTGCATGAGTTTACTGTAGTGCCATTTGGTTTAACAAATGCACCAGCAGTGTTCATGAATTTGATGAACAAGGTTCTCATGGAATTCCTGGACAAGTTTGTCATTGTGTTTGTCGACGACATTCTCATTTTTTCAGAGTCAGAGGAAAAGCACGCACAACATCTTAGGATGGTGCTGGAAAAGTTAGTAGAACATCGACTGTATGCCAAATTCGATAAGTGTGCCTTTTGGTTGAAAGAAATTTTGTTCTTAGGCCACATTATCTCTGGAAAAGGAATCTCAATGGACCCGTCAAAAATTCAGGCTATCATGGAATGGAAACAACCGGAGACAGTGACTGAAGTAAGACGTTTCCTAGGATTAGCCGGATATTACCGGAGATTTGTCAAAGGATTCTCCAAGATTACAAAGCCACTCACCAGACTACTAAAGAAAGATGTTTTATTCGACTGGACAGAAGGATGTGAAAAGAGCTTTGAGGAGTTGAAGAAGATATTAACAACCGCACATGTCCTTACGTTACCGGATAACTAAAAGGATTTTGAAGTCTACTGCGATGCGTCAAAGCAAGGACTAGGTTGTGTCCTTATGCAAGAAGGAAGAGTCGTAGCTTATGCATCGAGACAATTGCGACCACATGAGGAGAATTATCCAACTCACGACTTGGAGTTAGCCGCCGTCGTTCATGCGTTAAAGATTTGGCGACACTATCTACTTGGAAATAGATGTGAAATCTACACGGACCACAAGAGTTTGAAATACATCTTCACCCAACAAGACTTGAACATGAGACAGCGAAGATGGCTAGAGTTGATTAAAGATTATGACCTTGGAATACACTACCACCCTGGAAAAGCGAATGTAGTAGCTGATGCCTTGAGCAGAAAATCCTACTGCAATCAAGCAAAGATCTTAGGAATACCACCCCAATTGCTTGGAGATTTCGAGAAGTTGAGTTTAGAGTTCGTTGAACAAGGAACCGTCGCCGCATTGGCAGTAAAATGTGAGCTGAAGGACCAAATCCGAAAAGCTCAAGAAGTGGATCTGAGTATTCAGAAGATGAAAGAAGACATGAAACACGAGGATGTGATTAACCTTCGTGAGGACGAAGAAGGAATTTTGTGGTATCATGACCGAATCTGTGTTCCAGGCGACAAGGAAATCAAGAACATGATACTGCAAGAGGCCCATTGTACCCCGTACTCTATTCACCCAGGTAGTACAAAGATGTATCAAGATCTAAAGGATCGGTTTTGGTGGAAAGGAATGAAGAAGGAGATTGCCGAATTTATAGCTTCTTGTGACACCTGTCAAAGAGTGAAAGCAGAACACCAGAAACCTGCAGGACCGCTGCAACCCCTACCAACCCCAGAATGGAAATGGGATGAGATTGGAATGGATTTCATAGTTGGTTTACCAAGAACCCAACAAGGATACGATTCTATATGGGTCATAGTCGATAGATTGACGAAAGTAGCTCATTTTCTACCAGTAAGAACGCAGTACACAACGCAAAAACTAGCAGAGCTATATCTTACCAGGATTGTTACGCTACATGGAGTACCAAAAACAATCGTCTCAGACAGAGGAGCACAATTTGTATCAAGATTTTGGGAAGAGTTACAGAAGTCCCTAGGAACGAAGTTGAAGTTCAGTACAGCTTACCACCCGCAAACTGGAGGTCAAACAGAAAGAGTGAATCAAATTTTAGAAGATATGTTGAGAGCTTGTGCTTTGGACTATGGGAATTCTTGGGAACAATTCCTACCATACGCAGAATTTACCTACAACAATAGCTATCAAGTGAGTCTACAAATGGCCCCTTATGAAGCACTTTATGGAAGGAAGTGCCGTACGCCACTATATTGGACCGAAGTGGGACAGAAGCAATTTCTTGGACCGCAATTAGTGGAAGATGCCACAGCTCATGTAAGGATCATACAAGAGAGATTAAAAACGGCCCAGTCTCGACAAAAGAGTTACGCCGACAGAAGAAGGAGGGAACTATCCTTCGAGATAGGCGATCACGTATATCTCAAAGTAATACCCTACAAAGGAGTTCGACGATTCCAGATGAAGGGAAAGTTAAGCCCAAGATATGTAGGACCATACAAGGTTTTGGAAAGGCGAGGAGAAGTAGCATACAAACTAGAGCTACCGCCTGAGTTAGCAGGAGTCCATGATGTCTTTCACGTATCCCAACTGAGGAAATGCCTGAGAAAACCAACGGAGCAAGTGTCTCCCACAGAAACAGAGGTTCCACCGGATCTGACATGTCAGGAATATCCAGTCAAGGTGTTAGAAGTCAGTGAAAGGAGATTAAAGTCAAGGACCATAAAATTTTGCAGAGTCCAATGGAACAACCACACCGAAGAAGAATCAACTTGGGAAAGAGAAGAAGAGCTGCGTCAGAATTTTCCTTACCTATTCTCAGACTATTCGGAATCTCGAGGACGAGATTATTCCTAAGGAGGGTAGGTTGTAACACCCCAGTTTTTGACTATCTTTTCTGCTTACGAATCAGCATACCTTCTTTGCAAACCCCGATATTTTAACCCTATCTTGATCTTAGGTATGCCACTACCTTAACCTAAAAAGTTGGCTGCTAAACTTCTTTTCCCAGATCATGTTCACATTTCAGTCCAAAGGTGTTTCAATTTAGTCCTTTTCAGAAATTTCAGAAAACCCAAAAAGGCTAAAAGTCCCAGATCACCTCAAAATCCAAATCTGATCAAGTGATAACCTTTCTTTCATTTTTCTGAACATTTTTCCCTTCTGGACGAATTCCAGAATCTCGACCAAAACCCTAGTTTCAGCCTCGACGAAAGTTTCAAACCCTAATTACCCTAATTACCCTGTTTTCGAATTTTGTCAAAACCACCAGATCTTATCGAATTTCATCATTTTTCCTGCTAGATGAGTCCAAGACATTTAGTAGCACTCATCTGCAAAATCAGAATTCAAATCAGCCCCTCAGATCTTTAGAATTGCAAATAGGCCGAAATCCCCGAGCCAAAACCTTCACAGATCAGTCCAAATCGTTGTAAATAGGTCCAAAGTTCGCAACCAGGTCCCTGTGAAGTTTTCAACCAGCAACCGCCAAATTGCCGCGCCGTTAACTCGTCGCCGGCGAAGTTCGCTGCATTGCCACCTCACGGCCACGTAGCCACCAGCCATGCGCAGCTGTACCGCCACCGTGGAGCACTCAAACCCCACCGTGCCATCTTCTTCCCCGCGCGCGCGTGCCTGCTGCTGCTGCTGCTGCCAGGAGCTTCATGCCACTTGGCCGCCATCCCGAAGATCATCGCCACCACCCCCAGACCAAATCCTGTTTCCGCGATTCACCGTCTCTGGCAGAGCCCCGCCGCGTCCCGAAGTGCATCGATGACCGTCCCGGCGTCAGAAGAAGATCTCCCCAGCGATTGCTGCTGCTCCCGAGAGCCTCACCCGCGGCTATATAATCCCCCTCCCTTGCCCAGCAGTACCTCGCACCACCCCACAGCTTATTTGCTTTAGCCTTAGCACCAGAGAGCAACCGAGCCCTCAGCACCGCCGCGAAGCTCATCTTCTCCGGCGAGTCATTTCTGGAGCTCACGGCGCCAGCTTCGCCCGAAGCTTCCCCCTCCAAACCAACGCCACCAGTAAGCTCCCTACACCTCTCTCTTCGTACCGTAGCCATTAATTGGTCCCCGGCGCACCTCAACGCCGGTAATCACCGGAAAACTGAAAAACCCCTGTTCCCGCAATGCCTAACGATTTAGCCCGAATTAACCTTCGTGCCAGTGATAGGAATTGACCAGTGCACCCAATTGAGCAAGCCTGCAAGCTTAGATTTCCAATTTGAGCAGAGATCATGGCCTTTCCGAGGTTTGCGCGCCACCAGTGAGCTGGTCCTCGTCGCCAAGCTTCTCCGGCCACTCTCCCGCCGATTTAACCCCGCAAATAGATCCCTCACCTCACCCTCTCACTCCCTGAGCAAGGAGTCGAGCTCAAACCCTTTGAAACAGAAACGCCCAATCTGGAGGTTGTCTTCTCCAGCGCCGGTCGCCGGAATTTATCCCCGGCCGATCTAGCCTCGCTCACCTTGTCACTTAGATAGATCTCAACCCCCTAAGCAATTTTGTCTACTAGCCCGACCTCTAAATCGACCTGAATCAAAAGTTATAGTCATGCCAAGGTTGCTGTCCAGCGGCTCAGTTCATGTCCAGGCCACCGTGTTTGCTCACCGGATTTGGCCACACTCCGGCCACTTTCAGCCCTTGAGCCTGTTGAGAGTTTTGTAGCTGTTATCAATGCCTAAACCCCAGACAAAGTTGTGCATCAATTGGAGTTCTGAGTCAAAAGTTATGCAATGCCCTAGTTTCTGGCCATGTCTAACACTATGTCAGTGCATGTCCACCTGTGGCATTGGATGACTTAGACTTGTTTCTTTTGAGCAATTGAAATGCCACTTTGTCCACTAAGCCTTTTGAGCCATGTTCTACAACATTCCCTACTATCACATCTCCAGAAAACAAACCTAGAACCGATTTATGGCAATGTCAAGCCATGAGTCGAATGTCAGCCCTTCGACATTCAAGCCCTTTGAACCCATCTCTTCGACCAATGTCAAGTGACCTTGTCTAAACCAATTCCCCTGCATGCATGATGTATTTACGTATTATTTCCTAGTGCTTGTGTGCTTATATAGTATGTATGTGTTGTTTGTACCCGTCGTGGAACCAGACGTTGAAGGAGCAGAGGAGAACCCTGAAGATTCATTTGAGCAGCTAGACCCGTCACTGCAAGGCAAGTCTCAAACCCTTGATCATGTCTCACCTACTATTTTGAAATGAAGTATGTTAACTGTTTTCCAGTATATGCATGCTTTAGATTCAAATAAGAATTATGTTTCAATAAAATGACTAGATATGACCTAAATGATTGTAAAGCCCCTTTTGACATTGAATATCCCTGCACCCTTGTTACCCTAGATTATCATGCTTAGGCTATGCTATGCTCGATGATTATATGATAAATGTTGAATGGTCACATATGAGAAAAGCATGTTCAAAACCCCTTTTTGTGAAAGAAAATGTGATTGGAATCGATAGTGAGGATGGTTTGATTGGATGGTGTTGTGTGCGCACTGGGAATGTGAAAGACTCCTCACTAAAGATTCATAAGGACTAGAACCTTGTGTTGTGCTTCTATGCGGCATGAAAAACGTACCAACCACCTGCCTGTTTATGGGACGGGCGCAACTTAGTAGCTTTCTTTAGTGTTAGCTTTTCCCTGCATTGGTTGTCGGTCCAGTTTCTTGCGAGAACTGGTGGGCCACAGAAGGCCATGAGTGATGTGAGTTCAGAGAAATCATGAGAGGAAAAGGTGGAAAGAAGGAAGACACCCTATGCCAGATTAAGTCGTGCACGACTGTAATCAAGAGAGGCTATGTGTCTTGCGAGAACATAGGCCCAGGCTAGGAAGTAAGGCAGTGGGGAGGACCCACAACGGTACTTGAGACTTAACTGTCTATTTATCGAGCAGGGAAATAGTTAATACTAGGACTGTAAATTGTTGTGTCATCTCGGCCTTGTCACATGCGTAAAAGTCGCGTGAAGCTGATCCGACTTGAAAGCCGAATGATTGGTGGATTAAGGTGGTACACCTTTGCAAAGTTTAAAAAGTATCAGATACTCTGAGCTCCCAGGTCATGGAGTCTGCGCGCTGTGAATTCTATTCTCGTCGATGCAGCACAAGTAGCTTTTGGAAGTTTTTCACAAAATCTGAGTAAAGTGGTGACTCATGAAAGACCGCCACACACAACATTTCTGAAAATCTAGCTTAGGATTTTAAAAGCCTCGCTTTCAAAAATAAATACCTTTCTTCAAAGCTGCATGTGAAAATCTATTATATATTTATATACAGAGCCAAAGAGCTGTTCTTTGAGAAATTTCCCCCTCATCTATATATACATGCATTGTTACTTGGGACTTGTTGAGCATCATGTGGACGATGTGCTCACCCTTGCTTTTACAAACAAATTTAGAGGAAGGATTCGCCGACCCTGAATCTTATGGTCTTGAACCCAATCTGGAACAAGAAGAAGAAACTGAGGACCCATCTGGTTAAAGGGTTATGTACCAAGGTGGAGTTCGATGTGGAGAAGGCCCATGCTATACCGCCGCAGCAGAAGACTGATGAACTCCTTTTGTTTATCGTTGCTGTTTTATTTTGTGCCGACCCTTGTGTCGAAAACTCCTTAATTTGTATTAACAATTAAATGCGTCATTTCAGCGCTAAGTTATTGTGATGTTGGTCCTTGTGATCAGCACTTGTTTTTAATTACTCGCATTTTTATATAATGTATTTTATTGTTGTGAGCTGCAATGTGCCTTTTCTGAGTGCAATCCACCTGGGCGATTGCCACTGGAATCCTCAAATGAGGGTCCCACAGTAGGAAACCATCCATTTGTCTTGTATTACCAAAAACATGTTGAATAATACCGCTTCTGGGAAAATTTGCTGAGGCAATGTGTCCAAGTGAAGACGTTGGTCCTGCAGGAAGACCGACTACGAAGAGGGTGAGAAGAACCCCTTCAAAGCATTAGGCGAAGGAGTCTGCTCCCAAAAAACCCAAGAAGATCCAGGGAGAAACTTCTTCACGAAAGAAAAACATTAGCGCGAAAAATACTGCGGTAAGATTTTTGATACCTCCTATAACCCCAAGTACGAGCGGAAATTACTTCTTCATCGTACAAGGCGAAGGGAGCGAGGACGAGGAAGAAGACATTCCTCTAGTTCGTCGCAAGCGAAAAACAACTGACCTCCTGGGAACAAGCATCCCAGACAGATCGATTTCCCTGCCGGTCGACGAAATCTTGTACCTGACCACAGGGACAGAAGCTCATGAAGCCTCAGGACTTGCAACACCTCCCCTTCTGATAGAGGGAGCGACTGTGGTAAGAATCCCCACAATCTTGCACGTTTTTGTTTCTCTGTACGCACCCATTGAATTGTGTTCATACAGGGAGAAGAGGGTACCGTCCTTTTTAAGAGAATGAAAATGAGGTCAGAAGAAGACTCTTCCCCGAGAGCAGCCATCAAGCTTCTCTCTCTTGGGAGCACATCATTGAAACCCAAACCATGGGTGGGGTTTCAGATAAAGTGAGAACTTTCCCTATCATCATCTAAATATGACCGACGGGAGGCATCTTCACCTTACAATGTGTCTGTCTGTTGGCGTAGGGATGCTACACCCAGTACCCCAGCGACCTTGACAAGCCATCGTACACCCACTGCAGAGGTCGCGGGAGAGTCAAGTTCGATTCCCACGGTCGAAGAGGTTCCTCAAGCCATCATAGATGGAATGGCAGAGGAAATCTGACCCCAAGGGACGGAAACCACAGTCCCGGTCATAGTGGGGGAACAACAGGAAATGATCCGTTTGAGACCTAGCCTTGGTTTTCGCACTAGGCTCACCCAGATTCTAATATGCGGAATAGCGGGATCTTACTCAGAAATACCGAAACCCAAAGTAATTGCACAACTCTTTATTTCAAAGAGGGCTTACACGTCGAACGTTAGACACACTTGTCTACGTCGATGAACTATAAGTGTCTAAAACTCAAATAAGCTCTATGACTTTTTGATGATCTAAACTAGACCTATTACAAGGTATTTATTGTCCAATTGTATGAGTACGTATCAGACTTACTAATCCTAAACGTATTAGACTCATATAACTAACTTAACTAATCCTAAACAGATAAGATTAGTTATATATATAGGATTACAATTCCGAACAGGGAACGAATTCCTTTTCCTAGTCGCAAACCAATCCATGATCGCGAAACCTTTCCGAACACGGTTAAGGTCGCGAAGCCGTATGCGATCAGGACTTGGTCACGAATCCATATGCAATCAGGACTTGGTCGCGAATCCGTATGCGATCAAGACTTGAAGATCCTCCCGGATCATGACTCCCTTGTTGAGAAGGAGCCAACCCCTATTGCCACCTCTCGATCAAACTGGAGATGTGGAAATTGGGCTTATCCATGTTCTTTGGTGTACCACTTTGCCGCATGTGCTCGTTGACCTTTCCATCCGATTCGAAAATTCTCCTTGGTGCCACTGCGGGTGGTAGTCACCTTCTTCTCCAGAATCACATCTTCCCGGAGAGGTTCGTCTCGTTGATAGACCAAGTCTTCAACAGATGGTACTATGGTATCTGGCTCATCATCCAGCATTGAAGGCTCGAAGAGTTTGAGGTGCTCAACATTGACAACCGAGTAAATATCCATGTATGGCGGTAACTCGAGCTGACAAGCATTATTACCCACTTTCCGTAAAATTCGAAAAGGACCATAACGAATGGGTTTGAGTTTCTTACCTTCACCTTTAAGTCTCTCCTTACTGAGATGTAACCATACCATACACTAGTGAAGAAATGCAGTCTACTAACCCATTTCTTCTATCAGTTATTACCGAAACAGCAGAAAACCGATAGATAATGTGCCTCGCGGTCATAAAAGCCCGACGGATGTATTTTCCCTATCGGTTTCTAAGAAACTTACCGATAGAATAAATAGTATGATTTACTCTAGCGGTGATGAACATATTTGCCGTTAGAAGAGATGCATAAGTACTGACGGACGAATGTTGTGCGCCGATAGGACTGGTCAACTTCAACAACTAGACTTATTCTATCGCTACTGTATGAATATACCGACAGAGTATATTAAAAATTCCTATCGGCAATATGTAGTGCGCCGATAGAATAGTTGGCCTTCTACAAATATTTTTATTCTATCGGTAATGGATTCTTTTACCGTTAGAATATATAGAAAATTGCTATCGGTAATGAATGTTTATACCGGTAGAATATTGCAAAAATATCTTAGAACTGTAGGCCTTCTACAACTAGTAATATTCTATCGGCAATGTACGTACACACCGATAGAGTATGTACAAAAATTCCTATCGGTAATATTTCTTGTGCCGATAGAACCATTCGCCTTCTACAGATGTTTTTATTACTAACGGTGTTCTGTTTTCATACCGATAGAAAATATATATTTGTATAAATACACGGGTATGTCTCTTTCATTCTCACAGTTCATCTGGGGCTCGTAGTCCTAACCCGTAAGCTCCATGGACGGCCAGCGCACCTCTACAGGGGACCGCTGCACCTCCGCACCTCCATCGACGCCCTCTAGACGTCGGCATCCCAAGGAAGGTACGTAAAATTTCTGCAATATTGTTAGATTATTCTAATCCGATTATGGCAATAATTCTGCTTTTTTTGTATCCTTCATTTTGATGTGTCTTCTTTTCAATATGATTATGATCTGTTCAGGTCCTTGGATGATGCTCGTGAGGGGCAACGTATTTCACGGTTCTTCATCGCAGTACGCTGCCTACGTTGGCTTGTTGGCGAAAGAAATGGTGAAGATCACCGTCGAGAGCTGGAAGGACGTGAAGGGCGAGAGTCTTGGTTGGCTCGGTCGAGAAGATGCTTAAGCCCGCCGTGTTTCTCAAATCAGGACCTATAGAAAGCATCTTACATTTTTTTGCATGCACCAGCTTGTGGCCAGATGCTTACCTGCTTGGAGAAGAAGAATTGTTGTTATTTGCACAGCCATTCTACACCATCACTACACAGAACAACATCTTGGAAGGTAGGTTCTTTTTGTTAATGGAGTTGAGTTGAGTTGAGTTGAGTTGATCGAGTTTGAGTCCGAGGAAATCACCAATACGTACAAATGTATGTCGACGGCAGTTCCAGCTCCTCGGGCGTCTTCGAACTGAACTCCTATGGTTAAGTCCAATGTGGTTCAGACATTTGCTGTTTTGGATGAATGGATTTGTGATGTATCAGGTCTAACTTGTAGTCGGTAGTTGCATTGTGGCAACCTGCAAAGGTTCCCTTTTATGTAAAATGCATGTATGGGCCACTGGGTCCTCGTCGTGATTTGTTGTTAATTTCAGACGTGGCTTTTGTAATATACATCGAATGTGTGAATTGTTGTATTTGTATATTGTTGTATATTTGTGTATCATGTATTGCTAATTGGGACATGAACTTGAATGTGCAGGGAGTATTTGTGTATTTAATTGTATTGGTAGGTAGGTGTGTATTTGTACTGCTGTTTCAGACATGCACTTCAATTTGTGAACTGGCATGTGTATGTTTGTACCTGAATTTGTATTGGTGAACTGGCATGTTGTAACACCCTAGTTTTGGGGGTGAAAAGTTTTGCATGAAAATCCTGCATGCATGTATCCCTGTAGTAGTAGCCAGATCAGTTGAACTCTAATCTCTCCCAAACCCTAAAAATCTCCAAATCTATTCTCTAGATCCAGATCAAGATCTGACCATCCAGATTTAACCTATCAGTTACCCTAAAGATAAAAGTCTTCAGGAGCCAGATCAAATTCTGACCCTAACTCTCAGTACCTAAGCCCCTCTCTGTTTTCGAAAACAGGAAAATTCAGATTTACCCTAAGTACCCCAGTTTCCAGATGATTGAATTATTTTGATTTAACCCTATTCAGACTCAAGTAACCCCTGGAATATGTTCCTAGGTTCATCCTCAACTCACTCCAAAAAGTTGGGAGCCAAATTAATTCATCTAAACACTTTTCGCAGTTTACTCCAAATTTTACTGCGAATAAGTCCTTTTCTGTTTACCTGGAAGCCTGAAAAGGATAAAATCTGCAAATTAATTCCAACTCCAGAATTTCTTCAGGAAACACCTTCCAAATACTATTTGATACAGATCTCCCTTTTGATCAGACTTCAAAATCTCTCTCCAATCACCAGAATTCGAAATCGACAAAATCCAGACTTATTTTACCCTAATTTTACCCTATTTTCGAAAATAGGTGAAATCCCCCAAATCTTATCAAATTTTCTCTAAATTTGAGCTGGATGAGTACTAATAGAAATGTTATACTCAGCCATGAAATCAATTCTCAAATTAACCATCTCTAAGACAGAAATTACAAATCAGTCCAGATTTCAAATAAGAATCCTTGCATTTTGGTCCCTGGTTCGACCAGAGACGCTGTGCACGACCAGCAGCCGTGCACGACCGCGACCACCGCGCTACCACGCAAGGAACTTCATCGCCGGTGAAGTCCCGTGGTCGCCACCCTTGCCACTGCGTTCCTGCCACGTGTGCGCACGCCGTTCGCCACCGTGGAGCCACCGCGGCCGCACCAGCATCGCCAATTTTGCCCGCGCGCGCACGCCATCGCTGCAGCCACGGCAGAAGCACGATGCCACGTTGCAAGCATGCCGGAGGAGCCCATCAGTTCGCCGTTGCATCACCCGGGACAGCGCACGCCAGCCTGCAAAGCCGGCACGGCCGCTGGAGCGCGTCACTTCGCTGCTGTCCCGCCCGGCCGGTCAATTCGCCGCTCCAAGTCTCCAAGCATTTTCCCGCCGTTGCAGCCTCGCCAAATCGCCTATAAATAACCCTCAGGACTTAGCCAACTTCACCACTTAACGAAGCACCAGAAATCGCCACACTCCACCGTGTCTTCGTCTTCTTCGGCGAGCTCGAGAAGAGGCTCACGGTGCCAAGCCTCTACACTGCTTCTTCCTCGATTCCAGCTACTCCAGTAAGCTCCTCTTACCTCCCTCATCATACTCGAGCGGGTAATTGACTTCAAACCTCTCCAATCGCCGGCAATTCCCGTTTCTCTCCAGCAACTCCGGCGAGCAATTAAACTCTAACCAGAGTGAATTAGCTCTCGAGCCTGTAATCAAACATGATCAGTAGACTGATTAGAACACATCTAAGCAACCAGAATCGAAGAATTTGCTAAAATGTGAAAAACCCCAAATTGGAACCTTGCATATGAACTGGAGTTCGCTGTTAAGCTTTTCTGGTGCATCTCTAGTCAAACTAACTTCACCAGTAGCTTACTTATGCCCCAGAGACTCTCCTCAAGCAAGGAATTAAGTTTATTTGCCCTAAATCAAAAATGCCCAAATCAGGTTTGAGTTAATCTTTTCTCCGGCCAATATTCCCTAAATCCAGCCAATCCAGCCATGGAAACCTTGCCATCTAGATGTTTTGGACCATTCTGAGCAACTTTGTCTTCTATCACGACTTCTAATTCGGCCTAGATTGTGAGATATAGCTATGCCCTAGTTTGGTGTACTGTTCACACTGCATGTGCTCCAGGCCAGCCAACTTCTTCGCCGGTTTTCATCACTTTCCGGCCATCTCCTGCCCTAGGTCCTGTTGAGACATTTGTTCCTGTTACAGATGCCTAACCACCAGACAAAGTGGTGCATCATTTGGAGCCCTGAGTCAAAAGATATGGCTAACCCTAGTTTCTGGCCGTGTCAAGCCTATGCCAGCCTGTGTCAGCCAGTGGCATTGAGCCTTTTCACCCACTTCCAACCATGCACTTTGAAAATAACTTTGTCCCTTAGACTCTTGATGTTGTGATCTACACTTTTCTCTACTGTCACAACTTGAGTTGAGCCCTCTATCACCCATCGACCTTATGTCGATGCCTTGAACCGAATGCCAACCTAAAGACATTCGCTGTTTTTGAGCGAACCAGTCACCACCTTGATATTACCCTGATATTTTGGAACCTTGTAAACCTTAACAGCTAATTTTAACCCTGGTTTCCATAATTAAACCCACATCGCTTTCAAACCTTGTATCACCAGAGTATTTTCTCCTTGCATCTTTGCATGTAGTGAATTAGTAAGAGTAGAATTGATTGTAATGCCTGTTTGCTTGTTTGATCTTGTTCAGAGCAAGAGTCCAGGGTTGAAGATCTTGTCGCTGAACCGTCATCGACTGCGGATACTTACGACGCGGAAGGCAAGTCATACTTTGATCATATTGAACCTATATTTTATGAATTGCTATGCTATTCCATGAGTAGATATCTCATTAATATTGCATGTGTTGAGATCAATGATATTATGGCAGTGATTGATTGAATACTTGATGAATGTGAACTTGTTAAGATAGCAAGCCATGAACTAATAAAGGTATAAACATGTATATTTATATTCATGAAATAGAACCCTTAGCCGTGACCAGTATTTTGGTATGGAATGGTGGAAGCACTGGAGGTGCTTGGCTGCACTGGATGTGCAGGCACTGAAGGTGCATGGTTTGTGGTATGATCTGGTCACTGGCATGTAAGGACTAGAACCTTGTGTTATGCGTCGAGTGGCATGAAAAACGTACCAACCACTTACCTGGTATGGGACAGGCGCAACCTAGTAGCTTTCTTAGTATTTTCAGTTCCCTGCATGGCTTGTCGATCCGGTTTCTCGCATGGAAACTGGTGGGACGCAGTTCGTCCATGAGTGATGTGAGATCAGAAAAATTATGAGAGGATAAGGTGTAAAGAAGGAAGACGCCCTACGCCAGATTAAGTCATGCGCGACTGTAATCAAAAGAGGTTATGTGTCCTGCGGGAACATAGACCCAGGCTAGGAAGTAAGGCAGTGGGGAGGACCCACAACGGTACTTGGGACGGTATTGTCCATTTACCGGGCAGGGATACTGTTAATACTAGACTGCAAAAACGTTGTGTGATCTCGGCCTTGTCACATGCGTATAAGTCGCATGGAGTTGGCCCGACTTGGAAGTCGAGTGAAAAAGTGGATTTAAAAAGAGGTACATCTCTGCAGAGTTTTAACAATGTATTCGAATACTTCGTGCTCCCGAGTTCTAGGAGTATGCTGCGGTGGATTAAATCCATGGGGTGTGACACAAGTATTGTTTTATAAACTAAAATTTGTTAGCTCAAGATTACCCAAGTGGCATGTGTTGTCATGATAAGGGGCGTTGCCGTGGGCTGTCATGTGTTGACGTGTCGCGGTAATACCATAATCTAGCAAACATATGATATTTAAGAGGCATGTGGTTTATGTCCTAAGTTATGAGATATTGCTAAGAGTATATGATTGAAAGGCTTGAATGAAAATAATGTGATATGAGGATATATCGCCTTGGATATGGGATATATGTATCACCATCAATATGATTTATTTACTGCCATGAGTACGATCAATAGTTGAGTAAGAATTGAGAAAGAAATGTATTTTGGGAAAAACCTCTCACTCTTTCCCCAATAGCATAGGTTCATGTCATATATATATATGTATCTCTACCTTCCCTATGACTTGCTGAGTACGTAAGTACTCACCCTTGCAACAACTCATCAATAGATGGAGCGTTCTACGACCTTGGAGGATACCCTGAAGATGCTGCGGACCCAGGAGAAGATGAGCAGTTTCCTTCGGAGCTCTGATGTGGTGCTGTCTTGCTGTCAACCTCTGTTTCCTGTGGATTGCTTTTGGGCCTAGCTTCCACCGACTAGATGTATTATTTTGTTAGACCCTTGTGCTTTGTATGGCACTGTACCTCGTTTTGTGCTAAGGCCTGATGGCCATACAATTATGACTATAGTACTATTTTGCTGCTGCAATGTAATCCTGTGATTGACTCATCCTGGGAAGTCAAGTGGTTTATGGGACCAGCTGCACCGAGCTGGGCCCCTCACAGGTAATGTGACAGTCGTGGCGGACGTGACACATGTGTATGTTTGTACCTAAATTTGTGAACTGGCATCTGTAATTTCTTTGGCAAGATGAAGTCCCAACTACCTACGAAAAGTATTTTTGTGTCTCCTAGTTAATCCACAAATTAGCATTTCTTGAAATATATTGCTTTATCTTCTAGTTAAGATCCGTTTGATGTAAGATCTGTTTGATGTTACATTGATATGATTCCTTGAATGTGAGAAATGGCAGTGCATGTTTGTCCCAATTTGGTACCAGTACCTCCTCTAACGGTAAGTACACATATTTACCGATAGGAAAACACATATATTTGTTCAGTCATGCATATTCTAACGGTAAATACACATATTTGCCGATAGGAAACACATATATTTGCTCAGTCATGCATATTCTAACGGTAAATATGTGTTTTTACCGATAGAAAAAGCCATATATTTGCTCAGTCATGCATAGTCTAACGGTAAATACACATATTTACCGATAGAAAAACTAATGCTCGAGTGTCATGCATCATCTAACGGTAAGTACACATATCTACCGATAGAAAAACTCTTGTGCGTGCTGTGTCATGAATGATCTAACGGTAAGTACACATATTTACCGATAGGAAAACACATATATTTGCTCAGTAATGTATATTCTAACGGTAAATACACAAATTTACCGATAGAAAAACTCATGCTCGAGTGTCATGCATCATCTAACGGTTCGTACACATATCTACCGATAGAAAAACTCATGTGCGTGCTGTGTCATGCATGATCTAACGGTAAGTACACATATTTACCGATAGGAAAACACATATATTTGCTCAATAATGTATATTCTAACGGTAAATACAAATATTTACAGATAGAAAAACTCATGCTCGAGTGTCATACATCATCTAACGGTTCGTACACATATTTACCGAAAGAAGAAGTCCTGTACTTGCTAGGTAATGCACATTCTCTAACGGTATGTGTGTGTTTTTACCGATAGAATATGTGAGCGGCAAATTACCTAAGTTAGTCTAACGGTTATTTCATGTATTTACCGTTAGAAAAATGTCCATTATAAGGAAAACCCCACTCGACCATTGCTGAGCTGCTCTTTAATTTGTTCTGTTGCACTCTGTGTCCCTCTGTTTGTGACGAAAGTTCTAGCTACACTGCTAGGGTGATCAGCGCAGGCTGGAGGGAAGTTGATTGCGCCCCTCTCTTTAAGGTACGCTTAATCGTCGACACTTATCTCTCTCTCCCTCTAGATCTCCCTTCCTCTCTACTTGCAAGCTAGCTGTATTGTGTAGTTCCAAGTTTGTAGCTCTAAGCTTGGGAGCTTGGTAGCTGGAAATGCGTCATGTTTTAGGAGCTAACTAGCTTGTATTGTGTAGTTAGCTAGGTTAATTAGTGTTAATTTCGTCAGACTAGGGTTCAACACATGTATCTGTTGTAAGAGGCTGTACATGTACATATACATAACTTAATCGGGCAGGTTACATGCATGGCTTACTCGTTAAATTTTGTTAATTGTAGATGGACAGGAAATATTGGATGTATGGAATAAAACGTACTACTCTTGAATATTTGGATGGTGTGAATGAGTTTATTAAATTTGCTGAGCAACAAAAGGAGAGGAAGGGAGAGAAAAATATGCTCTGTCCTTGTACAGATTGTATGAACTTGAAGAGGTTTAGCAACTCTGATCAAATTAAGAGTCATTTGATTCGTCGTGGTTTTAACGCGCGATACACCCGTTGGATATGGCATGGCGAAGATCTTGAGGAAACAAGCACCACTACTACCAATCAGCACGACTCGGATGTGGATTGCAATAATATCGATGATCATCCCAATTTTGGTAATGTTCATTCCGATGTGCACGTAGATGATGATGATGACAATCTAGATGCGATGTTACGTGATGTAGAGGAAGATTACAACGAAAATGACTTCTGTGAATTTGAGAAACTGATTGCTGACTCTGAGAAGCCTCTGTTCCCTGGATGTGCAACATTTACAAAACTGTCTTCTGTGCTGAGATTATATAACTTGAAGGCAGGAAACGGTTGGAGTGATAAGAGTTTCACGGCACTGTTAGATATTCTAGCGGACATGCTTCCAGAGGGAAATGAGTTGCCAAGATCTACTTACCAAGCCAAAAAACTGTTGTGTCCGTTGGGAATGGAAATCGAAAGAATACACGCATGCCCAAATGATTGTGTGTTGTACCGTAACGAGTACTCCAGTTTGCATGTTTGTCCAAGATGCGGCGCATCGAGGTATACGCGTAGGGACCGGATTGACAGTGAACGTCACGAGGTAAGGAAAGGGTCCCCGGCAAAAACTGTGTGGTACTTGCCTGTGATACCTAGATTGAAGCGGCTGTTTGCAAATCCGAAAGTCGCGAAGCACTTGCGTTGGCATGCTGAAGCCCGGAAACAAGACGGAAAACTGAGACACCCAGCTGATTCTATTCAATGGAGAAACATCAACAGAACATTTGCTGAGTTCGGCGGCGAACTTAGGAATGTAAGGTTCGGGCTGAGTACAGATGGTATGAACCCACATGGTAATATGAGCAGCCGGCACAGCACTTGGCTGGTTCTTTTATGCATCTACAATCTTCCTCCTTGGTTATGCATGAAGCGCAAGTACATCGTGATGGCGTTACTAATCTCAGGACCCAGACAACCCGGAAATGATATTGACGTGTTTCTAGCGCCTTTAATCGAGGACTTACAGAAATTGTGGAGCGAGGGTGTGCAGGTGTGGGATGCATACAAGAATGAGAATTTCATCTTGCGGGCCCTGATATTTTGCACCATAAATGATTTTCCTGCCTACGGCAATTTGTCGGGGTATAGTACGAAAGGAGCCAAGGCTTGCCCTATTTGCCTAGATGAAACTGAGAGCATGTGGCTGCGAAACTGCCGGAAAATAGTGTACATGGGTCACCGCAGGTTTCTTCCGGTGCATCACACGTACCGTAAGAAGAGGAAATCATTTAATGGGAAGCCTGAGAAGGGATCAGCTCCAGTGTTTCTGACCGGTAAGGAGATTTACTCGCGCGTGAACGACATCAAAGTTGAGTTCGGTAAGCATTCTACACCTCGAGAAAAAAATGTTTGGAAGAAGAGATCGATTCTCTGGGATCTACCGTACTGGGAGCACTTACAAGTTCGACATTGCATTGACGTCATGCATGTAGAGAAAAATGTCTGTGACAGTTTGATTGGTTTGTTGTTGAACATTCCGGGAAAGACAAAGGATGGTGTGAAAGCTCGTCGTGACATGGTGGAAATGGGGATAAGGACTGAGCTTGCACCTTTAGAGAATGGAAAGCGTACATACCTCCCCCCGGCCTGCTATACGTTGTCCAAGAGCGAAAAAACAGAACTCTGTCGGTGCCTGCACGGTGTTAAAGTTCCATGTGGGTACTCCGCGAACTTGAAAAAACTTGTGTCTATGAAGGACCTAAGACTGGTTGGCATGAAATCCCACGACTGTCATGTCTTGATGTCACAGATGCTTCCCATTGCTATCAGAGGCATTCTCCCAGTTAAAGTCAGAGAGACAATCACAAACCTATGTTATTTCTTCAACGCAATATCTTGCAAGGTAAGTACGTGCACTCGTACTATAAGTTCACTACCTCCATTTGTGGAGCTTAATTAGAAGATTTTTCTGATATGAATATTTGGCGCAACTGTGTCCTCGTAGGTAATTGATCCCGATGGGTTGGACGCTTTGCAACGCGACGTGGTTACAACTCTTTGTCAGCTCGAGATGTATTTCCCTCCATCCTTTTTTGATGTTATGGTCCATCTGATTGTTCACCTTATCAGAGAAATTAAGTTTTGTAGACCCGTGTGCCTGCGCTACATGTATCCATTTGAGAGATTTATGGGGGTATTGAAGGGATACGTAAGGACTCGTCGTCGACCCGAGGGGAGTATCATGGAAGGTTATGCCGCCGAGGAGGTGATTGAATTTTGCACAGATTATATGGCCGGGGTTGACCCAATTGGTGTTCCTAGGTCCCGACACGAGGGTAGGCTTGAGGGAATCGGAACGATTGGATTCAAAGCTATCGTCCCCGCTCGTGATGTGTACGCAAAATCACATTTTTGGGTCTTACAACACATGACGGAGGTCGAGCCATACATACACGAGCACAAGGTAATGTTACGGTCACAGAATCCTTCGAAGTCAGACGTTTGGGTAAGCAGAGAACATAACAGGAAATTTGCTGAGTGGATCCAAGAAAGAGTCATGTGAGCTGCCGAGGGCTCCGTAAGTGAAACTGTGACATGGTTGGCTAGAGGCCCAAGATTCACTGTAGGGACTTGGCAGGGGTACGACATCAATGGGTATTCATTTTACACAAGAGCTCAAGACGCCAAGAGTAGCACGCAATGTAGCGGAGTGACACTGTTTGCTATTTCCGAGGATGCCAGGTCAGTAAGGGCGCTGAACTCATATTACGGTGTTATTGACGAAATATGGGAGCTCGATTACGGATTAATTAAGATTCCCCTATTTCGATGCCAATGGGTCGAAATCCCTCGAGGTGTTCAAGTTGACAGTTACGGGTTTACTCTCGTCGATCTTGGTAGAGTCGGACACCAAGACGATCCATTCATGCTTGCAAAGCAAGCCACACAGGTATTCTACATCGTTGACCCGGCCAATCCAAACTTGCATGTTGTCCTCCATAGCAAGAGACGTATTGTTGGGGTCGATGATGTTGTCGACGAAGAGGAGTATAACCAATTCGATGAAATACCTCCATTTTTAGAGGACATTCAATCTATCCGTACTGAAGATATCGACGAAACAACGTATCTGCGAGATGACCACGAAGAAGGATTATGGGTTGAGAACCATTGATGATTAATTTCTATTTCAGGGATAAATGCCAAGCAAATAGCCCACAAGTTCTGCAGCAAGGTGAGGAACTTATCATTAATACATCAGGCAGTACATTTTTCTTTAGAATTTAATGATAAGCTAGTTCACAGCATTAATACATCTCAATTTTACTCCACAGCATGAGTTCTAACATGTACAGTACCTTTATCCTGTAAATATTTAATTCTTCCCTTCAAATAGCACTTGCAAAAATCTCATCGCAGCCTCTTCAAATTAAGTTCTGCAAAAATCCCTTTTTTCTGACGGTATTTTGTTATTTATACCGATAGAGAAGGACATCTTCTCTCAGGCACTTCAAAACGTTTTCTATCTGTATTGTTCTATTTTACCGTTAGAATAAATTCGTTAGTCTCACGGTATTTGTTGTCTGACGGTTTTTTCCTGTTTTTACCGATAGAAGAATACTCTGCCGCTTTGAATTCTCAACCGTGTCACCATGCGTTGCCTTGGAAACTCTATAAGTACCTCGCCATGCGTCGCGGTATTTTGTTGTTTTTCTAATTCTCGAACGGTTCGACTCCTCATCTTCTCTTTCACAATGGCAACCTCCATGGGATCGTCATCCACGCCCTCCCCGGTAAGAACTCTAAATCTCCTCGGTTTACCCCTGTATTGTTAATCCATGTTCAGTTCATTCTTGACCTGTTGATTTGCACAGGGAATGGTAGCCGTGGAAGACACTGCAAAAGTGAAGGCCGACCTGAGGGCCCTCCAGGAGGAGCACAAGCTCCTTACAGACAAGCACACTCAGCTACGGCTTGACCTTGACGATCTCTTCCAGCGCATTAAGCGCATGAAGACGGATGGTGACAATGCTAGGGCGAGGACGAGGCGTCTTCGCGAGGAGAAGAAAGCCGCGAATATGACCATCGCTGGCTGCCGTTTGACTATGAAGGATACCATAGCGAAGCTGAGGGAGGTCGCAGGCCTTCTCGACGCGGTAGTAGTTGATCCTAGGGACAACTAGTCGCTAGAGGAGTCCTGCGGCCTGGCTGCAAGTCTAACTGACTCTATTCTACATGCAGCCAGGGCTAAGACCACCCCTTGACCTAGCATTTTGGGTTTTATTTTTTTTTGTAAGTGATAAAACAACAATGAATGAACAATTTCTTTTTATGTCAATTTTCCAATTTTCCGGCTATCTTCCCTCTTTCTTTAACATTCTGCAGCTTTCAACCACGGTCTGTTTGATGTTAAATTGTGTACCTTTTCATTACTCTGACGGTATTTTGTTGTTTTTACCGATAGAAAAAGGGCACACAATACTATAATCTCAAGCACTTAATCAAAAAAATTTTCTGGGGAAAATTGGTCTCACGGGATTTTATTGTTTATACCGATAGAAAAAAGGCACTTTTCATTACTCTCACGGTATTTTGTTGTTTTTACCGATAGAAACTATAATCTCAAGCACTTCAAAAAAATTTTCTGGGGAAAATTGGTCTCACGGGATTTTTTTGTTTATACCGATTGAAAAAGGCACCTTTTCATTACTCTCACGGTATTTTGTTGTTTTTACCGATAGAAAAAGGGCACCCAATACTATAATCTCAAGCACTTTAAAAAATTTTTCTGTGGAAAATTGGTCTCACGGGATTTTATTGTTTATACCGATAGAAAAAGGCATCCACTACTTCAAATATTTTTCCGGGAAATTTACTTGTTCTATCGGTATTATTTTGTTGTTTCGATAGAAAAGTACATAAGTCTATCGGTATCATTTTGTTATACCGATAGAAAAGTTCCGCCGCTACTTTATTACTCGTACACGGCCCTTTAGTTTCCCTCCACTCGAACAGTTCCACCTCAGAGCACTGCGTCTCTTCGAGAGCGAAGAAAACCCTAACCTCCGCCGTGACCACTCACTTCCTCTCTGCCACACGACGATCGCCGGCTGGACACTGGTTCGCCACTGCCACCGGTTCTTATTTTCGTCCTTCGCCGGCCGCCGCTGCGTTCTACACCGCCTCTCCATCACCAGAACTGATCGCCGCCGTAAATACCCTAATTCGTCGTTCTATTTCCAGCATCTTCTTTATTTGATCCTAGTGTTTTGCACGTACTAATTCTTCGAGTTTTGCAATTACACTAGGGTTCCCTATTGTGTTGGCTTATGTACATTCCGCAGGCAATGTTGATTTTAATTAGGGTTTACATAATATGTTCCAGTGCTGTAATGAACCTGTTTTGAGATTTTAACTTATCTATACTGCTGTATGTGTGATCAATTGTATCCAACTGCCATGTAATGCAGATTATATGTTGGAGGTGTTCTTACACATATTCTATCGGCAGCTCATGTGTTTACCGATAGAAAATTTTTCTGCACAAGTAGTAAAACTTAATTTGGATCTGGAAGGACATGAGCCATGCAATGTACTAGTTTGGTTGGGAATTTTTACTCACTTCATATGAATATATGGCAATGTGGATGGGTCTTCGATGTATATGTTTCAAATGCCTATACATGACTTTTCCCAACCTAATAGATGTGAAGTCCTGATGACTCACATACAGGCTAGGCTAAAGATTATGCACAGTGGCACTTAGATGCTTGTGTGCATATTTACGTGTGAAATAATAATGCTGGCCCATGAATATTAGTATAGCAAATCATCGAGAATGTTATGTGATGACAGTGAATGGTGGCTTGTCAACAAAATTCCATATGTAGAGAACATTGTTATGTTCTATCGGTATCTCACGTGTTTGCCGATAGAAAAATTGTCTTCTGTGGAGGTAATTGTTATGGTCTATCGGTAGCTCATGTGTTTACCGATAGAAAATATTTCTGAAGAGTTCAGGAAGTAATTTATGCATGTCATTCTTTTTGTATTATTTTCCCTTTTGCCGCCCTAGTTAGTCTCCAGTCCTGGGCTGAGTTATGGAACTCCAAGGCGAATTAATTGCCATATATATGGTTTGTTGAAGGTTTTGTAGGGGAAGACATGTCATCGTCTTCATCGGATGGTACTAGTGGTTCGACTAGGGCCAACCCCATCATAACTACTGAAGATGCAGCTGTTACATCCCAGCGCAAGAGGGTGGGGTGAGGCGCGACGACGTTGGGGCGTTTGGCCAAACGCATGGATCTTTCTTGTGAGTTCAACCAATTTGGGAGGCCGATTGGAAAGAATGCTGGGAGGTACGCGGCCTACGTTGGGCTGTTGGCGAAAGAAAGGGTGAAGATCACCGTCCAGAGCTGGAAGGACGTGACGGCGGTTGAGAGGGATAGGTTGTGGGCGGAAGTGAAGGTTAAATGAACTGAAATCGCTGAACTCTTTCGTAATCACGTTCTCTTGGCTTATACTAAAGTTTAACTAACTCGTGATTAATTGTATGCATTTTTCGGAAACAGGCTAAGTGGAACATCCCCGACGATACACCTAGGACTACCTGCTTGAAGGACATGAACGGAACATGGAAAACCTTTAAGGGCTGGCTCGTCAGTAACTTCCTCGCTGCGGGAAAATCTCCTTGCGAGAAGTACCCCTTCATATCGGAGGAGGTATGGGCGGAATTCACCAAGCAGAAGGGGACTGAGGAGTTCAAGGCCCTTAGCGAGAAGAATAGGGTGATCCATAAGAGGAACGACCATCCGCATCGGCTCGGATCCCTGGGCTATGCGGGGAAGGAGGAACAGTGGAAGAAGGAAGACGAACAAAATCCTGTCATTGACACCCCTGAGTTGCCGCTCTCCGAGATCCGGGATGAGAGGTGCAAGCGATGGTGGAGGGGGAGGGGGTCCGTGTCGTCCACGGGGTCTGTGCAGTTCGCAACCCCTGGGGACGCCGACGTTGTGAGGCGAATGGTAAGTTGGCTAACCTCGTAAACTGTGTGCGCACAAGTGTATATAAGGCAATTTGTCTCACAAGGTACCTTCAAATGTAACAGATCTCTTTTGAGAAGGAGGCAGCGGAGGGATTGTTTACCCTGCAGAGGGAGAACGACATCCTCACCCGGGCTCTAGGAAATAAGGAGCATCCCGGGCGGACACAGGCCGTGGGAGCCATTGTGTCATGGAAGGCCGGTTTCGTAGATCCGGCTCCACCGAGGAAGAAGGCCCGCACCTGGAAGGAAAAGGAAGCTGACCTCTCCGATAAGATACGGGCTGAGGTACGGGAGGAGATACGGGCGGAGATGCGGGCTGAGATACGGGCTGAGGTACAGTCTGAGGTGCAGACCGAGGTCGCACAAATGAGGGAAGAGTTTGCACGGTTGAGAGAAGCATTGCTGGCCAAGAGTGCAGATGCGGATCCCCAGGACGACGGTACCCCGCGGGGTCGGATAAGCAGTTGCGCTTCGAAGGTACTCGCGGATCCAGTGGATCTACTTGAGGTACTGCAAGCCTTCATCTGTGCACTTAAGTTGATGCAAGCCTTTATCTGTGCACTTAATTGTTACAAATTTGCAGGGGCCGGAGGGCTACATCCTACAGAATCACGTAGGCGCCGGGCAGGAAGTGGTTGGACACGGCTTCGTATATCAGTCTGGGCCGGATGTCCGGGTCCACTGTGTACCTCTGCGGTTGGGTTTCGCAAAGGTACAGGTGGACATGGCCATGCCGGGCTACAACGATTCTCCGTTGCCAGTCCCAACAGAGGAACTGCAGACACTTGCTGAGGCAGTGGGCTCCTACGTACAGTGGCCCAAGAAGTGTCTTGTAATACAACCGGTAAATCCTACACATTTTAGATTACATCCTACTCAGTACACTCAACTTGCATAATCTAACATACGTGCTCATTAATTGAAGTGGCCTGCCGCTGGGCTACCAGGGGACTGCGCCCCCAGCTCGGGGCATGAGGCCCGATCTCGTGCGACCATGGACACATCAAAGACGGCCTCCACCCCACCCAGCGCATCCACGCCTTCACCTCGGAAGAAAGCTACCATCACCTCGCCCTTGCCTTCGAAGGTACGCGCTCAGTCCCCGACAAAAGGCAAGGGCAAAGGCAAGGGAAAAGGGCGACAGGGACAGCCGGAGAGGTTCACGAACGGGTCCCCACTCATGTCGGAGGCAGCATTGCGCAAATTGGATCGATCAACCAGAGACCTCCACGCGTGGTACCTACACCGAGCTCCGCGCAATCTAAACTTCTTAGTTCCCTACAGGCCTGGGCAGTTCCACCGTGAGCCCGGGAGTATATCCGTGGCACACGAGGATCTGTTCGACCTCTACAACGGGCGGGAGCTCGATATGTCCATCATACGGACTGGAGTCCTGTGAGTTTGCTGATGCTATGTATTGCTGTTTTCTAACTCTGTTTGCTAACTCTGCATTGTTGTAGTTCATTTGAAATGTAGTAACTTTCTGTGCAATACTAATGTCGTCCTTTGCATGCAGGTGCATGTACAGGCTAGCATCGGAGGCTGCGTGTGACAAGGTGGGTTTCCTCGACCCAGAGAAAATAAGCCTCACGATGCTAGAGCACGACGCCGCACACGCTGAGCAGTACATATCCAAGGCGCTGATGGCGCAGCAAGACAGGGAGTTCATTCTGGTGCCGTACCACCAAAGGTTAGTGCATTTCGTACTAATTTAACTCGATCTTGTATGTTACACCTGAGATATACTTTGAGCACACGGTCCTCTTTTACGTACAATGCAGGGGCCACTGGATCCTCATCGTGATCTGTCCACCGAGGAACGAGGTGTACTACCTCAATTCGATGCGTGACAAATTATCGATGGAATATGTGGTCAAGGGGAATATGGAGGCGTAAGTAACTTATATGTTTGATTTAAATTTTCACCTCACTAGCTCTTGATAATACATTAATGGGCAATAATAACTGAAATGCAGGGCTTTTGATAAATATGCGTCCGCTGGAGGGAGGCATGCCGCACCGCAGGGCTCCCTACTAGCTTGGAAAGAATATGAGGTACTCATGAGACTTTTTGTTTATGCTTAATTAGTTTATGGAAACAATAGCTAACATGTCTTCGCATATGCAATTGTCTCAGTGCCATCAGCAGCCGCAATCGTGGGAATGCGGGTTTTATGTGTTGCGCTACATGTACGACCTAGTGCAGACAAACTTTGCCCAATTCCCCCAGGTAAGCATCGATAGCTAACTCAAATTTGAAAATTGGGTGTCACGTTCTAAATTAGGAAGTTAGTTACTAAGTATTCACACATGCTTACAGATCGCCATGTCGAAAGACTCATACGAAAATGCAAAGATTAGAGATCTTCGACAAATCTGGGCTCAATATGTCATGGAGGAAGTTGCGCCCAACCATCCGCCATGATAATTTTCTCTTTTTCGTGTACTCTGTGCATAGACTGTTTATATACATGTGAATAAATATATATGTCAATAAATGTCCACATTGGATTGCAATTTGTATTTGTCGATATATATGTGAATAAATGTGAATAACTGTCTAATGTGTCAATCTGTACTGTATTGTGTATCCAATCTATAATGTATTGCATCTGTACTGTATATGTGAATATACTGTATTGTGAATGCAAATAATGTACTGTATATGTGAATGTTCTATCGGCAAATTCATTCACAGCCGACAGACCACTACAAATTTTCTATCGGTAAACTCATCCACAACCGAGAGACTACTGTAGTTTTTTCTATCGGTAAACTTGAAATTAACCGTCAGAATAGTGTGAATTTTCCTGCCGGTGAGCTCATCCACAACCGAGAGACTACTATGGTTTTGTCTATCGGTAAACTCATCCACAACCGAGAGACTACTACTCATTTTTCTATCGGTAAACTTGAAATTAACCGTCAGAATAGAGTTACTTTTCCTGCCGGTGAACTCATCCACAACCGAGAGACTACTGTGGTTTTTTCTATCGGTAAACTCATCCACAACCGAGAGACTACTACCCATTTTTCTATCGGTAAACTTGAAATTACCGTCAGAATAGAGTGACTTTTCCTGCCGGTGAACTCATCCACAACCGAGAGACTACTGTGGTTTTGTCTATCGGTAAACTCATCCACAACCGAGAGACTACTACCCACTTTTCTATCGGTAAACTTGAAATTAACCGTCAGAATATAGTGACTTTTCCTGCTGGTGAACTCATCCACAACCGAGAGACTACTGTGATTTTTTCTATCGATAATGTCATTTCCAACCGAGAGAGTGCTACACTTTTTTCTGTCGGTAAACTTATAATTAACCGTTAGAATATGGGTATTTTTCCCAACGCTAAACGTCAGACGAGGACGGGTTTTCTATCGGTACAATCATAAGGTGCCGATAGAATAGTAATATTTTCCTGTCGGTAATCATGTAATTAACCGTTAGAATAGTGTACTTTTCCCACCGTTAATCGTCAGGCTACGATGGTTTTGCTATCGGTACACTCCTAAGATGCCGATAGAATTGTTAATTTCTTCTGTCGGTTATTTACCGATAGAAAATGTTCTGTCTTGTTCTATCGTGTCTATCTCTATCGGTACGAAAACCGATAGTAGAAGGATTTTTTTTACCGATAGAAGAAACCGATAGTGATATTACCTTCTTGAAATTGCGCATCAACTCGGTGCCAATCATGTCGCGCCTTGTACTTGAGTTGAGCTTTCAGCAAGTTCTGTTCAACCTCACGATGGAGTCATTGAATACTTTCCAGGAATTTTTGTGCTCGATCCTGATCAGATGCTTCCTTGCTGTTCTGTGTTGAGGTAGGGATCACAAACTCCATATCGAATGGACTCCGTGGTAGAAATCCTAAACAAACCTCAAACGGTGATTTTCCAGTCGAACCATGCACTGCTCGATTAAAAGCAAATTGCAAGTACGGTATGCTTTCATCCCAGGTCTTCGGGTGCCTTGAGTTATATCCTCTCAAGAGATGAACGACTGTGCGATTTACCACCTCGGTTTGACCATCAGTTTGCTGATGAAAAGCAGTACTCCTCTTCAGCTTGGTGTCCATCATCGTCCAGAGCGATCGCCAAAAGTGACTAAGGAACCGGGTATCACGATCAGACACAATAGAAGTCGGCAGTCCGTAGTGTGCCCAAACGTGTTGAAAGAAAAACCGAGCAGCTTCTTCTCCCGTGATAGTCTTTCGACAAGGTATAAGAACAATCATTTTGGAGAACCGATCAACGACCACGAATAGATAGTCGTTGCCACGTCGGGTCTTAGGCAATCCTCCCAAGAAATCCATGGATATGCTCTCCCATGGTCGCGATGGAACTGGCAAAGGAGTGTACAAACCTAATTTTTGGTTTGCCGGTTTCGAGATGCTGCAGAGTCCACAGCCTCGAACAAAACTAGCCACATCTTGCTGCATACGTGGCCAAAACACATGTCGTTGAAGATTTTGCAACGTCTTTGTAACCCCAAAGTGACCAGCTACCTTCGATGTATGCGCTTCTCGCAACCACTGAATTCGAGGTGCTCCACGAGGTATGCAAAGTAAGTTGCCTTTGTACAAGAGTCCTTCTCGACGAACGAACTCCGTAGGTTTCCCTGTTCCGAGCTCAGTCAGTACTATTTGAAAATCAGGGTCTTCACTATACGTTGTGGCAAAGTCATCATGACATGAGGGCTCGATCTGCATGAACGCTGATAAGCAGAGGGTCGTAACTAGTGGTCGCGACAACATGTCCAGCAATTTGTTGTGTACGCCCTTCTTGTACTTAATCACCAGATTAAACTGCTGCAGATACGACATCCACTTCATGTGCCGAGCTTGCGTAGCTTGGACTGAGTTTGCAAATATTGCAATGGTTGATGGTCGGTGTGGACAATTGTCTCTTTACCCAAGAGATAACACCGCCAATGTTTCACGGCTTGATGCAGTGCGCATAACTCCTTATCATAAGTCGGGTAGTTCTTCTGAGCGCCTTGGAATAACTTGGAATGATATGCCACTGGTCGACCTTCTTGCATGAGCACTGCGCCCATTGCATAACCTGAGGCATCGGTTTCTAGCTCGAACGGTTTCTGGAGATTCGGCAAAGCTAACACAGGCGCCTCGCTGATCTTCCTTTTCAGCAAGAGAAACGTGTCCTCATGTTTCCCTGTCCACTAGAACTTCTGATCGATCCTGGTTAATGCATGCAATGGAGAAGCCATAATCGAGAAGTGTCGGATGAACTTCCGAAGATATTGGCATGCTCCCACAAAACTACGCACATCCGTAACTGTTCGTGGTCGCGGCCACTCGTGAATCATTTTTACCTTATCTGGGTCGATTTGCAACGTACCGTTGCCGACCAGGAATCCAAGGTAAAGTAGAGTCTGCTGGCCGAACTTGCACTTCTTACGGTTGAGGCGAAGTCGATGTTGCCGAAGCTGATCGAACACCTTTTCGACATGAAGGAGGTGCTCATCCCACGATCGACTATAAATTAGTATGTCGTCGAGGTAAACGATCACAAAGTCGTCGATGAACTGTCTCAATACGTCATTCATAATACGCATGACCAGCCATTCGAACAGACCTTGTCATGTTTTGAATGCGGTCTTCCATGTATCCTCCTCTCGGATGCTGACTTGATGATATCCTGACTTAAGATCCAATTTGGAGAAGACAACTGCATGCTTTAATTGGTCTAGCAGGTCATCAATATGAGGAAGGGGGTACCGGTTCTTGATGGTGATCTTGTTTAGTGCTCGGTAATCGATGCACATACGCCAAGTCCCATATTTCTTTGGTACTAACACCACAGGAGATCCACAAGGTGAACTACTTGGTTGAGTGACACCATCGTTCAGCAACTCACCAAGTTGTCTCTTGATCTCTTCATTCTCCAATACTGAGTTGCGATACATACTCAGATTGGGCAGTGTCACATCAGACACAAGCTGAATTTCGTGCTCGACTGGACGTTTCGGTGGATGACCCTGGGTAGTCTCGAACAGATCACTGTATTTCTCCAGTAGTCCCGACAAACGACCAGAATCCTCTCGGCATGCCAACGACAATGCTGGTCGAGTACCCTCACTTTGTCCAATGGGTCGAATCATGACAAGCACATACTTGTGACATGCATTAACAATCCGTTTGGCTTGATTAGCGGTAATCAAGTTCGAAGTGTTGACGTGGATGTCTCTACCGATCACGAACTTAACTCCGTCTTTGGTGAGGTCATACTCTTGCGCTCGCCGATGGAAGTGAGCGTCTCGATCATAGAGATACGGACTCCAAAAGATCACCTGACAGATATCGATAGGGACAACATCGCATTGCACCTCATCGATATATCATGCAGAGATCGCAAACTTCAACACACACTGACTCGTAATCTGTTGGTTCACATCGGATGTAAACCAACCCAGCGGATATGGTCGTGGGTGTGTGGTTGTCTTCAAACCAAGTCGCCGAACCAGTCCAGCGGAGACCAGATTCTTCTGACTTCCTGGATCGAATATCGCTGCGACCACTTCGTGCTTCACCTGGATGTTGATGGTAAACAAGTCCTCCGTTGGGTGATGGTCATTCCGTGGATCGGAACCCTTCTCCTTCGGCATTGCCATCAGAGACAAGGTCGTATCCGCCTCATTAACCGAATTCACTCGGACAACTTCTTCGTTGGGTGAAGTCGCAGTAGCCGTGGCTGTTCTTTTCCCTGGTCCGTTTTTCTTTGGTCGAAGTTCAGGATGAAGCTTGTAGCATTTTTCCTTGGTATGCCCCGCGACTTGACAATGTTCGCAAAAGGCACCCGTGCCCGATTTTGAAGCGTTCTTCTTCGGACTCGGCTTTTTCTTTGTCGAGGTCGCATTTTCCTTCGTGCTTTTGTCGCTACGGGATTTATTCTTCTTCTCGATCGCCATAGCAGTTGTGCTCGCGGTCGCAATGTCTTGGACACTGAACAGACTTAGCTCAGTACTGATCAATTTCTGAAGTCCAGATGTGTACTTTCGAAATACCTGTGGGTCGGATAGTGAGATGCCAATGACCATTGCTTGTCGCCGAAACTCTGTCATATAGTCTTGGACGGTCTGGTCGCGCTGTTGGTACAATCTGTGCCAACACTCCCATCTCTCCTCAAGGTAACCCATCGGATGGAATTCTTATCGCAGAAGTCATTTGAATTGACCCCACGCAAGGTCGTCAGCTTCACCACTGGTGGCAAGGGCCTTCCACCATGTCTTGGCGTGGTCCTTCATCTTCAAAGGTGCAAATTTGACCTTTTGAGCGCTACTAAACCCTTTCAGGTCAAAGTAGGTCTCAAGCTGGTCGATCCAAGAATTCAGCTTCTTGGCATCGATCACCCCATCATATATGGGTATATCAATCTTAGCGTCGACTTTAAAAGATCCGACAGCTAAGGAGGTGTTGGCGAGGTCGTTGGTTTTGTGGTCGCCTTCGTCTTCATCTTCGTCTGCCCTGCTCAAGTCTTCACCAGTCTTCTCACCCATAACCTTCCCTACTTCAGGAGGTACAATCATGGCCTGCTGCTTAATCCAAGCAAGCACAGTTTCCATGTCGGTGGGGAGCTTAGCCACTTGTTTGGCTAGGTTAGCTTGAACGGAGGTATCATCAGACATTGTCGGAGATGCGGCTGTAGGAACCGTCAATTGATCGCCTGGAATTTCGCCGAAAGTTTTGTAACCCTGGCAGTCTTCACCATCCACAGGATAGGAAAGTTGCTATGATACCAACTTGATCCGTTTGAGACCTAGCCTTGGTTTTCGCACTAGGCTCGCCTAGATTCTAATATGCGGAATAGCGGGATCTTACTCAGAAATACCGAAACCCAAAGTAATTGCACAACTCTTTATTTCAAAGAGGGTTTACATGTCGAACGTTAGAAACACTTGTCTACGTCGATGAACTATAAGTGTCTAAAACTCAAATAAGCTCTATGACTTTTCGATGATCTAAACTAGACCTATTACAAGGTATTTATAGACCAATCGTATGAGTACGTATCGGACTTAGTAATCCTAAACGTATTAGACTCATATAACTAACTTAACTAATCCTAAACAGATAAGCTTAGTTATATATATAGGATTACAATTCCGAACAGGGAACGAATTCCTTTTCCTGGTCGCAAACCAATCGATGGTCGCGAAACCTTTCCGAACACAGTTAAGGTCGCGAAGCCGTATGCGATCAGGACTTGGTCGCGAATCCGTATGCGATCAGGACTTGAAGATCCTCCCGGATCAGGAAAAATCCTCTGCTGCCCCTACCGCGGACACAATAAATCCTGAGGTTAGACGTCATGTTGATGTTGAGAACGATTCGATTAGCGATTACATAGAGGTATGAACGACTCTTCTTTTTTATTTTCCAATCCAAAAAAAATTCAGGAACATTCAAGTCTCAAGAGCAATTTTTTATCATGTTCCAGGACTTGACCCGGGTGGCGACCAAGTCAACAGCTATAGCAATGCATATTGAGGTCGCGCAACGGGAGATCAGCCGGCTACAACAGTGAGTATAGTGCTCTTTATCCATGTTAACTTGAATCTGTATTTAAGCATAACTGGTCATCCTTCTTGCTACAGAGAAAATGCCTTTCTGAACAAGACATGGCTGATCGAGAGAATCAAGAAGAGACTACAGCTGCGAGATATTATTCTCTGGAGAAGGAACTTCGCGAAGCGCAGTCAAAGCTTTCTTGTAAGTATACCCCCGACCAGAAGAAATCTTCTCATCATATGAGCCTTATTTATAGTAAATGTTTACTGTGTTCATACAGCACAAGAGGATCAAATAAGCCATCTCTCAGAAGAGAAAAGACACCTTCAGGTGACCATCGAGTTGCAAAGCTCGAGAATTGATACCGCTAATCTGGAGAATGAAGGTCTAAACGAAACAATCTCCTCTTGTAGCGATACTCAATCGAACATCTTTGAAAAACTGAAGATGGTGGCTGCTCTGCTAAAAGTAGATGTGATCGAGTCGCAAAAGGACAATCCAAGCCTTAGCGAGTTAGCCAGACTGGTCGCGGCCCAAGCCGAATCACTCCTCGAGTATCTTCCTGAGGATACCTAATGCTAGGAAGAGGTGCTGTGGTCAAATGTCAGATCCGTAGCCTCTGCCATTCTCTGCAGATTATGATTCCACCATGGCCAAAATTTGAATCTGAAGCTGCTGGTAGAAGATGCAGAGATCGAGAGTGATCGATTTGAAGCCATCTCTAAAGAAGTCAAGCCTCTAGTCGAAGATCTGCTGAAAGAACTAGGTCTTGTTTGATATCTTGTAATGATCCCTCATAGTAATTATACCTGTGAAATTACATTTATAACATGCAAATGTGAGCCTTAAATTTTTGGAAAAGAGTGATACTTTCTACATTTCATAGTATGACCATATCCTCTTAGCCCCTTCAGAAATCACAAATACTGAAGATTTGGTATTATAATTTCTGGAAAAATATGGGCATTATGAATACCCAAGAAATGCTTTAACTTAGATATAATCATCCGATCGAACCGATACTGACCTCAATACAACATCCAACCTTATTAAGAACTGGCTGCCACTCGAATGATCAGGAACATGCTAGTGAGTCCCGTGTGCGTTGAGAAATGGCTTATTGAGGGATGTCTTAGCTGGATGAGAACACAAGATCGGCCAATGAATCCAGTTAAGATATTTGTAACAAGATGATCATCAGCGATCAGCCACCAAGCCAGGCTCGGTATAGGTATGGCAAATAAAGAAAATGAATGTTGGGGGAAATCTCCACAAGACTAAGTCCTGGTAAGCAACGCCGCCTTTTACCCGGGGACCTGGCCTCCGGTGCCTCCCCGAGCACCACCTTTTGGCCCCGGGCACCCGGCCTCCGGCGCCGGTCCCGGGCGCCGCCTTTTTGCCTGGGGCCTTGGCCTCCGGTGCCTCCCCGGGCGCCGCATTTTGGCCCCCAGGACCAGGCCTCCGGCGCCGGTCCCGGGCGCCCCCATTTGCCCGGGGACATGGCCTCCGGTGCCTCCCCGGGCGCCGCCTTTTGGCCCCCGGGACCTGGCCTCCGGCGCCGTCCCGGGCGCCGCCACTTGCCCGGGGATGTGGCCTCCGGTGCCTCCCCGGGCGCCGCCTTTTGGCCCCCGGGACTAGGCCTCCGGCGTCGGTCCCGGGCGCCGCCTTTTAGCCCCCGGTACCAAGCCTCCGATGCCGGTCCCGGGCGCCGCCATTTGCCTGGGGACGTGGCCTCCGGTGCCTCCGCGGGCGCCGCCTTTTGGCCCCCGGGACCAGGCCTCCGGTGCCTCCCCGGGCGCCGCCCTTTGGCCCCCGGGACCTGCCCTCCGGCGCCGGTCCCGGGCCTCAACGGCCTTCTAAAGGTAAAGTCTCGAGTTGTTTATCACGTGCAGGTCACGCGAGGAGCGCCTCGGGAATCAGCGACCACCTGTCAAGCATCCAAGGCGTTTGACCGGGAGAAGGACGTTGCTGCCCCTCAATCCGACGGTGGCTTCCGGGGTAGTTTTGGTTTTTTGCTTCTTTTTGGGGCTATAAATAGCACTTGTACCCCTCATTTGTAAGCAGGTGATTCATTGTTATTGGAATAGCTAAACTCACAGATGTGCTCCAGAAGCCTCTCCCCCGGAGTGAGCGTCCCCAGCCGACTCTGGTAGGGAGCGCACCGACAGGACTAGGGCCCCCATCGGGACCCAAACCTGTATAAATCATTGTCTCTTCTTGTGTTGTCCGGTGGGGGAGAACCGGTCATCCGGTCAACCCGCGCCGCGTAATCTTCGCTAGGATCGTTCACAAAACTTGCCGGGGTATTCGCAATACCACGACAGTTGGCGCCGACCGTGGGGATTCGTGACAAGACGCCATGGCTCCCCCAAGAACAAGGGCTCGCACCCTTCCCGGAGACCCTGGTCTTGGAGACCCGGCGCCGCCGTCCGGGACACTGCTCTCCCGGCGCTTCCACCCGGAGGCGACCTGGCCCAGGTACCGCCTCCCTCCTTTCCTCTTAACTTAGGTGCTTCTACCTCCAGGTCGCTCCCGGTGATCGCGGGGACCTCGGCCGGGACCAGTCTCCCCCCGACAGCTCCCCCGGCTCCATGGGACGCCCTGCTTGAGGCTCTAGTGGAGGGCCAGCTCCGCGCCCAACGCTCTATGGATGAGCTGCTCAGCGTGCTGGAGCGGCCTCCGGCCCCCACATTCGCGTCGCACCCATACCCGTGGACTATGCCCCAGTTTATGGGTTACCCGGCGGCCCCTCCGCCCTCCGGAGATTTGGCCGCCCCGTATGATCTCGCCGGGGGGTTCCCTCCCCTGGCGGGGTATACGTCCGGACCCTTCCCAGCACCCGGGCCTGTCCCGATGCCGGGGGGCTTTTTCCTGCCTGAGCCCTTCGTGGCACCAGGGGGTACCCCGTTCCAGGCCCATTCCCGGTGCCGGGAGCCCATTTCATGCCGGGGATTTTCCCTACGCCGGGAGCTAGTCCCGCCCCTCGCGTCGTGTTTACCGCACCGGGGGCGGCCGACAGAGCAGCTGCCGCGCCTCAGCGGACTTCCCCCCGCATCGGCTCCCCGGTCCCGGACGTCACCGCCGGGGCTCCCCCCTCGCCGGTTCCGGATGTTACAGGGGCTTCCCCCTTTTCGGTTCCGGTCATTGCCACGGGGGCTCCCTCCAATGCGGTTCCAAACGTCGCCGTGGACGCCCCCTCCCTGGTTCGGGACAATACAGGGGCTTCCCCCTTTCCGGCCCCGGGGGTCCTCGCAGGAGGCTCCCCCCAGCCGGCACGGGAAGCCTCCGGGCCGGTAACTACAGTGCATAAGCTCCCTCCCTCGGCGGGACAAGTCCGTTCCACCCGGGGTGTGGTCGAGCGAATGCATTCACCTGAGCGCGGGGAAGAACTTCCCCCCGGCTGTGGGCGCGGGGAGCCTCGCTCTCCCACCGGTCGGGGGAAGAGACCCGCGGAAGACCCAACCTCACCGGGGGAGAGCCCGGACGTCCGGGAACTCAGCCCCGGTCCGAAGGAAAAGCGTCGCCACCGCCACTCCGGCGGACCTCTTGGACCGCTCCCCAACTCCGACAACGAGGGTCCTGTCAAAGAAGACAGCGACCGGGAGTCTCCCCGGGAAGTGCAGGGTGCTAACCAGCCCCTGTGCCGAAGACTTCGCAGCATCCGGTGGCCGCGGCCCTCCGCCCTCCGCACATCGAGCACTATAACGGTGAGGCAGACCCTTATGAATTTGTGCAGGTTTACTCCACAGCCATCTCCGCGGCCGGGGGGGGACGAGACGGTACAATGCAACGTCTTCCCCCTCTACCTCACCGGCATTGCCCGCTCCTGGTTCTACAATCTGAAGGCCGGCTCCATCAAGTCTTTCTCGCACTCAAGCGGGAGTTCTGCGCGAACTTCCAGGGGAACTATGTGCACCCCCTGGACTCCTCGCAGCTGTACACTGTCTGGCAGAGGACTGGGGAAACCATCAGAAGCTTCTTCAAGCGCTTTGCTCAGGTGAAGAGCAAAGTGGCCCACGTCCCCGACTCTACGGTCACCGAAGCCTGCAAAAGCGGCATCCTCCCAGGGGAGCTCCACCGAAGGCTCTCCCGAAGCTGCCCCTCTTCCGCCGACGAGCTCTTCAACGTACTCGAAAAGTACGCTCGGGCGGAGGAAGACGACATCTGGAAGAAGACCCAGGGGGCTCCCGCCCCCGCCGACCGGGGGGCCAGGGATCCCCTCAAGCGCCCTAGGAAGGGGGCGTAACGAGCCACGGCCTCGGGACACCTTTGTCCTCGAGGGCGGAGGCAGCTCGCGCGACCCCTCGAGGGGCAACCACCCCTTCCCCAAGCCGGAAGGCCCCGCGGGGAGAAGGCGGGAAGAATCGTGGTGCACCTTCTACGGGTCTAGTACCCACGCTACCCGAGACTGCAGCCAGCTATTGCAGCACTTCGCGGCGTTCCTTGACTAGTGCGGGCAGGGGAGGGGAGTCCGGCCTCCATGCTCCCTCGCCCAGCTATTCCGGCCCTTGCCGCTCCCGCGGGGGGTCAGCAGACGCAGGAGGGGGAGCCTTCAGAAGCTCTCCCCTTTCAAACTTCTCAGCGCCGCATCAACGTCATCGTGGGAGGGTCCGCCTCCGGGCGGGACTCTAAGCGCCAGCGTAAGGAGTATGCACGCGAGGTCAAGGTTGTGGGGGTGCTACACGCGTCCCCGCCACCTAAGTGGTCGGACGTCCCACTCACCTTCACGGCGGAAGACGCGCGAGGGGTTCGCTTCCCCCACGACGACGCGCTCATTGTCTCCGCGACCATCTACAACTGCCACCTGGCCCGCATCCTTGTGGACGGTGGGAGCTCCGCCGACGTCCTATTCCTGAAGGACTTCAAAGAGATGCAGGTGGATGAGAAGCTCCTACAGCCCGCAGCCCGGCCCCTGCAAGGTTTTGTCCCGGGGAAGGCTATCCTCCCCGTGGGCAAGGTAGATCTTCCTATGACGTTTGGCACCCCGGAGAACTACCGGACCGAGCTGGTCCGCTTCGACGTAGTGGACCTCCCTTCCTCCTACAACGCGATTATGGGGAGGACCACAATCAACCGGCTGGGGGCTGCCAACCATCAAAACTACCTCTGCATGAAGATCCTCGGGCCGCATGGCATGATCAACGTCCGGGGAGACCAAGACATAGCCCATGCTCTATACGAGCGCACTGCGGCCACAATCGGAAGCGTCAACCTCATAAAGACGACCGGGGGGAGGCTTCTCCCCCGGAACTAGACGTCGCTGCGCCACCGCCCGGGAGGCCCCTCCTCAAGCCGCGTCTGGAAGGGGGCCTCCAGAAGGTCCTGCTGTCCCGGGCGACGAAGACAAAACCGTCCGGATTGGAGCGGAGCTCCCCAAGGAGCATGCAGCGCAGCTTTCAGCCTTTCTGCGCGAAAACTCTGATATTTTTGCGTGGAAGCCTTCGGACATGCGGGGCGTCGCCCGGGAGGTCATTGAGCACAAGCTCGCTATGGCCCCCGGTCACCCCCCGATCAAACAAAAGCTGCGAAAACTCTCCCTCGAGCGCCAAGAAGCAATCAAGGTGGAGATCACCAGGCTCCGAGAGGCGGGGTTCATTCGGGAGGTCCTGCACCCCGAGTGGCTCGCAAACCCCGTCCTCGTCAAGAAGTCAACCGGTAGGTGGCGGATGTGTGTGGACTTCACCGACCTTAACCGCGCCTGCCCGAAAGACAACTTCCCGCTCCCGCGAATTGACCAGCTCATTGACTCCACTGCGGGGTATGTGCTCATGAGCTTCGTAGACACCTACTCGGGCTACCATCAAGTCCGGATGGCGAAAGGGGACGAGGAAAAGACGAGTTTCATAACTTCCCTCGGAACCTTCTGCTACGTCCATATGCCCTTCGGGCTCAAGAACGCGGGGGCGACCTTCCAGCGCCTCATGACGCTGGTCTTCAAAGATCAAGTCGGCCGCAACGTCGAAGTCTACGTAGACGACGCGGTCGTCAAGAGTCCCCGCGCAGCCTCTCACATCGACGACCTGGCCGAAACCTTCCGCGACCTCCGCGCGTTCGGTCTCAAACTCAACCCGGAGAAGTGCACCTTCGGGGTGTGCGGGGGGAAGCTCCTAGGTTTCCTCGTGTCCCAGCGGGGCATTGAGGCAAACCCCAAGAAGATCCGGGCATTCCTAGACATGCCCCCGCCGCGCTTCGTCAAGGATGTCCAGTGGCTCTCCGCCCGCCTAGCTGCGCTAAGCCGCTTCGTCTCCCGGTCGGGGGAGCGAGGCCTCCAGTTCTTCAAGATCCTCCGAGGGCTCGAGGGGTTCCGCTGGACCCCTGAGGCCCAGGAGGCGTTCGACGACCTCAAGAAGTACCTCACGAGCCCTCCAATGCTCGTGAGTCCGTCTCCAGAAGAGCCCTTGCTCCTCTACCTCGCCGCGACCCCCGTCGCCGTCAGTGTGGTCTTGGTGAAGGAGCAAGGGGGGCAGCAGCGTCCCGTGTACTACGTGAGTGAGGCCCTCCAAGGGGCCAAAACCCGGTACACGGAGATGGAGAAGATCTGCTACGCCCTCCTGATGGCGTCCCGGAAGCTCCGCCATTACTTCCTGGGGCACCCCATCACCGTCCCGTCGTCCCTCCCCCTGGGGGAGGTACTGCGGAACAAAGAAGCCACCGGCTGGATTGGGAAGTGGGGTGCCGAGCTCGCCCCCATCTCCCTGTCCCTTACCGGCCACTCCACTATCAATCGCAGGTCCTCGCCGACTTCGTCGCAGGGTGGACTCCCGCCATTGGGTCCGGGGACGAAGACCTCCCTGTGCCGCCCCAACGCAGTGATCATTGGACTCTCATGTTCGATGGGTCGCTGTGTCTCATCGGGGCTGGTGCGGTAGTAGTCCTCCGGAGCCCTGAGGGGAAGGAACTCGAGTACGCCGCGCGGCTCGACTTCCCCGCAACCAACAACGTCGCCGAGTACGAGGCTTTGCTCCTCGGGATGCGCCTTGCGTGCTCCCTGGGGATCCGGCGCCTCCTAGTCAAGGGAGATTCTCAGCTCGTAGTTTGCCAAATGGACAAGTCTTACCTGTGCCATGACGCAAACTTATGTCTTTATTTGCAGGAGGTGCAAAAGATGGAGAGGCATTTCGATGGCCTCGAGGCCTGGCATATCCCGTGAAGGGACAATGACCGGGCCGACGCCTTGGCCCGGGCCACAAGCCCCCGGGAATCACTCCCCAAGGGGGCTTTCTTGGAAATCATCATGAAGCCCTCAGTGGCCTCCCCGGACACGGGCGACGAGCCTCATGTCTCGGAGGTCGCCGAGATCACCCGGACTCCATCTTGGATGGACCCCCTCATCTCCTTCATCAAGGGGGAGGGGGACCCTCCTGGTGAGACCGACGCTAAACGCCTCCGGGTTAAAGACCGGGCATATCTCCTGCTGGAGGGGAGGCTCTACAAGCGGGGGGCTTCCGCCCTCTTGCGCTGCCTCCCCCGGCCGGAAGGACTTCAACTTCTCGAAGACATCCACGCGGGGAGTTGTGGTTCTCACCTAGCCCCGCGTGCCATCGCGGCCAAGGCCCTCCGGCAGGGCTTCTACTGGCCCACGGTCATGAGCGACGCCCGAGACCTTGTCTTCGCGTGCGAAGCATGCCAGAAGATGGCCAAGGGCTCGAACCTCCACCCTATAGCGCTGCAGACAATCCCCATCACTTGGCCCTTCGTGCGCTGGGGCATGGACCTCTTAGGGCCCTTCCCCCCAGCGCCTGGAGGATACAAGTATGCGGTAGTCACGGTCGACTATTTTACCAAGTGGGTTGAGGTGGAGCCTTTGGCCAGCATCACGTCCTGGGCCGTCCAGCGGTTTTTCTGGAAAAACGTCGTTTGTCGTTTTGGTGTCCCCCGGGAAATCACCGTGGACAACGGAACCCAATTCGACTCGGCTTATTTCCGGGAATTCTTCGAAGGCCTGGGGCTCGTCATCCACGTCGCCTCAGTGGCCCACCCCCGGAGCAATGGGGCTACCGAGAGGGTCAACGGCGTATCCTACAGGGGTTGCGCCGGAGACTCGAGCAAACTGCTTCTAAGCGGGGTGCATGGGCAGAGGAGCTCCCTAGCATCCTCTACTCCATGCGCACAACCCCGTCCCGGGCAACGGGACGTACTCCCTTCTCCCTGGTCTATGGGGCGGAGGCAGTCCTCCCCCCGGAGATCGGCTTCTGGTCACTGCAGGTCGAGCTCCTGGAGGGAGCCACGCCCGCAGTGTACTAGGCCAACGAGGCCAACCAGCGCCTGGAGATCGACCTCGTGGAGGAGGAACTCGACCGAGCGCTCCTCCGCCACGCCATCTACGAGCAAGAGATAGCGCGCGCGTACAACCAGCGCGTGCACCAGAGAGCTTTCCGCCTTGGGGACCTTGTCCTCAAGCGCGTCACAGACCCCCAAGCCCAGGGGAAGCTGTCCCACAAGTGGGAGGGCCCCTACAGGATCTCCGCGGTCCTGGGCTCGGGGGCTTACAAGCTCTCCAACCTTCAAGAGCAGGAGCTGAAGCACACGTGGAACTTGCGTTTACTTCGCAAGTTCTATGTTTAGCCTTACGGGCCTGTCCCCTCCCCCGGAGCGATCACACCGGAGGGGGAGGAGGGACACTGTACTTACCTTTTCCTCCCCTTTCGCGACTTCGTAGGGGGAGGCACTGTACTTCATTTTGTTAGCAATACATAGGTCTTTCTCTTCAACTGTCTCATTGTAGGTTCTTCTCATTACCGCCCCTAATGGTGATGCCCTCCCCGCGAGGACGCCCTCCCTGCGATGATGCCCTCCCCGCGAGGAAGCCCTCCCTGTGAGGATGCCCTCCCCGCGAGGAAGTGGGCCCAGACCCAGCAAGTCCCTCCTGTAGGACGGCTTACGATCAGCCCTTGTGGACTGAGGGTGTAAGCGGCAACCCGGTCCCCAGCGGCCGTGGTAACGAGTCACTTTGGGAGACTAGTCCCCTGCCCAAACACTCAATACCCGTCATCGGGCACTTCCTCCTCCGGGAGTAGACGCTCTCCCGAGTGGGACGTCTAATGGCATTCTTGGATATTTGGTCCCCGGCGACCTTATTCCCGGCTCCCCGTTCTCACGGCGACCGGATGATTGCCTCCCGGCGACTTTATTCCCGGCTCCCTGTTCTCACGGCGACCGGATGATTGCCTCCCGGAGACCCTATTCCCGGCTCCCCGTCCTCACGGCGGCCGGACGATTGTCTCCCGGAGAAGTTACGGATTTCTCGGACATTTCTTCCCCGGAGACCCTATTCCCGGCTCCCCGTTCTCACGGCGACCGGACGATCATCTCCAAGGAAGCTCGTCTCTAGAAATCTCATCGGGTTTTCTTGGATGTTTCTTCCACACGAGGGCTTATTCCCGGCTCCCCGTTCTCACGGCGACCGGATGATTGTCTCCCGGAAGGTCTTTCCCTTCGAAACCTCGTTTTAAAATTTTCTAACTTAGAAAAATTCCTATGCTACCGGTCACGCCAACCCCGGGGGCCTTGCTACCCCCACAGCGCGCGGAGCTACCCTCCGGCCCGCTGTGGGCGGGGGGGATAAGGAACCCCCGGGTGTCGACCGTACCGCCCACAAGCAAACTTAGCTCATTCTTGTGAAAAGGAGTCGTCCAGACCATCCAAGAAGAAAAAATAAAAAGACAACGAAGGAAGAAGCAAGCGAACAGCTTTATTGATTGTCAAACCCGGAGGACATCTTCCCCCTCCGGTGGGCTTCGGAAACGGTACAACCCGGGCTCTAACCCTGGGGATCCTCTACATCCTAAGGCTCCTACGCCTAATACTGTAGGAGGCTCTCCACTAGCTCTCGGGCCAAGTCCCGGTACAATGCGCGCACGCGGCGCCGAGCGTCCTGGAGCTCATCTTTGGGCCAGAACTTGTATCCCGCCGGTGGAAGTATCCGAAGAGGAGGTATCATCCGGAACCCCGGATGCGGGGGGGACAATTCGGCGCGATGATTGTCAAAGTTGTCCAAGTGCCACTCCGGACGCCACCTTAACCGGACGGGCTCCCGGACGTCGTCCCCACTGCCCTCCCCGGAGATGAGGCTTAGCAATATTAAAGCCGCTTGGGCGTCCCCCGGAGAGCCCCTCCCGGACCTTCGCCTGGGAGTAACCTCCCGGGAACCCTGGTAACATTACATTCAATTCAAAGACTTAGAAAAATTTCTAACTCTATTGCATTCCAAAATATCTTTTTACAAGTGTCCGGGGCTTCTTCTAACAAGCTACTGGGATCAAAAGTCCTAAGAAAACAAAAGGGTCCTATCTAAAGACCTGGGGGGAGGCTCATACTCTTTCATTGGCGTCCTCCCCACGGGGGGCTTCCTCCGAGGCCGGGGCTGGGGCGTCCACTGCCGGATGCACCGGTGCCGGGAATCTCACCCGGATGATCCGATCGTAGAAACCCCCGGCGAGCTGCTCCACCTCCCAGCGCGCGGGCTCGAAGAAATCGGGGAAGCTCCGCGGGATGCGGCCCCCGATCGCCCGGGCGCCCACTCCCCGGTGCTCGATGAGCCCAGCCGCGGCCGCGACGACGGGGATCGCCCGGCCACGCGCCCGGGCATCCGCTGCCTCCAGGATCACGGAGACTTGTGCGTTAAGAAAACGCACAGCCTCCGCGAGCGTGGCCGGGGGCACCTCCGAGCCACCCCCGGAGCCTAGGCTTACGCCAAGGCTCTCGAGGGCCGTGCGGACGGAGCCGCCTGTGTCCACCACCGCCCGGACGCTCGACCCCTCGAGCTCCCAGAAGGCCCCCTCCTTCGCCTTCGCCTCCTCCCGGAGATTGTCGTTGACAGTCTCCGAGATGTGGACCTGGCCTCGTACCCGGGCCAGCTCCTGGAGAGCTTCGTCCCGCTGACTCAAGAAGGAGGTGGCCCTGTCCTCCACGTCCTTGAGCAGCCGGATGATGCGCTGCTCGACGCCCCAGGTAATTGCTGCTCCCTACAAATTCCAGAGTTAGAAAAATTTTGGATGCAGGGAACCAAGAGAAAGCGACGACCGTCTTGGGTGAGTACATGGACTTGGAGGGACCGAAGCTCCATGAAGCGCTCGTGGAGCATCCCCTCCGCGACAAAGGCTTGGACCTTGGGGGTCTGCAGGCCTTCCGCGTAGCGCTCGACCTCCCCTGCGGAAAGCAGGGGCGTCTCTCGCCCGGCGCTGGTCCCGCCGCGGCCGGTAGTGGGCTCCCGGACCTGGGCGCCCGGCATGACCTCGGTCGGGGTGGCGGTCGTCGTCGTCTTCGTTGCGGAGGTGCCCCCCGAGGAGGTGGCCGAGGAAGTCCCGGAAGGGGTCCCTCGCCGGGGGGGGATCATCAGCCCTTTCCCCTTTCCGGGCGAGAGGGCCCCCGGGGCCCCCACTTCCGCCGAGACCCCATAGACCGAGGGGCTCCCCCCTTCGTCGACGGGCCACTCCATCCGCGGAGGCGAGGCCTCCGTGAACCTCACCTCCAGCTTCTCTGGCTCCAAGGGGGCCGGGGGTGCTAGCGGGGCCGCTATCAAAGGTGGCGATGGGGCGTAGTTCACCGAGTCGGAGGCGGCCCCGTCCGCGGCCGGTTCCTTCCCCCGAGCCTCAACGGGGCTCTTTGGGGGAGGGGGTGTTGCTTCCTTCCGCGGCGGCGCCCGGGCGCGCTCGGTCCCGGGGGTCTCGTCCCGGGGCTTCGTCGGTGTCGCCGCCGGCGTCGTCGACGGGCCGGGGGCTTTTTGGACTCTGGCCTTCTTAGGCTCAGAGCCCCTGGCCGCGTCCTTCCCCCGCTTGTGTGACCCGGGGGTGGGGAGGGGCTTCCTCTCCGGGAGCTTCAGCCCGTAGGCCTCAGCCACCAGGTTCCGGGGAGGGCCCTCCCCCACGAGGCGCACGACACACTCGTGCTGGTCGGCGAAGTACCTCCCCAGGAGGTTCTCCGCCTTCTCCCGCGCCGCCGGGTACGGCCGGACTACAAGAGGTAAAGAGTTAGTCAAATTTTCAAAATTTGTAAATGCAATGAAGCAGGTTACCGGGACTTACGTCCGGTCACCGGCTTGACCGGGGGCTCCTGCTCCGGGCCCATGCCGATCCCCCTTCTCCCACGTGAGAAGGGGGAGATCCTCAAGAGCATCATCTCCTCGGCGGCGTCCCGCATAGAGCGGGTCTTCCGGGGGATGATCACCTTGCCGAGGAGCTTGAGCTCCTCGTCCGTCCACACCGGAGGCTTCGGCGCGGACGACCTGCTGTAGGAGGCGGGCTCTGGGGCGTACGTCACCTCGTCGTCCCGGACCCGGACTTAGAACCACCTCCGGATCCAGTCGCCCCACTGGTCCCGGGAGGCTGCCGCCGGGTAATCGGCCACCCGGGACGGCATCATCTGCACCATCACTGAGCCGAAGGGGGAATTGGGTGCCCCCTTCACCTGGTGGGAGCTCCTCGCCGCTGGTTCGTAAAAGTACCGTAAGGCGCGCAGGGTAGGCCCCTGCCCGGTCGCCGTCTCGTAGAGCCAAATGAAAAGGCCCATCCGGACGATCGCGTTCGGGGTGAGGTGGTTTAGAGCCACCCCATACTCCTTCAGAAACTCCCGGAGCAAGGGATGCACCGGGAGCCGGAGCCCCGCCTCCAGGAAGGCCTCGAAGGCCACGATCTCTCCGGCCCTGGGGCGGGGGGCTCCGTCCTTCTTCACGGGGACCCGGATGTCCCCGTCCTTGATGACGCAGCGCTCGACCATGGACTCAGCGTCCTCGGCCGTGAACTCGGACGCCCAGAGGAAGTCTGGAGCGACCTCCTCCAGGGGCACCTCGGTCGTCTTCGCTCGACCCTTCGGTGCCATCAGGTTAGTTTTTTCCGGAGTCTAACTTTGCAGGGGGCTACCTCTAAAAGTTCGGGACGCTTTCTACTGGGAGCTAGTTACCGGAAGGTGGCTACCGGGAGAGAGCTACCGGGAGAGCAAAACACACTAAAGCTGAGAAATTTGGAGTGAAGTTCCCGGGCCCCCCAAGGCCCTATTTATAGAGGTGAGCCGTGGTCCAGATGGGCACCACGTGGCACCCCGCGGAGCAATCTGGACCGTCGAAGTTCAAATCATTCGCGGGAAACGAAGGGACTGGCGCGCGAATCGAGTCACCGGTTCGAACCGCGAGCGCATTTATGGTGAAGCGGCGCGGCCTTAAGCACGGGGCACGGAAGCCGAAGCGTCACGGCTTCAGTGGCTTGGTCCAGAGATTTTCCCGGTGACATGTACCATACCCACCGAGGACTCGAGCATCGTCCCCGGGGGGCATGGGGGGCTGCTGTTGGGTGAAATCTCCGCGAGACTAAGTCCAGGTAAGCTACGCCGCCTTTTGCCCGGGCCTCCGGCGCTGGTCCTGGGCGCCGCCATTTGCCCGGGGACATGGCCTCTTGATGCGTCCTTTGGTCCTGATCTTCACGGCGTAGGATCATGAACACGATAACTTACTGAAAACAGCCAAGATAACTAGTGCAACCTGACAAATAAAACTCGAAGCCAACCACCGTCGCAAAACGGCAACCTGAATCGAGGATTCGTCCAACCACACTCTTATGAAACCAACCAACACAACCTGCAATCAAACGGAGCAAGAGCACCGATTGGGAGTCGATGATGCGACCGCTTCTGTAATTTCGCGAGGAAATCACAAGAGCAAAGGGGTAGAGATCACTATCGGAAATTGTTAGCACACAGCTGAACAAAAGGGATTGGTATTTGCTTCTCCAAAAATAATAATTCCTCTTCACAATACATAGTGGATATTCATACTAGAGAACAACCCTTCTAGTTAGGTGAGAAAAGACTCTTTAAGAATCTGAAGATAAGCTAGCTGAAAGGTCACCACGAAGTAATTCGCGCGCGGCTGTTTGACTTCTGTGCAGCCAGCACTAAAATGGTGATTACTCCTAATTGGGAAGTCCAAAAGACGAGCCGTTTGTTGCGTTGGAAAGTAGACTCCATAAGCTTTCCATCCATGTGAATTATACATACAGAAACGTCAAAATATTGCATCGTACGACTTGTGAACGTTACAGTACTTGTCACATGACACGTCTCAACTTTGGGCAGCACCCATGTTTGCCACCACGCAATCTTCCTTATCCTCCATGTCCTCCACATAGGCCTTCTTAGCTGGACCATCTTCTATCTCCTCGTATGTGAACCTAAGTAGCAAAAGTGTAGAACTTTTAGGTAGTATAAAATTCTCATCATTTGTAATGTCAATTTCAGCAAGGAGTGAAGTCACCTCTTGTTGTAGATTCTTTGCACGACGTCGAGTGATCGGTCCATTGTATTCTTGATCAGATCTTTGGTCTACATGCGAAGGTGCAACACGTGCTGGGATGACCTCATCACCACTGGTGCCTCCCCGGGCGCCACCTTTTGGCCCCCGGGACCTGGCCTCCGGCGCCGTCCCGGGCGCCGCCACTTGCCTGGGGACGTGGCCATCGGTGCCTCCCCGGGCGCCGCCTTTTGGCCCCCGGGACCAGGCCTCCGGCGCCGGTCCCGGGCGCCGCCATTTGCCCGGAGACATGGCCTCCGGTGCCTCCCCGGGCGCCGCCTTTTGGCCCCCGGGACCAGGCCTCTGGCGCCGATCCCGGGCGCCGCCATTTTCCCGGGGACGTGGCCTCCTGTGCCTCCCCGGGCGCCGCCTTTTGGCCCCCGGGACCAGGCCTCCGGTGCCAGTCCCGGGCGCCGCCATTTGCCCTGGGACGTGGCCTCCGGTGCCTCCCCAGGCGCCGCCTTTTGGCCCCCGGGACCAGGCCTCCGGTGCCTCCCTGGGCGCCGCCCTTTGGCCCTCGGGACCTGGCCTCCGGCGCCGGTCCCGGGCCTCAACGCCCTTCTAAAGGTAAAGTCTCGAGTTGTTTATCACGTGCAGGTCACGCGAGGAGCGCCTCCGGAATCAGCGACCACCTGTCAAGCATCCAAGGCGTTTGACCGGTAGAAGGACGTTCCTGCCCCTCAATCCGACGGTGGCTTCCGGGGTAGTTTATGTTTTTTGCTTCTTTTTGGGGCTATAAATAGCCCTTGTACCCCTCAGTTGTAAGCAGGTGATTCATTGTTATTGGAATCGCTAAACTCACAGGTGTGCTCCGGCAGCCTCTCCCACGGAGAGAGCCTCCCCAGCCGACTCCGGTCGGGAGCGCACCGACAGGACTAGGGCCCCCACTGGGACCCGAACCTGTATAAATCATTGTCTCTTCTTGTATTTGTCCGGCGGGGGAGGACCGGTCATCCGGTCAACCCGCGCCGCGTAATCTTCGCCAGGATCGTTCACAAAACCTGCCGGGGTATTCGCAATACCACGACAATGAACATAACATGAATGGAAGAAAAGTACTCACAAAGTTTTCGTTAAACTATGCTAATTTAATGAGAAAAAAGATTGGGAAACTTACACGTAAAACTTGCACAGTTGATCAATGTTCCACGTATTGGATAAGATTCTATCGTCCTCCATTGCTAACAGAGCTGATCCTGGTCGTGGTACTGAGAAAACAACGTAAGGGCCTTCCCATTGAGGAGAGAACTTATTGCGGTTAAACTGGTTTTATATTTTTCGTAAAACCAGATCACCCACGTGAAGACTACACGACCGCACCCTTCTGCTGTGATATTTTCGCAAATCCTGCAAATATACCACTGACCGTATCAACGCTCGATCACGCTTTTCTTCGAGGATGGTTAAATCCTGGGTCATTGTTCGATCTGATCAATCTGGTCGAATTGATCTGTTTGGACAGAACCAATACGGATTTCCGTAGGTAACACCACCTCAGCGCCGTATACCAATTGGAAAAGTGTCTCACTAGTGGCCCGACTACAGGTAGTGCGTACTGCCCATAGAACGGAGTAGAGTTCATCCACCCAAGCCCCCAAGCGCATCTTTAGGCGATCAAAAACACGTTTCTTGATGCCTTGTAATACTGCCCATTGGCGTGTTCGACAGCATCATTGCACTATGGATGAGCTACAGAAGCAAAGCACACCTTGGTTCCAATATTATCGCAATAGTCCAGAAAGAGGCCGCTAGTGAATTGGGAACCATTGTCAGTGATGAGACGACTTGGAACACCAAATCGAGTAACGATGTTCTTATGAAAGAACTTCTGTGCCGCAGCAGCGATGACATTGCAGACTGGCTCAGCCTCAATCCACTTTGTCAACGTGTCAATGGCTATGAACAGAAATTTGTAACAATAACAGCCTGTGGCATAGGTCCTACAATATCCATCCCCCAGACCGTGGAGGGCCACGCTAATGGGATAGTTTGCAAGGCATATGCGGGCTGATGAACTTGTCTGGCATGAAATTGACTCTGGAGGCATGTCTTGACCAAATTCTTGGCATTATCGAGTGCCGAAGGCTAGAAAAAACCTTGTCGGAAAGTTTTTCCGATCAGCGTGCGAAATGACGCGTGCGCACCACACACACCTTCATGGATCTCTTTCAAGAGGGATTTACCTTCCTCTTGAGTAATACAACGCATGAATACTCCTTGAATACCCTTCCTATATAGAACTCCTTCTATAAGTTTGTATAGGCACGCTTTTCAAATCAATCGATCGTTTTTGGTTTCGTCCTTGGGCAAGGTCCCATGTTCGAGATAGACCCTCAATGGATGAGTCCAATCCCCTTCTTGTCCGAGGTTGGTAACGAAGACTGTTACTTGGTCATCTTTGACTGTAGTCACGATCGAAGGATGCTCTAAGTGTTCAACGAACACCCCTGCGGGAGCAGATGTACGTGAGGACCCAATTTTGGATAATTGGTCTGCGAGAATATTGTCCTTTTGTGGGATGTATTGGAGGTCGAAATGACTAAAGTGTTTTTCCAATCTCCTTACTTCCCCCAGGTAGTGAGCCATTGTCTCATCGGAGGTGTTGTACTCCTTGTTTACCTGGTTTACGACTAGATGTGAGTCTCCCCTCACCACTAATCGACGGACTATGAGGAATTTCGCTGCTTGGAGCCCTGCAATAAGACCTTCGTACACTACCACAGAAACAGACATCCTGGACGGCACATCACAGACGGGTATGAACTGTTCAATGGAAAACCGTCTGCGAAGGCCTGTTGGGAGAATATGTTCAGTTATCACAGTCGGTTCTGATGTCAAAAACAACTGTGATAGTAAACCAGACGGTTGTGAGGTTTAAACCGTCTGTACTAGTCTACTTATCACAGATGGCTCAAACCTAAAACCCGACTGTGATATATACAATCGGTTCCCAGCTGAGAACCGTCTGTAATAGTCTACTTATCACAGATGGTTCTAACCTAAAACCCGACTGTGATAGATACAATCGGTTCCCAGCTGAGAACCGTCTGTGATAAGTAGAATATCACAGAAGGTTCGGAACTCAGAACCGACTGTGATTTATACAGTCGGTTGTGAACTAAGAAGCGTCTGTGATAGTGTAGTTATCACAGACGGTTCTGATGTCTGAACTAACTGGAAAAGTACCGGCGCTTCGAATTCTCAACTGTGATCATTTCTGCCTCCGATCTTCGCGCGCGGCGCCTTGGAGAACACGAAGCATCGCTTTGGAAGTTCTATAAATTGACAGTGGAAAAATTGTCATTTACTTTACAAGTTTTTATAGTTCTCAGACTGTTTGACTCCTTAGCTTCTCTGCGCCAATGGCATCCTCGATGGCATCGTCAGCCTCGCCCTCCCCGGTAAGAACTCTCAATCTTTTGGACTTACCCCTGTATTGTTAATCTCTGTTCAATACATTCTTGACCTGTTGATTTGCACAGGGAAGGGGAGCCGTGGAAGACACTGGCAAAGTCAAGGCCGAGCTGAGGGCCCTCCAGGAGGAGCACAAGCTCCTCACGGAGAAGCACACTCGGCTACGGCTTGACCTTGACGATCTCTTCCAGCGCATTAAGTGCATGAAGACGGATGGTGACAATGCTAGGGCGAGGACGAGGCGTCTTCGCGAGGAGAAGAAAGCCGCGGATATGACCATCGTTAGCTGCGGTTTGACTATGAAGGATACCATAGCGAAGCTGAGGGAGGTCGCAGGCCTTCTCGACGAGGTAGTAGTTGATCCTAGGGACAACTTGTCGCTAGAGGAGTCCTGCGTCCTGGCTGCAAGTCTAACTGACTCTATTCTACATGCAGCCAGGGCTAAGACCACCCCTTGACCTAGCATTTTGGGTTTTATTTTTTTTTGTAAGTGATAAAACAACAATGAATGAACAATTTCTTTTTATGTCAATTTTCCAATTTCCGGACATCAGAACCATCAGTAATATTAAAGCAGACGGTTTTGATCTCCCAACCGTCTGTGATACTCCCAACAGTGCAATTTTCTACATGCAATTGTTGATAACCGCACATAATAACTGCGCAGATGAAGAGACTTATTTATTTACTTCAAATTTAATTTGCATCGAATTATGTAATCTGACGCTTCAACTTCCCAAGTGGGCACTACTGTTTTGCCGTGTTCCAGTTTATCTCCCGAGAATATTTATCATGATGGTATTGATCTTGAAAAGAAAGTAGTACGCTCCACTTCAAATTTTCAACAGTGTGTTGTGTCTTTTCCATTTCTGATGTTTGCGCGGCGCACTAACCTGGGAACACGAAGCGTCGACTTGGAAATTGTTTTTCATTAATGTTGAAAAAATGAACTAAAAATTTGTTCTTATGTAAATTTTGCAATTTTCCCTCATTTCTTGGAGAAAGAGAAGTGGAGCGGTTCGAATGGAAGCAAAACACTCCAGGGAGGGAACAAGTATTTGAAGAAGTCGAACAGTTCAATATTCCAGGCATAGTAAAGACGGTTCGGATATCAGAACTGTCTGTAATAGTCATATTACAGACGGTTTGGACATGAGAACCGTCTGTAATATTAAAGCAGACGGTTTGATATCCCAACCGTCTGTGATAGTCCCAACAGTGCCCACGCTTCGAATTATCTACATGCAATTGTTGATAACCGCACATAATAACTGAGCAGATGAAGAGACTTAATTATTTACTTCAAATTTAATTTGCATCGAATTATCTAATCTGACTCTTCAACTTCCTTTTCCATGTTGCAGTTTATCTCCCGAGAAGTTATCATGAATTTATTGACCTTGAAAACCAGTAGTGCGCTTTTTAAAACTCGAGGCACCCGCGCATATGAACCGTCACCTTCTGTTTCTATAAATAGCGAGGCTCCCAAATCCCTGTCTTTATTCCCTCCTCAACTCCCACCTTGATGGTGAGCCGAGATTCCAATGAGGTTATTGAAATTGAGAGTGATGAGGAAGAGATAAGGAATGAACTCGATCAGCATCTTTAGAAAGTAGGTCCTCTCTGAAACTCTAATGCAGATCTTTCTTTTATGACTTGATTACCTCGAAACAAATGCATTTCGAAATCCACAGGTGCCTGAGGAAATGCTCCCTCCAAAGAAGAGACTTAGAAATGATCAAAGATCCTCCAGTGGAGCTGCACCGAAGACTCTAGAGGGTGCTGAGGCTTGGGTTGCCACATTGCTCCTTGCAACCCCTCCTGTTGCATCGACTCCACCTTTGGAGATCCACAACAATCCTTCCAATCTCCCCTCTTCAACACCTTTGTATCATCAGCTTTTCTTGGATGATCAACTTTCTGGGGTAAGGCTCACACTTCCACGTCCAAATCCACTCCGAAGCTTGGCAATCATCTTCACCCTCCCAGCATACGTCCCTAGGAGAAGCTGGAGAAGCATATGTGCAGGAGGAGAAAGCTGCCTTGTGCAGAACTCTCCAAAAAAAAAGAGAGGAGCTGGAGAAGCATTCTGAGCGGATGTCTTTTGCCATTCTGCACTTGGCAGAGTGCTTTGAGTTGAAGCTTCATCTCCACCTTTGTTGTATCAACTTTAATTTCTTGGATGATCCTACTGATGCCAAATCCACTCCTTTGCTGAGAGATGATGTTGATAGTCTTAGAGCCATTGGTAGTTCTCCTGGGGCGGCCAGTGTAGATCCTACTGATGCCAATACGTCCCTAGTAGAACTTTGTAAATTACTTTCGGAACAGGTTGACGCTAATTAATTGGTCGCTTAATTATATCTCTTATGTATGCAAAGATTGTAAGAAATAAGAAATTTCTTTTCCTTATATATCTGGCTTTTCGATTGATTATGTAACTGATAATCACCAAATGATGTTCTGTGTGAAAATGTGAACAAGAAAATACTGCTGCGATCAAGACGGTTTTTAACTCAAAACTGTCTCTGATTGTAAGATTACAAACGGTTTTAATTTCTGGACCGACTGTAATAGTCTCAAAATTCTTTGAAGATCCATAGACATATATACAACAAATATGAAAAACAAGATAAAACCAAATAGTCTGAACATTCATTTTTTAAAATACTAACATTGAAATAAGATAGAACCAAATATGAAAAACAAGTGGAACAACTGATGACCAGTAGTCGAATGCAAACAAACAATCCAGGATATTATAGACGGTTCGAACCTTAAAACCATCTGTGATAATCTTGGAGATTGTTGATTTTATAATTAACACAGACGGTTCTGAGGTAAAAACCGACTGTGATAGTAAAGTGGACGGTTTTGACCTAGGAACCGTCTGTGATATTTCTGTCATAGTTACAAAAAATGCACCGATATTACCGATGGTTTAATAAAGTGAAACCCGTCAGTGATATTCTGTTCTTCAAAAATGCACCGATATTACCGACGGTATTATATAGAACCGTCTGTATTGAACGTGGTATAAAAGGTCTTTTGGCGGATGTTTTGAGCTAGTCGTACACTCTTGCTCGACCTACACTGTCCAGTTCGAAGAGATTTGGGGCAAGGAAGAGTGAAATCTCGAAAGGCCGGGGGAGCATTAGGGGGCAAAAATTTGAGGACGAACCAAGGTTGGTACTTGCTCCCAAGGCATACACATTACTTGATTTCATCATCAATATCGATCTCCATTGATTGATCAAATTAGAGTGAGAGGGAGGGGAAGTTACAGTAGCAAATCCTGGTTGTAACTCATTTTCGACCTGTACTGTAGTTATTTAATTGCTTTATGATGTGTGTTATCCACGCCCCCAACTAATTTCTTGCAGTTCAAGTAGTAGTTAACTATTTATACCGCAAACTCCGCATCAAACACTAGCTAGCTAGAATTATATAATTTATTGCGTGTCGACTGTACATAGAGTAGTATTACTAAATAGCATGTGTATTAATTTGATTAATTGCAGATGGTCCGAGACTGGATGTATAATGACAACCGTGTGGGTGAGGAATACATGAAATGTGTTTTTGATTTCGAAAAGGTTGCTGAGCAAGACATGGCGAAGAAGGGTTTACCATATATGTACTGTCCTTGTGTAGACTGCCAGAATATTAAGATGTTCACCAACTCATCTCAAATTGTCGCCCACTTGATCCGACGTGGTTTCAAAAAGGGGTACACGTGTTGGGTCCACCATGGAGAAGAGCCAACTGCAGAAACAAGTGCCACTCAGGTTGAGGAATAGGACATGTCAGATCCGAACAATGACTTCGACGAGGATATGCTAGAGGATGACCATTTAGATGACATGTTGCGTGATGTGCTTGAACTGTTAAAATTGAAGGCAAGCAACAGCTGGACCGACAAAAGTTTCACAGCACTGTTAGATCTTTTGGCGGACATGCTCCCGGAAGGAAACGAGTTGCCAAAAAACACCTACCAAGCCAAAAAGCTGTGGTGTCCTTTGGGAATGGAAGTAGAAAGGATACACACATGCCCTAATGATTGCATCCTTTACCGTAACGACTACAAGGATATGCATGTTTGTCCGGTGTGCGGCGCATCCCGCTATAAGCGTACTAAGGACCGAACAGACGACGGCAACTACGCTGAGATAAAGCAAGGACCTCCTGCTAAGGTATTGTCGTATTTGCCAGTCGTTCCCCGCTTGCAGCATTTGTTTGCAAACCGTAAAGAGGCAAAATTACTGCGTTGGCACTCGGAAGACCGGAAGAAGGATGGAAAGCTGAGACACCCCGCTGATTCTTCGCAGTGGAGAAACATCGATAGGGAATTTGTTAACTTCGGAGCAGAATTGAGGAATATAAGGTTCGGGTTGAGTACCGATGGAATTAATCCTTTTGGTAACATGAGCAGTCGGCATAGCACTTGGCCGGTTCTTTTGTGTATCTACAACCTTCCTCCTTGGTTGTGTATGAAGCGCAAGTACATCATGATGTCTCTACTTATCTCAGGACCAAAACAACCCAGAAACGATATTGATGTGTACCTAGCACCATTGATAGATCATCTCCTAACAATGTGGAACGAAGGGGTGCAGGTATGGGACGCATACAAACGAGAGAACTTCATCCTACGTGCTATGATATTCTGCACCATCAACGATTTCCCTACCCTTGGAAATTTGTCGGGCCATAGTACGAAAGGAGCCAAAGCCTGCCCCCACTGCAAAGATGAGACTGAGAGCGTGTGGCTGAAGAATTGCAGGAAAACAGTGTACATGCGTCACCGTAGGTTTCTTCCAAAGAATGACGTGTATCGTAAGAGGAAGAGGGAATTTGACGGCCACAAGGAAGATGGTTCAGCCCCGAAGCCTACGCGCGGGAAAGATGTTTACTCACGGGTGAAGGACATAGACGTTGTGTTTGGAAAGGGTGGTAAATTGAAACCCCGAACAAAGAACACTTTGAAGAAGAGATCGATATTTTGGGACTTACCGTATTGGGAGCATTTCGAGGTTCGTCATTGCATTGATGTCATGCATGTAGAGAAGAATGTTTGTGACAGTTTAATCGGCCTATTGCTGAACATTCCAGGGAAGACAAAGGATGGCGTCAATGTGCGGCGTGACATGATCGAAATGAGAATCAGGCCCGAGCTAGCACCGAGAGAGGACGATAAAGGCCGTATATACCTCCCCCCTGCATGCTACACTTTGTGCAAGGCTGAGAGGACAGAACTCTGTAAGTGTCTCTGTGGTGTTAAAGTTCCATCAGGTTACTCCGCAAATATGAAAAAGCTTGTGTCCATGGGCAATTTGAAATTGCTGGGTATGAAGTCTCATGATTGTCACGTGTTGATGACACAAATGCTTCCTGTTGCCATCCGGAGTATTCTGCCGCATAAGGTCAGAGAGACGATCACGAGGCTATGTTTTCTCTTCAATGCAATTTCTTGCAAGGTCATTGATCCCGATGGACTGGATTTTCTGCAGAGCGAGGTGGTTCAAACTCTTTGTCAGCTTGACATGTATTTTCCTCCATTGTTTTTTGATATCATGGTCCATCTCACCGTCCACCTTGTTAGAGAAATCAAGATATGTGGACCCGTGTTCCTACGTTATATGTATCCATTCGAGAGGTACATGGGTGTACTTAAGGCCTACGTGAGGAATCGGTCCCGGCCCGAGGGTAGCATTGTCGAAGGTTATGCAGCGGAAGAGGTTGTTGAGTTCTGCGTTGATTACATGGCCGAGGTAGAAGCAATAGGAGTTCCTGTGTCTCGTCACGAGGGGAGGCTTGATGGTGTTGGCACTATTGGACAGAGAGCCATCACTCCTGATTTCGATATGTACTCGAAAGCTCATTTTTGGGTCTTGCAACACATGACGGAGGTGTCTCCGTACATCGACTAGCACAAGGAGATGCTACGATAAGACAATCCTCGCCGATCCGAGGTTTGGATCACGGGACAACATAACAGTCGATTCAACGCGTGGATGAAAGTGCGAATCACCGGAGAGTTCGCAAGTGAGAACCTTAAATGGTTGGCAAAAGGGCCCACATTTACTGTACAGACATGGCAGGGATACGACATCAATGGGTACACATTTTATACGAAAGCTCAAGATCGAAAGAGCACTGTGCAAAATAGTGGAGTGAGCGTAGAAGCTTTCCATGAGGGGTTCACCAAGACAGGCCCAACAAGGGTAGTACGTGGATTGAACTCGTACTACGGGTTCATTGAAGAAATTTGGGAGCTCGATTACGTACTGTTCAAGATTCCCCTATTTCGATGCCGATGGGTCCAAATCTCAGAGGGTGTGAAGGTTGACAGTTACGGTTTCACTTCTGTGGATCTCGATCGCGTTGCTTATAAAGATGAGCCATTCATACTTGCAAATCAAGCCATTCAGGTCATTTATGTCACTGACCCGACCAATAAGAAGTGGCACGTCGTCCTTCATGGCAAGGGAAGGATTGTTGGAGTTGAAAATGTCATAGACGAGGAGGAATACAATCAATTTGATGAGATTCCTCCATTTGGAGATAGCGTACAGGTCGATACTGAAGACACCGGCGAAACCAGTTACGTGCATATGGATCACCAGGAAGGGTTATACTTTAAAGGTAATCATCTGTACGTCCTTATCTCTCTGTTTCCATCGGTATAGCTTATATCTCCTGTAATTCTCGTCTTTGCAGGGCCGCGGCAAGTGGAAAGTTGAGGATAACATGGCTGTGTACGTGGAAATTGTCGGTGAAAGTTCCCATTTGTATGTAACATTAACTTGAGCATGCTCCATGTACATTGTATGTTAAATTTATTTGAGCATGCTCCACATTGTAACCAATTATCGGATCTACGTACACTGTAACCAATTTACAGAGCATTTGGACTACATTTGAAATATCTGAGTGCTCATTTAAAACAAGTTTTCGAGCATTCAGAGTTGAAAGCTACAGATCAGTTTCAAGTTGTAAAACTAACGTTCAATAGAGAGATTATCACGGACGGTTTTGACATATCACAGACGGGTATTAATATAGAACCGACTATGATATCCCAACAGCGTCTCTGACTCTACAAGTGTACACGTGCACGGTCGGTTCTCAAGTCGCAACCGTCTGTGATAATCTCTGTCACAGTCGGTTCTCAACTCACAACCGTCTGTGATAATCTCTCACTATGTAGATTACCACAGACGGTTTTTATTTGAGAACCGACTGTGATAATATTATAACAACGGTTATAGATATAGAACCGACTGTGATATTTTCAACAGTGTCCGACGCTTCGAGTTCTTGACGTGCACCGTCGGTTCTCAATTCCAAACCGTCTGTAATAACCAGAATCACAGTCGGCTCTCAACTCAAAACCATCTGTGATAATCTCTCTGGTGATTATCACTATGTCGATTATTATAGACGCTTCTGATGCAAGAACCGACTATGATAATATTATCACAGACGGTTGTGAGCGTTGGACCGACTGTGCTAATTTCGTCGCGGTTAATAGTTCAAGGCGGGCTTTGTCCTGCTCATTTCCAGACTTCGCAACTGTTTTCCCTAGCTCTCTCCGCCCTCGCACCGTCCATCGCGATCACCTCCATCGCCTCCCACCTTCTCCTCCTCTCCGTCCGTCGCGATCACTTGCATCGCCTTTCCACCGTCTGGCGCGATCACCTCCATCGCCTCCCCACCGTTTCTGTCATTCTTGGTTAATTATAAGTATATGGGTTTTGTTATAGAATTATTAGTTGCAGATTTAATTAAACTGTTCTCTCTTTCACTTATGTTAGGAACTATGTCTGGTGACGAAATGCACCACTCGGGGAGTCAGGGTGATCTCGCTGGGGATGAGACGCCTGGGCCGGAGGTCGCTTCGTCCGCCGTGACCCCGCAGCAGAAGAGAAAGGGGCGAGGCTGGACGACATGCGCGCGTCTGGACAAGCGGGAAAAGCAGCACGTCGAGTTCGATGACAATGGTGTGCCGGAAGCTCCGGACAAACTTGTCGGTCATTACCGCTCACTATGCGGCAAAGTGGCAAGGGAGCGGGTGCCCATCACCACCTCCTACTGGGGTCAAGTGCCCCCAGAGTGCAAGGATGGGCTGTGGGAAGAAATGCAGGCGGCGTTTCACATTCCCGAGGATCGCCACTTCACCATCCGCTGGAGGACACTGATGTCAATAAACAAGGCGTGGAGGAACTTCAAGAGCCACCTTGTCAGGCTCTATGTGAAGGAGTCGAAGGCCCCCATCGATGACTTCCCTTTCGTGACTCTCGAGGCATGGCAGCAGTTCATCGAGATGAAGGCCAAGCCAGAGTTCCAGGAGCTTACTGTGAAGAGCCAGGCTAACCAGGCCAAGAATACCCACCCACACACACTAGGTGTAACACCCTGGTTTTGGGGGTGAAAAGTTTTTGCATAAAATCCTGCATGCATATATCCCTGTAGCAGTAGCCAGATCAGCTGAACCCTAATCTCTCCCAAACCCTAAAAATCTCCAAATCTATTCTCTAGATCTAGATCAAGATCTGACCATCCAGATTTAACCTACCAGTTATTCTGAAGATAAAAGTCTTCAGGAACCAGATTGAATTCAAACCGTAACTCCCAGTACCTAAACCTCCTTCTGTTTTCGAAAACAGGAAATTCAGATTTACCCTAAGTACCCCAGTTCCCAGATAACTGAGTTATCATGGTTTAACCCTATCCAGACACATGTATCTTTTGGAATATGTTCCTAGGTTTACCCTCAACTTACTCCAAAAAGTTGGTAACCAGATTGTTTCATCTAAACACTTTTCGCAGTTTAGTCCAAATTTTACTGCGAATAAGTCCTTTTCTGTTTACCTGGAAGCCTGAAAAGGCTAAAATTCACAAATCAACTCCAACTCCAGAATTTCTTTAGGGAACACCTCCCAAATACTATTTGATACATATTTCCCTTCTGTTTAAACTTCAAAATCTCTCCCCAATCACCAGAATTCAAGATCGACAAAATCCAGATCTATTTTACCCTAATTTTACCCTATTTTCGAAAATAGGTGAAATCCCTCAAACCTTATCAAATTTTCTCCAGATTTGAGCTAAATGAGTATTAATAGAAATATTACACTCATCCATGAAATCAAATTCCAAATTAAACCTCTTTAAAACTAGATTTACAAATTAGTCCAGATTTCAACTAAAACTCTCACAATTATGCCCCTGATCGACCAGAGCTTGCCGTTCACGACCGGATCAGCTGATTTCGACTTCGACCAGAGCAGTGCAATCGACCAGCTACTGTTTTCGACCGCAGCTCCTCAGCCAAATCGACCACGACCTGGGACAGCACACGAGCGCGCCACTGCTGTTTGCTTCGACCTCGAGCACGCCCTGCTGCACTTCTACAGTAGCCCATAGTCGTTGAAGCCAGCCCGTGGTCGCCATCTTCACCAGCTGAACAGTGCCACGTGTGCGAGCACTGTTGGCTACTGTGGATCTTCCACGGCGCGACTCACAGCCATTGTTTTCTCCCGTTTGCACGCCACCAGCAACGGTCGACGTAGGAGCTTTGCGCCACGTGGAGAACTCGCCGCAACCAGCAATCAGTTCACCTTCCCATCACCTGCAAAAGCCTTCACGGCCGCTGAACGAAGTCACCTCGGCGCCAGCTCGCCGTGAAGTCGCTTCCTGTCACTTCCTTGCCGGCTTCAACTCCCCGAGCTTTTCCAACCGTTGAAGCACCTCCAGCTTACCTATTTAAACCCCCTGGGACTTAGCCAACTTCACCACACTCCAAAACACCAGAAAACCAGCAGCAGCACTGTGTCTTCTTCTTCTCCGGTGAGCAGCAAGAGGGAGCTTCGGTGCTAGCTTCAACCACTGCTTCCTTCTTCAATCCAACACCCCGAGTGAGTTTCCCTCGTCCCCCTCATGCTTCTCGAGCTTGGAATTTAGTTTAAACACCTTTAGTCGCCGGCGATTTCCTTTTCTCTCCAGTAGCTCCGGCGAGCAATTAATTTCATTCCAGAATGAATTGATCTTCGAGCCAGTAGTGAAAGATGCTTAGAATATCTCACTTAAGACCCCTGAGCTATTGTTTTGAACAAATTCGTTGTAAAACAAAAACCCCCAATTTCCAGCCATGAACATGAACTTGTACTTACTGATTTAGCTTCTCTGTTGAGAAATCTGTTAATCTAACTTCACCAATGCATTTCTAGTACCCTGAGGACCATACTCAAGCAAGGAATTGAGTTCAATCACTTTAAATCAGAAATGCCCAAAACAGATTTGAGTTCATCTTTTCTCCAGCCAGTATCTTCCAAATCCAGCCACTCCAGCTCAAACCACTTTGCCATTTAGATGTTTTGGACCATTCTGAGCAACTTTGTCTTCTATCACGACTTCCAATTCGGCCTAGATTGTGAGATATAGCTATGCCCTAGTTGGCTGTACTGTTTATGCTGCATGTGCTCCAGGCCAGTCAACTTCCTTGCCGGTTTTCATCACTTTCCGGCCATCTCCTGCCCTAGATCCTGTGGAGACATTTGTTCTTGTTACAAATGCCTAACTACCAGACAAAGTGGTGCATCATTTGGAGCCCTAGATCAAAAGATATGGCAAACCCTAATTTCTGGCCATGTCAACTCTATGTCAAACTATGCCAGCCAGTGGCATTAGCCCTGTTCACCCACCTCTGGTCATGCAAACCAAAAATTACCTTATCAAACAGTTGCTTCACTACCTTGTGCATCATATGCTTGAATCAAAACCCATTTTGGCTACTAGAAACTGTTCAAACCATGTCAATGCCATTCTTGGGCATTGTCAGCCTATGTCAGCCAATGGCATTGGGCCATTTTGACCCCTTCTGGGTATGCAAACTGAACATAACTTTGTGCCTTAGACTCCTGATGTTGTGATCTACATTTTATTCTACTGTCACAACTTGAGTTGAGCCCTCTATCATCCATCGACCCTATGTCGATGCCTTGAACCGAATGTCGACCTAAAGACATTCGCTGTTTTTGAGCGAACCAGCCGCAGCCTTGATATCATTCTGATATTTTGGAACCTTTGGAACCTTCTAAACCTTTGACAACTAATCTTGACCCTAGTGTCCATAGTTTAACCCTAATCGCTTCCAAATCTTGTATCGCCTAAGTGTTTCTCCTTGCATTATCGCATATAGTGGAATAGTAAGAGTAGGATTGATTGTAATGCCTGTTTGCTTGTTTGATCCCTGTTCAGAGCAAGAGTCCGAGTTCGAAGACTTCGTCGCAGACCCGACATCAACTGCTGTTTCTTACGACGCGGAAGGCAAGTCATATTCTTGAACATCTTGAACCTATATTTTACGAATTGCTAGAATATACCTTGATTATAAAATAATAATATTGCATGAGAAAGATTGAGAATAGTTGAATTATGAAATGGCAGCATCAGGCTGATGCCTGTGAAATGTGAATTGATCAAATAATGAGCCATGAACTAATATATTATGTATATTTATATTCATGAAATAAAACCCCTAGCCGTGACCAGTATTTTGGTATGGAATGGTGAAAGCACTGGAGGTGCTTGGTCGCACAAGATGTGCCAGCACTGGAAGTGCATGGATTGTGGTATGATCTGGTCACTGGCATATAAGGACCTAGAACCTTGTGTTGTGCGTCTAGTAGCATGATTAACGTGCCGACCGCAAGCCTGGTATGGGACAGGCCTGAACAAGTAGTATGTGGATCACACATGAAACCCCTATATGACAAACTCACGATTAACACGGGGTGCGCTCCAACACATATCACAGGATGTGATCATGCACGCTGACCATGAGGGGAAGACGCCAATTAGCGGGGGTTGTGAAACCCTGCCACAACTGTGGTTTGCGTGAAGAAAACCACGGGGTCTGGGGTGAATTGTGTGTGAAACATGGCAAAAGTTCTTGTTATCTCCACCTTGCCACTCACAGTATGAAGTGAGTCAGGGGTCCAATCCTTGTGATAGGAAGGGCATGAAAGTGGATATATCTTGCGGGTAAATTGGTACCCCTCTGCAGAGTTAAAAATGTATTCGAATACTTCGTGCTCCCGAGTTTTAGGAGTATGCCGCGGTGGATTAAATCCACGGGGTGTGACACAAGTATTGTTTTATAAATTAAAATTTGTTAAGTCAAGATTACCCAAATGACATGTGTTGTCATGATAAGGGGTGCTGCCGTGGGCTGTCATGTGTTGACGTGTCGCGGTAGTACCATAATTTAGTGATCATATGATATCTAAGAGGCAGGTGGATTGTGCCCTAAGTATATGAAATGCTGCCTTGAGCATGAGATTTGAAAAGCTTGGAAGAAAAGTATTTATGGAAAAACCCTCTCACCTCTTTTCCCTCAATAGCATAGGATCATGTCACCTCTACTATACGTATCTATACTCTTACCTATGACTTGCTGAGTACGTAAGTGCTCACCCTTGCAACTTATCAACAATAGATGGAGTGCTACAATACCAAGACGAAGGCTTGGAAGATTTCGTGGATCCAGAAGGAAGAGAGCCAATTCTGCCAGAACCCTGAAGTGTGCTGTTCTGTTGTCAACTTCTTACGACTGTGGGGGTTTCGCCTAGCTTCCGCCGAGTAGTTGTCTTTTGTTTTAATTAGACCAATTGTGCCGTGAAGGCATTATATTACTCTTGTTGTATCAGGCCAGCAGGCCATACTGTTTATCAATGATATTTTGTAAGTTACTCTGCTGCAATGAACTCCTGTGCTTGACTTATCCTGGGAAGTCAGTGGTATGTATGTATGAGGCCAGCTGCAGCGAGCTAGGTCTCCACGGGAGTAGTCGTGGTACCCTGTGCGGGGCGCGACAGAGAAAAGTGGTATTAGAGCAGCATGAGAACTTGACTGTAGGACGACACCTTTAGGAATTGGCTCGCCAGGAAGGCGTAGTTTATTTAAAAATCTATTTTCTGAAAACACTATTTTTGAAAACAGGAGCTTTGTAGCTTCTAAAAGTTTTGGATTACAAAAGTCTTACTTGGCTTTTCTAAAAATTCGGGAAGATGTCGAGAGAGCGTTCTGCTTTTATAGAGTGCCTCAGGAGTTGGGCTACGTTGCTACGGCACATAGCCTAGTTCTTTTGGTAGAACCCTGGTTGAGTAGTTAGTCGACCGTCGTGGAGGATTAGCCAGGAAAAGGGTAGTATAGATTGAGCAGGTGGATGCTCCTGCTAGCTTTTGTGCTCCGCCGTTGCTTTCGCAATGGTTAACTTGTTTACTATGGCTAGAAGCCTAAGTGTTTTGTGCATTAAATAGTTGCATTAATTTCCGCATTAGTGCCCTAGTTCTCTCTTAGTTAGTTAGACCTATCTGCTCTTTCTTCAGAAGAATCAGTATGGTGTACACGAAGAGAAGATCGCAAGGTAGTCAAGAGGACAGGGAGCAAGCTTCGCCCAGGGAAGACCCAGCAAGGAGAGGATCTTCATCTCAACAGAGACCCCACGAATCAAACCTTTCTCAGGAAGATCAGCCAACCCTCCAAGAAATTCTTCTCTCCATGGAAAAGAGCAGGCAGGAGGCACAAGCTGCTCACACCCAGTTGTTGGCTCAGATCATTCAAAAGATGCCAGGAGGGACATCTGAAGGAACTGCTGTTGGAACCCGACTATCGGATTTTCAGAAGACCCGACCACCAACATTTGCTAGTGCAACTGACCCCATCGTCGCCGATGATTGGCTCAGGGACATCGAGAGGAAGTTGGATACAGTTCGTTGTAACGACCGAGAGAAAGTTTTATTCGGATCACACCAACTTACAGGAGCAGCAGCCGCATGGTGGATAAACTATCAAGAGGCTCACCCTGACAAGGACAACATATCCTGGACGGAATTTAAAGAACAATTCCGGAAATTTCATGTACCCATCGGTGTCATAGCCGCCAAACGCCGAGAGTTCCGAAACTTGGTACAAGGGAGCCAGACCGTTACGGAATATCTGCACCAATTCAGCCATCTAGCTCGCTATGCGCCAGGAGACATCGACACAGAGGACAAAAAGATTGAGCGCTTCACCGAAGGACTTCAGCACTATCTGCAGTACCAGATTGCCTCCCACGAATTTTCAGAGTTCCAAACCTTAGTCAATCGGGTATTGAAGGTGGAAGAAAAGAGGAGCATAGGAGAAGAAAGTCGAAAAAGGAAGATGCTACAGCAGGTACGGCCGCCAGCCAACCCAACCAGGGGAAGACTCCCAACATCTCCCAATTTCCGACCAGTCTACCAAGCACCAAGATCACCAGCAACACCGTCATGTCCAAGCTGCAAAGGAGCTCACTACCAAAGGGACTGCCCTCATGCTAGAACTCAGTGCTTTCACTGTGGGCAGTATGGACACCGCAAAGACAACTGTCCTTGGATGCAGCTCCCAACGTCAATAGCAAGATCGCAAGCTGGAACACCGACGATGACATCCAGAACCACAGCTTCACCACCATTGCAGAGCCCAAGAGGAAGTTCGCCCAACAGAGGAGGAACCATAGCAGGTCGAGAACGAGGAAGAGGAAGAGGACAGATGGGAAGCCGAGGAGGCCGATTAAACTTCACCTCTCTTCAAGAAGCAAACAACGCCACCAACATTCTCCTAGGTAGATTCTTGATCCAGTCTGCATATGCTTTAATACTGTTGATCCTGGAGTTACAAATTCATTCATATCAGAAGATTTTGCATTTAAAAGTGGGAATAAATATGGTACCTCTAGAGTACTCTATGGTTATACAGACCCCAGGAGCTAAGTTGCCTGTATATTCAGCTTGCCATCATATATAACCTTCAGAGTAGAAGGGGAAGAGTTTATGGCTAGCCTATTAGTCCTAAAACTGCAAGGCCTAGATATCATACTGGGAATGGATTGGTTATCCCAACATAAAAGTCTAGTGGATTGCGAGAGGAAAACTCTGAGCCTTGTTAGTAACCAGGGAAAGAAAGTTTTGTTTCATCTGGACAAGTCGTCAGTCAAGAAACCACAAGGGTCTATTCAAGCACTTTAGAAGATATGCTTGGATCAATTGCCCATAGTATAGGAATACTCGGACGTATTCCCAAAAAGAACTCCCAGGGATGCCACCTGATAGGGAGATAAAGTTTACCATTGAGCTTAAACCAGGAGCGGCACCTATAGCTAAGAGACCATATAGGATGCCGGTAGCAGACTTAGAAGAGTTGAAAAGTCAGCTAGAGGAGCTAGAGAGTAAAGGATTTACTGACCTAGTGCTTTACCTTGAGGAGCCCCAATGCTGTTTGTAAAGAAGAAAGATGGAGCTCTAAGAATGTGCGTGGATTACCAAGCGCTGAATAAGGTGACCATTAAAGACAAGTATCCACTGCCAAGGAATGATGAGCTATTCGACCAACTTCGAGGAGCCAGAATATTCTCCAAGATAGCCCAAAAGCCCGGCTATCACCAACTGGAAATCAGGAAGAAGGACATAACCAAGACTGCTTTCACTACAAGATACGGGCTGTACGAGTTTACTGCAGCCTTCATGAACATCTTGAACAGCACATTCATGGATCATCTCGATAAGTTGTCATTGTGCTCATAGACGACACCCTCATCTACTCCAGAAGTCCAGAGGAACATAAGCGGCACTTGCACAAAGACTTGAGAAGACCAAGAGAGTGCAAGTTCTATGCCAAATCCGACAAGTGCGAATTTTGGATGACGAAGATTGCATTTCTTGGCCATGTTTTGACAGAAAAAGGAATTTTAGTGGACTCGGCCAAGATCGCTGTGATCAAGGAATGGAAGCAACCTACCAGCGTGTCAGAGATCAGAAGCTTTTTGGGTTTAGCAGGTTACTATCAGAGATTTATTGGAGGATCTTCTCAGATTGCTAAATCCCTTACCAATCTATTTAGGAAGGAAGTCACATTCGAATGGACCGCCAAGTGCGCGGAAAGTTTCCAGAAGCTTAAGTAAAAGTTAACAACCACACCAGTCCTCACATTGCCAGATAGTAAGGATGAATTCGAAGTATTCTGTGATGCTTTGAAGCTAAGCATAGGCTGTGTGTTGATACAAAAAGCCAATGTGGTAGCAGACGCTTTGAGTAGAAAGGCCTACACTTTACAAGAAGTTGTGTTGAATAACCCACACTTACAGCAAGAATTGCAAGGACTAGAGATAGAAGTGGTACCGTCAGGGAGGTTAGCCACTCTCACAGTAATATCCTGACTCAACGAACAAATAGAGAGTGCTCAAAGGAAGATAAAGAGATCTGCAAGATCAAGAGCCGAATTAGATTAGGTAAGGCTCAGGATTTTTCTGAGGACGAACAAGGAATTGTATGGTACCAAGGAAGGATCTGCGTACCTCAAAGCGCAGACCACAAAGAGCTGATTCTGCATAAAGCTCATCAAACTTCATACTCAATACACCCTGGTAACATCAAGATGTATCAGGACTTGAAAACTCGATTTTGGTAGGTCGATATGAAGAAAGAAATTGCGGCATACAAGAGGTGACACGCGCCATAGGATCAAGGCCGACCCTTAGAAGATAGTCTCAGATCGTGGAAGTCAGTTTACATCAAAGTTTTGGGACCAACTTCATGAAACCTTGGGAACCTAGATGCAGTTCAGCACTGCATATCATCCACAGACGGGGAAACAATCTGAGAGAGAGTCAATCAGATCCTGGAAGAATTGCTAAGAGCTTGCATTTTGAATAATGGGACTTCATGGGAAAAATGCTTACCATTTGCAGAATTTACCTATAACAACAGTTATCAGGCTAGTCTGCAATTGGCACCATTTGAAGCTTTATATGGACATAAGTGCAGAACCCCATTACATTGGAATGAGTCAGGAGGAAGGAACGTATCGGACCGTTCAAGATACTCAAAAGGGCAAAGTGTCCTATAAACTGGAACTACCATCAGAACTAGGAGGAGTACATGATGTGTTCCATGTCCCTCAACTTCGGAAATGCCTAGAAGAACCCGCGGACCGGGTAGAAACTCTTGGTATTTCATTGCAGAAGAACCTCACCTACCTTGAGCAACCACTCCGGATTGTAGCCAGAGATGAGCGTCAACTTCAAAGAAAGAAGATCAAGCTGTGCAAAGTTCAATGGAAAAAGAGGAAGATTTGCTTCAGACCTATCTCCATCTTTTCTTTTCCCTAGGTAAATCTCGGGACGAGATTTCTTTAAGGAGGGTAGGCTTGTAACACCCTGGTTTTGGGGGTGAAAAGTTTTTGCATAAAATCCTGCATGCATGTATCCCTGTAGCAGTAGCCAGATCAGCTGAACCCTAATCTCTCCCAAACCCTAAAAATCTCCAAATCTATTCTCTAGATCTAGATCAAGATCTGACCATCCAGATTTAACCTACCAGTTATTCTGAAGATAAAAGTCTTCAGGAACCAGATTGAATTCAAACCGTAACTACCAGTACCTAAACCTCCTTCTGTTTTCGAAAACAGGAAATTCAGATTTACCCTAAGTACCCCAGTTCCCAGATAACTGAGTTATCATGGTTTAACCCTATCCAGACTCATGTATCTTTTGGAAAATGTTCCTAGGTTTACCCTCAACTTACTCCAAAAAGTTGGGAACCAGATTGTTTCATCTAAACACTTTTCGCAGTTTAGTCCAAATTTTACTGCGAATAAGTCCTTTTCTGTTTACCTGGAAGCCTGAAAAGGCTAAAATTCACAAATCAACTCCAACTCCAGAATTTCTTTAGGGAACACCTCCCAAATACTATTTGATACATATTTCCCTTCTGTTTAAACTTCAAAATCTCTCCCCAATCACCAGAATTCAAGATCGACAAAATCCAGATCTATTTTATCCTAATTTTACCCTATTTTCGAAAATTGGTGAAATCCCTCAAACCTTATCAAATTTTCTCCAGATTTGAGCTAAATGAGTATTAATAGAAATATTATACTCATCCATGAAATCAAATTCCAAATTAAGCCTCTTTAAAACCAGATTTACAAATTAGTCCAGATTTCAACTAAAACTCTCACAATTATGCCCCTGATCGACCAGAGCTTGCCGTTCACGACCGGATCAGCTGATTTCGACTTCGACCAGAGCAGTGCAATCGACCAGCTACTGTTTTCGACCGCAGCTCCTCAGCCAAATCGACCACGACCTGGGACAGCACACGAACGCGCCACTGCTGTTTGCTTCGACCTCGAGCACGCCCTGCTGCACTTCTACAGTAGCCCGTAGTCGTTGAAGCCAGCCCGTGGTCGCCATCTTCACCTGCTGAATAGTGCCACGTGTGCGAGCACTGTTGGCTGTACTGTTTATGTTGCATGTGCTCCAGGCCAGTCAACTTCCTTGCCGGTTTTCATCACTTTCCGGCCATCTCCTGCCCTAGATCCTGTGGAGACATTTGTTCTTGTTACAAATGCCTAACTACCAGACAAAGTGGTGCATCATTTGGAGCCCTAGATCAAAAGATATGGCAAACCCTAATTTCTGGCCATGTCAACTCTATGTCAAACTATGCCAGCCAGTGGCATTAGCCCTGTTCACCCACCTCTGGTCATGCAAACCAAAAATTACCTTGTCAAACAGTTGCTTCACTACCTTGTGCATCATATGCTTGAATCAAAACCCATTTTGGCTACTAGAAACTGTTCAAACCATGTCAATGCCATTCTTGGGCATTGTCAGCCTATGTCAGCCAATGGCATTGGGCCATTTTGACCCCTTCTGGGTATGCAAACTGAACATAACTTTGTGCCTTAGACTCCTGATGTTGTTATCTACATTTTATTCTACTGTCACAACTTGAGTTGAGCCCTCTATCATCCATCGACCCTATGTCGATGCCTTGAACCGAATGTCGACCTAAAGACGTTCGCTGTTTTTGAGCGAACCAGCCGCAGTCTTGATATCATTCTGATATTTTGGAACCTTTGGAACCTTCTAAACCTTTGACAACTAATCTTGACCCTAGTGTCCATAGTTTAACCCTAATCGCTTCCAAATCTTGTATCGCCTAAGTGTTTCTCCTTGCATTATCGCATATAGTGGAATAGTAAGAGTAGGATTGATTGTAATGCCTGTTTGCTTGTTTGATCCCTGTTCAGAGCAAGAGTCCAAGTTCGAAGACTTCGTCGCAGACCCGACATCAACTGCTGTTTCTTACGACGCGGAAGGCAAGTCATATTCTTGAACATCTTGAACCTATATTTTACGAATTGCTAGAATATACCTTGATTATAAAATAATAATATTGCATGAGAAAGATTGAGAATAGTTGAATTATGAAATGGCAGCATCAGGCTGATGCCTGTGAAATGTGAATTGATCAAATAATGAGCCATGAACTAATATATTATGTATATTTATATTCATGAAATAAAACCCCTAGCCGTGACCAGTATTTTGGTATGGAATGGTGAAAGCACTGGAGGTGCTTGGTCGCACAGGATGTGCCAGCACTGGAAGTGCATGGATTGTGGTATGATCTGGTCACTGGCATATAAGGACCTAGAACCTTGTGTTGTGCGTCTTGTAGCATGATTAACGTGCCGACCGCAAGCCTGGTATGGGACAGGCCTGAACAAGTAGTATGTGGATCACACATGAAACCCCTATATGACAAACTCACGATTAACACGGGGTGCGCTCCAACACATATCACAGGATGTGATCATGCATGCTGACCCTGAGGGGAAGACGCCAATTAGTGGGGGTGGTGAAACCCTGCCACAACTGTGGTTTGCGTGAAGAAAACCACGGGGTCTGGGGTGAATTGTGTGTGAAACATGGCAAAAGTTCTTGTTATCTCCACCTTGCCACTCACAGTATGAAGTGAGTCAGGGGTCCAATCCTTGTGATAGGAAGGGCATGAAAGTGGATATATCTTGTGGGTAAATTGGTACCCCTCTGCAGAGTTAAAAATGTATTCGAATATTTCGTGCTCCCGAGTTTTAGGAGTATGCCGCGGTGGATTAAATCCACGGGGTGTGACACAAGTATTGTTTTATAAATTAAAATTTGTTAAGTCAAGATTACCCAAATGACATGTGTTGTCATGATAAGGGGTGCTGCCGTGGGCTGTCATGTGTTGACGTGTCGCGGTAGTACCATAATTTAGTGATCATATGATATCTAAGAGGCAGGTGGATTGTGCCCTAAGTATATGAAATGCTGCCATGAGCATGAGATTTGAAAAGCTTGGAAGAAAAGTATTTATGGAAAAACCCTCTCACCTCCTTTCCCTCAATAGCATAGGATCATGTCATCTCTACTATACGTATCTCTACTCTTACCTATGACTTGCTGAGTACGTAAGTGCTCACCCTTGCAACTTATCAACAATAGATGGAGTGCTACAATACCAAGACGAAGGCTTGGAAGATTTCGTGGATCCAGAAGGAAGAGAGCCAGTTCTGCCAGAACCCTGAAGTGTGCTGTTCTGCTGTCAACTTCTTACGACTGTGGGGGTTTCGCCTAGCTTCCGCCGAGTAGTTGTCTTTTGTTTTAATTAGACCAATTGTGCCGTGAAGGCATTGTATTACTCTTGTTGTATCAGGCCAGTAGGCCATACTGTTTATCAATGATATTTTGTAAGTTACTCTGCTGCAATGAACTCCTGTGCTTGACTTATCCTGGGAAGTCAGTGGTATGTATGTATGAGGCCAGCTGCAGCGAGCTAGGTCTCCACGGGAGTAGTCGTGGTACCCTGTGCGGGGCGCGACACTAGGCAGTGGTGGGTATGTGGGGAAGAAGGCGTTGTGGAGGAAGCAGGACAAGGAGGCTTCCCAGTCTTCGGCCGGTAGTCCTTATGCGGGCATAACGGACGTGCACGCCCGCAATTGGTGCCAAGCAAGATCGACGATGACCTCCTCCGGAAGCGTCTCTGTGAATAACCCTGCGGACAGGGAAGTGATCGACCGGCTGGTAAGATTGTCCGATCACGTACTATCCTCGTAACACGCATGCAATGGGATGTATTGCTAAGTTCCCCTGTTGCAGGTGATGCTGAGTGCGCAGGCGGCATCCGGAGAGTTCAACCCAAGGAGGGACAGGGATATCCTCACAGCGGCGCTAGGAAACAAGGAGCATCCAGGCCGCGTGGACGGCCTCGGTGCCACTGTGCCTTGGAGGCTTGGTTTCCCTGATGATGAGGAGGCGGCTAAGAGGAGAAAGAGATCCCACCAAGCCCGCGATGAATGGCTCAAGGAGGAGATGCGATCGGAGTTCGCTGTTCAGGATGAAGCACTCCTGCAGCAGTTGTCGGAGATGCGGTCCATGTATGAAGAGCTAAGAAAGGCGACCCTGGGCACCCCCCTTCTAGCAGCGGAAGTACCGACCCCCATTCTTGGCCACCGTAGTAGCTGCGCGTCTGCGCCGGGGTCTTCGCAGACGGAGCCCTCTCCAAAGTATCAGGTGGACCTTCTTCAGGTAATGACTGTTTGTCTATATTAATTCATTCGAAAGTGAAAAGCGGTGAAATTCAATATGTTAATGCGCACTGTTTGTAGGAACCCGCCTCCTGCAAGCTTATGGTGCTGGCCGGTTTCTTCCCGATCGAGGCTGGCCGTGGGATGGCGCAACCATGCACGGCGGGGGCCACAATCCACGGTGCCCCTCTATGTGAGGGTTTTGCACGGGTCCAAGTGGACAATTTCTTTGACCATTGCAAGGGTTTTCCGTTGGAGAAGCCACTGAACGACGAGATTACCACTCTCGGGGATGCGGTGCACACGTTCGTGCAATGGCCCAAGAAAGACATCGTCCTGTATGAGGTAATTCCCCCACCAGTTTCATAATTCGTACTGTAATAATAGACCTCAGAGTTAGTGTCCTAATACGTAGGTTCTTACATCACAGACATCACAGACCGACACACGGCCTACTAGCCAGCATACCCCTCTGATGACGAAGCTGACTCCGACTAAAAGGCAACCATTCAAGAAGCTGGCTAGTAGGGGAAAAGCAAAGAAGTGCCCGGCGAAGAAGAGCGAGAAGAGTGCGCCAGCTCTCATACCGTTCGCTCTGGGGATGCCCATTGCCTCCGATACTGCAATTTCGAGCATGGGGTTAGCATGCCAGAGCCTGCATGCATGGTACATGAGGAGGACAAACCAGACCAGGACGCAGCGTCCGACGCACATGATGGTCAAGTACACTGTGGCAGAGTTCCATAACGACATTGGGACCTACTCGGTGACCTTCGAAGACCTGCACAATTTACTGAACAAAGATGCGCTCGACTTGTCAATCCTACGGTCTTGGGTGCTGTAAGTATCCTACTATCCGTGCATATACGGATATATGTCATTTATTAATTGGTTACTTCTGTGCAGGTGCATGACCAACTATGCCAAATCTAAGGGCATACTTGTTGGTTTTTGGACGCCTAGATGGTCGCCGAGGTGATGTTTAGGACCGACGCAGACTTCGTTGTCGACTACATCAAAAGAGGGTTGTTTGCTCAGGTCGACAAGGAGTATATACTTGTACCCTACAACCAGAGGTGAGTGCTTTCATTAGTACTTCACCCGTAGATTAGTGTCTCCATGTGCACACCTCCAAATTTACATTAAATTTTTAATTCTTTACGTGTAATATGTAGCTACCACTGGATCCTGCTGCTACTTATTCCGAAAAGGAATAAGGTGTTCTACCTTGACTCATTGCAGAGGAAAGGGTACTCGCATTGCGGCGCATGAGATATATTCAAAAGGTGATGATATTCATGTGGACCTGTCTTGCATGCATCTAGATTTACTGTCCTCAAATTGTCAATTTCGACTATCCTCAAACTGTCAATTTTGACTATCTACAGGGCTTTCACGAAGTACTTTGCCGAGGAAGGGAGACAACACGAGCGGCGAGCCGATAAGTTTCAATGGTTACAATTTTCGGTATAAATTTCAACTGGCATCTGTTTTACTTTATAACGTGTCCCCACCTAACTCTCGGTCGATAAATTGGCAGTGCCATCAGCAGCCGCATGACAGTACATGTGGGTTCTACGTGATGCGCCACATGTATGACCTAATCATCGCCCGTCACCGGCCAGATTTCCCCGAGGTATACAACTGCTCCCCTTTGTATCGATTTGCCAGAATTTACAACTGCAGCTAATTTTTTATGTACCAACTCTTGCTGCAGGGGGTCGACTTCCCTTCAGAAAGCTTTGACCCTCGGCAGATTGGTATTGTCCGAGGGATGCTCGCTGAGTTTTTCCTTCCGGAGGTCATATCAACCAAGGGGAAGTTTAGGGACCCGCAAGGTTCGTATTAGTGCGGCCTTACATTTATTTGTACATCTAACACACTGACTTTAATTGTCGATTACATTTATTTGTTCAATTGTACATATTTCTGAGTTCTGTGCTGTATATATGAAATGCTATTGTACATGTTTCTAAGTTGTGTGCATGTATATATGAGACTGTATATATTTGAGTACTGTGCAAGTATGAAATTTCATGAACTGTATATATGAAATGCAATTTGTACAGAGGACATCGGTGACTGTTATAATCTCAGACGGTTTGTAAGATCAAAACCGTCTGTGCATAAATATGCACAGACGGTTTTGATCTTACAAACCGTCTGAGATTATAACAGTCACCGATAATGACACTATCACAGATGGTTTTGACCTAAAAACCGTCTGTGATATCACACTATCACTATCTCAGATGGTTTTGACCTAAGAGCCGTCTGTGATATCACACTATCACTGACGGTTCTGAGATTATAACACTATCACAGACGGTTCCAACCTAAAAAACGTCTGTGATATTCACTATTACAGATGGTTCTGAGAGTATAATATCACAGATGGTTTCAAGATTACCACCGTCGCTGATAATGACAATATCGCAGATGGTTTTGACCTCAAAGCCGTCTATGATACTCTAAATACACAGACGGTCCTGACGTCATAACCGTCTCTGATAATTTGAGTATCACAGACGGTTTTGACATCAGAACCGTCTGCGATACTCATATTATTACCGACGGTTCTGAGATCAAAACCGTCTCTGGTATCTGAGTATCACAGATGGTTGTGATCTCAGAACCATCTCTGATAATTTGAGTATCATAGACGGTTGTGATCTCAGAACCGTCTCTAATAATGTGAGGATCCCAGATGGTTTTGACATCAGAACCGTCTGCGAAACTCAAATTGTTGGGGGAAATCTCCACGCGGTCAAGTCCAGGCACAGGGGGGCTGCCATTTTGCCCGGGGACAGTGGCCTCCGGTGCCTGCCCCGGGCGCCGCCTTTTAGGCGCCCGGGACCGTGCCTCCGGGGCATGTCCCGGGCGCCGCTATTGGGCCCCTGGGACCGTGCCCCCCGGGCATGTCCCGGGCGCCGCCATTGGGCCCCCGGGACCGTGCCCCCCGGGCATGTCCCGGGCGCCGCCATTGGGCCCCCGGGGCCGTGCCCCCCGGGCATGTCCCGGGCGCCGCCATTCGCCCGGGGACAGTGGCCTCCGGTGCCTGCCCCGGGCGCCGCCTTTTAGGCGCCCGGGACCGTGCCTCCGGGGCATGTCCCGGGCGCCGCCATTGGGCCCCCGGGACCGTGCCCCCCGGGCATGTCCCGGGCGCCGCCATTGGGCCCCCGGGGCCGTGTCCCCCGGGCATGTCCCGGGCGCCGCCATTCGTCCGGGGATAGTGGCCTCCGGGCCGGCCCCGGGCGCCGCCATTCGCCCGGGGATAGTGGCCTCCGGCGCCTGCCCCGGGCGCCGCCACTCGTCCGGGGATAGTGGCCTCCGGTGCCGGCCCCGGGCGCCGCCATTCGCCCGGGGATAGTGGCCTCCGGCGCCTGCCCCGGGCGCCGCCATTCGCCCGGGGATAGTGGCCTCCGGCGCCTGCCCCGAGCGCCGCCATTCGCCCGGGGATAGTGGCCTCCGGCGCCTGCCCCGGGCGCCGCCATTCGGCCCCCGGGACCGTGCCCCCCGGGCATGTCCCGGGCGCCGCCGTTCGCCCGGGGATAGTGGCCTCCGGCGCCTGCCCCGGGCGCCGCCATTTGGCCCCCGGGACCGTGCCCCCCGGGCATGTCCCGGGCGCCGCCATTTGGCCGGGGAGAGTGGCCTCCGGTGCCTGCCCTTGCGCCGCCATTTGGCCCCCGGGACCGTGCCCCCCGGGCATGTCCCGGGCGCCGCCATTTGGCCGGGGAGAGTGGCCTCCGGTGCCTGCCCCGGGCGCCGCCTTTTGGGCTCCCGGGACCCTGCTCTCCGGAAGAGGTCCCGGACGTCACCGCCCTCCTAAAAGGTAAAATCCCTGTTTGTTTATCACGTGCAGGTCACGCGAGGGACGCCTCGGGAATCAGCGACCACCTGTCAAGCATCCAAGACGTTTGACCGGGAGAAGGACGGTCCTACCCTTCAATCCGACGGTGGCTCCGTCCGTGGGGACCCGTGACGAATCGCCATGGCTCCTCCGAGAACAAGGGCCCGCGCCCTTCCCGGTGACGCCGGTCCCCGTGACCTGGCGGCACCCGTCCGGGACGCTGCTGTTCCGGCGCTTCCGTCCGGAGGCGACCATTCCCAGGTACCGCCTCCCACCTTTCCTCTCAATCTAGGCGCCTCCACCTCCGGGTCGTTCCCGGCGGCCGCGTGGACCTCGGCCGGGACGAGTTTCCCCCCGACGGCTCCCCCAGCCCCTCGGGATGCCCTGCTGGAGGCTCTCGTGGAGGGCCAGCTCCGCGCCCAGCGCTCTATGGACGAGCTCCTTAGTGTGTTGGCGCGGCCCTCGGCTCCCACATTCTCGCCGCACCCGCATCCGGGGATCATGCCCCCGTTTACGGGATACCCAGCGGCCCCTCCGGCGTCAGGGGGGCTGTCTACCCCGTATAATCCCGCTGGGGGGTTCCCTCCCCCCGCGGGATATACTTCCGGACACTTCTCGGCACCCGGGCCTGTCCCGGTGCCGGGAGGCTATTTCATGCCCGGGCCCTTCGTGGCACTAGGGGGGTACCCCGTCCCCGGCTCGCTTCCGGGGCTGGGGGGTCATTTCATGACGGGGGCTCTTCCTACGCCGGGAGCCAGTCCCGCCCCCCGCGTTGCGTTTACCGCACCGGGGCAGGTCGACAGAGCAGCTCCCGTGCCTCAGCGAATTTCCCCCCGCATTGGCTCCCCAACCCAGGACGTCGCCGAGGGGGCTCACCCCCCACTGGTTCCGGATGTCACAGGGGTTTCCCCCTTCCCGGTCCCGGTCGTTGCCACGGGGGCCCCCTCTTCGGATCCTAACGCCGCCCCGGGCGCCCCCTCCCCGGTTCCGGATGGTGCAGGGGCTCCCCCCTTTCCGGTCCCGGGGGCCGTCCCAGGGGGCTCCCCCCAGCAGGCCCCGGTAGCTTCCGGGCCGGCTGCTACAGTGCAGGAGCTCCCTCCCCCGGCGAAGCAGGTCCGCCTCTCCCGGGGGGCGGTTGAGCGAATGTATTCTCCCAGCCACGGGGAAGAGCTTCCCCCTGGTCGCTGTCACAGGGAGCCTCGCTCTCGCACCGGTCGGGGGAAGAGACCCGCCGAAGAACCATCCTCCCCGGAGGGAAGCCCGGACGTCCGGGAAATCAGTCCCAGCCCGGAAGAGAAGCGTCGTCACCACCACTCTGGCGGCCCTCTTGGGCCGCTACCTGACTCAGATAATGAGGGGGCGTCCCCCGTTAAAGAAGACAGTGACTGGGGCTTCCCCCGGGAAGTGCAGGGGGCGAACCAGCCTCTATGTCGAAGACTCCGCAGCATCCGATGGCCGCGGCCCTACCGTCCCCCGCACATCGAGCATTATAATGGCGAGGCGGATCCCTACGAGTTCGTGCAGATTTACTCCACAGCCATCTCCGCGGCAGGGGGGGACGAGAGCGTCCAATGCAACGTCTTCCCCCTCTACCTCACCGGCGTTGCCCGCTCCTGGTTTTACAATCTGAAGGCGGGCTCCATCAAGTCTTTCTCGCAGCTGAAGCGGGAGTTCTGCGCCAACTTTCAGGGGAATTACGTACGTCCCCTGGATTCTTCACAGCTATACACAGTGCGCCAGAGGACCGGGGAGACCATCAGAAGCTTCTTCAAGCACTTTGCCCAAGTGAAAAGTAAAGTGGCCCACGTTCCGGACTCCACAGTCATCGAAGCCTGCAAAAGCGGCATCCTCCCGGGGGAGCTCCACCGAAGGCTCTCCCGGAGCTGCCCCTCTTCCGCCGACGAGCTCTTCAATGTGCTCGAAAAGTACGCTCGGGCGGAGGAAGATGACATCTGGAAGAAGACCCAGGGGGCTCCTGCCCCCGCCGAGCGGGGGGCCCGGGATCCCCCCAGACGCCCCAGGCACGGGGGCCGTAGCGAACCACGGCCTCGGGACACTTTTGTCCTCGAGGGCGGAGGCGGCTCGCGTGACCCCCCAAAGGGCAACCGCCCCTTTCCCAAGCCGAGAGGCCATGGGGGAGGACAGTCTTCGCGCGGCCGCGAAGGCCCCGCGGGGAAAAGCCGGGAGGGACCGTGGTGCAGCTTCCACGGGTCCAGTACCCACGCCACCCGAGATTGCCACCAGCTGCTGCAGCACTTCGCGGCGTTCCTCGACCAGCGTGGGCAGGGGGGGGGGACTCCGGCCTCCTTGCCCCCTCGGCCAGCTGTCCCGGCCCTTCCTGCTCCCGCGGGGGGGCAACAGGTGCAGGAGGGGGAGCCTTCAGACGCTCTCCCCTTTCAAACTTCTCAGCGCCGCATCAATGTCATCGTAGGGGGCTCCGCCTCCGGGCGGGACTCCAAGCGCCAGCGCAAGGAGTACGCGCGAGAAGTTAAGGTAGTGGGGGTGCTACACGCGTCCGTGCCGCCCAAGTGGTCGGACGTCCCCCTCACCTTTACGGCGGAAGACGCGCGAGGGGTTCGCTTCCCCCATGACGACGCGCTTATTGTCTCCGCGACAATCTACAACTGCCACTTAGCCCGCATCCTCGTGGACGGCGGAAGCTCCGCCGACGTCCTGTTCCTCAAAACATTCAAGGAAATGCAGGTGGATGAGAGGCTCCTGCAACCAGCGGCAGGGCCTCTGCAAGGGTTTGTCCCGGGGAAGGCGATCCACCCCGTGGGCAAGGTAGATCTCCCGATCACCTTCGGCACCCCGGAGAACTACCGGACCGAGCTAGTACGCTTCGACGTAGTGGACCTCCCCTCCTCCTACAATGTAATTATGGGGAGGACTACGATCAATCGGCTGGGGGCTGCCACCCACCAAAACTATTTGTGCATGAAGATCCCCGGGCCGCATGGTGTGATCAACGTCCGGGGGGACCAAGACATGGCCCGTGCCCTATACGAGCGGGCTGCTGCCACAATAGGAAGCGTCAACCTGATCAAGGTACCCGGGGGGGAGGCTCCCCCCCCGAACGTAGACGTCGCTGCGCCATCCCCTGGGAGGCCCCTCCTCAAGCCGCGTCCGGAAGGGGGCCTCCGGAAGGTCCCGCTGTCCCCGGGCAGCGGAGACAAAACCGTCCAAATCGGGGCAGAGCTCCCCCAAGACCATGCAGCGCAACTCGCAGCCTTTCTGCGCGAAAACTCCGATGTTTTTGCGTGGAAACCTTCGGACATGCGGGGCGTCGCCCGGGCGGTTATTGAGCACAAGCTCGCGGTAACCCCCGGTCACCCCCCTATCAAGCAGAAGTTGCGGAAGCTCTCCCTCGAACGTCAAGAAGCCATCAAGACGGAGATAGCCCGGCTCCGAGAGGCGGGGTTCATCCGGGAAGTGTTGCACCCCGAGTGGCTCGCAAACCCCGTCCTCGTCAAGAAATCAACTGGCAAGTGGCGCATGTGCGTGGACTTCACCGACCTTAACCGCGCTTGCCCCAAAGACAACTTCCCGCTCCCGCGGATCGACCAGCTCGTTGACTCCACCGCGGGGTGCGAGCTGATGAGCTTCTTAGACGCCTACTCGGGATACCATCAAGTCCGGATGGCGGAGGGGGACGAGGAAAAGACGAGTTTCATAACTCCCCTCGGAACCTTCTGCTACCGCCACATGCCCTTCGGGCTCAAGAATGCGGGAGCCACCTTCCAGCGCCTGATGACGCTGGTCTTCAAAGATCAAGTCGGCCGCAACGTCGAAGTCTACGTAGACGACGCGGTCGTCAAGAGTCCTCGTGCAGCCTCCCACATCGACGACCTCACAGAGACCTTCCGCAACCTCCGCGCGTTCGGGCTTAAGCTCAACCCGGAGAAGTGCGCCTTCGGGGTGCGCGGGGGAAAGCTCCTGGGTTTCCTCGTGTCCCAGCGGGGCATTGAGGCAAACCCCGAGAAGATCCGGGCCTTCCTAGACATGCCCCCGCCGCGCTCCGTCAAAGATGTCCAGCGCCTCTCCGGCCGCCTGGCCGCACTCAGTCGCTTCGTCTCCCGTTCGGGGGAGCGGGGCCTCCAGTTCTTCAAGATCCTCCGAGGGCTTGAGGGGTTCCGCTGGACCCCCGAGGCCCAGGAAGCCTTCAACGACCTCAAGAAGTACCTCTCGAGCCCTCCAATGCTCGTGAGCCCGTCTCCGGAAGAGCCCTTGCTCCTCTACCTCGCCGCGACCCCCGTCGCCGTCACGCGGTTTTGGTGAAGGAGCAAGGGGGGCAGCAACGCCCCGTGTACTACGTCAGTGAAGCCCTCCAGGGGGCCAAGACTCGGTACACGGAGATGGAGAAGATTTGCTACGCTCTCCTCATGGCGTCCCGGAAGCTCCGGCACTACTTCCTAGGGCACCCCATCACCGTTCCGTCGTCCCTCCCCCTGGGGGAGGTACTGCGGAATAAAGAAGCCACCGGCCGGATTGGGAAGTGGGGGGCCGAGCTTGCCCCCTTCTCCCTGTCCCTTACCGGCCGCTCCGCAATCAAGTCGCAGGTCCTCGCCGACTTCGTCGCGGAGTGGACTCCCGCCTCTGGGTCCGGGGACGAAGATCTCCCTGTGCCGCCCCGACGCAGTGACCATTGGACCCTGCTGTTTGATGGGTCGCTGTGTCTCGCCGGGGCTGGCGCGGGGGTAGTCCTCCGGAGCCCCGAGGGGAAGGAGCTCGAGTACGCCGCGCGGCTCGAGTTCCCCGCAACCAACAACGTCGCCGAATACGAGGCTCTGCTCCTCGGGATGCGCCTCGCGCTCTCCCTGGGGATCCGGCGCCTCCTAGTAAAGGGAGACTCTCAGCTCGTTGTCTGCCAAATGGACAAGTCTTACCTGTGCCATGACGCAAATTTAAGTCTTTACTTGCAGGAAGCACGAAAGATGGAGAAACACTTCGACGGCCTTGAGGCCCGGCATATCCCGCGAAGGGAAAATGACCGGGCTGATGCTTTGGCCCGGGCGGCAAGCGCCCGGGAAACGCTCCCCACGGGGGCCTTCTTAGAAACAATCACGAAGCCCTCGGTGGTCTCCCCGGACGCAGGCCCCGAGCCTCCGGTCCCGGAGGTCGCCGAGATCGTCCGGCCGTCGTCATGGATGGATCCCCTCATCTCCTTCATCAAGGGGGAGGGGGACCCTCCCAACGAGACCGAGGTTAAGCGCCTCCGGGCCAAAGCCCGGGCATATCTCCTACTGGAGGGAAGGCTCTACAAGCGGGGGGCTTCAGCCCTCCTGCGCTGCCTCCCCCGGTCGGAGGGACTTCAACTCCTGGAAGACATTCACGCGGGAAGCTGTGGTTCTCACCTAGCCCCGCGTGCCATCGCCGCCAAGGCCCTTCGGCAGGGCTTTTACTGGCCTACGGTCATGCGCGACGCGCGAGACCTGGTCTCCGCGTGCGAAGCATGCCAGAAGATGGCCAAGGGCTCGAATCTCCCCCCTGTAGCGCTGCGGACTATCCCCATCACTTGGCCCTTCGTGCGCTGGGGGATGGACCTCTTAGGGCCTTTCCCCCCAGCGCCCGGAGGATACAAGTATGCGGTGGTCGCGGTCGACTACTTTACAAAGTGGGTCGAGGCGGAGCCCTTGGCTAGCATCACCTCCCGGGCCGTTCAGCGGTTTTTCTGGAAAAATGTTGTTTGTCGTTTCGGTGTCCCCCGGGAAATCACCGTGGACAACGGGACCCAATTCGACTCGGCATATTTCCGGGAATTCTGCGAAGGCCTGGGGGTCGTCATCCACTTCGCCTCAGTGGCCCATCCCCAAAGCAATGGGGCCGTCGAGAGGGTCAACGGCGTAATCCTACAGGGGTTACGCCGGAGACTCGAACAAACCGCTTCCAAGCGAGGCGCGTGGGCAGAGGAGCTCCCTAGCATCCTCTGCTCCATGCGCACGACCCCGTCCCGGGCCACAGGGCGTGCTCCCTTCTCTCTAGTCTACGGGGCGGAGGCAGTCCTCCCCCCGGAGATTGGCTTCCGGTCGCTGCGGGTCGAGCTCCTGAACGGAGCCACGACCGCAGCCTACCGGGCCAACGAAGACAACCGGCGGCTGGAAATTGACCTCGTGGAGGAGGAACGCGACCGAGCGCTCCTCCGCCACGCCATCTACGAGCGCGAGATGTCGCGCGCATACGACCAGCGCGTGCGCGAGAGAGCTTTCCGCCTTGGGGACCTTGTCCTCAAGCGCGTCACAGACCCCCAAGCCCAGGGTAAGCTCTCCCCCAAGTGGGAGGGCCCCTACAGGATCTCCGCTGTCCTCGGCTCGGGGGCCTACAAGCTCTCCAACCTTGAAGAGCAGGAGCTGAAGCACACCTGGAACTTGCGTTTACTTCGCAAGTTCTACGTTTAGCCTTACGGGCCTGTCCCCTCCCCCGGGGCGGTCACGCCGGAGGGGGGGGGACACTGTAGCTCCCCTTTTTCCCCCTTCGCGGCTTCGCAGGGGGGCTTTGTATATTTCGTTAATAAATGTATAGTCTTTGTTCTTCAACTGTCTCACTGCAGGTTGTTTTTGTTTACCGCCCCTAGTGGTGAATGCCCTCCCCGCGAGGATGCCTTCCCCGCGAAGATGCCCTCCCCGCGAGGATGCCCTCCCCGCGAGGAAGTGGGCCAGTCCCAACAAGTCCCTACAACGGAGCCTGCACTCCCGTAGGGCGGCTTACGATCAGCCCTCGTGGACTGAGGGTGTAAGCGGCAACCCGGTCCCCAGCGGCCGTGGTAACGAGTCACTTTGGGAGACTAGTCCCCTGCCCAAACACTCAAGTCCCGTCTTCGGGCACTTCCTCCTCCGGGAGTAGACGCTCTCCTCAGCGAGACGTCTAATGGCTTTCTGGATTATCTTCCTCCTCCGGGAGTCGACGATATTCCTGGCTCCCCGTTCTCACGGCGACCGGAAGATCGGCCCCTTGCGGCTTGATTGGATCTATCTTCCTCCTCCGGGAGTCGACGTTATTCCCGGCTCTCTGTTCTCACGGCGACCGGATGATTATCTCTCGAAGACATTATTCCCGGTTCCCCGTTCTCACGGCGACCGGACGAACCCTCCCGGGGAGCTCCCCTCTGGAGGTCATTGGCTTTTCATGAGCCCCTTCCGCGCCTTGTTCCCGGTTCCCCGCTCCCCCGGCGGCCGGATGAATCTCTCCTAGTGGCCCCGGCCACCCCGGAAGGTCCCTCCCTCGGAAATCCTGTTTTCACAATTTTCTAACTTAGAAAATATTTCTACAGGTTATGCTCCCCCCGGGGACCCTGTTTCCCCCACAGCACGCGGAGGCTTCCTCCCGCCCGCTGTGGGCGGGGGGGGACAGGGGGTCCCCGGGTCACCCACGAAGGAACTTAGCTCATCCTTGTTAAGATGAGTCGTCCAGACCATCCAAGAAGAAGAAAATAAAGAGGCAGTAAAAAGTTTAACAATGCTTTATTGATCGACAAACCCGGAGGACATCTTCCCCCTCCGGTGGGTTTCGGAAATGATACAACCCGGGTCCTAACCCGGGGGATTTTCTACGAGCCTAAGGCCCCTACGCCTAAAGCTCCCGGAGGCGCTCCCTTAGCTCCCGGGCCAGGTCCCGGTACAGCGCCCGGACGCGACGCTGAGAATCCCGAAGTATGTCTTCGGGCCAAAACTCGTACCCAGCCGGCGGAAGTATCCGGAGAGGAGGTATCATCTGGGCCCTCGGGCGCAGGGGAGTTAATTCAGCACGGCTGTTGTCAAAATTATCCAAGTGCCATTCCGGGCGCCACCTCAACCGGACGGGCTCCCGGGCAGTACCGCCGTCGCGCCTCCCGGAGACAAGGCTCAGCAAAATCAAAGCCGCTTGGGCGTCCCCCGGAGAGTTTCTCCCGCACCGTTGTTCGGGAGCAACCCCCCGGGAAACCTAGTAACATTTTATTGCAAAAACTTAGAAAAATTTCTAATATATTTCATTGCAAAATGTTTGTGTACAAGTGCCCGGGGCTTCTCCTAAGAAGCTACCGGAATCAAAATGCCTAACAAAATAAAAAGGGGTCCTAGCTAAAGACCCGGGGGAGGCTCATACTTTGGCATTGGGGTCCTCCCCCCGGGAAGCTTCCTCCGTGGCCGGGGCAGGGACATCCGCGGCCGGAGGCGCCGGTGTCGGGAACCACGTCCGGATGATCCGGTCGTAGAACCCCTCCGCCAGCAGCTCTACCTCCCGGCGCGTTGGCTCGAAGGCCTCCGGAAATCCCCGGGGGATGCGCCCCCCGATCGCCCGGGCGCCGACCCCACGGTAGTCAACGAGCCCCGCGGCGGCCGCGATGACGGGGATCGCTCGGCCCCGTGCCCGGACGTCCGCAGCCTCCGGGATGGCCGAGACTTGTGCGTTAAGAAAACGCACAGCCTCCGCGAGGGTCGCCGGGGGCACCTCCGGGCCGCTCCCGGAGCCCAGGCTAACGCCAAGGCTTTCCAAGGCCGAGCGGACGGAGCGGCCCGCGTCCGACAGTGCCCGGACGCTGGAGCTCTCGAGCTCTCGGAGCGCCTTCTCCCGCACCTTGGCCTCCTCGCGGAGACGGATGTAGGCGCCCTCCGAAAGGTGCACCTGCGCCCGGGCCCGGGACAGCTCGTCAAGAGCTTCGTCCCGCTCCCGGATGGCCGCCTCCCGCTGCTTGACGCAGGCCGAGGCCCGGCTCTCCGCCTCCTTGAGCAGCCGGGTGACCCGCTGCTCAAGGCCCCAGGTAACAGTCGCTACCTACAAAATGCATAGAGTTAGAAAAATCTTAAGTGCAGAAAAAAAAACCGGTGTGGAGAGCTCGAGTTACCTGGGCTCCGAGGGACTCGAGCCCCTCAAAACGCTCGTGGAGCGTGCCTCCTGCCACGAGGGCCTGCACCTTCCGGTTGTGCAGGCCCTCCGCGTAGCGGGCCACCTCCCCCGCTGGAAATAGGGAGGTGTCTTGCCCGGCCCTCCTATCGCGGCCGGGAGAGGGCCCCCGGTCCTCTGAATCCGGGAGCACGGCCGGCGTCAGCCGGCGTCTTCGTCGACGAAGTTTCCTCCGAAGACGAAGACGAAGGTTGGACGGGGATCTCCGCCCGGGGGGGGATCATTGGGCCTTTCCCCGCCCCAGGCCGGAGGGCCCTCGGAGCCTCCTGCTTCGGGGGGACCTCGAAGACTGAGGGGCTCCCCCCCTCCTCATCCACCGGCCAGAGGCGCGGGGGCGCCGCCCCCGAAAACCGCACTTCTAGCCTCTCCGGCGCCAATGCCGCCGGGAGAGGCGAGAGGAGCGTCACGCGAACTGGCGACGGGGCGTAGTCCGCCGAATCGGACCCCGCCCCATCGACAACCACCTCCTTCCCCCGGGCCTCGACGGGGGCCTCCGGGGGCGGAGGCGTTGCATCTGCCCGGGGGGCCGCCCGGGCATGTTCGGCTCCGGGAGCTGCGTCCCGGGCCCTCACCGGCGTCATCGCCGGCGCCGTCGCCGGAGCCGGGGTCTTCTAGACCCGGGGCTTTTTGGGCTCCGAGCCCCCGGCCGCGTCCTTCCCCCGTTTATGAGACCCGGGGGTGGGAAGGGGCTTCCTCTCCGGAAGCCTGAGCCCGTAGGCCTCGGCCACCAAGTTCTGGGGAGGCCCCTCCCCCACGAGGCGCACGATGCGCTCGTGTTCGTCGGCGAAGTACCTCCCCAGGAGGTGCTCCGCCTTGTCCCTCGCCGCCGGGTACGGGCGCACTGCAAGAGGTAAAAAGTTAGTCGATTTTTCATAAAAAACCGCAAGTACAAAAATGCAGGGGACTTACGCCGCGTCACCGGCTTGACCGGAGGCCGCTGCTCCGGGCCCATGCCGATCCCCCTTCCCCCGCGTGAGAAGGGGGAAAGCCGCAGGAGCGCCAGCTCCTCCGCGGCGTCCCGCATTGAGCGGGCCTTCTTCGCCAGCACCACCTTCCCGAGGAGCTCGAACTCCTCGTCCGTCCACACCGGCGGCTTCGGTGCGGATGATCGGCTGTAGGTGGGAGGCTCCGGGGCATAGACCACCGCCTCGTCCCGGACCCGGAGGTAGAACCACCTCCGGAGCCAGTCCCCCCAGTGGTCCCGGGAGGCCGCCGCCGGGTAGTCCGCCACCCGGGAGGGCAGCATTTGGACCATCACCGAGCCGAAGGGGGACTTCGGTCCTCCCTTCACCAGGTGGGAGCTCCGCGCCGCCGGTTCATAGAAGTACCGGAAGGCGCGGAGGGTGGGCTCCCGCCCGGTCGCTGTCTCGTAGAGCCATATAAAGAGGCCCATACGGCCGAGCGCGTTCGGGGTGAGGTGGTTGAGAGCCACCCCGTACTCTTTGAGAAACTCCCGGAGCATCGGATGCACCGGGAGCCGGAGCCCCGCCTCGAGGAAGGCCTCGAAGGCCACGACCTCTCCGGGCCTGGGGCGGGGGGCTCCGTCCGTCTTTAGGGGGACCCGGATGTCCCCCTCTTCGACGACGCCCTTCTTGACCAAGGACTCCGCGTCCGAGGCCGAGAACTCGGAGGCCCAAAGGAAATCCACGGGGATTTCCTCCGGGGGCACCTCCGTGGTCTTTGCTCGACCTTTGGGCACCATTAGGTGAGTTCTTTGTTTTTCGGTGGCTAAGTTTTCAGGTGGCTATCAACGACTCCCGGACGCTCGCTACCGGAGGAGGCTACCGGAGAAACTACCGGAAGAGCGCTACCGGGAGAGCTGAAGCTGGAGTTGAAGATTTGGAATGAGCTTCCGGGGCCCCCTAAGGTCCTATTTATAGAGGCTGGCCGTGATCTAGATGCGCGCCACGTGGCCCCCTCGGATCAATCTGGACCACTGATTCAAACCGTGCGCAGGAAACGAAGGGACAGGCGCGTAAATCGGATGCACAGACGGTTTTGATCTTACAAACCGTCTGAGATTATAACAGTCACCGATAATGACACTATCACAGATGGTTTTGACCTAAAAACCGTCTGTGATATCACACTATCACTATCTCAGATGGTTTTGACCTAAGAGCCGTCTGTGATATCACACTATCACTGACGGTTCTGAGATTATAACACTATCACAGACGGTTCCAACCTAAAAAACGTCTGTGATATTCACTATTACAGATGGTTCTGAGAGTATAATATCACAGATGGTTTCAAGATTACCACCGTCGCTGATAATGACAATATCGCAGATGGTTTTGACCTCAAAGCCGTCTATGATACTCTAAATACACAGACGGTCCTGACGTCATAACCGTCTCTGATAATTTGAGTATCACAGACGGTTTTGACATCAGAACCGTCTGCGATACTCATATTATTACCGACGGTTCTGAGATCAAAACCGTCTCGGGTATCTGAGTATCACAGATGGTTGTGATCTCAGAACCATCTCTGATAATTTGAGTATCATAGACGGTTGTGATCTCAGAACCGTCTCTAATAATGTGAGGATCCCAGATGGTTTTGACATCAGAACCGTCTGCGAAACTCAAATTGTTGGGGGAAATCTCCACGCGGTCAAGTCCAGGCACAGGGGGGCTGCCATTTTGCCCGGGGACAGTGGCCTCCGATGCCTGCCCCGGGCGCCGCCTTTTAGGCGCCCGGGACCGTGCCTCCGGGGCATGTCCCGGGCGCCGCCATTGGGCCCCCGGGACCGTGCCCCCGGGCATGTCCCGGGCGCCGCCATTGGGCCCCCGGGGCCGTGCCCCCCGGGCATGTCCCGGGCGCCGCCATTCGCCCGGGGACAGTGGCCTCCGGTGCCTGCCCCGGGCGCCGCCTTTTAGGCGCCCGGGACCGTGCCTCCGGGGCATGTCCCGGGCGCCGCCATTGGGCCCCCGGGACCGTGCCCCCCGGGCATGTCCCGGGCGCCGCCATTGGGCCCCCGGGGCCGTGTCCCCCGGGCATGTCCCGGGCGCCGCCATTCGTCCGGGGATAGTGGCCTCCGGGCCGGCCCCGGGCGCCGCCATTCGCCCGGGGATAGTGGCCTCCGGCGCCTGCCCCGGGCGCCGCCATTCGTCCGGGGATAGTGGCCTCCGGTGCCGGCCCCGGGCGCCGCCATTCGCCCGGGGATAGTGGCCTCCGGCGCCTGCCCCGGGCGCCGCCATTCGCCCGGGGATAGTGGCCTCCGGCGCCTGCCCCGGGCGCCGCCATTCGCCCGGGGATAGTGGCCTCCGGCGCCTGCCCCGGGCGCCGCCATTCGGCCCCCGGGACCGTGCCCCCCGGGCATGTCCCGGGCGCCGCCGTTCGCCCGGGGATAGTGGCCTCCGGCGCCTGCCCCGGGCGCCGCCATTTGGCCCCCGGGACCGTGCCCCCCGGGCATGTCCCGGGCGCCGCCATTTGGCCGGGGAGAGTGGCCTCCGGTGCCTGCCCCGGGCGCCGCCATTTGGCCCCCGGGACCGTGCCCCCCGGGCATGTCCCGGGCGCCGCCATTTGGCCGGGGAGAGTGGCCTCCGGTGCCTGCCCCGGGCGCCGCCTTTTGGGCTCCCGGGACCCTGCTCTCCGGAAGAGGTCCCGGACGTCACCGCCCTCCTAAAAGGTAAAATCCCTGTTTGTTTATCACGTGCAGGTCACGCGAGGGACGCCTCGGGAATCAGCGACCACCTGTCAAGCATCCAAGACGTTTGACCGGGAGAAGGACGGTCCTACCCTTCAATCCGACGGTGGCTCCCGGGGTAGTTTAGGTTTTTTGCTTCTTTTTGGGGCTATAAATAGCCCTTGTACCCCTCTGTTGTAAGGGATCACTTCATTATTATTTGGAATAGCTAATCTCACAGACGTGCTCCGGAAGCCTCTCCCCCGGAGAGAGCTCCCCCAGCCGACTCCGGTCGGGAGCGCGTCGACAGGACTAGGGCCCCCACTGGGACCCGAACCTGTATAAATCCTCGTGTCTTTTCTTGTGTTTGTTCGGCGGGGGAGGACCGGTCACCCGGTCAACTCGCGCTGTGTAATCTCCGCTAGGATCGTCTTCAAAACCTGCCGGGGTATTCTTAATACCACGACACAAATTATCAGAGACGGTTCTGAGATTAAAACCGTCTGTGGTAGTATGAGTATCACAGACGGTTCTGATGTTAGAACAGTCTATGTAGTATGAGTATCACAGACGGTTTTGATGTTATAACAGTCTGTGTAGTATGAGTATCACAGAAGGTTCTGATCTTATAATAGTCTGTGAAGTATGAGTATCACAGACGATTCTGATCTTATAACAGTCTGTGAAGGGAGAGATCACAGACGGTTGAAAACCGTCTGTGATAGTACATGATTATCACTGACTCGAATAACACTGACTGGTAAGAACCGTCTGTGATTACTGTTTTGTAACGCCCTGAGTTAGGGGTGAAAATTTCCTTTTTCATAAATAGCATGCATGCATGTATCTGTAGTAATAGCCAGATCAGTATCTTTCTCAAGCCCTAAAATCTCCAAAATTCTATCCTGTGACCTCAAATCAAGATCAGATTGTTCAGATGTGATCTATCAGTTACTTTGAACTTAAAAGTCTTCAGAACCTAGACCCAATTCTATCTCTAACTCCCAGAATTATCAATTTCTTCTGTTTTCGAAAAACAGAAATACCTTATATTACCCAAATACCCTAAGTTTCAGAAATCCAGATTTAATCAAAATCTTGACCAAGTTCAGACCAGATTATTCCTGGAATATGATCATGGGTATGCCAATACCTTAAACCAGAAAGTTGGCAGTCAGATTTTATCATCTAGACTCTTTTCACAAATCAGTCCAAGAGTTATCGCAAATTAGTCCTTATCTGTTGTCTGAAAACCCAAAAAAAGGCTAAAAATCTACAGATTAACTCCAAATTCAGAATTTCTTCGGCAAATCTTCTCAAAATGCTATTTGTCACAAGTTTCTCTTCTGTTCAAATTCCAAAATCTCATCCTAAGTGCCAGAATTTAAAATCAAATGAAATTCAGATTTCAATTACCCTAAATTACCCTATTTTCAGTTTGTATCGAAAACTATTCAAATGTGTAAAATCTTATCATTTACCTTTGCCAAATATCTTGTTGAATATAATATACCAGATTAGTGAAATCAAATTCAGTTTAAACCTCCCAGAATTCCAGATTTGCATTTCAGTCCAAAACAAGAAATCGACTATTGCAGTTCAGTCCAAATTCGACCAGGCCGTTTACTGTGCGCACGACCAGAAGCCTCGCCGTGTTTTGCTTCCTTGCGCCGTGCACGTTCGCCGCCGGCCAAGCTTCGCCGCACTTGTGACCGTGCATGCCAGTACGCACGTGTCCTCACTTCAGCCGTCACCGTGGCAGCGTCGTTGATATGTCGACGACAGCACCGCCCTCGTGCGCGACCAGCAGCAGAAACACCAGGCTTTTGTCAGTTGCTTTTGCGCCGTGCCAGTTGTTGTCGCCACCGTGTGCTCTAGCGTTGCAAAGTCCCGATGAACCAATGTGGTGATCCGCCACAGACTTGTCACCGTCGCAATCACCGCCCTTGCTGTGTCTTCGCCGCTGATGTTTAGCACGCAACCAATCGCATCACCAGCTGCCAAATCAATTCACTGCTCCCTCCTTACAAGCTTCGCCTGGCTTATTTATACACTACTGTACCCCCAGCAACTCCTTTCCTTCACTGGAAATCAGCTAAGTCTCGAAATTCTCCTGTCTTGGTCTTCTTCTCCGGCGAGCCGTCAAGGAGCCTCACGGTGCCAGCACAATCCACAGCATCTCCTGTCAAATTAACAGCATCAGTGAGTTCCCCTCATCTCCCTCATCGTGCTGTACCATTTAATTGAGTTATATTGCATCCAGTCGCCGGTGATCGCCGGAATTCCCGATTGCCCTGTTCCGGCAATGCTGGCCGATCTACCCCGAATTAATCTTCGAATCTGTGAAACAAAATGATCAGTGACTCATTTCCAGCAAGCCTATGCATCCAGATCTCCAGATTGAGCTCAAATCGAAGGTTTCCACAAAATTGAGCTCCACCAGTCACCGGCGATCGTCGCCAGGCTTCTCCAGCCATCCTCCGGCCAAAGTGATCGTGCAGGTAGCTTTCTCTTACCCATATATCACTTCCCAAGCTTGGAATCGAGTTCGTTCGGCCTAAATTGAAAACCCCCAAACAGCAGTGTTCTTCTCCGGCGCCAATGACCGGAAAAGCTTGTTCCAGTCATTTCAGCCCTCAAAACTTTGTCTAGTGTATGTGCTTTGATCTCCTGAACACTTTTGTCTTCTAGCCCGACACCTAGATCGGCCTAGATTGGAAGATATAGCCATGCCAAGTTTGTGTCCAGAATTGCTCCAGTGCAGCCAGTTCATCTCTGTTCATCATCAAATTTCTTGCTTTCCAGCCATTTCTTGCCCTAGATCCTGTTGACTTAATTGTTCCTGTTAGCAATGCCTACCTCCCAGACAAAGTGGTGCATCATTTGGAGGCCTAGATCAAAAGTTATGCTAAGCCCTAGTTTCTGGCCATGTCAAGATTAATGCCAGGCTATGTCAGTCAGTGGCATTAGCCCTTTTCACTGCCTTCCAGATGTGCATCTTGAGCATAACTTTGTCCCTTAGATTCCAGAAGTTGTGATCTACAATTTCTTCTTCTATCACAACTTGATTTGAGCCCTTGAATTATATTTGTTGCTAAACCTTAATTTTTGACATTTTCTCAGTATGTGCCAGCCAATGGCATTGGCCTTGTTTACCCACTTCTGGATGTGTAATTTGAAATCCACTTTGTCCACTGAATTTGTAGAGTTGTGATCTACATTTTATTCTACTACCACAAGTTGAGATGACCCCTCTGACATTCATTGACCCTATGTCGATGCTTTGAACCGAATGTCGACCTAAAGACGTTCGCTGCTTTTGAGCGAACCAGTCGCAACCTTGATATCATTCTGATATTTTGAGACATTTGGAACCTTGTAAACCTTTGACAGCTAATCATAACATTGGTTTCCTTAACTTAACCCTAATCGGCCTCTAAACCCAATCATTTCAAAATCATCAAGACTTTATCTTTGCATCATTGCATATAGTATAATAATGTATTGAAAAGATTATGATTATTGGTTGTTTGTTTGATTGGAGAGCAGATCAAGAGCCCGAGTTCGAGGACTTCACTGCGGACCCGTCATCGACTGCTGTATTTTACGACGCGGAAGGCAAGTCATATCCTTGGTCATCTTGAACCTATATTTTAAATGTTGCTATAATATAACTTTGAATATAGGCAATATTGCATGTGAAAGATTGAGAATGGTTGAATTATGAATTGGCAGTACTAGACTGGTTATCTATGAAATGTGAAATAAACAAGTTTTGAGCCATGAACTATTATATGTATCTATATACTTATATTCATGAAATAAAACCCCTAGCCGTGACCAGAAAAATGGTGTGGATGGCTGTAGCACTGGAGGTGCTAAACTGCAAAGGAATGCAGGCACTGAAGGTGCAGGGTTGTGGATGGTCTGGTCACTGGCATATAAGGACTAGAACCTTGTGTTGTGCGTCTAGTGGCATGAACAACGTGCTAACCGCAAGCCTGGTATGGGACAGGCCTGAACAAGTAATTATGTGGATCGCACATGAAACCCCTGCATGAGATGTGTAGTGATGCACGATAAACACGGAGCGCGGCTCCCACACATATCACTGAAGGTGATCAAGCACGCTGACCCAGTAATGGGAATAAGCAAAGGGGTGGAGGTTTGGATACAACCTGCCACAAATGTGCCTCGCTGAGAGCCACAGGGTCGGGGGTGAATTGTGAGTAAAACATAACAAAAGTTCTTGTTATTTCCACCTTGCCGCTCACAATATGAAGTGAGTCAGGGGTCCAATCATTTTGTTATGATAGGAAAGGTTTGAAAGTGGAATATCTTGCGGGTAAATTGGTACCTCTCTGCAGAGTTAAAAACGTATTCGAATACTCCGAGCTCCCGGGTTTTATAGGAGTCTGCGGCGGTGGATTAAATCCACGGGGTGTGACACAAGTACTATTTTCTAAATAAAATATGTTTAAATCAAGATTACCCAAATGACATGTGTTGTCATGATAAGGAGTGCTGCCGTGGGCTGTCGTGTGTCGACGTGTCGCGGTAGTGCCATAATCTAGTGAACATGAATGATAATGTTATATTATGAAAAGTGCTGCCATGAGATGAGGTATGAAAGAAAAAGATTATTTTACAAATATCCATAATTCTTGACTAGTCTAGGTTCATATCATCATTACTATATGTATCTACTCTTACCTATGACTTGCTGAGTACGTAAGTGCTCATCCTTGCAACTTTCCACTCAATAGATGGAGCCTACTTTGATCAAGATGATGGCACGGAGTACTACGTGGATCCAGAAGGAGGAGAATCAGTTCAGCCAGAACCCTGAAGTGTGTTGTTCTGCCGTCAACTTCTTTTGTGGGAGGGTCACCTATCTTCTGCTGCGTAGTTAAATATTTTGTTAAACCCTGAATGCCTTGTAGGCATTGTAATCCTCTTTATGTAATATTAAGGCCAGCAGGCCACACTGCTTAATATTTTGTGAGTACTCTGTTGCAATGTAATATACTCCTGTGTTTGACTCATCCTGGGAAGTCAAAGGTTTGTGGTTTGGGACTAGCTGCAGCGAGCTAGGTCTCTACAGGAGTAGTCGTTGTCCCAGTCTCGGGGCGCGACATGTTTTGACCCGACTGTGATGATGAATCACAGACGGTTATGATCTTATAACAGTCTGTGAAGGGAGAGATCACAGACGGTTGAAAACAATCTGTGATAGTACATGATTATCACTGACTCGAATATCAATGACAGGTAAGAACCATCTATGATGACTGTTTTGACCCGACTGTGATGATGAATTATGTATTAGTGATACTCTACTGCGTTGTTAGTCGCAACAAAATGTAATTGAATGACATACTTGAGTTGGTCACCTTGAGGTGTCACTAAAACAACTCTAGCTCCCGAGTGTTGGAAACTTCGAGAACCGTCAAAATACATCATCCAATGGTCGGTGTATGACAAGTCCTCGGACTCTTTCCTTGGAGGGTCAGGGTTAGTCCATTCGACCACAAAATCTGCAAGAATCTGAGACTTGACCGCAGTGCGAGGGGTGAAATGGATGTCAAATGCTCCATGTTCCACAGTCCACTTTGCAATTCGACCAGATTTCTCTGGGTTTCGGATTATATCTCCCAAGGGGAAGGACGAGGGCACTGTAATTTTATGTGCCTGAAAGTAATGTCGTAACTTGCGGGAAGCCATCAGTAGCGCGTAAAGTATCTTCTGGACCTCAGGGTAACGCTCCTTAGGACCATGAAGTACCTCACTTATATAATAGACGGGTCATTGCACACCCTCTCTTACTGCGATCAGGACAGCGCTGACCGCATGAGGTGTGGCTGCCAAATAAAGAATTAGCTATTCCCCTGCGACCGGGGAAACCAACACCGGCGGACTAGATAAGTATGCTTCAACCTCCTGGAATGCTTTCTCGGCTTCATCCGACCAGGCAAAACCATGGTGCTTGCGGAGAGCTTTGAAGAAGGGTAATCCCGTTTTGCCTAGTCGCGAGATAAATCAACTTAAAACAGCCATGCGACCTGCTAGGGACTGGACGTCCTTCATGGTTGAAGGAGACCTCATTTGCTCGATTGCCTTGATTTTCTCGGGATTAACCCCTATTCCCGTAGAACAAATGAGAAATCTTAATAGTTTACCAGATGAAACCCCGAAAGAACACTTTTTTGGGTTTAATTTTATTGCAAATCAGTTTAAATTACAAAAGGTCTCAGCAAGATCATCTAAATGAGTCAAGCTTTTCAAGCTTTTTACAACCAAATCATCTACCTAAGCTTGAAGATTACGCCCCATTTGGGAAGAAAAGGTCTTTTGCATCAAGTGCTGGTATGTGGAACCGGCGTTCTTGAGACCAAATGGCATTTTGACGTAGTAGTAGGTGCCAAATGGTGTGATGAAGGCAGTTTTCTCTTCATCTTCTTCTGCCATGCTAATTTGATGATATCCTGAGTAAGCATCCAGAAAACTCATCAGTGCTAAACCCAGAGTAGAATCGACCAACTGATCGATGCAGGGAAGGGGAAAATCATCCTTCGGGAAAGTACTGTTTAGGTTGGTGTAATCGATGCACATGTGCCACTTAACATTTGACTTACGGACCATGACCAGATTTGCAAGCCATTCCAGATGTTCGACTTCTCGAATGAACCCGGCTGTTTCGAGCTTGTCTAACTCCGCGCGGATAGCCTCTTGCTGATCAACAGCAAAGCGCCTAAGCTTCTGCTTTATTGGTCGCTATCCAGGTTGAATTGCTAACCTGTGCTCAATTACCTCCCTTGGGACACCGGGAATGTTCAATGGTTTCCACGCAAACACATCTTCATTAGCCCAGAGGAAGGTAACGAGTTTGAGTTCCTATTTGTCGTCCAGGCCTGACCCAATCCAAACTGTTCTAGATGGGTCATCTGGGCATAATGGAACCAGTTTTAGCTTTTCCTCTGGTCGAGGGGCGACCTTGATCGTATCCACACCCGTGGTGGTAATATTGACATCCCAAAGGGGAAATTATCCGGTTCACCCAGTGTGACCGGGAGCACCACCTGTCCCATTGGCATCATCGAAGGACCAGGAATTATCCAATAAAACGGATGGATTATTGTTTGATTTTTGAACGAGGGATTTGCATCTCGTCCAATGCCTTGACCAGTAAAAGGTCCAAGGAACTGCCACCATCAATCAAGACCCTTTCGACTCTCGCATTACTGATTATTGGGGTAATGACCAGAGGTAATCTCAGTGGTCGAGTAAGCCCCACGGGACAATCAGAGAGATCAAATGTCAAAGGAGTGTTTGACCAACGGGGGTATTGAGGTTCGCCAAGGGGAGCTTCCGCTTTCGTTAACTTCTCGATGAAATGCTTTAAACTGTCGTAAGAAAGAAAAGAGGAGGAACCTCCAAAAATGACATTAACATAATTACGAGGTACCTGGTAGGACATTTCTTCATCCCCGTCGGCGTCTGTAAGCCCGCAAGTCTGCTCTTTCGTTGGCAAAGTTGGCATCGGCCCAATTCCCTGGTAGAAGTCATCCAGTTGCTTCAACTAGCTCCAGCAATTTTTGAGGTCGTGTCCCAGAGAGTTGTGGATCAGACACCATTTCTTGCCTTCCTGTGAGTTAGATGGTTTTTCTGGCTGGTCGGAATTGCGACCACCAGAGGCAGTTTTATTTTTAAATGAAAACTTCTTACCTTTCACCGGCGGCGGCTTTTCTGCGACTGCAACCTCCTGGTACTGTCCCGTTAGATTCTTTTTGGTTTTCTTTGACTTCCCGCTTGAGGAAACCTCCGGCTTCTTGCCTGCATCCTCTTTTTTCCTTTATCGACCATCCTATTCCATTCAACGGCTTTAGCCGCGTCTGAATAGCAATCAGCCATATGAAAGAGATCGGCAACTGATCAAGGGTGGTTGATAGGTAAATCTTCCGTCAATCTCCGATATCGAACAGTGTGCTTAAACGCCCTGATAATAGAGTTATCGGATATGTTTGGGATGGTATTTCTCATCCCGATAAACCTTTTGACAAAATGTCGGAGAGTCTCTATAGAGGTTTGTCGTAGACAATGAAGATCGTCTTCTCTCCCGGGTTTTTGATAACAATTTTAGAAATTGTTGAGGATGGCATCGTACAACATTTACCAGTTATATATCAAACCCTCGGGCTAATTGAAGAGCCAGGTCCTTGCCGGGGCCTCAATAACCGTTGGCAAATAGTTGGCCATGACGCGATCATCCCCGCTTGCCGCTTGGATAGTGGTAATGTAAATGTGAAGGAACTCCGACGGATTCTGGGTCCCATCAAATCTCTCAATAGCCTCTAGCTTGAACTTATCTGGCCAGAGGACCGCACGGAGGCCTGGCGAAATAGCCTTGCAACCTACATATGGACTGTGGAGAGTTCCGCGGTTTCCAGCATATCCACGCTATTTCGCGCGATGGGGATGCGCCACATGGTCCCAGACGAGAATGCACAGGAATTCGATCTCGATCACGAGAGCTTCCTAGGCGCCTGGATTTGTCATGCTGAAGTGATCCGGATGGTAATCGATTATGCCTACCCATGACTAGGGTAAGAATACTCCTTTTCATGGGTACGTATCATAGACCGAGTGGAAGCTGTAGGGGTTGCATCAGATGCAACCTCATCCAGTTTCTCCACCAGGACACTAGCGAAAGCCAGTTTGTCTACGTTAGTGAGGGTAGGAGGAAAATTATGCAAGACCTCCGCGATAGATTGAAGTTGGCCAAGCGTACTCCTCTTTGGTGCACCAGGTATAATCGTCTCTTCATCTACCGGTAAATGCTCCGGCGGTGAAGAAGGTGTCCGGTCGTGCCTGCGACCATGTGGGCGACGAGAGGAACTAGCGGCGGCGTCATAATGAGCTTGCGCATTTTGGAGAGCCTCTAGGGCTGTCCTGCGGAGTTCGTTATTTGTCGCTCGCAGTCTTGATCCTCCTTCTGCTTGTGTTCTTGTTCCTCCTTTTGTATGCGCTCCTGTTCTTCCCTAGCGATCTGTTGATCGGGATTTTCGTCCGACAAGGCGGCGAATTCTCTGAGGAACCAACCTACAGAAGGAGTGAACATCTCTGTTTGCTCTGAGTCGGATTCGAAGTCAAAGAGAGAGTGGAGGTTGTTGGGATCAAACCTCCCTGGACTGAGTTCCCGGTCACTGCCATCCTGGTCCCTGACGGGAACACATGGTGACCGAGACTCGATTTTCCAAATAGTGGAACTGACATCAAGTTCCAGACCTGTCTCTTCCATCCGCTGGTCGATGGACATTACCTAGGTAGGGGAAAACGTGTCCTCTTTACGTCCCTTCGGAATGTCTTCGCAACTGGCCTCTTCCATTGGAACGGGGTCGCTGGGTGAAGGCATTTGTATATGGGCATAATCATCGAGATCGAAGTCGTTCTCAGAATCATATGCCCCAGACATTGCTCGCCAAACTTCCGGATGAAGGGAAACACTAGTACAGAAAAGCTTTCTTCTATCGGTTGTCGGGGGAAATCTCCGCGGGACTAAGTCCAGGTAAGTTGCGTCACGTTTGCCCGGGGACCTGGCCTCCGGGGCCTCCCCGGGCGCCGCCTTTTTGGCGCCCGGGACTTGGCCTTCAGTGCCGTCCCGGGCACCGCCATTGGCCCGGGGACCTGGCCTCCGGCCCCTCCCCGGGCGCCGCCTTTTGGCTCCCGGGACATGGCCTCTGGCCCCTCCCCGGGCGCCGCCATTCGCCCGGGGACCTGGCCTCCGGCCCCTCCCCGGGCGCCGCCTTTTGGCTCCCGGGACTTGGCCTCCGGCGCCGGCCCGGGCGCCGCCATTCGCCCGGGGACCTGGCCTCCGGCGCCGGCCCGAGCGCCGCCATTCACCCGGGGACCTGGCCTCCGGGGCCTCCCCGGGCGCCGCCTCTTGGCTCCCGGGACATGGGCTCCGACGCCGGCCCGGGCGCCGCCATTCGCCCGGGGACCTGGCCTCCGGCGCCGGCCCGGGAGCCGCCACTCGCCCAGGGACCTGGCCTCCGGCCCCTCCCGGGGCGCCGCCTTTTGGCTCCTAGGACGTGGCCTCCGGCGCCGGCCCGGGCGCCGCCATTCAGCTGGGGACCTGACCTCCGGCGCCGGCCCGGGCGCCGACATTCGCCCGGGGACCTGGCCTCTGGCCCCTCCCCGAGCACCGCCTTTTGGCTCCCGGGACTTGGCCTCCGGCGCCGTCCCGAGCGCCGCCATTCGCCCTGGGACCTGGCCTCCGGGGCCTCCCCGGGCGCCGCCTTTTGGCTCCCAGGACTTGGCCTCCGGCACCGTCCCGGGCGCCGCCATTAGCCCACGGACCAGGCCTCCGGGGCCTCCCCGGGCACCGCCTTTTGGCCCCTGGGGCATGGCCTCCGGCGCCATCCCGGGCCTCATCGCCCTCCTAAAGGTAAAGTCTCGAATTATTTGTCACGTGCAGGTCACGCGAGGAGCGCCTCGGGAATCAGCGACCACCTATCAAGCATCCAAGGCGTTTGACCGGGAGAAGGACTGTCCTACCCTTCAATCCGACGGTGGCTTCCGGGGTAGTTTAGGTTTTTTGCTTCTTTTTAGGGTTATAAATAGCCCTTGTACCCCTCTGTTGTGAAGGATCGAATCACTTTTATTGGAATAGCTACACTCACAGGCGTGCTCCGGAAGCCTCTCCCCCGGAGAGAGCCACCCCAACCGACTCCGGTCGAGAGCACGTCGACAGGACTAGGGCCCCCACCGGGACCCGAACCTGTATAAATCCTCGTGTCATTTCTTGTGCTTGTCTGGCGGGGGAGGATCGGTCATCCGGTCAACCCGCGCCGCGTGATCTTCGCTAGGATCGTTCCTAAAACCTGCCGGAGTATTCGCAATACCACGACAGTTGGGGCCGTCTGTGGGGACCCGTGACAAGAACAAGGGCTCGCACCCTTCCCGGTGACCCGGGTCTCGGAGAGCCGGCGCCGGCCGTCCGGGACACTGCTGTCCCTGCGCTTCCGCCTGGAGGCGGCCTGGCCCAGGTACCGCCTCCCTCCTTCCATCTTAACTTAGGTGCTTCCACCTCCAGGTTGGTCCCGGTGACCGCGGGGACCTCGGCCGGGACCAGTCTCCCCCCGACGGATCACCCGGCTCCCCAGGACGCCCTGCTTGAGGCTCTTGTGGAGGGCCAGCTCCGCGCCCAGCACTCTATGGATGAGTTGCTCAGCGTGTTGGCGCGGCCTCCGGCCCCCACATTTGCGTCATACCCGTATCCGGGGAACATTCCCCCGTTTATGGGTTACCCGGCGGCCCCTCCGGCCTCCGGGGGTTTGTCCGCCCGGTATGATACTGCCGGGGGGTTCCCTCCCCCTACGGGATATACGTCCGGGCCCTTCCCGGCACCCGGGCCCGTCCCGGTGCCGGGAGGTTACTTCATGCCGGGGCCCTTCGTGGCGCCAGGGGGTACCCCGTCCCTGGCCTATTCCCGGGGCCGGGAGCCCACTTCATGCCGGGTGTTTTCCCTACGCCGGGAGCCAGTCCCGCCCCCGGCGTCGCATTTACCGCCCCGGGGGCGGTCAACAGAGCAGCTCCCGTACCGCAGCGGACTTCCCCCCACATGGGCTCCCCGGTTCCGGACGTCACCGCGGGGGCTCCCCCCTGGCCGGTTCCGGATGTTACGGGGGCTCCCCCCTTTCCGGTTCCGGTCGTGGCCACTGGAGCCCCCTCCACTTCGGTTCCAAGCATCTCCGTGGGCGCCCCCTCTCCGGTTCCGGATAATACAGGGGCTTCCCCCTTTCCGGTCCCGGGGGTCGTCGCAGGGGGCTCCCCCCAATCGGCTCCGGAAGCCTCCGAGCCGGTAGCTACAGTGCATGAGCTCCCTCCCTCGGCGGGATAGGTCCGTTTCGCCCAGGGGGAGGTTGAGCGAATGCATTCACCAGAGCGCGGGGAAGAACTTCCCCCCGGCCGCGGGCACGAGGAGCCTCGCTCTCTCACCGGTCGGGGGAAGAGACCCGCTGAAGAGCCAACCTCTCCGGCGGAGAGCCCGGACGTCCGGGAACTTAGTCCCGGTTCCGAGGAAAAGTGTCGCCACCGCCAGTCTGGCAGACCTCTCGGACCGCTTCCAGACTCAGACAATGAAGGTCCCATGAAAGAAGATAGCGACCGGGGCTCTCCCCGGGAGGTGCAGGGGGCTAACCAGCCCCTGTGCCGAAGACTTCACAGCATCCGGTGGCCGCGGCCCTACCGCCCTCCGCACATCGAGCACTATAACGGTGAGGCAGACCCTTACGAGTTTGTGCAGGTCTACTCCACAGCCATCTCCGCGGCCTGGGGGAACAAGACGGTACAGTGCAACGTCATCCCCCTCTACCTCTCCGGCATCGCCCGCTCCTGGTTCTACAACCTGAAGGCGGGCTCCATCAAGTCCTTCTTGCAGCTTAAGCGGGAGTTCCGTGCCAACTTCCAGGGGAACTACGTGCGTCCCCTGGACTCCTCGCAGCTGTACACTGTCCGGCAGAGGACTGGGGAAACCATTAGAAGCTTCTTCAAGCGCTTTGCTCAGGTGAAGAGCAAAGTGGCCCACCTCCCCGACTCTACGGTCATCGAAGCCTGCAAAAGCGGCATCCTTCCGGGGGAGCTCCACCGAAGGCTCTCCCTGAGCTGCCCCTCTTCCGCCGACGAGCTCTTCAACGTACTCGAAAAGTACGCTCGGGCGGAGGAAGACGACATCTGGAAGAAGACCCAGGGGGCTCCCGCCCCCGTCGACCGGGGGGCCAGGGATCCCCCCAAACGCCCCAGACAGGGGGGGCGTAGCGAGCCACGACCTCGGGACACCTTTGTCCTCGAGGGCAGAGGCGGTTCGCGCGACCCCCCGAGGGCCAGCCGCCCCTTCCCCAAACCGAAGGGCCATGGGGGAGGACAGTCTTCGCGCGGCCGGGAAGGCCCCGCGGGGAGAAGGCGGGAAGGACCGTGGTGCAGCTTCCACAGGTCCAGTACCCACGCTACCCGAGACTGTAGCCAGCTGCTGCAGCACTTCACGGACTTCCTCGACCAACGCGGGTAGGGGGGGGCCTCCGGCCTCCTTGCCCCCTCGGCCAGCTGTTCCGGCCCTTCCCGCTCCAGCGGGGGGTCAGCAGACGCAGGAGGGGAAGCCTTCAGAAGCTCTCCCCTTTCAAACTTCGCAATGGCACATCAACGTCATCGTGGGAGGATCCGCCTCCGGGCGGGACTCTAAGCGCCATCGTAAGGAGTACGCGCGCGAGGTCAAGGTTGTGGGGGTGCTACATGCGTCCCCGCCACCTAAGTGATCGGACGTCCCCCTCACCTTCACAGCGGAAGACGCGCGAGGGGTTCGCTTCCCCCACGACGACGCGCTCATTGTCTCCGCGACCATCTACAACTGCCACCTGGCCCGCATCCTCGTGGACGGCGGGAGCTCCGTCGACGTTCTATTCCTGAAGGCCTTCAAAGAGATGCAGGTGGATGAAAAGCTCCTGCAGCCCGCGGCAGGGCCCCTGCAAGGGTTTGTCCTGGGAAGGCGATCCACCCTGTGGGCAAGGTAGATCTCCCAATGACCTTCGGCACACCGGAGAACTATCGGACCGAGCTGGTCCGCTTCGACGTAGTGGACCTCCCCTCCTCCTACAATGCGATAATGGGGGGGACCACAATCAACCGGCTGGGGGTTGCCACCCATCAAAACTACCTCTGCATAAAGATCCCCGGGCCGCATGGTGTGATCAACGTCCGGGGAGACCAAGACATGGCCCGTGCTCTATACGAGCGCGCTGCGGCCACCATCGGTAGCGTCAACCTCATAAAGACGCCCGGGGGGGAGGCTTCTCCCCCGGAACTAGACGCCGCTGCGCCATCGCCCGGGAGGCCCTTCCTCAAGCCGCGCCCGGAAGGGGGCCTCCGGAAGATCCTGCTGTCCCCGAGCGACAAAGACAAAACCGTCCGGATTGGGGCGGAGCTCCCTGAGGAGCATGCAGCGCGACTTGCGGCCTTTCTGCGCGAAAACTCCGACGTTTTTGCGTGGAAGCCTTCGGACATGCGGGCCGTCGCCCGGGAGGTCATTCAGCACAAGCTCGCAGTGGCCCCCGGTCACCCCCCGGTCAAACAGAAGCTGCGGAAACTCTCCCTCGAGTGCCAAGAACCAATCAAGGTGGAGATCACCCGGCTCCGAGAGGCGGGGTTCATTCGGGAGGTCCTACACCCCGAGTGGCTCGCGAACCCCGTCCTCGTCAAGAAGTCAACCGGCAGGTGGCGGATGTGCGTGGACTTCACCGACCTTAACCGCGCCAGCCCCAAAGACAACTTCCCGCTCCCGCGGATTGATCAGCGCACCGACTCCACTGCGGGGTGCGAGCTCATGAGCTTCCTAGACGCCTACTCGGGCTACCATCAAGTCCGGATGGCGGAAGGGGACGAGGAAAAGATGAGTTTCATAACTCCCCTCGGAACCTTCTGCTACGTCCACATGCCCTTCGGGCTCAAGAACGCGGGGGCGACCTTCCAGCCCCTCATGACGCTGGTTTCCAGAGACCAAGTCGGCCACAATGTCGAAGTCTACGTAGACAACGCGGTCGTCAAGAGTCCCCGCGCAGCCTCCCACGTCGATGACTTGGCCCAAAGCTTCCACAACCTCCGCGCGTTCGGGCTCAAACTCAACCCGGAGAAGTGCGCTTTCGGGGTGCGCGGGGGGAAGCTCCTAGGTTTCCTCGTGTCCCTGCGGGGCATTGAGGCAAACCCCGAGAAGATCCGGGCTTTCCTAGATATGCCCCCGCCGCGCTCCGTCAAGGATGTCCAGCGGCTCTCCGGCCGCCTAGCCGCGCTAAGCCGCTTCGTCTCCCGGTCGGGGGAGTTGGGCCTCCAGTTCTTCAAGATCCTCCGAGGGCTCGAGGGGTTGCGCTGGACCCCCGAGGCCCAGGAAGCCTTCAACGACCTCAAGAAGTACCTCACGAGCCCTCCAATGCTCGTGAGTCCGTCTCAAGAAGAGCCCTTGCTCCTCTACCTCGCCGCGACCCCCGTCGCCGTCAGTGCGGTCTTGGTGAAGGAGCAAGGGGGGCAGCAGCGTCCCTTGTACTACGTGAGTGAGGCCCTCCATGGGGCCAAAACTCGGTACACGGAGATAGAGAAAATCTGCTACGCCCTCCTCATGGCGTCCCGGAAGCTTCGGCATTACTTCCTGGGACACCCCATCACCGTCCCATCGTCCCTCCCCCTCGGGGAGGTACTGCGGAACAAGGAAGCCACCGGCCGGATCGGGAAGTGGGGGGCCGAGCTCGCCCCCTTCTCCCAGTCCCTTACCGGCCGCTCCGCCATCAAGTCGCAGGTCCTCGCCGACTTCGTCGCAGAGTGGACTCCCGCCTCTGGGTCCGGGGATGAAGATCACCCTGTGCCGCCCCGACGCAGTGATCATTGGACCCTCATGTTCGATGGGTCGCTGTCTCTCACCGGGGCTGGTGCGGGAGTAGTCCTCCAGAGCCCCGAGGGGAAGGAACTCGAGTATGCCGCGCGGCTCGAGTTCCCCGCAACCAACAACGTCGCCGAATATGAGGCTTTGTCCTCGGGATGCGCCTCGCGCGCTCCCTGGGGATCCGGCGCCTCCTAGTCAAGGGAGATTCTCAGCTCGTAGTTTGCCGAATGGACAAGTCTTACCTGTGCCATGACACAAACTTAAGTCTTTATTTGCAGGAAGTGCGAAAGATGGAGAGGCATTTCGACGGCCTCAAGGCCCGGCATATCCAGCGGAGGGACAATGACCGGGCCGACGCCCAGGCACGGGTGGCAAGCGCCCGGGAATCGCTCCCCAAGGGGGCTTTTCAGGAAATCATCACGAAGCCCTCGGTGGCCTCCCCGGACACGGGCGACGGGCCTCATGTCCCGAAGGTCGCCGAGATCACCCGGACTCCATCTTGGATGGACCCCCTCGTCTCCTTCATCAAGGGGGAGGGGGACCCTCCTAGTGAGACAGAGGCTAAACGCCTCCGGGCCAAAGCTCGGGCATATCTCCTGGTAGAGGGGAGGCTCTACAAGCGGGGGGCTTCCGCCCTCCTGCGTTGCCTCCCCCGACCGGAAGGACTTCAACTTCTCGAAGACATCCACACGGGGAGCTGTGGTTCTCACCTATCCCCGCGTGCCATCGCCGCCAAGGCCCTCCGGCAGGGCTTCTACTGGCCCACGGTCATGCGCGACGCGCGAGACCTTGTCTCCGCGTGCGAGGCATGCCAGAAGATGGCCAAGGGATCGAACCTCCCCCCTATAGCGCTGCAGATAATCCCCATCACTTGGCCCTTCGTGCGCTGGGGGATGGACCTCTTAGGGCCGTTCCCCCCAGCGCCCGGAGGATACAAGTATGTGGTAGTCGCAGTGGACTATTTTACAAAGTGGGTTGAGGCGGAGCCTTTGGCCATATCACGTCCCGGGCCGTCCAGCGGTTTTTCTAGAAAAACGTCGTATGTCATTTTGGTGTCCCCCGGGAAATCACCGTGGACAACGGAACCCAATTCGACTTGGCTTATTTCCGGGAATTCTGCGAAGGGCTGGGGCTCGTCATCCACTTCGCCTCAATGGTCCATCCCCGGAGCTGTGGGGCTGTCGAGAGGGTCAACGGCGTGATCCTACAGGGATTGCGCCGGAGACTCGAGCAAACCGCTTCTAAGCGGGGTGCATGGGCAGAGGAGCTCCCCAGCATCCTCTGCTCCATGCGAACGACCCCGTCCCGGGGGACGGGGCGTACTCCCTTCTCCCTGGTCTACGGAGCGGAGGCAGTCCTCCCCCCGGAGATCAGCCTCCGGTCGCTACGGGTCGAGCTCCTGGAGGGAGCCACGCCCGCAGCGTACCAGGCCAACGAGGCCAACCAGCGCCTGGAGATCGACCTCGTGGAGGAGGACCGCGACCGAGCGCTGCTCCGCCACGCCATCTACGAGCAAGAAATGGCACGTGCGTACAATCAGCGCGTGCGCGAGAGGGCTTTCCGCCTTGGGGACTGTCGAGGGAAATCTCCGCGGGACTAAGTCCAGGTAAGTTTTGTCACGATTGCCTAGGGACCTGGCCTCCGGTGCCCTCCCGGGCGCCGCCATTTGCCCGGGGGCGTGGCCTCCGGCCTCCCCAGGCACCGCCTTTCGGCTCCCGGGACGCGGCCTCCGGTGCCCTCCCGGGCGCCGCCATTTGGCTCCCGGGACGCGGCCTCCGGTGCCGTCCCGGGCGCCGCCATTTGCCCGGGGACGTGGCCTCCGCCCCCTCCCCGGGCGCCGCCTTTTGGCCCCCGGGACGGGGCCTCCGGCCCCTCCCCGGGCGCCGTCTTTTGGCCCCCGGAACGCGGCCTCCGGTGCCCTCCCGGGCGCCGCCATCTGGCTCCCGGGACGCGGCCTCCGGTGCCGTCCCGGGCGCCGCCTTTTGGCTCCCGGGACGCGCCCTCCGGTGCCGTCCCGGGCGCCGCCATTTGCCCGGGGACGCGGCCTCCGGCCCCTCCCCGGGCGCCGCCTTTTGGCCCCCAGGACACGGCCCCCGGTGCCCTCCCGGGCGCCGCCATTTGCCCGGGGACGTGGCCTCATGCCCCTCCCTGGGCGCCGCCATTGGCCCGGGGACGTGACCTCCGGGGCCTCCCTGTCGCGCCCCGAAACTGGGACTACGACTACTCCTGTAGAGACCTAGCTCGCTGCAGCTAGTCCCATATATGCATAGCATACACATACCCTTGACTTCCCAGGATAAGTCAAGCACAGGAGTATATCACATTGCAACAGAGTAACTTACAAAATAGTTAAGCAGTGTGGCCTGCTGGCCTTGATATTACATAAGAAGATTACAATGCCTTCATGGCATACATGGTTTAGCAAAATAACATCTACACAGTAGAAGATAGGTGACCCACCCACAAAAGAGAAGTGGACAGCAGAACAACACACATTAGGGCTCTGGCGGAACTGACGCTCCTCCTTCTGGATCCAATAAGGTCTCCACGCCTTCATCTTGATTGTTGATCGCACCGTCTATTGATTTGTAGATTGCAAGGGTGAGCACTTATGTACTCAGCAAGTCATAGCTAAGAGTAGATACATATAGTAGTGATGACATGAACCTAGACTAGTCAAGAATTATGGATGTTTGTAAAATATTTTTTCTTTCATACCTCATCTCATGGCAGCACCTTTCATAATATAACATCATCAATCATGTTCACTAGATTATAGCACTACCGCGACACGTCGACACACGACAGCCCACGGCAGCACTCCTTATCATGACAACACATGTCATTTGGGTAATCTTGATTAAACATATTTTATTTAGAAAATAGTACTTGTGTCACACCCCGTGGGTTTAATCCACCGCAGCAGACTCCTATAAACCCGGGAGCTCGGAGTATTCGAATACGTTTTTTTAACTCTGCAGAGAGGTACCAATTTACCCGCAAGATATTCCACTTTCAAGCCTTTCCTATCATAACAAAATGATTGGACCCCTGACTCACTTCATATTGTGAGCGGCAAGGTGGAAATAACAAGAACTTTGCTATGTATCACTCACAATTCACCCCTGACCCTGTGGATCTCTCGCGAACCACAGTTGTGGCAGGTTGTATCTGAACCTCCACCCCTCCTCATATCCCCATCGCTGGGTCAGATATCAGATCACATTCAGTGATAGTGTGGGAACCGTCCCTTATGTCAAACATCACAACGCAACTCATGCAGGGGTTTTATGTGCGATCCACATAAGTACTTGTTCAGGCCTGTCCCATACCAGGCTTGTGGTTAGCACGTTGTTCATGCCACTAGACGCACAACACAAGGTTCTAGTTCTTATATGCCAGTGACCAGACCATCCACAACCCTGCACCTTCAGTGCCTGCATTCCTTTGCAGTCTAGCACCTCCAGTGCTACCGCCATCCATACCATTTTCTGGTCACGGCAAGGGGTTTTATTTCATGAATATAAGTATATAAATACATATAATAGTTCATGGCTCAAAACTTGTTTATTTCACATTTCACAGATAGCCAGTTTAGTACTACCAATTCATAAATCAACCATTCTCAATCTTTCTCATGCAATATTATCTATATTCAAGTTTATGTTTTAGCAACGTTTAAAATATAGGTTCAAGATGACCAAGGATATGACTTGCCTTCTGCGTCGTAAGAAACAGCAGTTGATAACGGGTCAACAGCGAAGTCCTCGATCTCAGCTTCTGGATCTGCTCGACGACAAACCAAACAATATACACAAATATTACTTATATATTAAAATGATTTAGGATCTATATGCAGATATGCTCAACAAGAATAATTGAACGATACTGGAGATAATTGAGATTGTAAGCTGAACTGAGTTGAGATCTAGGGTTTCAAGGAATTGGCTAAGAATGGATGTTAGATGCTCTTAGGATCTCAAGGTTACAATAAGAACATCAGTTTTGTGGCTGGTTTGATCAAAAACAGCGAATGTCAGCAGATTGACATTCAGATCAAGAATCTGACATAACTTCAAGGAAACCTAGAGAGCTTATCTCAAATTATGACAGTAGAAGAAAATGTAGATCATAACTCTACAAATTCAGTGGACAAAGTGGCTTTCAAAATGCACAATCAGAAGTGGGTAAACAAGGCCAATGCCATTGGCTGGCATGCACTGGAATAGTGTCAAAAGCTAGGGTTTAGCAGCAAGTATAATTCAAGGGCTCAAATCAAGTTGTGATAGAAGAATAAAATGTAAATCACAACCTCAGGAATCTAAGAGACAAAGTTATGCCCAAAATGCACATCTGGAAGGGAGTGAAAAGGGCTAATGCCACTGACTGACATAGTCTGGCATTGATCTTGACATGGCCAAAAACTAGGGCTTGGCATAACTTTTGATCTAGAGCTCCAAATGATGCACCACTTTGCTAGGAGGTAGGCAAAGATAACAGGAACAAATCATTCAACAGGACTCAAAGCTGAAGATGGCTAGAAGGTGATGAAATTCAAAGGAGAAGTGTGGTGGCGACACCGCACAGTGAAGCCACTGGACAACAATCTTGGCATAGCTGTAACTTGAAATCTGGGCAGTTTCAAAGATCGAGCTAGAAGGCAAAAATGTTCAGGAGGTTGAAGCACACCTGAATGACAAAGTGGATGGGGCTGAAACGGCCAGGAATAGGTTTTCCTGTGATCGACGCCGGAGAAGAAACACTGCCATTTGGGGGTTTTCGATTTAGGCCGAATGAACTCAATTCCAAGCTTGGGAAGTGAAAGAGAGATAAGAGGAAGTTACCTGAACGGTCAATTTGGCCGGAGGATGGCCGGAGAAGCCTGGCAACGATCGCCGGTTTCTGGGGAAGCTCAAAATTGGGGAAAGCTTCGATTGAATCTCAATCGGGAGATCTTGATGCATAGGCTTGCTGGAAATGAGTCACTGATCATCTTCTTCCACAGAATCGAGAGCTAATTCGGGCTGAATTAAGCTACATTGCAGGAACAGGGTAATCGGCAATTCCGGTGATTGCCGGCGTTAGAGGTCACCGGTGAGCAATTAAATGGTACAGCATGATGAGTGAGATGAGAGGAACTCACTGGTGCTGTTAATTTGGCAGGAGATGCTGTGGAATGAGCTGGCACCGTGAAGCTCCTTGCTGGACTCGCCGGAGAAGAAGACGACAGCGAGGGAATTTGAGAATTTGGTTAAGTCCTGGTGAAGAGGAGATGGTACAAGGCACTGGTGGTTTAAATAGAGCAGTGGGCGTAGCTTGCAAGGTTTAAACAGCATTGAATTGGTGTCAGTTGACATGAGTTGCCGGGCGCAGATGCAACAACGGCGAGCGGCGACGTGACTGTGCACTGGTGAGGTGACTGCTGATCAAACTATTGCTTCATCGGGACGCAATGCTGTTGGGCGGTGCAAGGCAGTGGCGACAAGGGCTGGCAAAGCACAGCGACGTGGCAAGAAAATGCTGACAACGGTCGCGCACGGGAGCAAGCTGTTCAACGGCGTTGCCACGGCGATGGCTGGGGCGTGGACGCGTGTGCACATGCAGATTCAAGTGAGCACGAGCTCAGGCGAGGCGAGGCGTGGCCGGCGGCGAGCAAGCGTGGCGCAAATGCACGGCGATCTCTGGTCGTGCACAGCAGCTGCTGTCCTGGTCGAATTTGGCCTTGATTGCAATTTCCAATTCTTGATTTGGACTGAACTGTAAATCTGGAGATTTGGAAGGTTTGATCTGGAATTGATTCTGCTGTTTTGGTATACTTAATTCCATAGATGATTTGGCACAGCTAGAAGATAAAGTTTGAGACATTTGGATGACTTTTGATATGAACTGAAAACAGAGTAGATTAGGGTAAAATAAGTCTGAAACTTATTGATCTCGAATTCTGGGATTTAGGGTTTGATTTTGAGATACTCATAAAAGAAGAATTTGTGTTGAAAAGCATTTGGGAGGTGTTCCCTGAATCAGATTTGAATTTGGAGATGATTTGCAATATTTTGCCTTTTTAGGTTTTTGGAAAATCTGGAAAAGGACTGATCTGCGATACTCTTGGACTGATTTGCGAAAAGGGTTCAGATGGTAAAATCTGGCTGCCAACTTTTTGGATTAAGGTATTGGCATACCCTTGATCATAATCCAGGAATAATCTGGTCTGAACTTGGCTAAGATTTTGATTAAATCTGGATTTCTGAAACTTAGGGTAAAAGGTAATAACAGATATTCTGTTTTCGAAAATAGAAAGGAGTTGATAAATCTGGAAGTTAGAGATAGAATTGAATCTGGGTTCTAAAGCCTTTTAGGTTTAAGATAACTGATAGATCAAATCTGGCAAGTCAGATCTTAACTTGAGATCACAGGATAGATTCGGAGATTTTAGGGCTAGAACATAATAAAGCTGAGGCTGATTTGGTTGATCTAGAAGAGACATATGCATGCATGATTTTTAAGAAAGAAACTTTTCACCCCAAAACTAACGATGTTACACTCCCCGGGCGCCACCATTGGCCCGGGGACGTGGCCTCCGGGGCGCCCCCCCGGGCGCCGCCTTTTGGCCCCCGGGACCTGGCCTGCGGCGCCGTCTCGGGCCTCATCGCCCTCCTAAAGGTAAAGTCTCGAGCTGTTTATCACGTGCAGGTCACGCGAGGAGCGCCTCGGGAACTAGCGACCACCTGTCAAGCATCCAAGGCATTTGATCGGGAGAAGGACGGTCCTACCCTTCAATCCAACGGTGGCTTCCGAGGTAGTTTAGGTTTTTTGCTTCTTTTTGGGGCTATAAATAGCCCTTGTACCCCTCGGTTGTAAAGGATCGGTTCTCTTTTATTGGAATAGCTAAACTCACAGACGTGCTCGGGAAGCCTCTCCCCCGGAGAGAGCCTCCCCAGCCGACTCCGGTCGGGAGCGCGTCGACAGGACTAGGGCCCCCATCGGGACCCGAACCTGTATAAACCAGTGTGTCATTTTTGTGCTTGTCCGGCGGGGGAGGACCGGTCATCCGGTCAACCCGCGCCGCATAATCTTCGCTAGGATCATTCTCAAAACCTGCCGGGGTATTCGCAATACCACGACAGTTGGCGGCGTCCGTGGGGACTCGTGACAAGACGCCATGGCTCCCCCAAGAACAAGGGCTCGCACCCTTCCCGGCGACCTGGGTCTCGGAGAACCGGCGCCGTCCGCCCGGGACACTGTTGTCCCGGCGGTCCCTTCCGGAGGCGACCTGGCCCAGGTACCGCCTCCCTCCTTTCCTCCTAACTTAGGTGCTTCCACCTCCAGGTCGTTCCCGGTGACCGCGGGGACCTCGGCCAGGACCAGTCTCCCCCGGACGGCTCCCCCAGCTCCCCGGGACGCCCTGCTCGAAGCTCTCGTGGACGGCCAACTCCGCGCTCAGCGCTCTATGGAAGAGCTCCTTAGCGTGTTGGCGTGGCCTCCGGCCCCCACATTTGCGTTACACCCGTATCCGGGGAACATGCCCCCGTTTATGGGTTACCCGGCGGCCCCTCCGGCCTCCAGGGGGTTGTTTGCCCCGTGTGATCCTGCCGGGGGGGGGGGGGGGGGTTTCCTCCCCCTGCAGGATATACACCCGGATCCTTCCCGGCACCCATACCCGTCCCGGTGCCGGGAGGTTATTTCATGCCGGGGCCCTTCGTGGCACCAGGGGGGTACCCCGTCCCCGGCCTATTCCCGGGGCCGGGAGCCCACTTCATGCCGGGGGTTTACCCTACGCCGGGAGCCAGTACCGCCCCCCGCGTCGCGTTTACCGCACCGGGGGCGGTTGACAGAGCAGCCCCCGTGCCGCAGAGGACTTCCCCCCGCATGGGCTCCCCGGTTCCGGACGTCGCCGAGGGGGCTCCCCCTTCGCCGGTTCCGGGTGTTACAGGGCCTGCCCCCCTTCCCGGTTCCGGTCGAGGCCACTGGGGCCCCCTCCACTTCGATTCCAAGCGTCGCCGCGGGCGCCCCCTCCCCCGTTTCGGATAATACAGGGGCTTCCCCCTTTCTGATCCCGGGGGTTGTCGCAGGGGGCTCCCCCCAACCGGCTCCGGAAGCCTCCGGGCCGGCAGCTGCAGCGCTCGAGCTCCCTCCCTCGGCGGGACAGGTCCGTTTCGCCCCGGGGGAGGTCGAGCGAATGCGTTCACCAGAGCGCGGGGAAGAACTTCCCCCCGGCCGCGGGAGCGGGGAGCCTCGCTCTCGACCGACCAGGGGAAGAGACCCGCTGAAGAGCCAACCTCTCCGGCGGAGAGCCCGGACGTCCTGGAACTTAGTCCTGGCCCAGAGGAAAAGCGTCGCCACCGCCATTCTGGCGGACCTCTTGGCCCACTTCCAGACTCAGACAACGAAGGTCCCGTGAAGGAAGACAGCGACCGGGGCTCTCCCCGGGAAGTGCAGGGGGCCAACCAGCCCCTGTGCCAAAGACTTCGAGCATCAGGTGGCCGCGGCCCTACCGCCCTCCGCACATCGAGCACTATAACGATGAGGCGGACCCTTACGTGTTTGTGCAGGTCTACTCCACTGCCATCTCCGCGGCCGGGGGGGACGAGACAGTACAGTGCAATGTCTTCCCCCTCTACCTCTCCGGCATTGCCCGCTCCTGGTTCTACAACCTGAAGGCCGGCTCCATCAAGTCTTTCTCGCAGCTCAAGCGGGAGTTCTGTGCCAACTTCCAGGGGAACTACGTGCGTCACCTGGACTCCTCGCAGCTGTACACAGTCCGATAGAGGACTGGGGAAACCATCAGAAGCTTCTTCAAGCGCTTTGCTCGGGTGAAAAGCATAGTGGCCATGTCCCCGACTCTATGGTCATCGAAGCCTGCAAAAGCGGCATCCTCCCGGGGGAGCTCCACCGAAGGCTCTCCCGGCGCTGCCCCTCTTCCGCCGACGAGCTCTTCAATGTGCTCGAAAAGTACGCTTGGGCGGAGGAAGATGACATCTGGAAGAAGACCCAGGGGCCTCCTGCCCCCGTCGACCGGGGGGCCAGGGATCCCCCCAAACGCCCCAGGCAGGGGGGGCGTAGCGAGCCACGGCCTCGGGACACCTTTGTCCTCGAGGGTGGAGGCGGCTCGCGCGACCCCCCGAGGTCCAACCGCCCCTTCCCCAAATCGAAGGGCCATGGGGGGGGACAATCTTCGCGCGGCCGGGAAGGCCCCGCGGGGAGAAGGCGGGAAGGACCGTGGTGCAGCTTCCACAGGTCCAGTACCCACGCTACCCGAGATTGTAGCCAGCTGCTACAGCACTTCGCGGACTTCCTCGACCAGCGCGGGCAGGGGGGGGGGACTCCGGCCTCCTTGCCCCCTCGGCCAGCTGTTCCGGCCCTTCCTGCTCCCACGGGGGGTCAGCAGACGCAGGAGGGGGAGCCTTCAGAAGCTCTCCCCTTTCAAACTTCGCAGCGGCACGTCAACGTCATCGTGGGAGGATCTGCCCCCGGGAGGGACTCTAAGCGCCAGCGTAAGGAGTACGCACGCGAAGTCAAGGTTGTAGGGGTGCTACACACGTCCCCGCCACCGAAGTGGTCGGACGTCCCCCTCACCTTCACGGCAGAAGACGCGCGGGGGGTTCGCTTCCCCCACGACGACGCGCTCATTGTCTCCGCGACCATCTACAACTGCCATCTGACCCTTATCTTGGTGGACGGCGGGAGCTCCGCCGATATCCTATTCCTGAAGGCCTTCAAAGAAATACAAGTGGATGAGAAGCTCCCGCAGCCTGCTGCCGGGCCCCTGCAAGGTTTTGTCCCGTGGAAGGGGATCCACCCCGTGGGCAAAGTAGATCTTCCAATGACCTTCGGCACCCCGGAGAACTACCGGACCGAGCTGGTCCGCTTCGACGTAGTGGACCTCCCCTCCTCCTACAACGCGATCATGGGGAGGACGACAATTAACCGGCTGGGGGCTGCCACCCATCAAAACTATCTCTGCATGAAGATCCCCGGGCCGCACGGTGTGATCAACGTCCGGGGAGACGAAGACATGGCCCGTGCTCTATACGAGCGCGCTGCGGCCACAATCGGAAGCGTCAACCTCATAAAGACTGCCTGGGGGGGAGGCTTCTCCCCCGGAACTAGATGCTGCTGCACCACCGCCCGGGAGGCCCCTCCTCAAGCCGCGTCCGGAAGAGTGCCTCCGGAAGGTCCTGCTGTCCCCGGGCAACGAAGACAAAACCGTCCGGATCGGGGCAGAGCTCCCCGAGGAACATGCAGCGCAACTTGCGGCTTTTCTGCACGAGAACTCCGATGTTTTTGCGTGGAAGCCTTCGGACATGCGGGGCATCGCTCGGGAGGTCATTGAGCACAAGCTCGCAGTCGCCCCCGGTCACCCCCCGGTCAAACAGAACCTGCGGAAACTCTCCCTCGAGCGCCAAGAGGCAATCAAGGCGGAGATCACCCGGCTCCGAGAGGCGGGGTTCATTCGGGAGGTCCTGCACCCCAAGTGGCTCGCGAACCCTGTCCTCGTCAAGAAATCGACCGGCAGGTGGCGGATGTGCGTGGACTTCACCGACCTTAACCGCACCTGCCCCAAAGACAACTTCCCGCTCCCGCGGATTGATCAGCTCGTCGACTCCACCGCGGGGTGAGAGCTCATGAGCTTCCTAGACGCCTACTCGGGCTACCATCAAGTCCGGATGGCGGAAGGGGACGAGGAAAAGACGAGTTTTATCACTCCCCTCGGAACCTTCTGCTACGTCCATATGCCCTTCGGGCTCAAGGACGCGGGGGCAAGCTTCCGGCGCCTCATGACGCTGGTTTTCAGAAACCAAGTCGGCCGCAATGACGATGTCTACGTAGACGACGCGGTCATCAAGAGTCCCCGCGCAGCCTCCCACGTCGACGACCTGGCTGAAACCTTCCGCAACCTCCGCGCGTTCAGGCTCAAACTCAACCCGAAAAAGTGCGCCTTCGGGGTGCGCAGGGGGGAGCTCCTAGGTTTCCTCGTGTCCCAGCGGGGCATTGAGGCAAACCACGAGAAGATCTGAGCATTCCTAGATATGCCCCTGCCGCGCACCGTCAAGGATGTCCAATGGATCTCCGGCCGCCTAGCCGCACTGAGCCGTTTTGTCTCCCGGTCAGGGGAGCGGGGCCGCCAGTTCTTCAAGATCCTCCGAGGGCTCGAGGGGTTCCGCAGGACCCCCGAGGCCCAGGAGGCATTCGACGACCTCAAGAAGTACATCACGAGCCCCCCGATGCTCGTGAGTCCGTCCCCCGAAGAGCCCTTGCTCCTCTACCTCGCCGCGACCCCCGTCGCCGTCAGCGCGGTCTTGGTGAAGGAGCAAGGGGGGCAGCAGCGTCCCGTGTACTACGTGAGTGAGGCCCTCCAAGGGGCCAAAACTCGGTACACGGAGATGGAGAAAATCAGTACGCCCTCCTCATGGCGTCCCGGAAGCGTCGGCATTACTTCCTGGGGCACCCCATCACCGTCCCGTCGTCCCTCCCCCTCGGGGAGGTACTGCGGAACAACGAAGACACCGGCGAAGTGGCGGGCCGAGCTCGCCCCCTTCTCCCTGTCCGTAACCGGCCGCTCCGCCATCAAGTCACAGGTCCTCGCCGACTTCGACGCAGAGTGGACTCCCGCCTCTGGGTCCGGGGACGAAGATCTCCCTGTGCCGCCCCGACGCAGTGATCATTGGACCCTTATGTTCGAAGGGTCGCTGCGTCTCGCCGGGGCTGGTGCGGGAGTAGTCCTCCGGAGCCCCGAGGGGAAGGAACTCGAGTACGCCGCGCGGCTCGAGTTCCCCGCAACCAAGAACGTCGCCGAATACGAGGCTTTGCTCCTGGGGATCCGGCGCCTCCTAGTCCAAGGAGATTCTCAGCTCGTAGTCTGCCAAATGGACAAGTCTTACCTGTGCCATGACGCAAACTTAAGTCTTTATTTGCAGGAAGTGCGAAAGATGGAGAGGCATTTTGACGGCCTCGAGGCCCGGCATATCCCACGAAGGGACAATGACCGGGCCGACGCCTTGGCCCGGGCGGCAAGCGCCCGGGAATCGCTCCCCAAGGGGGCTTTCCTGGAGATCATCACAAAGCCCTCGGTGGCGTCCCCGGACATGGGCGACGAGCCTCATGTCCCGGAGGTCACCGAGATCTCCCGGACTCCGTCTTGGATGGACCCCCTCATCTCCTTCATCAAGGCGGAGGGGGACCCTCCTAGTGAGACTGAGACTAAACGCCTCTGGGCTGAAGCCCGGGCATATCTCCTGCTGGAGGGGAGGCTCTACAAGCGGGGGGCTTCCGCCCTCCTGCGCTGCCTCGCCCGGCCGGAGGGACTTCAACTTCTCGAAGACATCCACGTGGGGAGCTGTGGTTCTCACCTAGCCCCGCGTGCCATCGCGGCCAAGGCCCTCCGGCAGGGCTTCTACTGGCCCACGGTCATGCGCGACGCGCGAGACCTTGTCTCCGCGTGCGAGGCATGCCAGAAGATGGCCAAGGGCTCGAACCTCCCCCCTATAGTGCTGCAGACGATCCCCATCACTTGGCCCTTTGTGCGCTGGGGGATGGACCTCTTAGCGCCCTTCCCCCCAGCGCCCGGGGGATACAAGTATGCGGTAGTCGCAGTCGACTATTTTAGAAAGTGGGTTGAGGCGGAGCCTTTGGCCAGCATCACGTCCCGGGCCGTTTTCGTGCCCCGAAACTGGGACAACGACTACTCCTGTAGAGACCTAGCTCGCTGCAGCTAGTCCCAAACCACAAACCTTTGACTTCCCAGGATGAGTCAAACACAGGAGTATATTACATTGCAACAGAGTACTCACAAAATATTAAGCAGTGTGGCCTGCTGGCCTTAATATTACATAAAGGGATTACAATGCCTACAAGGCATTCAGGGTTTAGCAAAATATTTAACTACACAGCAGAAGATAGGTGACCCTCCCACAAAAGAAGTTGACGGCAGAACAACACACTTCAGGGTTCTGGCGGAACTGATTCTCCTCCTTCTGGATCCACGTAGTACTCCGTGTCATCATCTTGATCAAAGTAGGTTCCATCTATTGAGTTGAATGTTGCAAGGGTGAGCACTTACGTACTTTGCAAGTCATAGGTAAGAGTAGATACATATAGTAGTGATGATATGAACCTAGACTAGTCAAGAATTATGGATATTTGTAAAATAATCTTTTCCTTTCTCATCTCATCTTATGGCAGCACTTTTCATAATATAACATCATCATTCATGTTCACTAGATTATAGCACTACCGCGACACGTCGACACACGACAGCCCACGGCAGCACCCCTTATCATGACAACACATGTCATTTGGGTAATCTTAATTAAACATATTTTATTTAGAAAATAATACTTGTGTCACACCCCGTGGATTTAATCCACCGCAGCAGACTCCTATAAACCCGGGAGCTCGGAGTATTCGAATACATTTTTAACTCTGCAGAGAGGTACCAATTTACCCGCAAGATATTCCACTTTCAAACCTTTCCTATCATAACAAAATCATTGGACCCCTGACTCACTTCATACTGTGAGCGGCAAGGTGGAAATAACAAGAACTTTTGTTATGTTTTACTCACAATTCACCCCCGACCTTGTGGCTCTCAGCGAGGCACAGTTGTGGCAGGTTGTATCCAAACCTCCATCCCTTTGCTTATTCCCATTACTGGGTCAGCGTGCTTGATCACCTTCAGTGATATGTGTGGGAGCCGCGCTCCGTGTTTATCGTGCATCACTACACATCTCATGCAGGGGTTTCATGTGCGATCCACATAATTACTTGTTCAGGCCTGTCCCATACCAGGCTTGCGGTTAGCACGTTGTTCATGCCACTAGACGCACAACACAAGGTTCTAGTCCTTATATGCCAGTGACCAGACCATCCACAACCCTACACCTTCAGTGCCTGCATTCCTTCGCATTCTAGCACCTCCAGTGCTACCGCCATCCATACCATTTTTCTGGTCACGGCTAGGGGTTTTATTTCATGAATATAAGTATATAAATACATATAATAGTTCATGGCTCAAAACTTGTTTATTTCACATTTCACAGATAACCAGTCTAGTACTGCCAATTCATAAATCAACCATTTTCAATCTTTCACATGCAATATTGCCTATATTCAAGGTTATATTTTAGCAACATTTATAATATGGGTTCAAGATGACCAAGGATATGACTTGCCTTCCGCGTCGTAAAATACAGCAGTCGATGACGGGTCAACAGCAAAATCTTCAAAGTCAACTTCTGAATCTTCTCGACGACAAGCAAACACACAATGATTACTTATAATATTTAAAATGTTTTATGACTTATATGCAGAAATGCTTAACAAGAATGATTGAACTATACTGCAGATAATTTGAACTGCAAACTGAACTGAGTCGAGATTCTAGGGTTTCAAGGAATTTGGGCTAAGGATGGTGATTAGATAATCTTAGGGTTTCAGGATTACAATAGGGATAACAATTTTGTGGCTGGTTTAATCAAAACAGCGAATGTCAACAAATCGACATTCGGATCAAAGCTTGGACATAGCTTTAGGAAAAGCTAGAGTGCTTATCTCAAGTTGTGGTAGTAGAAGAAAATGTAGATCACAACTCTACAAATTCAGTGGACAAAGTGGATTTCAAATTACACAACCAGAAGTGGGTAAACAAGGTCAATGCCACTGGCTGACAAGCTCTGGCATAGAGCTGACAATGCCAAAAACTAGGGCTTCGCATAACTTTTGATCTGGAGCTCCAAATGATGCACCACTTTGTCTAGGAGGTAGGCTTGAGTAACAGGAACAATTAAGTCAACAGGATCTAGTGCAAGAAATGGCTGGAAAGCAAGAAATTTGATGATGAACAGACATGAACTGGCTACACTGGAGCAGTTCTGGACAAAACTTGGCAAAGCTATATCTTCCAATCTAGGCCGATCTAGGTGTCTGGCTAGAAGACAAAAATGCTCAGGAAGTTAAGGCACACCCAGTGGACAAAGATATTTGAGCTGAAATGGCCGGGAACACTTTTCCGGTCATCGGCGCCGGAGAAGAAACACTTGATTTGGGCATTTCCAACACAAGCCGTTTGAACTCGATTCCTTGCTCTAGGAGTGGTAGAAGGGTATGAGTAAGCTACTGGCGACGTCAATTTGGCCGGAGGATCGCCGGTGTGGCTTGGCGACGAGAGCCAGCAACTGATAAATTGCAAAATCGGGGATAGCTTCAAATTGGGCTCAATTGATTGTTCTAAGTTCACAGGCGTGCTTGATTTAGCTTATTGATCAATTTTGATTACAGATACGAGAGCTAATTTGAAGTAATTCGAGCTACATTGCCGGAACAGGGCATTCTTCGAATTTTAGCAATTTCCGGCGATCACCGGTGTTAGAGTCCACCGGAGAACAATTAGATGCTACAGTACAATCAGGAGGATGAGAGGTACTCACTGCTAGCTTCAATTTGACAGGAGATGCAGTGAAGTGAGCTGGCACCGTGAGCTTCCTCGATGGCTCGCCGGAGAAGACGACTGAAACAGCGAGAGTTGGAATTTAGCTGGTTTCTGGTGAAGTATGGAGAAGCTGCAGCACACAGTGGGGTTTAAATAGACAGGCGAGGCTTGCGAAGAGGGGACAGTGAAGTAATTGGTAGCCGATGGCTTGACTGGTTGCGTGCAGGAGAAATAGCGGCGAAGAAACAGTAAGAGCGGTGATGCGACGGTGACAAGCTTTCAGCTGATCGCAATGTCGCCTCATCGGGACCTGGCAAAGCTTGTAGCAAGCGGTGGCGACAAGTACTGGCGCGGTGAGGCTACGTGGCGATGAATTGCTGACAAAAGTCACTGCTGGTCGCGCGGGGAAGCAGGCGCTGGTCGTCGACGTAGCAGCCACCTTGCCACGGCACTGGCTGGAGCGAGGACACGTGCGTACTGGCATGCACGGTCACAAGTGCGGCGAAGCTTGGCCGGCGGCGAACGTGCACGGCGCAAGGAAGCAAAACACGGCGAGGCTTCTGGTCGTGTACAGCAGTATACGGCCTGGTCGAAAATGGACTGAACTGCAGTTTTAATTCTTTGAGTTTTGGACTGAAATGTAAATCTGGAGATTTGGAAGGTTTAAACTGAAATTGATTTCACTAATCTGGTAGATTATTTTCAACAAGGTATTTCGCAAAGGTAATTGATAAAATTTGACACATTTGAATAGTTTTCGATACGAACTGAAAATAGGGTAATTTTGGGTAAAATAAGGTTTAAGTTTTGTCGATTTCGAATTCTGGCATTTAGGGTTCGATTTTTATATCTGCACAGAAGAGAAACTTGTGGTAAAAAGCATTTTGAGAAGATTTGCCGAGGAGATTTTGAGTTTGAAGTTAATCTGGAGATTCTAGCCTTTTTGGGTTTTCAGATATTAGATAAGGACTAATTTGAGATAACTCTTGGACTGATTTGTGAAAGAGTCTAGATGGTGAAATCTGGCTGTCAACTTTTTAGATTAAGGTATTGACATACCCATGATTATATTCCAGGAATAATCTGGTCTGAACTTGGTCAAGATTCGGATTAAATCTGTATTTCTGAAACTTAGGGTATTTGGGTAATATAAGGTATTTCTGTTTTCGAAAACAGAAGAAGTTGATAAATCTGGAATTTAGAGATAGAATTGGATCTAGATTCTGAAGACTTTTAAGTTCAAAGTAACTGATAGATCACATCTGAACAATCTGATCTTGATTTGAGGTCACAGGATAGATTTTGGAGATTTTAGGGCTTAGGATAGATACTGATCTGGCTATTACTACGGATACATGCATGCATGCTATTGATGAAAAAGGAAGTTTTCACCCCTAACTCAGGGTGTTACAGCCGTTCAGCGGTTTTTCTGGAAAAACGTCGTATGTCGTTTTGGTGTCTCCCGGGAAATCACCGTGGACAACGGGACCCAATTCGACTCGGCTTATTTCCGGGAATTCTGCGAAGGCCTGGGGCTCGTCATCCACTTCGCCTCGGTGGCCCATCCCCGGAGCAATGGGGCTGTCGAGAGGGTCAACGGCGTGATCCTACAGGGGTTGCGCCGGAGACTCGAGCAAACCGCTTCTAAGTGGGGTGCATGGGCGGAGGTGCTCCCTAGCATCCTCTGCTCCATGCGCACGACCCCGTCCCGGGCGACGGGGCGTACTCCCTTCTCCCTGGTCTACGGGGCGGAGTCAGTCCTCCCCCCGGAGATCGGCTTCCGGTCACTGCGGGTTGAGCTCCTGGAGGGAGCTACGCGCTCAGCGTACCAGGCCAACGAGGCCAACCAGCGTCTCGAGATCGACCTCGTGGAGGAAGAACGCGACCGAGCGCTCCTCCGCCACGCCATCTACGAGCAAGAAATGGCGCGCGCGTACAATCAGCGCGTGCGCGAGAAAGCTTTCCGCCTTGGGGACCTTGTCCTCAAGCGCGTGACGGACCCCTAGGCCCAGGGTAAGCTCTCCCCCAAGTGGGAGGGCCCCTACAGGATCTCCACGGTCTTGGGCTCAGGGGCCTACAAGCTCTCCAACCTTCAAGAGCAGGAGCTGAAGCACACGTGGAACTTGTGTTTACTTCGCAAGTTCTATGTTTAGCCTTACGGGCCTGTCCCCTCCCCCGGAGCGTTCACGCCGGAGGGGGAGGAGGGACACTGTATTTCCCTCCCCTTTCGCGGCTTCGCAGGGGGAGGCCTTGTACTTCATTTTATTAGCAACACATAGGACTTGCTTTTCAAACTGTCTCATTGTAGGTCTCTCTCATTACCGCCCCTAGCGGCGATGCCCTCCCCGCAAGGAAGTGGGCCAGGCCCAACAAGTCCCTACAACGGGAGTCCCAGTCCCGTAGGGCGGCTTACGATCAGCCCTCGTGGACTGAGGGTGTAAACGGCAACCCGGTCACAGTGGCCGCGGTAACGAGTCACTTTGGGAGACTAGTCCCCTGCCCAAACACTCAAGACCCGTCTTCGGGCACTTCCTCCTCCGGGAGTAGACGCTCTACCCAGTGGGACGTCTAATGGCCTTCATGGATCTATCTTCCTCCTCCGGGAGTCGACGTTATTCCCGGCTCCCCGTTTTCACGGCCACCGGACAATTGGTCCCCGGCGACCTTATTCCCGGCTCCCCGTTCTCACGGCGACCGGATGAATGCCTCCTGGAGACCCTATTCCCGGCTCCCCGTTCTCACGGCGACCGGATGAATGCCTCGCGGAGACCCTATTCCCGGCTCCCCGTTTTCACGGCGACCGGACGATTGGTCCCCGGTGACCTTATTCCCGGCTCCCCGTTCTCACGGCGACCGGATGAATGCCTCCCGGAGACCCTATTCCCGGCTCCCCGTTCTCACGGTGACCGGACGATTGTCTCTCGGAGAAGTCACGGATTTCTGGGGCATTTTCTTCCCCGTAGACCCTATTCCCGGCTCCCCGTTCTCACGGCGACCGGACGAATGTCTCCTAGGAAGCTCGCCTCCGGAAATCTCATCGGGTTCTCTTGGACATTTCTTCCACATGAGGCCTTATTCCCGGCTCCCCGCTCTCACGGCGACCGGACGATTGTCTCCCGGAAGGTCTTCTCCTTGAAAACCTCGTTTTAAAATTTTCTAACTTAGAAAATTTCCTATGATACAGGTGACTTCCATCCCGGGGGCCTTGTTACCCCACAGCGCGCGGAGCTATTCTCCGGCCCGCTGTGGGCGGGGGGGATAAGGAACCCCCAGGTGTCGACCGCATCGCCCACAAGGAAACTTAGCTCATCCTTATTAAGATGAGTCGTCCGGACCATCCAAGAAGAAGAAAATAGAGGCAATGAAAGGAAACAACAACAGCTTTATTGATTCTCAAACCCGGAGGACATCTTCCCCCTCCGGTGGGCTTCGGAAACGATACAACCCGGGTTCTAACCCGGGGGATTCTCTAAACCCTAAGGTTCCTACGCATAAAACTTCCGGAGGCTCTCCGCTAGCTCCCGGTACAATGCCCGTACGCGGCGCCGAGCGTCCCGGAGCACATCTTCAGGCCAGAACTCGTATCCCGCCGGTGGAAGTATTCGGAGGGGAGGGATCATCCGGAGCCCCGGTCGCAGAGGGGACAATTTGGCATGATGATTATCAAAGTTGTCCAAGTGCCACTCCGGACGCCACCTCAACCGGATCGGCTCCTGGACACTAGCCTCACCGTGATTCCCGGAGACAAGGCTTAGCAAGATCAAAGCCGCTTGGGCGTCCCCCGGGGAGGCCCTCCCGGACCTTCGCCCGGGAGCAACCTCCCAGGAACCCTGGTAACAGTAAATTCAATTCAGACTTAGAAAAAATTCTAACTTCATTGCATTCAAAATGTTTTTGTACAAGTGTCCGGGGCTTCTTCTAAGGAGCTACCGGGATCAAAATCCTAAGAAAACAAAAGAGGGCCCTAGCTAAGACCCGGGGGGAGGCTCATACATGTTCGTTGGCGTCCTCCCCCCGGGGGGCTTCTTCCAAGGCCGGGGCTGGGACGTCTCCCGCCGGAGGCGCCGGAGCCGGGAACCACGCCCGGATGATCCGGTCGTAGAACCCTCCGGCAAGCTGCTCGACCTCCCGGCGCGAAGGCTCGAAGGAGTCCGGGAAGCTTCGGGTGATGCGGCCCCCGATCGCCCGGGCGCCGACCCCCCGGAACTCGACGAGCCCCGCAGCGGCCGCTACGACGGGGATCACCCGGCCCCGCGCCCGAACGTCGGCAGCCTCCGGGATGGCGGAGACCTGGGCGTTGAGAAAACGCACAGCCTCCGCGAGGGTCGCTGGCGGCACCTCCCTGCTCCCGGAGCCTAGGCTTACGCCAAGGCCCTCGAGGGCCGACCGGACGGAGCAGCCCGCGTCCGCTACCGCCCGGATGCTCGAGCTCTCGAGCTCCCGGAGCGCCTCCTCCCTCGCCTTGGCCTCCTCCCGGAGGCGGCCGTTGACGGCCTCGGAAATATGGACCTGGGCCCGGACCCGGGTCAATTCCGCGAGGGCTTCGTCGCGTTCCCGGAGGGCCTCCTCACGCTGCCCTACGGAGGCCGCGGCCCGGCCCTCCGCCTCCTTAAGCAGCCGGGCGACCCGCTGCTCAAGGCCCCAGGTAACAGCTGCCACCTACAAAATATATAGAGTTAGAAAAATTTCAAAGTGCAGGGAATGAAGACGTTATCGACTCGGGTTACCTGGGCCCCGAGGGACTGAAGCCCCTCGAAATGCTCATGGAGCGTCCCTCCCGCGACGAAGGCCTGCACCTTCCGGGTATGCAGGCCCTCCGAGTAGCGGGCGACCTCCCTCGCGGGAAGCAGAGGAGTCTCCCGCCCGGCGCCACCAGCGCGACCAGCGGGGGGTGC